>OY728138.1:1250315998-1251565998 GCA_963277665.1 Viscum album
TTATTCTTGAATGGTAACATATTATTTCACATTGTTTCATTCAATCCATTGAGAAAATGGAAAGAGTGGTCATGTGTATGTACGACCTATTGTTTCCATGAACGGTGTATTTAATTTTTTATCTATAAATTTTATAGATTACTATAAATAAATATTTATGGAATATATATGATAATTATATCATTATTAAAATTATTTATATTATGTAACCATGGTCAAATTAATAGGAATTAAAATAAAAAAATCAAAATATCCATGAAAAACAAAGTGGTTATTATTCGTAACGTGATTTTAAAAAGGAATTATTAAGAAAAAAGTAATAAAAGTTCATAAGTAAATAATATATGGTTATATAAATAATTATGGTTATTTAAAATATGTATAATAAAGTTATATTTTATATACATTAGTTATCAATGTGTATAAAATAATTTGAGATTAAGGTACGAGATTTCTAGTCTCTCTTTTATTTCTTGGTGACATGTGAAAATTCGCCGCATATTTATCTTCTATAGTGTATATACCTCCCCTTTGAGATTTTATACCATTAATCACATTATTTTAATGATATTTAAATTTTAATTTGATATTATTATTTATCAGGTATTAAGATTTAAAAGATTATTAATGTTGTAATGGATTTTTTCCCAATTTTCTTTATTTGAGAAATATATTATGTTATGCACATATTTTCATTTATTAGGTTTATATACATCCCAATTTACATTTAATATCGTTAACATATTTATCATTATAATATTATAATTTTAATTTTATGTTATTATTTTATGGGTCTTACAATTAAATTTTTCCAAAGTGGTAAGGGTTTTATCTTACAAATTAATTGTTTATCAAGATTTTTCATGATTGTGCTAAAAATATAAGAATATTATGATATATATCTCAAGAAACACATAAATTTTATTCTCCTATGTTTATTTCAGGAGAATAAATTTCTTTACTTATTTTATCTCTCTTTATGTAATCATGATTTCAAAGGAATTTTTTTATAAAAATTGTCTTTATTTATCTCTTTGGTCAAAAAACCATTTTTCTTCCAAATCCATTTTTTCTAAAAAAAATTCAAATATTTTTAAGTTTTTTAGAATGATTTATTAAATACTTTTTTACATATTTTTTCTTTTAAAAAAATACAATGGAATATTCATTTCTTTTTCCAAGTAATGCTCGTTTGGATTTTAATGAAAATGGGAAACGAATATTTCTTTTATTGTATATGAAATGAATGTTATTTCCTACTATTATAACAAACTCATTTTTCAAATATTCCATTATAAGCTTCAAATTCTATTTTCACTGAAAAGGATTTCAAAAATGTTTTAATAATGTTTAGTTTTAAAAATCTATTTTAAAAGAATGTTTATTTTCTTTAAGAAATTTTATAAATTATTTTTAAATATTCCTTTATACATTTATAAGGTCATTCTTAAAAAAATTATTTTAAAAATGTTTTAGGTTTAAAAAAAATTCAAAGTTCAAAGGAAATTTTAATCAAAAAAATTCCAAGTGGTATTTCAAAATCAGTTTCCATCTAAGATGATGTACTTTAATGTTACTTATTATTTAATAGGGGTATTATTCAAGGATACCATTATTATTATTTACCTAGATGGTTTATATTAATAATTAAAATATTTTTATAAAACTCATTTCACTTTCATTTCTTATACAATTATAAAATTAATATGAAACCCTCTTATTTTTTAGCAGGTGATGTTATGATGAAATTATAAAATATATATGAAACTCATTTCTTTACTATGGTTTATTCTATGATTTTATTCTTAAGAAACCAATTTATTTTCATGGGTTCTAATATGGTGAATTTTTTACAATATTGTGGCATGCATATGTGTGATTTTTATTGTGTTATTGGTGGGTCCTATATCTCCCTCCAATGAATTGGGTAAATATTGATATCTCATAAGAGAAATAGGACTGGAATGTGGAATGATCCCTATTCAGTAAGGTAATATATCCACTATGATAGTATTGGTAGTAGACCTTGAATACTATGATGGTTTTTTTTATGTAAACACATTCCATTGTGATGCTCATGGAAATGATCCTCGAAATTCTAGGGAAATTATTTTATATGCATATGTGTATACCAAAAATCTATGAATTAGGCCAATGTTATGTTCTCATGGTTTATATTTTTTTATTCCATTAGGATTAATATGTTTCAGAAAATAAATATTTACTCCCTAACTTAAGTTTATGATCTAGGATATTCAGGGTATTATTTTCAAATGTTATTTATATGTTCAGATACCCTTATGATCATGATATATTGATATCTCCCTTGATTACCCTTCTCGAGAATCTGAACTCAATATTTATTATATTTGCTTTCCCTAGGTTATAATGAATGTTATTATGTATTATATGTATAAGAATAATGATATTTATGATGAACATAGTGGGAGATGATGTACCTCACTCATGGACCATTTTTTATGTGTCTAATTTTCTAAAGGAACTAGACTTAAAATATTCTAATATTGATTGTTATTTTTCATAATGAATATTCATCTATTAAGATGTAATGTTTATATACATGAGAAGATTTTTTTCTCTATATTATTCACTCTTATTTATTTTTTATTTTTTTATAATGATTTATGAAAAAACAAATTGATTATTATATATGAATTGATGGGTATGATTTTCTAGTTTTTATCTCTTTTTTTCATACCCTTATTATTATCTTATGCTCACATATAATAATTTATTAATATCTATTTTGTTTACACTTACTAAGAATATAATCTCACTATTTCTTATGTTTAACTTACCAAGGTTATGGAGAAATATTTTAGGTATTTTTTTCTAATAACAGTGAATGTTTTGAAGGAAAAAATGGAAATGATATAAATCATTTATTATCCAATTATTTATGTATCCATCCTTTCAAAGACACTAAATATCAACAGTTTTGGTATGATTGTAGTGATATATAATACAAATTTTCTTTAATAATATATAATATTAATGTATAAAAACATGATACTCTATAATCTATGAGTAATAAAAAAATAGTGGATATAGTAATGTTAACTGCCTAAAATAGACCATTAAAGGAACCTCTATTAATTTTGATAATTTTGGGATAACATTTGAAATTATATAAGTATTTCCCAGATGGAATAAAAAAGGACACAAACCTTTACAATTCTAGATATCATGATGTTATTTTACAATATATTTGATCATGATAAAAAAACTGAAAGTGTTATAAATAACTTAACCAAATAACCTTGTGTAACCAATAAAAGCAAAATCAATAATAAAAATAAGTACCCAAAGATAATAGATTCACTTTAGAAAAATAAATATAGATGTATAAGTTTATTTGGTAAATATTTAATGACATTAATTTAATTATTTGTGAAGTTAATTGAAAGTGTAGAGCACTGTAGGACACAAGGTAATGATTTTGTCTCATAACTTCCTCTTTCGAGACACATGTTCTTTTTTGTGCCTAATTTATTTTAAATTGGGTATATACTTCCAATTGGAAATTTAATATCATTTTTTTCTTTATTAATGGTTTCATAACTTCAAATTCAATCTATATATCTCTTCCAAAAGGTTTTTGTTAGAAGTTTTATTATGTTGTAAGGGTTTTCATTTTAATCACCCTTTATTAAGTTAGGATTTAATATTATGCAACAATATTAATTTTTATAGTGTAAATACTACTTTATTATTTATAATATCATAAATTATTTTTTAGATTCAAAAATTCACTTATATTCACGAACATCCTTTTTTAGGGCTATGATTTATGTCTTCCTCGAAATATAAGGGTCTTTCATAACTCAATTTTATTTCGAGAGTTATAATGTTTCTCTTTGATATTCATATTTAATTTTATATATTATACCCTATTTATATATTAGGATACCAATGTTGATTAAAATCCTCCCCATTGGTGAGTTTTAATTTTTTTTAATTGAAACTATGTTAATAATAATTTTCATTCACTTAAATGATTTATTCCCCTCTTTTTCTAGAATTTTCCATCCCACCAATGTTCTCATTATTAATTAGAATCCTCATTAATCTTTACATCACGTGAAATCATATTTTCATTCTCTTATTTTCATAATAAATTTTTATAATCTTACTATATTATGTGGGGTTTTGAAAAATGTGTTTCAAAACAAAAAAGGGGATCTTCTATACCACCCTTGTTATTAGTTGGTTACACATTAACTTTCTTTTTCATCCATTTATCCAATATTCTAATCTTGAAATTTTTATATTTTTTTATATTTCCATTTTATATATACACTGTTAAATATTATATTCATTTCTATGGTTATACATGTTTTTAGTCCCTTTAAAATTCTCACTTATAAGTAAATCATGTTTAAGGAAACATTCATATTTCTTATATTTTTTAAAGAATAAATAACATAAATTTACTTTAGGGAATTAATAGATTTTACAAAATATCATTATTCTAAGGGTGATACTCTTAGTTAAATTATGTTTTCATAGAAAACAATAAGATATTTCTTTCTTCAAAAAAATACTTTACTTATTTCACAAATCATCACCTGGTTAATACATTTTTATTCAATCTTCTCCTAGATCCTTCCCATGAATTTTCAACATTATAACTCAATGTTCAAGACCTATGTTACTTTTGAGATTATAAATATTCAAATTATTTAATTCCTTTTCTCTTAGGAATCCTTATGCTTTAGACTTCATTTATTCTATATATTAGAATTATGAAACCCACTTCCTTCTCATGGGTTTGATCATGTTTATGATTTATGTATGGCTTCTTTTCCCTTAGGGAATATATATGCATATATATATTATGATATGATGGGTGGTTCCATTATATCCCTATAATTAATTAGATAATGTTAATTCCTTATGAGATACTGTGTGTGTTTCATGGGTGATTAATCTAAGCTCATTATGTATGGTTCATGGGTGGCTAGCCTCAACACAATATGTTATGATGGAAGTTATCCAAATCATATGATGATTAAGGAGGAATTTATGATATGTTATGGTGTATTAGTAGTTATCCTTGACATATTCCCATTATTTCATGATTTATGTTGTTTTCACGTGATTTTGATTCCATGATCTTATTATATCATTTCTTTATGTCATGTTTTCATGCTTAATATTACTCTAATTATGTTATCATGTTATGCCTCATGGATATCTTGTTATGTTTTATTACTATGTTTATTCCCTTACTATAATTTCTAGCTCCCCCAATTTTTTTATGTATTTTATCCAGGGTATCCCATATAGTTTTAAAGGATCAATATGTGTTTGTACAACTACATAGAGTATTAAATAATGATTTTGTTTTTACATTTAATATGATTTATTTATTTTTATAATCTTATAAAGACATTATACCTCTAGATACTTGGCATGTATTTTTTAGGAAAATATGTTAAGAATTGTGAAATAATATGTGTTTATTTATTGGGTTTATATAATTAATAATATAATGAAAAATATATTTATATATTAAACCCATTATCATGACTATCCATGTAATGTGGTGATGAAAAGAAAATTAGAAATCAATTGTTCCATGGAGGTGGTAGTCTAGAAATATGCATGGTGGATGATTTCAATATACATAGAATGGGAAAATTGTATAATATGTTTTATTATTTTAGATTATAAAAAAATTATAAATATCATAATTATTTATTAAATTTAATAATACAATTGTCCATGTATGGTGGTTAGTAAAAATCAAACATGTCGTTTTTTGGAGGCGGTAGTCTATGTACATATAAACGAATGTTGTTTTCTCTTTTCATAACGAAAAATGAAAAAATGTGATTAATTATTATTCACATATAAAAGTAAAATTTAATATAAAATCAATATTTATTTCATTACATTGGTATTTTAAAATTATAATTTAAATATAAAATATAAAATAAATATGTTAAGTAAAAATGATTACTCACGTTTAGCACTTTGAGATTTCCTTAGAAGATCCCTTAGAAATGGATGAAATGGGCTAATATCTTGAGAATAAAATATAAAAATAGCAGAATATTGTTATAGGGTATGTAAAACAGTAATTTTTAATAAAGAAACCAAATTTTTAGATTGGTATTTAAGGGGTGGTGAGAGTATCCTTTAATAAGTTTTTATAATGACATTTGTATCAATATTTCAACTTAATATAAAGGGAAACATGTTAAACCTATAAAGTGTCTCCGAACTTATAAAATAATTGATTATAGTGTTAAATAAGTATTATAATATCTCAAAAAACCAATTAAAAACATGTTTTTAACATGTATCAACCCCATTCCCCTTGAATTATTAATTTTTCTATTTAAAATTGTATTGTTGTAACTAGTTTCTATATAAGGTAACCTAATATTTATGGATAAAAATAAGGTGTTATTTATTAAATAATTTATAAATAATTATTCTAAATTTTAAATAAATTTTAATAGAAAAAAATTATAACATAGATAAGAACTAATTTTAAATTACTAAATGTATAATGTATTTAAACAATTTTTTTAAAAATATAACTTAAGTTCTAAAATGTCAAATATGGGCTTATAAATTGAAAATAAAAACCTTTTAAAATTTATAAATTCACTTAAAAAATATAAAAATTATATTATTAAAGTGTTTAATTGATATATAATTTATAATTATATACTAATAATGTCTAAAAAACATGTTATTTGTAAAAAAGATATTTTCCAACATTCACCAAAAAATCAATATTTTCAGAAAAATAAAATAAAATCATCTTAAGAAAATATTACTACGATGATTCTAAAAATAATATTAATTTGTTAAATTTAAAATTATAAATTTTTGAAATTTAAATTTAAAATAAAAAGGTGGGTTATAATAAAAATGTTTTTTATAAGAAAATAACATATTTAGTCTATTTATCATTCTCGTTCATGTTTTCTATTATTTACTAATAAAATTAATATTAACCAATTATTCCTAAAAATATATTTTATATTCATTAATCATGAGTTTTTTGAAATATAAATTTTATCACATAGAAAGGCAGTATTTTAAAAATACATTTCTAATCATAAAATGACATTACAAGTCATTTCAGCTATACGAATTTAATTTCATTCATATTAAAAGTAAAAGTTTATTTTATTTATAAGTATTTAATAAAGTGATTAATCATATCCATTACCATTAATTCAATAGGTGGGTTTTAATGGTATAAACATATTGTGGTTTCATTTTAGTTTGGTGTTGTGTGTGGAGAAAGATATCAAACACATTGACATATTTAGACATATTCATAAATTAAAATTTTCAGGTGTTACATAAAAAATTATTCCCATTTGGTGGAATTATAAATATCACTAAAATATAAATTAATATAGAATAATAACACAACATAACGTTGAAATCAATCTAGAAAATAAAGATACTTTTAATTTAAAATAACAAATGCAATATTGTTACACAGAGGAAAACTATTCAAGACTTTAGATTGAGTAGTCACTGAAAAATATCATTATATAAACAAAAACAATGTACAGAAAATGATACAAAATATGATGGGTTCATATATAATAATATATAATTCACTAAAAAATTATTAAAAAGGATATACATATTCTTATTCAAGAAATATCTTAAATTTTAATCTAAAGAAATAGGAGGATCAAAAACTCTCATCTGGATACAATAGGTTCTGAGATAGAACATATTTGACTAGAAGATAATAATCATACACTATAATATGCATATATTTTTGGATCATATATCAGTAGAAATAATTAATTACCTTATAAATTATTTTATCACCATGTATCATAAGTACATGAAAAAAATTATAAGAAACATCTTAGTTCCTTAACAACAAACTCATAAATAGAGGCATTGTTTTAATGGAAGAAAAATGGAAAAAATAGCTCCCTATAAATCATATAGATCATGATTCACCATTTTAATTACATGATTCTGATTTATCCTTGTATCATATTTATAAATATTGGTTGTGACAAGATTTTGGTGATTTTTAGTCATGCTAGAAGTCATTTAATAGTTTCAGCATATGTAGTTATGAATGGTCAATTGAAATGTTTCTTTTTTTGTTCCTGCATATATGAGGCTTCAAGATTTTTGTTACATAGAAAATTTAGAGGGTATAAATATTTTTGAATGACTAAATTCATACAGAAACTTATGTATGAAATAACTAAACTTACAATAAATATTATAAGAATAGATAGTATATTTTGATTCCCCAAAAAAAGTTATAGGATGATATCATTTTGGAAACAAATAAATATTAGGATATAATCATAATATGTATTAACCTATTAAACCTCTAATTCAACTTATTACAATTCTTAACCAACTCATGACACTCTTAGTTTAACCTTGGTTTCCTTATGTTTTATCCTCTTACTCTAATTGACATAATCCAAAAAAATTATTAAACCTTCATTTCATACTAATTGAGAAACCCAGACATAAAATAAATATATTTTACATCATTTCCCATAATTATACATAATTTGTCATGATTAAAATATGATCCTAGATCCCAAGGGTTTAGTTCCTTTGAATATTTTCTATATAACCATCTTATGACTCAATATCACTTCTACTTATTTCTCAAAATATATCCACACCTGAATCTCTATTAGATATATCCACACATAAATATTCTATGTAATGGGGGTAAATATATGACACTATTGATCTTAAATAATCATTAATGGGGAAATATAAGGAGTCAAAGGTGAATTATCATTAGATCATAAACATGTGATGAACATGAAGAAGGAGGAAATGGCATGATTAATAGAATAAGATCATGAAAATTTAAGAAGTGATCATGAGTCATGTGATCATAATCATATATGAAGCAAGATTAATGTAGAACAATAAAATTATTATCATGAATATATAAAATATACTATGATATAAAAATGGGGATTCAATATTCTTTAAGCATGGTGACAAGAGTTAAGAATGTAACACATGCATAATCATTCAAACACATTACATATGTCAAAAATCTCTTTTAAAACCATCATAACATGATGTAAAAATCATAACTACATCATTTTCTTGAATAACATTATGAGCATATCTCACCACATAATTCCTACACACAATATAGTGTCACGTGAGGTATAAATATTTACCTAATACATTAAAAAGATATATAATTATAGGCCCACCAATCACATAATGATAAATGCATACATATATTTACCATGTGAAAATAATCATACATTCATTGAAATTATAGCCTGATTGACCCAGGAAAATAAAATTGTTTATATAACAATTTCATGTTGTTTAATTTAATAGGTAATCAATAATTGTATTGAATGAAACCTAGAATCAAGTCATCCAAAAAACGAATTTTGTGATAATTTATTAGGTCATGAATGTATTATAATTTCTATATACAATGGATCTCCCATAGAAATGAAAATGGATGTAAATTGAGAATAGATTTTTCATAAAATTTTCATAAAATTATTTTAAAAATGAATATATAAGCCACATTAAAAAGGTGAAAAAAAAATTCAAAATTTTATTTTAATAATAAAAGTTTTAATAATGGGACCTTGAAAAATATAAATTTAAAGTAGAATAAAAATATGGTGAAAATAAAACTATTACTTTGGAAAGAGGAAATAAAATTTTTGATATTCAAGGGGACATAATATAAAAGACATAGAAGAATATAATCAAAAAAGAAAAATCATAAATCAATAAATATAAATTTAGTAAATAAAACTCTTACCTTGTATTCCAACATGCTAGAATGTTTTATAACTCCCTATATAATAGACTTAGTTTTATCATTCATCAATATAAGAAATGTATTTATATTTTTTTACATAATAAAATGTATTTATGTTTTTCTATTACCTATAAATCATTCATAGTTAATATGAATTTTTGGGTGTTAATTATTCAATTTGTTCTGCACTTTCATAAATATGGTAAGTTCAGTCCTTGATCCTTGATCATGTGTTTTTCAACACCAAAATTTTCATGTAAAGGATATATTGATTTTTTAGGTATTTTTGGAGTCCCATTATTATTTAATTGATGTTATGGTAACAATTAGTAAGGAAAAGATGGAAATTTTCCCTTTTTGTGATTATTTTACTAATCAAAGGGATTATTTTTAATAATAAATAATTGAAAAAATACCTTAAATTCTTTATTAATACCAAATATTAGTATAATTTATGTTTTCTTAATCGTCCCTAAATAAAATAGTATAGCATCGTTCATATAGGTGGTTAAACCAACGCAAACATGAACATGTTATAATTCAATGCTTGAGTATGATCTTGTAACATTATAATATCATTAAAAAATAATGATAATTATTTTATTTATATGATATAATATTTTTAACTAATATTAAATAAGAGGATGGATTAGAATATAAAAGTAAAATAAATAGAATATTTTATTACTTACTTAGTAGACATTTTACATCCCTTAGAATCCTTTTTTGGTTTTATAGGATTCAATAATACATCGATAGAACATGGGATTATAAAGGTTGCTAAAACTTGTTAGGGAAGTAATTTTGTTGGATATTAAAAGGAAATTTTAATGAGAGTTGTGGTTTTGGAGTGGGTACATGAGGGGTTCTTTTATAGATTAGTTTGAGTGACATATTTTCATATAATTGTTAATTAATGTTTAATAAATGGAATCTTGTAAAGAAAGTGGATCAAAAATAGAATAAGTATTGGTATAGGTTCTAAATTATATCACACTTTCATTTTGGTGATAATTATTGAATATATTTAATCACTTTACACCTTAGTTTAACATTTAATCTCATTTATCCATTTTAAATTATAACTCTCTTTTACCTTGATAGAGTATACATTAGTTAAAAATAAAATTAACCATATTATATAGTTTTTTCATGATGATTCAAAATATGAAATATATTTTATTAAATTCAATTCATAAAAATGATTAAAATTAACTTTAAAATAAAAACGCATAATGTGTAAAAATGATTTTTTATAAAAATATTATTTTATACATTAAATGAATTTATTCATTTTTATTATAAATTAATACTCATTCTATTCATGGTAATTTATTTATTTATATATATAAGCAATAATTTTTTTTTAAAACATTATTTACAAGTGATAGATTTAATTTTTAGAATAAAAACACATAATGAATAAAAATATTCATCTTTTAGAATAAAAGATATATTTACCAATGAGTTATTATCATTTTATTTTTTTCAAGAATTATTTATTATATTTTAATTAAATGTCACATATATTATTTTTAATACATTAATAAATAATATCTATATGTTATGTAACAATACACCAATTGGATAAATGTAAACTCAATGACTATATATCCAATGAAAATATATCCTAAAGTTGCATAATATTCATGTTCCCTTTTTAATTCATATATACAACCATAAATACTTCTCTAAAATAATTCAATATATTTACCTCCTCAACAATTTCATCATATTTATATGTATTTTTACTTTTTAAATAGTTATATTCAATATAATGGTGTTTGTGGATGGTTGTGAGAATGAGTACTTGAATCTTATGATATTTTTATTTACTTGTGGTTATATTCCTCTTATAAATTTAAAATTATGTTCTAAATAGTTTTATTATAATATTCATTTTAATTTAATTATGTGTTCTTATATTATAACCTAATGAAAAAATGTATGGTTTATTTTAGTTCTATAGTGTATGTAGAACACATTTTTCAACACAATCAAGGAATATTCATACTAAAATATATGGTATTGCACACTTGGAAATGTTGGTCACTAAAAAGGATCTTGACCTAGTTGAGTTATATTTATGTGATATTAGAGTGATTTTGTTCTTATAAAGGTTTAGAATGGATAATTGGGCAATAATACACCTTGAGCTTATGATGTATAAGCGACCAAGGAAATAAAATAAGGACACAAAGGGTTCTTATGATCCCTCGCATATACCTTGATCACCAACTAGTCATGCTTGGATGATTAAAATGTTATTTTATGATACTCATTGGTGTAAGATAAAGTATCATGAAATGGAATATAATTTATGATTATTTTCATTTATTGATTCTAGGATGATCATTCATGTTTGGAAAATTAGCAAGAAACTAGTTATCAAACCCACATAATTGAAAATATTATTGAAAAAAATTAGTTAGAGAAATTTAAAAGCATAATATGAAATTTCATTTAGAGGAATTTGAGTTAGAATATTCACTTTTTGGTCAACATATTTTATTGCTAGAGGTTAGGTTAGAGAACCCAGTTTTGAACCCACTTGGTTTGATTTGAATTTTTTAACAATAAGCATAAGGCGAACAAGAATTATGTCATTTCGTTTTTAGAGGAGAAGAAAGAAATTTTTTTAAGTACTCAATCATGTTGATGAGAGAATATTTGTATTGCAAATCTAGGTTGTCTATATACACAAAGTTGAGAAGATTTTTGAACATCCTGCAGTCTGAATATATAATTTTCCTCATTTTTTGTTATACTAAAGTAGTTTTTCAATTTGGGAGAAGAAGTAAATGAGGTTATTTCCTTATATTATTCATATGGTAAAGGAGATTTATAATGATATGTTCCTATAAGATATATTATTATAAATCTATCCCCAAAAAATAGTTTGGATGAGTTATTTCCAATATTTCTTAAATAATAACAATCTAATTAGATAATTAAAATTATTTTTCATAAAATGAGGATTTTTATGTTTGATGTATAAATATATCCTATATTCTTTTAGTGTAAAATTAATCTGAAAAAAAAAAATCATTCTCTAATATTGAGAAGATCACAGGCTCTAGAGATCTATCTAGAGTATTATTATATGATGAATACCGATATGAGAGGAATAATATACAATGCTGATGTTTAAAGAGGTGATGATGTTTATCGAGGTTTTTTAAAAATCTTTTAAATGATATAAAGAGTATTCATATGTTTTATAAATGGAGCACCTATCAAAATGTGGTGAAAGAAAATTATTTATTTTACTAGTATATGTAATTTTGAAGCCAGAATCATATCACTTGAAGAGAATTGTAGTCAATCAAATACTATTCATAGTTCAATTTTTATATTTTTTAGTTTTTTTATGATTTTATAAGAAATATGAAAAATTAAAAGACAAAATGTGAATGAAAATCTAAAACTAAAATGCATATGTTAATGTAGTTAAAATGGGTATAGTTAGGAAAGAAATATCTTGGTCCTAGGTTCAATTACTCATGTACCTTTGTTATTCTTTTATTATTGTTTAAATTCAATTTAAAAATTCATCCCATCATACATAAATTATTTCCTGCTACTTTTATGTAATGGCCCAGGTTTTGGGGGTCCATTACTTTGTGAAAATCTCATGTTGGGTTTTCTGGTCTGGGAATCTCGGTGAAGATCGGCCTAACAGTAGGCCTACCGGTAGCCTTAGCCTATCGGTAGTAAGCCTACCCGTAGCTCGGTCTACCGGTAGCCGCAACCTACTGGTAGCTCTGTCTACCAGTTGCTCGGTCTACCGGTAGCTGCAGCTACTGGTATCTCGGTCTACCGGTCGTTGCAGCATACCGGTAGCTCTCAGCTACCGGTGGCTCTCACCTACCCCCACGGGGTCTTTCCAGTAGTGCTCCTTTTTGCACAAATTGCGTTTTAAACCCTATTTTAACACCTTTTAGCTTGTTTTAAAAATCCCGGTAACACCCATAAATGTTTTAATTAAATATTTAATGAATTAACCTTGTGTGTGCGTCGGTTTAGAACACTTTAATAACGTTTGGGGGGTCTCAACCGCGTGGTCAACCCACAACACTAATCCTTATGCGGTTTTGCGTTCTTATCTCAACCATCCCCGGCTTTTATAAACTAAAAGGGTTCTCCCGAGGTTTCTTTTCTCGATCACCCTATACTAGGAGTACCATTCATTCAGACGAGCATCTTTTCATTCGGACGAGCTCCATCGCTATCCGTGAAGTTCCATGCCCGTGCTTAGCGTCGATTGCTGATAATAGGTAGTGAATTTCTCCTTCCTCTCTCCCTTTTGTGTATCATGCGGGGTGGGCATGCTTTAGATTCTATAGAATTGGATGAACCAAACCTAAATAAAGATAATGAACGGCTTCTATAAATAAAGGGAGGTTTTGATTGATGATGGAACACTGTTTTATGATCTTCCTTTTTGAATTTTGCGGGCTTACACCTACTGAAAATCATGGCTGTTTGTGGTCTTTCTCTGTGCACTAATGAACCCCTGGTGATGTTTTAAATGGATTGTTTTGTAATTGTGAAATCCTGCTGTAAAAAAGGAAATTGGTTAATTACGTATATTCGGCTAAACAAATTGAAAGCACCAGGATCAACTCCTTTCTGTGATAACCCCGGTTAAGTACAGTGAATTTGAAATCATGTAGTGTGTTAAATCTTATAAATCTGAAAATACCGGCATGGCCCTGCCTTGTTATAGTGTTTGGGTTGTTTTCCTTCACGAGCCATTTGCTGGGTGATGTGGATGGGGATGGGATCCCCTATTTTTATGCTCTGGGTGGTTGCGAAATTGAGGATGGGATCCTCTGTTATATCACAAATTGGGGTGGAATCCTCTATTGATGAGAAACCTTTGGCTCCTGGATTTTGGACAGGGGGCTGTAACTTGGTATTTTCTTTGGTTGTTGTGGATTTACAAGAGAACCTGGAGTGGATTCTTAAATTGACGTTTGGATGGATCTTTTTCCCTTGGTTTGTGCTTATGGTGTTAGTTGCCCAGTAGTGTAGAAACTTTTTTAAACGTTATTATTGAGCATGAAAACCAGGATGGGGAAAATGTGTTTTGGTTTGATGTGAGTTGTAACTTGAACATGGTACTGTTTGTGTTCTTTAGGCAAACTGAAGAGAAACCTAAACTTTGGGTGAGTGCTTGTTACCTATACTTATACTTGTAGTTTTGTGTTTCTTATTCGCACCCCACCCAAGTTGAGCACTTAGTGCCGAACACCCCCATTTCATGGGGGAGGGTGTTTTTTCCAACACTATTATTAGTGTCTAGTTATTAGCTCCTTTTCTGCTCCCTTTCCTGGATAGCCCAAGTATCATCGGGCAGGCTGTGATGGACTGAGGTCCATTATTAGCCCAAGAACCTTTGGGCGGGGTTGTGTGGTGGTTATGGCCCAGGTGTGTGCGGGTAGGTAGTTTCCCAAGAATCTTCGGGATGAGGCCCAGGTGTCTTCGGGTGTGGCAGTGGATCTTCTATCCCATGTGTCTTCGGGTGTGGCGGTGGTGGTTCTGGCCTAGGTGTTTGCAGGCATGGTTACATGTGACAGTTGTGGCCCCGGTGTGTGCGGGTGGGGTTTGGTAGTGGGACTGTGTGAGGTTGTGGCCCAGGTGTTTGTGGGCGGGGTGTGGCAGTGGGACTGTAGTGAGAATGGCGGGATTGGTTCGATGTGTAGGATGTCTTCAATAACCAGTGGGAAAGAGGCATGGGGTACCCAAACATCAATGTTCTCTTATTATATATATATTACTTGACTTCAATTATTTGGGGAGTGCGCCTTAGTGTGGCTTGGGTGGATAGTTTACCTTGTTAGGTGTTTGTTTTACTCTTTTTCTCATGGGACTTTACTACGTTCCCCCACTTGTGCATGAGAGTCTTTGGTTTTCCTTACAGAGTATACTTGTATGCTCACCCTATGTATATAAAACTACTTTCAGGTTTCCAGGAGGACATCGAGGATCGCGCGGGACCGTACTAGCGTGGGACCTTCGGACATTTGCAGTTACTACTTTTCCTTCTATGGTACTTTATCTTTGTATTCACTTTGTACTTGGTGGATTTTTACTTTTTTAACATGCATTGGGAATGGATGTTGGGTTTACTTTTACTTTCCACTTTTGGTGTTTTGGGGATTTACCATTCTATCTCCCGATCCTATTAAAAGAAAAAAAAAGGGTAATCCCTTCCATTTAGTGAGCGATTTTATACCCTTGGCACTGGTCGCCACTCCGGGACCTATTGAAGGTGGGTTTTGGGGGTCATTATCTCTCCTTCAACTCGAAGATGGAAGGGCCTGGCAATCTGCTGACCCTTCCCTCCCTTTGGTGAAGGCGGGTCGTGACAGAATTGTATCAAAGGTTATGGTTGAGAGATAGGATGGAGTCTAGAGTTTTGCACAGTGATTATTGCATGGGATGGTAGAGAAATAGTGTTGGGTGACCTTGGTGCATGAATTAGGCCAGGGAAGACCGGCTAGGATGTGGGATTTTAGGGCCCCCCATGATCCGATGCAAGGAATCTGGACCTACAGAACGACCAAGTGAGGCCACGCTGATTGCAGGGTAGAGACCCTATGATAGGTACATGCATCATAATGACTTTTGTTCTCATGTTTCTGGGGTCTTGGGAATTAAGAATGAATAAAAAATTTAAGAAGTTTTAAGAACAATATTTTGCACTACTTGGGCTTAGGCATTCCTTATTTTCCTTACAGCTATGGAACCTGGGAGACGACCATGTTTGGTGCGGGCGATCGAGGCCCCAGAGAATACCTTGGCTGATCGGCAGAGAGCTAATCGAGAGGAAGAGGACGACCAGTGGCAGAGGACTCTTCGAGGCTTCCAGCGATAGACCGTTGAGAAGTATGAGGGAAGCACCTCTGATATGAAGATGGAGGGCTGGCTAGAGGAGCTAGTGATAGCCTTCGGCTTGATCCGGGCTCCGATCGAGTATTGGGTTCCTCTGTCCATCAGCTAGATGCGGGGAGCAGCGCGACAGTAGTGGACATTTTACTTGGGGGAGAGGAGTGAGGCTGAGGTGGCATGGGCTGATTTCGAGAGGGAGTTCCGGGCGGAATTCCTCTCTTCGATGATGAAGACAGAAAAGAGACAGGAGCTACTCTCCCTCCAGCAAGGGAGTATATCAGCAAGGGAGCTAGGAATCAAGTTCAAGGACCTCCTACTTTTATCTCCGGACCTCTTTCCGGATGAGGAGTCTCGGGAAAGACATTTGGAGGAGGCGCTCTCACCCTCCCTCTAGTATGTTGTTACCCCCTTTACCCTGCTGACGTACTTGGAGGTCCAGAAGAAGGCCGAAGTGGTGGAGAGGATGCATGCTCTAGGAGATGTGTCAAGAAAGGGGATCCAGCTGGGACCATCGAAGGGGAAGGCTGCCAGTACCAGGCCTCTAGCGTCAGGACCCTCCAGGTTCCGACCAGCAGGGAGCAGGCCAAAGCAGTTTCAGTTTCGATCCCCTGGTCCTCGCCCTTTTCCTTCGGGCCCGGGACCGCGATGCTTCGTCTGTGGAATCCATGTACATCTCCGGAGTCAGTTCTCGAACCGGGTATAGTACGGTGGTGGTGGACAGCCCCAGCACCCACCCCAGCAGCAGCTTCCAGCCAGGCCTTTCCAGCAGCAGCAGTAGGGACAGCGAGCTCCCGCTCCTCCGAGGGCAGACATAGGAGGAGGAGGCCGACCTCAGGGAACTCCTCAGGGGCCTCGACCGGGGTGTGGTCAGGGAGGTGGACGAAATCCGAGGGGCAGAGGAGCTAGGCGTGGACAGCTACATGCCACGGAGGCAGCAGTTCCAGTAGGGTCGGAGGTTGTTCGAGATATGATCAATTTGTTCAGTACCCTTGATTTTTCCTTGTTCGATACCGGAGCTTCACACTCCTTTGTTGCACCCAGTCTAGCCCGACCCTTGGGTCTAGATTCCGAGAGACTTCTAGTGCCCCTAGTGATGAGCACACCAGTAAGAGGTCAGATTGACTTGTTATTTGTTTGTCGAGGATGAAGACTGAAGATAGGGCCACATCAGTTGGTTATGGATCTTCTCCTACTACATATACAGTGATACGATGACATCCTATACATCGACTGGCTATTCTCTATGTGTTTCATCCTTGACTGTATCCGAGGAAGGGTTGTGTTCTCAGACTTGGGTGGCCGGCGTGTTACCTTCATAAGCAAGCGGAGCAGTCAGAAGGGCAGCAGGACAGAGGAACCCCTCCTCTCTTTGTTAGCCGAGTTGTCAGTGGAGTCAGTACATGCTGAGATGGTTTAGGTGCCAGATATCGTTCGTGAGTTTATCGACGTCTTTCCTGAGGAGGTGACGACTCTACCCCCTCGACAAAATATCGAGTTTGGAATAGACTTGCAGCCTGGTGCCCGTCTGATCTTGATGGCTCCTTACAGGATGGCACCTTCGGAGTTACGAGAGTTGTGGATTCAGATTGACGATCTGATGAAGAGAGGTTATGTTTGATCGAGTGCGTCACCGTGGGGTGCTCCAGTCTTGTTCGCAAAGAAGGTAGATGGTGGTCTCTGGTTGTGCATAGACTACAGGAGGCTAAATCAGGTGATGATCAAGAATCATTATCCTCTTCCGAGGATAGAAGATCTTTTCGACCAGCTGAAAGGGGCAGGGTGGTTCTTGAAGATCGACATGCGGTTTGGGTATCACGAGTTGATGGTAAAGGAGAGTGACATCCCAAAGAAAAACTTCAGGTGCAGATATGGACACTTCGAGTTCATAGTCATGCCCTTCGGTGTTATGAATGCCATGTTTGTGTTTATGGGGCTTATGAACTCCATCTTCAGGAAGTACTTGGATCGGTTCGTAGTTGTGTTCATCGATGACATCCTGATCTATTTAAGATTAGAGGAGGACCATGCAGAGCACATGAGGATGGTTTTGGAGGTCCTCCAAGAGCACCATCTCTATGGGAATTTGTCGAAATGCAAATTCTGGACATGAGAAGTACACCTCCTCAGGCACGTGGTGTCCGAATAGGGGTAGTAGTGGACCCATCAAAGGTTGAGGCAGTTTTTTCTTGGGCAGCACCCAAGAATGTGGCAGGTGTTCGTAGTTTCCTCAGGTTGGCAGGTTACTATCAGAGGTTCGTACCCAACTTCTCCCAAGTTGTAGCCCCTCTAACATCCCTGACCAAGAAAGACCAGGTTTTCGTGTGGAGTGAGCAGTGCGAGTCAGCCTTCAGCTATCTGAAGGGGAAGTTGGTTAGTGCCCTAGTGCTGAGGTTACCAGAAGAAGGGGCAGCGTATGAGGTGTTCTATGATGCTTCAGGTAAAGGCCTCGGATGTGTGTTGATGCAGAAGCAAGGAGTGATCTCTTATGGGTATTGGCAGCCAGGCCCTCATGAGCATAATTATGATACCCACAACCTAGAGCTTGCAGCCGTCATTTTTTCGTTAAAGTTAAAGCGACATTACCTCATCGGGGAACACTTTGTGGTCTTCACAGATCACAAAAGGTTGAGGTATATCTTCTCCCAGTGGGACCTGAACTTGTGGCAACGGAGGTGGATGGAGTTCCTCCAGGATTACGACTTCGAAATTTCCTATACATCAGGGAAGGGGAATGTAGTGGCTGATGCCTTGAGCAGGAGGATGCAGAAGGATGCGGTCCGAGAGTCGGTAGACTCCTGGAAGGCGATGGAGGAGTTGGCTGCCTTGCACCTGGATGCGAGGATGGATAGCAGTAGAGGTTTCCTATATCAGATGACAGTGTAGTCGTCTCTGTTTTAGAAAGTGGAGGACTCTCAATGGAGAGATCCATAGTGCGAAGTGATGCATGACCAATTTGACCAGAGAAATGATCTGGAAGGATGGATGGAGGATGGCCAAAACTGGATTCTTTTCTAGGGAATGTTGTTTTTTCAAGAGGCGATGCGTGGCAAGGTACTCAGTGAGTCCCACAACTCACCCCTGGAGGTACACCCAGGAGTTTCCAAGATGTACCAAGGACTGAAGAGATAGTTTTTGTGGCCCGTAGTGAAGCAAGCAGTGGCAGATTTTGTGGCCAAGTGCTTAGTGTGTCAGCAAGTGAAGGCTGAAAACCGAGTTCCAGGTAGCCTACTGTAGTCTCTAGATGTCCCCGAGTGGAATTGGGACAACATCTCGATGGATTTCGTCACGGGACTACCCAAGGTCTAAGGTGGACATGACGCCATCTGGGAGGTAGTGGACAGGTTGGTGAAATCGGCTCACTTTTTGGATATTAATGAGTCAAGTGCAGTGGATGCCTTGGCACGAAGGTACGTGGATGAGGTATTGCGGATGCATGGAGTTCCGAGATCCATAGTCTTGGATAGGGATGCACATTTTGCCTCACACGTCTGGAGGGGTTTGCAGCATGCTTTTGGCACCCAGCTTCGCCTTAGCACTGCTTTCCACCCCCAGACAGATGGGCAGACAGAGCACACCATCCAGATGTTGGAGGATATGTTGCGGGCATGTGTTCTGGACTCAAGAGGATCATGGGTGCGACACTTGCCTCTGGTATAGTTTTCCTACAATAATATATATCACTCTACCATTGGTATGGCCCCATTTGAATCCTTGTACGGAAGGTTATGCCATTCAACTGTGTGTTGGACCGAAGTCGGAGAGGCGAGCATCCTTGGCCCGAAGGTGGTGTAGACCATGATGGAGAAGGTTTAGCTCATACGGGAAAGGATGAAGGTGGCCTAGTACTGACAGAAGTCGTATGCTGATACCAGGAGGAGGCCCTTGGAGTTTGAGGTTGGAGACCACGTGTTCTTGAAGGTCTCTCCTCGGCGTGGAAAACGGAGGTTCGGAAAGGGGAGTAAGCTTTCTCGCAGGTTCATCGGGCCCTTCGAAGTGTTGTGTAAGGTTGGTGAAGTGTCTTATCAGCTAGCATTACCACCGCTGCTACTGGGGATACATGATGTATTCCATGTTTCCCAGCTCCGTCAGTATCTTCATGATGATTCGAACGTCCTTGGCTGGGGAGAGATGGAAATCGAGGATGACATGACTTTTTTGGGGAGACCAGTGATGATCGAGGATCGCAAAGAGAAGGTGCTTCATGGGTGAACCATTCCCTTGGTTCGTGTGTTGTGGAGACATGGTGGGCTTCAGGAGAGTATGTGGGATAGGGAAGCACAGATGCGTGCCCAATACCCATAGTTGTTTTGGGTTTGTGATGTTCTATTTGTTATACCTGTTGCGGTAGGACGTTTTGTTTTGTTGGCTATAAAATATGCAGTTTTCTTTCCTCTGAATGTGTATGATGGGAAACCTGACTGCTAATCAGGATGCATTAATGTGGATTTCATTGAACCCTTGCGAGCGAGTCAGTGCCTCCCAAAGCGGATAATATCCTGACATGTAGGAGGGGACTCCCTAACTCATACGTTGGATAGTGTATGTGTTCCTATATGTTGGGGGTTATGTTCCAGCTTTCAAATAGAGGGGTTTTCCCCTGAGCAGTATCTTTAGAGTGTGGTTGTTTGGACCCCACTCTTCTTATTTCTGGTTTTCTCTTATATTCTTGAGAGAGAGAATAGTTTGAGAAGCATCTGATGTAATTTCCCTGGTTTTTGGGGTCCATTAATTGGGGAAAATGTCATGTTGGGTTTTCTGGTCTGGGAATCATGGTAGAGATCGGCCTAACGTTAGGCCTACCGGTAGCCTTAGCATACCGGTAGCAGGCCTACCGGTAGCTTGGTCTATCGATTGGCGCAGCCTACAGGTAGCTCTGTCTACCGGTAGCTCGGCTACCGGTCGCTATCAGCCACCGGTATCTCTTGGATACCGGTTGCTGTCAGCCACTAGTAGCTCTCAGCTACCGGTGGATCTCTCCTACCCCCACGGGGTCTTTCCAGTAGCACTCCTTTTTGCGCAAATTGCTTTTTAAACCTTCTTTTGACCCCTTTTAGCTTGTTTTAAAAATCCTGGTAGCACCCATAAATGTTTTAATTAAATATTTAATGAACTAACCTGGTGTGTGCATCAGTTTAGACCCCTTTAATAACGTGTGGGGTGTCTCAACCGTGTGGTCAACCCACTACCCCGCTCCTTACGTGGTTTTGCATTCTTATCTCAACCATCCCTGGCTTTTATAAACTAAAAGGGTTCTCTTGAGGTTTCTTTTCTCGATCACCCTATGCTAGGAGTACCCTTCGTTTAGACGATCAGCTTTTCGTTCAAACGAGCCGCATCGCAATCCGTGAAGTTCCACGCCCGGGCTTAGCATCGATCATTGATAACAGGTAGGGAATTTCTCCTTCGTTTCTCCCTTTTGTGTATCATGCGGGGTGTTTTATGCTTTAGATTCTCTAGAATTGGATGAACCAAACCTAAATAAAGATAATGAACGGATTCTATACAGAAATGGGGGTTGTGGTTGATGACGGTGCTCTATTTTATGATATTATTTTCTGAATTTTGCGGGCTTACACCTACTAAAAATCATGGAAGTTGGTGGTCTTTCTCTGTGCACTAATGAACCCCTGGTGATGTTTTAAATGGATTGTTTTGTAATTATGAACTCCTGCTATAAAATTAAAATTGGTTAATTACGTATATTTGGCTAAAAAAATTTAAATCACCAGGATCAACTCCTTTCTATGATAACCTTGGTTAAGTACAGTGAATTTGAAATCATGGAGTGTGTTAAATCTTATAAATCTGAAAATACCGGCATGGCCCTGCCTTGTGGTAGTGATTGGGTTTTTTCCTTCACGGGCTATTTGCTGGGTGATGTGGATGGGGATGGGATCCCCTGTTGTTATGCTCTGGGTGGTTGCGAAATTGAGGATGGGATCCTCTGTTATATCATGAATTGGGGTGGAATCCTCTGTTGATGAGAAACCTTTGACTCCTGGATTTTGGACATGGGGCTGTAACTTGGGATTTTTTTGGTTTTTGTGGCTTTACAAGAGAACCCAGAGTGGATGCTTAAATTGACGTTTGGCTGGATCTTTTTCCCTTGGTTTGTGCTTATGGTGTTAGTTTCCCAGTAGTGCAGAAACTTTTCTAAGCATTATTATTGAACATGAAAACTAGGATGGGGAAATGGGTTTTGGTTTGATGTGAGTTGTGACTTGGACATGGTATTGTTTGTGTTCTTTAGGCAGGCTGAAGAAAAACCTAAACTTTGGTTGAGTGCTTGTTACCTATAATTATACTTGTAGTTTTGTGTTTCTTATTCACGCACCACCCAAGTTGAGAACTTAGTGCCGAACACCGCCATTTCATTGGGGAGGGTGTTTTTTCAAACACTATTATTAGTGTCCAGTTATTAGCTCCTTTTCTGCTCCCTTTTCAGGATAGCCCAAGTTTCTTCGGGCAGCCTGTAATGGCCTGAGGTCCATTATTATCCCAAGAACCTTAGGGCAGGGTTGTGTGGTGGTTATGGCCCAGGTGTGTGCGGGCAGTTAGTTTCCCAAGTATCTTCGGGATGAGGCCCAGGTGTCTTCAGGCATGGAAGTGGATCTTCTAGCCCAGGTGTCTTTGGGCGTGGTGGTGGTTGTTCTGGTGTAGGTTTTTACAGGCATGGTTATGTGTGATAGTTGTGGCCCAGGTGTGTGCGGGCGGGATTTGGCAGTGGGACTGCCTGAGTTTGTGGCCCAAGTGTGTGCAGATGGGGTGTGGCAGTGGGACTGTTGTGAGAATGGTGGGATTGGCTCGATGTGTATGATGTATTCAATAACCAGTGGGAAAGAGGTCCGGGTAACCCAAACATTGATGTGATCTTATTATATATATATTACTTGACTTGCATTATTTGGGGAGTGCGCCTTGGTGGGGCTTGGGTGGATAGTTTACCTTGTTAGGTGTTTGGTTTACTCTTTTTCTCACGGGACTTTAGTATGTTCCCCCACTTGTGAACGAGAGTCTTTATTTTTCCCTACTGAGTATACTTGTATGCTCACCCTATGTTTATAAAACTAATTTTAGGTTTCCAGGAGGACTTCGGGGATCGCGCGGGACCGTACTAGCGTGGGACCATCGGACAGTTGCAGTTACTTCTTTTCCTTCTTTGGTACTTTATCATTGTATTCACTTTGTACTTGGTGGATTTTTACTTTTGTAACATGCATTGGGAATAGTTGTTGGGATTACTTTTACTTTCCTCTTTTGGTGTTGTTGGGATTTACCATTCTATCTCCCGATCCTATTAAAAGAAAAAAAGGGTAATGCCTTCCATTTATTGAGCGACTTTATACCCTTGGCACTGGTCGCCACTCCAGGACCTATTGAAGTTGGGTTTTGGGGGTAATTATATCTCCTTCAACTCAAAGAAGGAAGGGCCTGGCAATCTGCTGACCCTTCCTTCCTTTTTGTGAAGGCGGGTCGTGGCATTTTAGTGTAAAATTTAGTATTCCTTGGAAATATCTTCAACATAGTAAAACTCACCTCATCCAATATCCAAGTAAGATAAACACGTCAATTTATAATTTAATATATTTCAAGACCCAACTCCATCCTATGATGTTTTATCCCTAGTGGTCCCTCAACTCCATCATTTGAATATTTTACCTAGTTTAAGTGAGGGGATAATGATTTGGTGTAGAATATAAATGAGTTTGAGATTCATGTCATGGTGGATGATCATTGTGCCCAAAAAATTCTCTCTCATGCACCACAAATATAATTAGAACTTTAAGAATTAAACTGTAAGAATTTGGGAATACTATGAAAACCTACCCCAAGTCCAAATATAATGCCAGTCACTCAACACCATGAGTGAAAGATATCATGGTGGAATAAGGACAGTGAGACTGAGAGAGATATAAAACACTTAAATTAAAAAATACTAAAATGGGTTTCATTTCAAAAGAAATTAAAGCTAAAATTATAAAATAAACTAAGGTAGTATCATAATAATTCCCCAGTACATTGGAAGATTCATAGATCATTCTTCTGGTCTACCCTGATCTTATATTTATAGGTATACATCACACTCTGTTCAACTTTAATTCGTCCATAAATGCATAAATTAATTCATTCTAATTCAATCTTGGATTATTATTTTTTTGAGGAATAGGGTCTATAATTCCCTATCCTTAAACATTATTTAATATTTATTTGAGTTAAAAATTCACATCTACGATCTTTTCAGGTTTAGAGTTTAAGATAATTAGTCCATAACTATTATATTACATCTCAAATATTACAAAGTAAACACTTCTACTCTAATTCAAATTTTTCACATATTTAAAACTCCTTAAAATAAAATAAGAATCCGTTTCTTGATATAAATATTCTTTAATTTTTCCTTTTTATTATTAATCCTTATACCTTGTGAAAAACATTTCAAAATGTAGGAAGATCATAAAAATCTCAGTAAGGGTTATATAATAATAAAAGAAAACATTAGTCCATCAATACATCCAATCAATGAAATTGTACTTTTCAATCATAAAACATAATATATTTAACATACCCCATGAAATAATAATATTTATGAATAACACATAGAAATCACAAATTATAAAAGGTAACTTGTGGCATCCATAATATACATACATTGTATCTTTCACAGCCACAAAGGGAGTTACATTTGGAATTCCCATCATAGTATATACCCTAAATCTTTTTGGATAAACATTAATGTTTAGCACTGTCATGTTACCCAATTCATTGGAGAACTATCTCGGTCTCACCTTCCCAAGGATTATCATGGAACAACCTGTATATGTAAACAATGCCCAAAAACCATAACATAATCATAAAACAAGATCAATCATAAAGGAAGGATAACATTTCCGCATTGCAATCACAAGATATTTGTTCAATATATTGACATAATAAATCCATTATCCAAACCATTTTCAATAAAAATATATGTAAAAATGGTATATGGTATTTAATTTTTCTTTTAAAAACATTACGGCTTGTTAAGGAATCCAAATATCAAACAATTCTCGCGGCGGTGGAAAGGTCGTTGTCCTCATGTATGTTAAAAAGAAGCATTATTTTTTTCATTTAGTAAAATGATTCATAGAAAAAATATTCTATTTTAATGAAATTAAAATTCAAAGGGTTTTATACACCGTATAAATAGTCATGTATATATTAAAATATGCCTCAATGAAAGGATATTGAGATGAAGTCTCTTACCTTGAGTCTGACTCGTGACGTACGTTCCATGCTATTCCTGAATAATAAACTTAAGATAATTTATAATTTCTTAAAAACCATTTTCAAGATTATTATTCCTTTTATATCACTTGTTACCTCGTTATAAACATTACATAATTATTTAAGTTAATATCGGTCATTTTGTCAATATTCAATACTTGAGTCAGAAATGAACTTGTTATACTTACAAATTGTCCATGTGGTCAAAAGTAAATTATCTCTAGAATGATATTCATGATTTAAGTCTCATATATATCCATTATATATGTATTTATATCCATTATATATGTATAGTCTATAATATTTGGAGACAAAAAATGAAATGCACTATTCATGGAGATGGTAACCTGTACATACGCATGAACGCTACTTTCATTTTTTTAATATTTAAAGGAATGAAAACTAAATGATAAATAGGTATATTATAAGTAAAGTATAATATATATGTTATATATGTTACATAAGTTCATTAATTATATCCTTTATATGTTCTATGTATAGGATGAACGAGTCATATCCCATTGAGGGGGGTTGTAGTCTGCACTTCCTCAAATAAAATTATCATATTTACACATTATGAAAAGAATAAAGTTATGCTATAAATAAAAAATAAATAAGAATAGAGACAACAAAAATATAATATATATCATATATAAATAAATTTCCATCATAATTTCTACCATTAAAGGTGATAGGACATAATTGAACAATCATCGTTTCATGAGGCAGTAGTTCATCATCCACAGAAATAGTATGCTCTAAACCCATTAGATGGAGGTGTGTGTGAGTGTATATCGAATAATTCTCATAAAAATACTAGTATACTGAAGATAATTTTTTTTTATAAAATAATGGAATAAAGATAGTTTAGGGGGTTGGAGAAGGAAAATAAATGGAAGAAGCTTGAGATAAGACATTACCTCAAATCGGGTAACTCCTTTTAATTTAAGCTAAAGGGACTTCTTGAATTTCCTTCTTCCCAAGTTAAGGCTTATTGGAGGAATATAGGTATTTTCAATATTATTTGGTCAGATTTTGGATGAGACAATAGGCTTTATAGGTATGAGTAAATGGGTAGAGGTGATGCACTTTTATAAGAGGGAGGAGGGGCACTTTAAGAATGTTTTGAAATATTATTTTATATTAAACTGAATTTAGATTTTCAAAAGATCCAAAACTCAATTAATTAGAATATAAGATGAATAATATTCTCAATCCTCTCAACCAATACTTTTTAGACATGTTTTGGTTTCAAATTTAACCTTATCATTTAGCTTCATCCCTTAGTTAACTTATTTGACTCTTACCATGTCTTCTTGAATATTCATACTATATAGTTAATATAGTTACTATAAAATGCCAATGTGATCTCAAGTGGTTAATTAATGACATGTTAAGCCTTCTATAATTCATTTTTACAAAGATTATATTTTTATAACTATTATATCATTTAATAAAATAGTATTTTGTTTTTAAAACTCATTTATGTCAATTTATATACTATTCATATCATGACTTTTAAAAAATCCATATCAACTTGATTATTTAGAACAACCTTCATTACATAAATAATAAAAAGTAATAATCATTCATAAAATTATTGGATGGCATAAAAATTTTCAAAATAAATTTATTTTAATTTTTATAATCTCATTTATTTAAAACATTCATTAATAAGGTAATCCCTACATCATCATTGTGTCATACATAAATTTATTTATTTGATGTCTAAAAATTATAAATAAACTACCATGATATAGGAAATATATTTATATTTATAATGACTATTTATAGTTGAATAGATAACTTATATAACCCCATATAAAAATATTTTTAGTAAAAGATATATGTTTATGATATATTTTCCTTAACTTTAAATTAAAAGTAATTAAATGTCATTTTCACACACAAGTGGCTCCATGGGGTCCTAAAATCGACCCAAGGATGCCAATGGTCAGAAATATCTCATAAAATAGGATTAATACATGTGTTAGGGTAATTTAATATTATTATAATAATAATTTTTACCCCTATTTACCAGATTTACCCTTTTACCATGGTAAATAAAATATTTACCAAAGTTATTATTCATAATTTCAAAATATAAAAGTTACCTATTTACACATTTTGGACCTCATGATTCAAAATATGGAATCCATTTTTCAAAAATCAAAACACAGAATCTTCCTAAATTAATTTAAAGTTAATTTTCGTTGTCAAAACTAAAAAAGTGTGTTTTTAAGAAGTAAAAACTACCAAAAGATTTACAAGTGTTTATGTCCAATTTCAAAGTAAAATAACATCCAATGACCAAAATTGGATTAAAGGATAAAATAATAATCCAATTACACATTAAAACCAATTAAAAGGACAATATAACTATATAAATAAATTAGATTAAAAAACAATTTTGAATTAAAATGCAGTATTTTTTACTATTCATTAAAAAATTAACTTTACCAGACAAATACCAAAAATTTACCCAAAGTAAATTTTTATGTCTCGATTCTAAATTATAAGTTAATTTTTTCTAATTGAACATATAAAAGTGACAAAAACTAGATTTAAAAAGGTTTCTCTGTCAAAATATGGTAAACCGACCTTTTAAAATTATTAGAGTATTTTGTGCTTAAAATTGGATTCATTATCATTTTACTACTCTAAAATTTATTGGAAAATGTAAAGAAATTAGAAAGAACATATTATTGTTATTTATCTCCATTCGAGCCAATACAACGTCTAGGAATTAACTACCATTAAAAATACTAATATTATATTATTATTATTTTAGTATGACTCAGTATTGTCTGCAACATAAGATTTAAGAGAAACCCATTGTTGTGTGTAGGGTATTCCCTCAAACATTGCATCCTATTTAAAGTAAAAGTAATATTTAATTCAAAAATATTATTAAATATGAAAATTTCATATTTTTTATTTACTTGGAATGTTACAGGGTCGAAAGGTAAGAGATTTAGTTTTGATTTCAGAATTTGACAAATCAGAATTTTCTTTTCAACATGATTCATGGTGTAACACATAGTATCCATCATGAACTTTAGTCTTGCTCTTCCACATGTGGCTTTTCATGTACAATATTCCCTTCATGAATTATCATTGAGTATAATGTTTTTAATAGACCATTAATGAAATGAATGATGAAATTCAAGTTCTTTTGGATATGTTTCCACCAGATTCTTATATTTTAAGATTAATATTATATCCTTGAATTATCTTACATCGTGATACATCATTCACATCATGAATTCATAATCATTTTTCTTTTCTTTTTTTATCATTTTTTTCCTTCCATAAATAACCAAAAAAATATAATATTGGTAAGATTAATCAATTAAATTTCAAAGAACAATGTGCTTTATAATAAAATAAGTATGCATGAAATTTTTCTATCAATTCACCCACACTTATAAATTTCTTTTCATAAAGAATTCATTTTCAAAAAAAATCACAAAGTAACTTCCTTCTACCGATATTTAAATTTCTAAATAAAAAAATACTAAATTCTCGTTTATAGTAAACAGACTTTTAAGTGACCCACAAAATAATTCATCCAAATCCTCAATTTTTAAAGAAACAAATTCAATCATTTATTTTAATTTTTCTATTTTGAAATAAAAAATCTCTTCATTCCTTCATTTTATATTTTTTAATTTATCATTAATATGCATACCACTAGAAATCTTTCTCGAATTTAATTATTTTCACTCATCACTTAATGTAATAATTCTAATTTTGATTATTCTCATACCTCAAGTACATGAACCTTACCATAGGCTTTCATGTAATTTTTAATCTCAACCATGTAATTAAAGAGATCAAAATTAACCATCAAGAATTTTCATCAAGGATCAAATATTTATAACTCTTAAGCTAGGTAGTAAATGAATAAAATAATCTTCAAAATAGAGTTTTGACTCCTATTTATAATGAAAGATATAAAAATATAAACCCAATGAAATATTCCGGCAAAGATAAATATGTAACATCTTACCCAAATCACAAAGTGGGCACAAGATATGAGTAAGCATAATGAATAAATCTCCCTCTATTTATTTTTTCTTTTTTCTAATTTTTTCTATTTCTTATTTTTTTGAAAGTTATCCATAACAAGAATCTCACATCAACCACCTAACCCCATAAGGTCAAAATATCTTTATTCTAACAATGTTTATTTTTTAACCTCTCAAGACATAACACATTTTTTGATTTTTATATTTTTCATTTTTTTAAAAGATAAGTGAATAATAATGTATAATGAATGATAAAATATATTCTAATTAAATAAAAAAGAAACCCCTAAGAACATCACCTTAAATAAGTACATCCCCATCCACTATCGATAAATTATCCCCCAAACTTAGAATTTTTTATATCATGTAAAACACAGAGAGTAATGTGGGAAATGATATAATAGGCTTCAAATGTGTATCATTTACTAATAATGGAATTCATGGATTATATGAGAAAAATTAGGAATCAACGTCTTGTTTAGTCTAATAATTAATTATTAAATAATAAAATGTATAAATCATGTTAAGAGTGCCTCATTTCAATGAAAAATTTGATAATATACTAAGAAAGTTCTAAAATTAAACATAATTGGGTATATCAAGAAATATACTATAGGATGAATATAAAATATTATTTTGATAGAATTTTTTGGAATGAGAACATATGATTAGTAAAATTACTCATAGAAATGAATAAAAATAGTAAACCAATGAATTTCAATTTCATAAATTCAAAACATGATAAATCTAAGAATAATTTCATCTCTAAAAATCAATTCATTTCCAAAAATCATGATTTTTCAAATTCATCCTATCATGCTTAGCATTACTTGTTAATTTACTATATCACTCTTCTAATCATGTAAACATTTAAATTTAAACAAAGGAATAATGATTATATTAAGAAAGTTATGGTAGTCATATCTATATTAGAGTACAAGAGTTCAAATTGGGGTATGAAATTTATTTTAAATATGAAAAATAAGTGTTTAAAAATAGTGAATTAAAATATAATTAATTTAAGAATAAACTCCCCATTACAAGGAATCTATATTCCTCATCCCTTAGTTTCACTTGAAGGTATTCATCATGCCATCATCATAAACCTGTAAAATAAAGCTTCTCATTTATGTGTAAGGACCATGTCATTAAAGCCCAAAATGAATAGGGGAAAGAGGTATGCATCATAATATATTCCTAAAACTAGTTATTGGTTAAGAAATCAAAAGTTAGTGTCCTAGAAAAAAAATAAAAACAAAAGAAATATAATTTGTGGCCTGATCCCCCAAGTGGATCTTAGGTTTTGACTACCTCCAAATGGGTACTAGTGGATATTATCTAAAGCCTAACAGTGGGTTATGTCTCTTTGATTTGAACCATCAATACTTATTCCTTTTATATTTATATAATTACATTTTTTAGGACACTATAGAAAGATTATGCCAAAATACATCTCCTTGTCAATGAGATACAACTTTCATGGTGGTGTAGGGAAAAAATGGTTTATCCTCCTTCTTAGATTCCATTTTCACAACCTATTCTTAATTTTCTAATTAATTATTTAAATATACTTCATTATAAGATTATTTAAATAGAAATTCATTGTTTAATATTATTTGAAAAAAAAATAAAGCAATAATAATCAACATCATATTATTCCATTTCTATATAAGTAGCTTGTGTCTTTGTTCCCTCTATTAAATAAAATTGAATATCCTCATGGACTCCCCAAAATAAGTATTCAATATTTTTTGGGAGCTCCATATATTCCTAATTAGGTGAATATTTATATTCATCATCTTCCACCTAGGTAAACTATTTTTTAGTTGATTCAATAAAATTCAAACAATGAGAGGTGATAATAATTTCAGCTTAAATAAAATTTAATGTGAATAAGTTCAAGAAAATATCATCTCCTAAATTAAGTTCATCTTTAATAACTTATTCATAGGAAATTTATTCTTAGAGTTGAGTGGTTATAGATACAGGTATGAAGTCAAGCTCCACTATCCTATCTTTAAATTCCACAATATTAGTGGTAAAATATTCTTACAAGGGTAGAGAGAGGTATAGTGGTGTCTAGGATTCTACTTTGTTAAAGATTGGGAGATCATATTGCTCTTCATATTCATTATAGAATTTATTCAAATATTTTTGATATCATGTAAGTATATTATATGGAATTTAATATTCAGAAATCTTCTCGAGTAATGGTTGAGCAAGGTAGAGTGAATCTTTAGGTATCTCCTCATTTACCTCATTGGGTTCTTTGATTTGAAAATGAGGGGGGAAATCTCATCCACCACTGTCTTGGGTTTGGGTTTCTCTTGATACTCATGATCTATTTTTTTATTTTTCTCTTAAACATATTTATATTTTATCAAAATAATTTCAAAAAATCTTTCCTATCATTTTCAACCACTTTTTATTTATGTATCACATATGAGTAATTAGTCCATTCATAATAATCATAATTTGAATAAATCATTGAAAATATTATTTTAGGGTTTTTTATAAAACAATATTTATAAAATGTGAAAGAAATATTGAATGATAAACTACTTGGCTTCTTAGAAATTGTGCTAAGTTATGACACTCTTGACATATGGTGGTGAAAAGGCTAATATTTATTTTTCTGTTACATCATAGTGAATGACTAGGGTCAGCTCACTTAATAATATTTTTAGTAAATCAAATTATATTACTAATTCATTTTTATATTTTTTAAGTTTTTTTAAGATTTTATGAAAACTATGACAAATAGAAAGAGATAATGTTAATGACAATCTAAAACTAAAATAAAGATATAGATGTTGAAAGAATGAATACAATTATAAAATAATGGTATTTTTTATAGGTCCAGTTGTGAACTTCTTTAATTATTCGTTTATTTTTATTTAAATTCAATTTGACTATTTATCCCATCATAAATGAATTTTTACCCTCTATATTGAGTGTGAATTTTATCATGACTCTGAGACCTCTTCAATATACAAAATTTCACCACCTTTGATATCCAATTTTTATAAACACCTCAATTGAGAATATAATACCTTCCAAGACCTTGCTTCATCATTCAATGCTTCATCCCTTAAGTATGCTTAACTCCATAATATAAATAGTTTTCCAGAGAGAAGGTAGGGAATGATGATTTTCTTGAGAATAGAAATGATTTTGATATTCATGACATAATTTATTATGGAAAAACATATACACTTATCTCGTATTCACCATAATAATAAATAAAACATTCTAAACTAATTCTCAAGAATTTGGGAACACCACATAAAAATCCCCCAAGACCAAGTCTCAGGTTAGTCACTCACCATCATCAGTGTAACAGATCATGATGGAATAGAGAGATAGTGTGTGTGGAAGTACAACCACATAAATTAAAAATAGGAAATTATGTGACCTGGAAAATATATTAAAACTAATATTTAAAAATAAACTATGGTATTAGCAACCTAATTCCACAATGAAACAGAAGAATCCTAGCTAATTCTTTCAATCGCACCAAATCATATATTAATAGGCATGCTTCATGATTGTGTATAAACTAATAAGACATAAATCCATCAATTAATTTATTATGAATCAATTTCAAGGATAAAAAAAGTTACAGGGTCAAAAGGCTTCATATTTGGTCATGATTTTAATGTTTGACAAAGTAGAATTTTCCAACCAACATGATTCACAGTGTGACATATAGTGTCATGTCATAAAATTTCACCATGCTCCACTGGGTGGAGTTTTTCACATCTTTTCTTTGTGTTATTAATTTCCATTGAGTGTAACATGGGTAATAGACCATTCAGGATATAAATGGTGAATTTCCAGTTCTTTTGGATGCATTTCCACATGATTATTTAATTCTAATCTTCGAAAATTGGATTTGATTTATCGTACATTGTGGGATATTTTTTGCATCAAGAATTCATCATTTTTTATCATTTTTGGAATCCTTCCATAAATCACTAAACAATAAAATATCATCAAAATTATCCAAATAAATTTAAAATACAATGTGTTTATATTAAAATAAGTATGAATGAAATTTTTCTTTCAATAATATTTTAAATTATTCTAGTGTTGATTGAACATTATTTGATGGTATTTTAAAGTTATTTAGGGAGTTTATATATTGGTACAAAAATATGAGAAAAGTTATGGAAATTATAGATTTTTCGGTTTCTCAATATTTGAAAAAAGAACTTATATGTAAGATCCTTTCTATGTTTCATATTTAAGAAAAAGTATAAAACGATAGATCCATGATGGTATAAAAGAGTTAATTTGGTGTTTATGAATAAATAATAAGGGAATATGTAATATTGGTACCTGATAGTTTTCTAATGTTTAGGAAAATTGGATAAGTGTAGTATATAGTGGTCACCCAGGTGTTCAGAATATTAAATATGAAAAATTAGTAGTCCAATATGTATGGGTCACTCTATATTGAGCAGACTATTTGTAAATTTATAAATCCCTAGTGTGTAAGTGTACTGAGATTATACATAAGGATTGATCATGTTGATAATTTGTAATAGTATTAATATCCACTGATATATATAATAATTTACATAATTTAAAAAATGATGAAGTGTTGAATCTCACTAAGATATGTATATATTTCTCCTAATCATAAATTTGAAAATTGTATAAAAATATAATTTAATGTGTAAGTGTACTAAAAGGGCATGATATTTGAATAAATACTCAAGATACTATGATAATTAATTATGATAAAAGTACTTGATATTTGGAAAAGTACTCAAGACACACTACTTCCTTGTAAGTGTAGCACGTCAATAGTTTGAGAAAAAATAAGAGATTAAAAACCCACATTTAAATGATTATTTGATGATATTAAAAGGATAAATATCATGGTTATTTGGATAATTATTGTGATACTATTAGAGATATGAATAATAATGTTTTACTCTGAGTAATAAGATTTTTTCGAAATTAAAAACCAAAGAAGACAAATGGAATGTAGATAGAGAAAGTTTTACTACATGAGAATATTATTTACACTATAATATATCATTGTATATGTTCATGCATACATAGATAATGAGACAAATATTTCATGGGAAATAATAGGCCTTGAATAGTATGAGAGTTTTGAGGGGGAAATAAAGCAAATATATATGAGAATTTAGATATGGAGATTCAGTCTTTATAAATTGATTGGATGAAGAATTTTGAAAGTTTTAATGAGATATTAGGATGCCTATATTCGAGAAATATTTCTATATTAAAATATATAAATATTATTCATTGGATTCTATGAATAAAATGAAGAATAATAAAATAATTTTTGAAAAAAGTGAAGAGAGATGAAATTGATACAATATTTTTGTTTTTGATCATGTGTATCGAAAAGAGAAAAAAAGATTGAAGTAGATGATATTTTAAAGGTTTTTATCCTCAATGTTAACATAATTTTTTGGTGAAATTGTTCATACTCAATGGTATCCTCTCCTACTCTTCTCTTTCTCCATATTCCACCACTCCCCTCTAAGTCATATTTTTGTGGTGGTTTTAAAGGTTTCTTAGTTTGTGATTTTGATTAGTCTACAAAATTATAATATGTTGGAGTGATCATTAATGTTTGTTTTTCTTGTTGCTAGTTATATTCATGGTGGTTGATTAGTCTATAGAATTATATTTCTAGGTTCCCTCTCAAAGTATTTATAATGGGTATATTTTAAAAATCCTATGATTTTTCTATCAATGAAACCATAGAAGAAATTTTTTCCAATACTTTTAAGAATAAAAATAATGTAGAATAAAATAAATTGAGAAGGAATCATCAAATAAATAATAGTACCCTATACTAAATGAAGGTTATAAATTTAGATTTATTTCTCTTGTGACAATTGATAATTTTCCTCGTGAATAAATTAATGATTAAATTACATCTCCATGAGCGATAAAGGTTAAAACATTATTTTTACATGTTGTGATCCTTGAAAAATAAGCCCAAGAATGTATGGAAAAAATATATTTGTTGAATATGCTATTAAGATGATTGAAAATATTTATAATTTTCAAAGTGTTCATGTTATTAACAGGTAAGTAAAATCTATTGAAAAAATGTCCTATAATATAATTGAGCACAAGTGTGGAAGATCATTTTTCCCTGGAATCACAAAATATTTAGTTATTTTTTAAAATGGATTCCTAAATAATATTTCTAAAGAAATATTCACCTTTATTTGTGGGTTTTTTAGAACCATACAAGAGATCACCCATTTAGATGAAGAATTATAAAGTTTAGAGAGGTCTTTGAAATAAAGGGTCCTGATGTGTGTAAAATATCCAAACAATTTGGATCCACAAGTTATTTGAATATGAATATATCAAAATGGTGTACCATATTTTAGAGTGATAAGCATAATGAAATCCAAGATAAGGACAAATTAAAGAAATAACTTAATGAAAATATCGATGCATTAGAATAAGTGACTACTATCAAGGATGCTCAAATGGGGATAAAAAATAATATCACTACGGAGCTTCATATTTCCTTTAAATAGAAGAACTAAAAGAATGAAGATGATATTAAGAAACAATAATAGAGTCTTAATAAATGGTGATATCAATTTAGGATAAAAAAATATCTTCAACATGACGTGTCTATAGTTGGAAGTAAAATGGGTAAATCTAGAAGTTACATTAGTTTAATCCTTAAAAGATGTTGAAAAAATATTTTCTATAATAAAATGTTTTAAGGAATATATTTTGGTTAAAATATCTTTAAAAACTGAAAATTATGTCTTTAAATAATCTTATATCAAACTAATTATAGACTCAAATAAAAAAAGTGCCATTTGTTCTAAAAAATATTATTTGTGCTTGATATATTCTTATAAATGGTATAGGATCAAAATCAAAATCTAGATAAGTACTATAGAAACCTAGGATTCTAATACATAGATATTACATATTTTTAGATGAATATTCATTACATTTGTAATAATTCATGTACTTTTAAAAAAATTTGTTTTCATTCTATAATTAAATAGTTAAATTCATTATAAATTTACAATGAAATAAGTGAAAATTGTAGAAATTAAGGACTTTTTACAGATAGAATAGTAACTAGACCTTAGGAATAGTAATATGACCATTAGGAATAGTAATCTATCCGATGGAATATTAAACTCACCAATGAGAGTATAAATAAAATTTATAAATCTTACAAGTGTAATCATGATATATTTATATCATCAAATAAGTGTGTAAGGGTTTTGAAAATGATAAATTATGTATTGATATTTTTGTAAGTCATAAATATTTAATTTAAATTTTATAAATAATTTAATGAACTAAAATAGATTTTATATTCATAAAATAAAATCAAAAAATAATATTTTACTGTCTTATGGTTATAATATAATTTTATGAGACCTTGATTAATTTTTCAAGGTGTTATAAAATCACTTATAGCTTTAAAATTGTTATTATTAAAATAAATTATGATTTTATTTAGAAATTAAATTTATAATATTTAGAAAATTATTTTGATAAAATTATGTTCATTTTTAATACAATATTTTTAAAAATGGTTGTGGTGAATTTTTGGTATTTTTTTTTTGAAATACTTGAATTTTTGTGAATAGTGAAATACGGTAATTTACGGTATATAAAGATTATAAGTTAAATACACTATTCCTAACATCATGAATTATTTAAACACAATAATATCAAACTTATATTGAGTATTTTAATATATTTTATGATAATTATCAAACTATTCATAGTCTTGATCCAAATTAAGAAACTGATCAATAAAATAATCAAAAAAAACCCTCCTCCCCTCCACTATAAGTACCACCCCTCACACCATCTTATACTCAAACCTCTCAATCTTTGATAATTGACCAAATTATGTGAAATAATCTTCCCAATAATCTTCCTCACATCCAAGACCTTATGGTCTCACCATAGTTCCAAAACCAAGTCCCTTAAGGTGGATCTCAAGGAGAAGAGATCAAGGGTAAAAATCATCTTTCGTTTTATTTTCAATTATTTTTCTTTTCTTATACTCTATTCACCTACCATTATCTAAGAATAATGAAAACTTCTTTATATTATATATATTATAATTATATAATGTTTATATAAAAAATTATCATCATAATTCTTCTCATCTCCCTTTTATTCTAAAAATAAAAACATCATCTGTGATGGGTCGAATTACGGACATTGTGGATGGTGTGTTTTCAATTTCTACTACCACCTTTAGGGATAGTAATAATCCCATATTAATGGTTGGAAATAATTTTAAAATTTATTATATATCCCATTTTATTTTTTTTAATTAACATATATACATAATATTAAATTATATAATGAAACTAGTTTGTGATTATTGAAGAACCGCCAAAATTATCTTAACCAATATCATTAATGATTTATCTAATGATTCATCATCATATCTGAAAAAAATTATTTATGGTATCATTTAATATTATATAAACATATTAATACCATTTAATTTCAATTCTATATTTTCTTTTCTATTTGACAAGAAAATCCATTACGAACCAATCATGGATATCATGCAAACAACATACCCAAAACAATGGGAATAACAAAATATTATTAATAAATGGTTGGAATGATGTTACAAAATGATAATATAAGGTTTTATAAAAATTAATATGTTTCATTAAAATATTATTAACACTCTTTTAACAATTATTCAGGAGTTTTAAACTCATTTTAAGTAAGACGATCCCGAGGTAAGGGAAATATTAACACAATTTCAATACTTTGGGTTAACCTTATAATTCATTAATTATGAGGTACTAATATTATTTATCTAAATAATATTGTTTATACTATGTTTTATTATTTATATTTATATTTTATATAGATATTATATTCTTTTTATTAATTCTCACTTCAAATATATTATATTTGTAAGGGACATTTATTTAAAAATCATGTTTAAAATTTCTAGATTTACACAAATCAAAAAGAATTTTTTTATGAAAGTATTATAATTTTATTATTATGTTATATTTATTGGGAAATTTTTATGATTAAGTGTGTAACATATATCTCACTCCAATTTATTTGGTATTTTTTAGTTTTAGTTCATCCAAAGTTTTACTCCAAGTGTAATTGTGATGGTTACAACATAAGGTAGCCATGAGGGTTACATTGTAAGGTAGTGGTGAGATTTAAAAATAATAACATATCCATGAGGGTTAAAATATTATGTAAGTAATTAACCATGTTACATTTATAGTATTATTTATGTTTTCTATGTTTTATGGAAATCTCTTGTTTCACAAAGTAAGTACATGATGCTTTATTGCTAAGAAGTATGCCTTTGTGAAAATGATTTCTTATGTTTATAGGTATTCATAGACTAATGGTTTCTCTCCTTCTTTTTATATACCATGCTAAGCTTTTTTGTTCTCATAATAAGTTTCAAAATATTTTCCATAGGTTTTACGAATGCGTAAGAGAAAAGGATAAGTCAACATGAATGGTGTGAAAACCTTTTATGAACATATTTCATGTTTTATTAAAAACATTAATATTATGAAAAAATGGATATTGTTTTATGTTTTACCCTCTTTGAATTCTTGTGGGTTGATATGTATGAATTATGTCCTAAATTTATAAAACTCTAAACCAAAAATATCTTTGTGAATGTAAATAAGTGAATTCTAAAGGAACTTACTAGATGATGTAATGTTTAAGGATGGGTCCTTATAGTCGGTATTAGAGCATGGTTTAGATAAATTTAGGTGTTATGATGATGTTAATATAATACCATAAAATATTTTTACCTTATGTTTATATTGAAATGATATATCATTTGAAGATTACCATATTTATTCATATAAAATTTTTCTATTTATAATGGTTTTCCACAGAATAAATAGGGAAAATGAAGTAGGAAGGCACCAAGAGGCTAATATCTATCTGAATCTGTAGCCAGGAATTGTGGGAATTGGAACCGATTAGTTTTTAAAAGAAATTCCTCTGTTTAAATAGGCTATAAATGGTGTTTGTATACATTAAAGAGAACAACTAGAGCCACCACAAAGGAACATAATGATAGTAGAACATTTTATGAGGAAAAACCCTCTTAATTTTAGTAGATATTCTAACCCAATGGCAGCTGAGTGATGGATTAAATCCCTTTAAAATATATTCGATGTCATTCTTCGACCACTGATAAGCTTATTTTACCTAGTTTTGCGTGAGGGGGGATTTGAACCCCCCACACTATGGTTCGTAACCACATGCTCTAATCCCCTGAGTTACAGGCCCTATCTCCATTGGGTTTATTCTCGGAAGTACCCCCCCCCCTCAACTCACCCCTTTACTCTCCCCATCCATTTCAATTTCAGGTTTGAATTGGATAGGAGTAATAATTTATTTTAGCTATAATGTCTTTTTGACCAGTGCTGTTCAATGGTCAATAATATCAGGGATAGTGAGGAGATTGATTCCTTGTAATGGGATTAATTTTAAAAAAAATTTATGAAAAATATTTTTATAAGGTTTCCTAACGTAGGATGGAATGCAATTCCCTGAATTAAAACAAAAGGAGGAGTATTAAATGGTTGTGTAGGAATAAAACATAACTAAATTGGAAGGGTACACTACCAATATTATTTGGGGTCTTGATAGAAAAATAATTAATTTTTACTCAGGATTGAATCTAATATATCAAAGGGGATTTTCTTCCCATGAATTAAAAAGTTATGATCAAATTGTCTGATGTGCTGAGTGGATAAAAATTGAATTTACATATGATCATGTGTACATTGACATCAATAATAAGAAGAGTTAAAAATAGAAAGATATGGGTAAGAATCAACCAAATAAATCTTAAATTAAGAAAGACCAATTTTTTGATTTGTGGGAACGGTGGTAAAAATCACCCTAGGGAATGCCTTAACCAAACTAGGAAGTTTTTTCAATGTGATAAGTTTGGACATATGTCCTAATATTATAATGAAAATTAAATTAATATAAATTCTGATAAAAAAACTATAAAGTGTTTCAAATGTGGTGAGATGGTTCATTATTCAAATACCTACCCAAATAAAACTAAATGGAGGAAAATTTCCAGATTATAAGAAGAAAGGTGTAGTGAGATCCTTTTTGACTACATCAACAGATGTTGGGCCATCCAATGAATTGTAATTAGGTACTTTGTTTGTTTACATGGATTTTTCTAGTGTCTTGGTAATATAGGGTCTATAAATTTCTTTATATCTAAGAAACTTTTTGGTAAAATGGAATTTTCATTTCAAGAAATGATACCAGAACTTATGGTTAAAACATTATAGGTAAATATTGTAGAAAAAATGAATTTTAAGAATATTTTTATTCTTATTTGTAGAAATAAAATACCCATAAACCTTGTTGTTTTGCCCTTAGTATAGTTTGATGTCATTCTGGGTATGAATTGGCTTTCTGTTTATCAGGCTAAGATTGATTATAGAGATAAAGAAGTTTTTTTTAATAAATTGTTTTAGTTTTTATACAAGAATAAACCCATACAACTGATAACATATAAGGAAGCTAATAAACTATTAAAATGTGTAAATGAAATTAATCTTTCTCATATTTTTGATGATAGGGGAACTATTTAGATTAATCATCTACCATTGGTAAATGAATACCTGGATATTTTTTTATGAGTTTCATGGTGTTATACCTAATTTGGAAGTTAAATTTACAATTAACTAAGTTATTAATGCTAATACAATTTCAAAAACCCCTCATTGAATGGATTAATTGGAACTTCATGAATTAAAAAACTAGTTATATAAGTTCATTATAAAGGATTCATTCATCCTAACACATCACCATGTGGTGATCCTACTTTTTTTATTAAAAATAAATATGGTTCCATGAGACTATGTATTGATTATAGAGATTTAAATAATATTACTATTATGAATAAGTATAATTTGCCTCATATTGAGAAATTTTTTGATCTTCTCTAGAGATCTCATTATTTTTCCAAGATTGACTTGAGATCATAATATCATCAATTAAAGGTGAAGTACGATGACAAACCAAAAATTTCCTTTCATACTAGATATGGTAATTATGAGTTTGTTATTATTCCATTTGGTTTTACAAATTCCCCTTCTATATTCATGGATCTTATGAATAGAATATTCTATGAATATTTTTATAAGATTTTTGTTATTTTTATTGATGATATTTTGGTATTTTCAAAAATTTATAAGGATCTTGAAAAACATTTAAAGATTATCTTGCAAGCTCTCAAAGAAAAAAATTTATAAAAAAAATTTCGAAAATGTTATTTTTGGTTGCAACTGGTTTATTTTAATGGGAACATTGTAAATAAGGATAGAATAATAGTTGATTATTCCAAAACAAAAGTTGTTGATGAATGTACAAGACCTAAAAATGTTATAGAGATTTATAGTTTTCTTGTATTAACAAGTAATTACTGACGGTTTGTTAAAATCATTGCATGGTTATCTATCTCGCTAACTAAGTTAACACAAAAAGGGGTTAAATTTATTTAGATAGAACAATGTAATGTTTTTTATAAGAAACTCAAGAAGATACTGGTGAATGCTCCAATTTTTTCCCAGCCTTATAGAAATAGTGATTTAATCATCTACAGTTATAATTCATTTAAGGGACTTGGTTGTGTTCTGATGCAGAATGGTCAGGTAATTGCTTATGCTTCAAGACAACTAAAACCTCATGAGTAAAACTATCCCACAAAAGATCTGGAATTATCAGTTGTGGTTTTTTCTTTGAAAATTTAGATGCATCATTTATATTGACCCAAATTTGAAATTTATACTGACCATAAAAGTATGAAGTATATATTCACTCAGAATGAATTAAACATGTGGAAGAAAATATGGCATGAACTGATAAATTATTATAATTTCATGATCAATTACTATCCTTGAAAAACAAACAAATTGGAAGATTCCTTGATTTGAAAACATAATTCATCATTAACCATGTGACATTTATAACAAGACCCATTGATTAATGATTTGATAAATTTTTTCTTGGAAGTTGTTGGTGTAAGAAATTATTTTTTCTTAGGTGTCAGTACGGTCATCTCTTTCAGATAGAATTAATCCAGTAATGAAGGAAGATGGTGAGTTACAAAAAAGGTATAATTAGTTAAAAGGGGTAAGTTTCCAAAGTTTAACATTGATAAAGATTTTTTTTAAGATTAGGAAAGAGATTATGTGTACCTTCTGATTCCCATCTAAAAAATAATTGTTGTGTGAATCTCATAGTTATCTATTTTCAGTTCATCCTGGTAGCACTAATATGTAAAGACACCTTCGGGGTTATTACTGGTGGGATGGAATAAAAAGAGAAATTTTTCATTTTATTGTGAAATATTTGACGTGTCAACATGTCAAAGTAGAGAGATAATTACCAAATGGGATGATTCGTCCTTTTCCAGCATCAGAGTGTAAATGGGAAAATATATCCATGGACTTCGTGGTTGGATAACCGAAAACTTATTGAGGTAACAATGTGATTTGGATTATTGTTGATTGGATGACTAAAAGTGAACATTTAATTCCTAATTGAGATATTATGTATTTGGATCAGCTTTCTCGAATGTAACTCAAAGTGATTGTTATGTCACTTTGAGTTCCTCTTTCAATTGAATCTGAATGTGATATCAATATCACTTATAACTTTTGGAAATACCTTCAAAAGTTGTTGGTCATTGAATTAAACTTCATCACTACTTTTTATCCTTAATCTGATGGAGAGAAAGAAAAAAAAATTCATAAATTGGAGGATATTATTTGAGCTTATTCTATAGAATACCATAGAAGTTAGGATCAACATATTTCTTTAGTTTAGTTTTCTTATAATAACAGTTTTCATTCCAGTTTACTAATGGTACCTTTTGAGGCATTATATCGGAAGTTGTGTAAAACTCCAGAATTTTGGGATTGAGTTAAGGAAATAATGTTTTATGGGACCATAATTAGTAGAGGAAGTGGCTGAGAAAGTGAATATGATCCAGCAACATATGAGGAAAGCTCAGAGTATGGAGAAAAGTTATGAAAATAACATAAAGAAATTATTTTCTTTTTAGGTATGTAACCATGGTTTCCTTAAAACATCTCCATGGGAAAGAGTTATGTTTTTCGGTAAGAAAGAAATGTTAAGTCCATGGTTCATTTTACCTCATGATATTTGGGAGAATGTTGCATCAGTCTCCTAATGAGTAGTTTTTACTCTAAGTTTTTCTCAGTTACATAATTTTTTTCATGTTTCGATGTTGAGAATGTATATTCCATATTCATGTCATGTTTTGAGACTAGAAGTGGTTCAGTTGTAGGAGAACCTTTATTATGAAGAGAAACATGTTCATATTCTTGATTGAAAAGAGAAATTTTTGAGAAATAACTTAATCCACTAGGTTATGGTTTTTTAGAGAAACAAAGCAGTTGAAGAAGCAATATGGGAATCTGAAAAATTCTATGAGGTAAAGGTTTCATCACTTGTTTAATAAGTAAATAAAAATTGTGAGGAGATCATTTCCAGAAGGTGGGGAGAATGTAATAACTTAGGTACTTATAAAATAAATTTTTTCCATTCTATAATTAAATATTTAAATTCATTATAATCATAAAGTTAGATAAGTAATATTTATAGAAATTAATTAATTTGTATTGATGGAATAATAACCTGACCTTATGAATAGTTACATGAACATTAGGAATAGTAATATGGCTAATAGAATAGTAAACTCACCTATGAGAGTATAAATAAAATGCATGTATCATATATGTGTAATCATGATATATTTATATCATAGAATAAGTGGGTAAATGTTTTGGAAATGATAAATTAAGTTTTCATATTTTTGTAGGTCATAAATATTTAATTTCAATTTTATAATTAATTTAGTCATTTAAAATAAATATTATTTTCATAAAATATAATCAAAAAATAATATTTTATTATCTTATGTTGATAATATAATTTTATGATACATTGATTATTTTTTCCAGGTGTTATAAAAGGAGTTATAGTTTTAAAATTATTATTTTTCAAACAAATTATGAATTTATTTAAAAATTAATTTTATCATATTTATTAAATTATTTTGATAAAATGGAGTTCATTTTTTAATTATACACATCAAAAAATGGTTGGGGTGAATTTTTTGGATTTTTCTGAAATACTTGAATTTTTCATGAATATTGAAATACGGTAATTTATGGTATATATACACTCTAAGTTAAATAAACTATTCTTAACAATGTGAATGATATTGAAAATTAATATCAAAATTACCTTGATTATTTTAATAAATTTTATTATAATTCTTGAAATATTTATTGTCTTTCTATAGATTAAGAAACTATTGAATAAAATAATCAAAAAACCCTCCTCTAATCAACTATAAATACCTACCCTCAACCCATCTTCTCCTCACACCGCTCGAGATTTGATAATTTTCCAAATTCTGTCCAGTACAATTACCAAGACTCTTACCCAAATCCAAGACCTTCTTCTCTCACCATAAGGTTAAAACCAACAGCCTTAAGGAGGATCACAAGGAGAACATATCAAGAGGTAAAAATCCCCTTTCGTTTTCTTTTATTTTTTTCAATTATTCTTCTTTTACTTATACTCTCTTCACATATCCTTATACAATTATAATTAAAACTCAATTATATTACATATACTATAATTGTTTTATGTTTATGTAAAAATTATTCATCATAATTCTTCTCTTATGCCTTTTATTCTAAAAATAAAAACATCATATGTGATGTGCCGAATTACCGACATTGTGGATGATGTGTTTTCAACTTCCATTAATGCCTACATGTATGGTCATAAAACCATTTCAATGGTTGAAAATTATTTTAAATTTTATTATATAACCTATTTTATGTTATGGAATTAACATATATTCATAATATTAAATTATATAATGAAGGTAGTTTGTGGTTATCGAAGAACAGCCAAAATGATCTAAATGAATGTCATTAATGATTTATATAATGATTTATCATAATGTCTTAAAAAAATAATTTATGGTATAATTTAATATTCCAGAAACATATTATTACCACTTCATTCCACTTATATATTTTTTCATCCATTCGACAATAAAATCGATTACGAACCAACCATGGAAACCATGTAAAGAATGCATCTAAAACAATGGGAATAACAAACTATTATTAATAAATGGGTGGAATTATGTTCCAAAATGATTATATAAGGTGTTATAAAAATTAATATATTTAATTAAAAAATTAGTAACACTATTTTAACCATTATACATTAGTTTTAAACACATTTAAATTAAGACGATCCTGAGGTAAGGTAATTCTTAACCCAATTTCCATCCTTTGGGTTAACCTTATAATTCATTAATTATGTAGCCCAAAGATTATTTATCTAATGAATCATATTTATAATATGTTCTATTATGTTTATTTATATTTTATACACATATTCCATTCTTTTTATCAATTATCACTTCAAATATATGATATGTGTAAGGGACTTTTCTTTAAAAACCCTCTCTCAAATTTCTAGTTTTACACAATTCAAAATGAATGTTTCTATGAAGGTATTCTTCTTTTTTAATTCTATTATGGTTAGTTGGAAGTATATATGATGAAGGGTGGGATTATATCTCTCTCCAATTCATTAGTTATGTTTAATTTTAAGGTCATCCAAATGGTTACTCTAAATGTAAATGTGATTGTTACACCATACGGTAGCTGTGAGGGTTACATTGTAAGGTAGCCATGATGGTTACAAATCATAAGGTAGTTTTGAGGGTTAAAATTTTAAGTACATAATTCCCTAAGTTACCTTTATGGTATTATTTATGTTTTCTGTGTCTTATGGAAATATCTTGTTTAACAAAGTAAGTACACGATACTTTATGAGTGAGAAGTATGCCTTTGTGAAAATGATTTCATATGTTTATAAGTATTCATAGACTAATGGTTTCTCTCCTTATTTTTATATCCCCTATTGATATTTTTTATGATTATCACAATTTTTGAAATGTTTTTCATAGGTTTTACGAATGGGTAAGAGAAAATTAGAATTCCACATGAATGTTTTGAAGACTTTTTATAAGCATATTTCATGTTTTTATTAGAAAAATTGGTATTATGAATAAATGGATATTGTTTTAAGTTTTACCCTATTTTAATGATTGCGGGTTAATATGTATGAATTATGTCCAAAATTTATAAAACTCTATACCAAAATGATCTTTGGGAATGTAAATAAGTGAACTCAAAAATAATTTACTAGATTATGTAATTTTTAAGGCTGGATCCTTATAGATGGTATTAGAGGATGGTTTAGATAACTTTAGGGGTTATGATGATGTTAATATAATACCATAAAATGTTTTTAACTTCTTTTTATATTTATATAATATATTAATTAAAGATTAACATATTTATTCTTCTAAAATATTTCTATTCATAATGGTTTTACACAGAAGAAATAGGGATGTTAAAGTAGGAAGGCACCAAGAGGCTGATATCTTTCTGAATATGTATCCCGGAATGGTGGGAATTAGAACCGAGTAGTTTGTGATAGTAATGCCTTAGTCAAAAGAGGCTATAAATTAGGGTGGAATAAATTCAATAGAACAACCATTGATACCATAATAAAACATGATTATTGTAGAACATTTTATGAGGCAACACCCTACTACTTTTAGTTGATCTTCTAACCCAATGGGGGATTAGGGATGTAGTAAATCCCTTTAAAATATATTTGACATCATGGGGTGTTCATATAATTTAAATATTATTCTTTCCAGTTATCTTTTTGAAGGTGAATATATAGCTTCTTTTTTTGGACCTCTATCTCGATCATGGTTTTCATACCCCCCCCCCCCGATAATCTTATTTTATCCAGTTTTTTGTGAGGGGGATTCAAAACTCCCCACACCATGGTTTGTATCCACATGCTATAATACTTTGAGCTATAGGCCCTATCTCCACTAGGTATGTTCTTGGTAGTACCCTCCCTTATCTAACCCCTTTCCTATCCACAGCTATTTCCGTTTTGGGTTTGAATTAGATAGGAGTAATATTTTATTTTAGCTCGAATGGTTTGTGGACCAGTGGTGTTCAATGGTTAAGAATATCAGATATAGTGAAGAGACTTATTCCTTATAATGGGATGAATTTAAAAAATAATCCTTGAAAATTATTTTCATAAAGTTCTTTGACATAGGATAGAAAATTAATTCCTTGAAATGAAACAGAAGGAGGAGGATTCAGTGGTTGTGTATGAAGAAAACTTCGCCATATTAGAAAGGTACACTCCAAATATTATTTGGGGTATTGATTGAAAAATAAATCATTTTTACTTAGGAGTAAATCCAATATATCAAAGGGAATTCTCTTTCTGTGAATTCAAAAATTATGATAATCTTTTCTGATGTGCTGAGATTCTAGAAATGGATTTTGTATATGATCATGTGTACTTTGAAAAAACAAGAAGAATAGTTTAAAATAGAAAGATATGGGTAAGAATCAACCAAATAAATCCAAATGTAATAAATTCTAGTTTTCAGTTTATGGGATGTGTGGTAAAAATCACCCTAGGGAATTCCTTAACAAAATTGGGAAGTGTTTTCGATGTAGTATGTTTGGACATATGGCTCGAGATTGTGATGAAAATGAACTTAAGATAAATTATGATAAGAAAATTATAAAGTGTTTTGAATGTGGTGAGATGGTTCATTAAGAAAATACCTACCCAAATAAAGATATGAATGATGAAAAACATCTAGATTATAAGAACAAAGGTGTTGTGAGATCCTTTGTGACTACATCAGTAGATGTCAGGCCATCCAATAAAGTGGTATCAGGTTCTCTGTTTGTTTACATGGATTTTTTCTAGTGTCTTTTTGATACATGGTTCTATATAGTCCTTTATTTATAAAAATGTTTCTGGTAAAATAGAAATTTCATTTCAAGAAATGAGATTTCAACTTATGGTTAAAGCACCAAAGGGAAATATTACAGAAAAAAGGAATTATTAGAGTCTTCCTGTTGTTATCTCTAGAAATACAATACCTATAAACATTATTGTTTTTCCCTTATTAGAGTTTTATGTCATTCTGGGTATGAATTGGATTTCTATTTATTAAGCTAATATTTATTATAGAGCTAACGAAGTTATTTTTTAGAAATAGTTTCAGTTTGTATACAAGAATGAACCCATACAATTGATAACATATAAGGAATATGAGAAACTATTAATATATGAAAATTAAATTTATCATTCTCATATTTATGTGGATAAGGAAACTATTCAGATTAATCAAGATCTAGTGGTAAATGAATACTAGGATTTTTCTTAATGAGTTTTCTTGTATTATACCAGATTAGGATATTGAATTTACCACTGAATTAGTTCTTAATGCTAAGAAAATTTCAAAAAACCATTATCGAATAGCTCAATTGGAACATATTGAATTGAAAAATCAATTGTAGGAGTTTCTTTATAAATGCTTCATCCATACTAGCACATCACCATGGGGTGTTCCTATATTGTTTAAGAAAAGTAAATATGGTTCCATGATACTTTATATTTATTATAGAGCTTTGAATAACATTACTGTTATGAATAAGTATCATTTTCCTCATATCTAAGACGTGTTTGATCAGTTATAGGGAGCTCAGTATTTTTCCATGATTAACTTGAGATCTGGGTACCATCAGATGAAGGTGAAGTAGGATGACAACACAAAAATAGCTTTTTATACTAGATATGGGAATTATGAGATTGTTGTTATTCCCTTAGGTTTGAAAAATTCCATATTGTATTCATGTATCTTATGAGTAGAATATTCTATTAATATTTTGATAATTTTTTTTGTTTTTATTTTTTGTTATTTTGGAATTTTCAAAAAGTTATAAGGATCATGAAAAATATTTAAGGATTATCTTCTAGGATCTCGATGAAAAAAAGTTATAAAAAATTAGAAAATATGATTTTTGGTTACAATGGATTTATTTTTTTGGGAACATTGAAAATATGGATGGAATAACAGTTGATCATATCAAAAAAAATTGTTCAATGAATGGCCAAGTCCTACAAATGTTACAGAGATTCATAGTTTTCTTGTATTATCATGTTATTACCTTTGGTTTTTAAAAAACTTTGCTCTGTTATCTTGCCTGGTAACTAAGTTAACACGAAAAGGGGTTAAATTTATTTGAAAAAAATAATGCGATGTTTTTTCAGGAACTAAAGAAATGACTAATTAATGCTTTGGTTTTATCCATGCCTTCTTGAAATGGAGAGTTTTTCATCTACAGTTATGATTCATTGAAGGTACTTAGTTGTGTTCTGATGTGGAGTGATCTGGTAATTGTTTATACTTCAAGACAACTGAAAACTCATGAGTTTAACTTTCCCACACATGATCTGGAATTAACAGTTGTGGTTTTGGCTTTGAAGATTTTTGAGGCATCATTTATAAGGATCCAAATTTGAAATATATGCTGACCATAAAAGTTTGAAGTATATATTCACTCGAAATTAATTAAACATGTGGAAGAAAAGATGACTTGAACTGAAAAGGTATTATTATTGCATGATCAATTACCTTCCTTGAAAAGAAAAAAATTGGCAGATACCTTGATTCAAAAACATCACGCATCAATAACCATGTGAAATTTGGAAAAATACCCCTCGATTAATGATTTGGTAAATTTTTTCTTGGAAGTTATTGGTGCAAGAAATTCATTTTTATTAGGTTTTAGTACAGTCATCTCTTTCAAACAGAATTAAGTAAGAAATGAAGGAAGATGGTGAGTTACAAAAAAAGTTAGAATTAGTTAAAAGGGGTAAGTTTCTAGAATTTAACATTGATAAAGATTATGTTTTATGATTATAAAAGATATTATGTGTACCTTATGATTTCCATATGAAGAAATAATTGTTGTGTGAATCTCATAGTTCACCATTTTCAGTTCGTCCTTATAGTACTAAGATATATAGATACCTTAGAGGTTATTACTAGTGGGATATAATTAAAAGAGGTTTTTCTTTTTTTACCATGAAATATTTTACATAAAATTACCAAATGGGATGCTTCGGCCTTTTCCTATCCCAGAGTGAAAGTGGTAAAATATATTCATAGACTTCATGGTGGGATTACTGAAGATTTATTGAAGTAACAATGTGATTTGGATTATTATTGATTAGATGACTAAATATGTACATTTCCTTCCTGATTGAAATACTATGTCTTTGGATCAGCTTTCTCAATTATACGTCAATGTGATTTTCAGGTCACATGGAGTTCCTCTTTCCATTGTATCTGAAAGTGATCACATATTCACTTATGAATTTTGGAAAGGCCTTCAGTAGTTGTTGGTCATAGAATTAAACTTCAGCACTGATTTTCAATCTAAATAAGTTGGAAATACTGAGAGAAGAATTCATAAATTTGAGGATATGCTTTTATCTTATTCTGTGTAATACTATGGAATTTGGGATCAACATATTTCTTTATTTGAGTTTTCTTATAATAACAGTTTTCATTTCAGTATACAGATGGCACCTTTTGAGGCATTATATAGGAAGCAGTTTCAAACTCCCACATTTTGGGATGAAGTCGGGGAAATGATGTTTATGGTACCATAATTAGTAAAGGAAGTGGCTGAGAAAGTAAAGATGATTCAGAAAAACATGAGGATAGCTCAAAGAAGGTAGAAAAGTTAAGTAGATAACATGAGGAAAGACTTTTCTTTCAAGGTAGGTAACCATTTTTTCCTTAAAATATCTCAGTGGAAAAGTGTAATGTGTTTTGGTAAGAAAGGAAAGCTAAGTCCAAAGTTTATTGGAACTTATGATATCTTGGATAAGGCTGGACCAGTCGCCTACCGAGTAGCTTTGCATCCGAGTTTATCTCAGGTACATAATGTTTTTCATGTTTCGATGTTGAGAAAGTATATTCCATATTCATCTCATGTTTTGAGCCCAAAAGTAGTTCAGCTTGAGGATAACCTTTCTTATGAAGAGAAATATGTTCATATTCTTGATCATAGAGAGAAATTATGGGGGAATAAGGTAATCCACTAGGTTAAGGTTTTATGGATAAACCACGTGGTTGAAGAAGCAACATTGTAATATGAAACTTCTATGAGGGAAAGGTTCCCTCACTTGTTTAACAAGTAAATAAAAATTGTGAGGAAATAATTTATAAAAGGTAAGGAGAATTTAACAACCCATGTACTTATATAATAATTTTTTTTCATTCTATAAAAAAATATTTTAATTCATTATAAATTTATAATTTATCAAGTGATATTTATAGAAATTAAAGAATATTTATTGATGGAATAGTAACTAGACCTTATGAATAGTAACATGACAATTAGGAATAGTAATCTAGCTAATAGAACACTAACCTCACATATAAGAGTTTAAATAAAATTTATTCATCTTATAAGTGTAATAATGATATATTTATATCGTGGAACAAGTGATAAAATGATTTGGAAATGATAAATTAAATTTTGGTATTTTTATAAGTCATAAATATTTAATTTCAAATTTATATTTAATTTAATTATTTTAAATAAATTATATTATCATACAATAGAATCAAAAAATTAATATTTTATTGTATTATAGTTGTAATATTATTTTATGAGATGTTGATTATATTTTCAAGGTGTTATAAAATCAGTTATAGTTTTCAACTTTTTATTTTTTGAATAAATTATGATTTTATCTAAAAATTAAATTTATCATATTTAGAAAATTATTTTGATAGAATGGAGTTCATTTTTGAATACTACACATTTAAAAATTCTTGTGGTGAATTCCTGGGGTTTTTCAGATGTACTTGAATTTTTGTGAATAGTAAAATACGTTAATTTATTGTATATATACATTATAAGTTAAATAAAATATTTATAACATCATTAATTATATAAGGACCATAATCTATAACTTACCTTTATTATTTTAATATTTTTTATTATAATGATCAAACTACTTATTGTCTTTCTCCAAATTAATAAATTAATGAATAAAATAATCAAAATACCCTCCTCTCATCCACTATAAATACCACCTCTCCCCCCTCTTCTCCTCAGACCTCTCAAGCTTTTAGAATTGTCAAATTTCTATCCTATACTATTCCCAAGCCTATTACCCACATCCAAGACCTTCTCTTCTTACTACGAGTCCAAAACCAAGGGCCTTAAGGAGGATCTCAAGGAGAAGAGATCAAGAGATAAAAATCCTCTTTCGTTTTTTTATTATTTTTTTAGATTATTTTTATTTCCTTATAATATATTCACATATCCATATCTAAGGAGAATGAAAAATAAATTGTATAATACATAATTAAATTTTATCTTGTTTATGGAAAAATTCTTCATCATACTTCTTCTCTTCTCCCTTTTATTCTAAAAATAAAAATATCATCTCTGATGTGTCAAATTACCAATATTGTGGATGATGTGTTTTAAATTTTGGTTAGAAAATTAATGTATGGTCATAAAATCATTTGAATGGTTGAAAACTATTTTAAATTATATTATATAACCTTTTTTATGTTATATAATTAACATATATTCATAAAATTAAATTATACAATGAAGCTAGTTTGTGATTATCGAAGAACTACCAAAATGATCTAAAAGAATATTGTTAATGATTTAACTAATGATTCATTGTCATATCTTTAAAAAAAATTATGATTTCATTTAATATTATAGAAACATATTAATACCAATTCATTCCACTTCTGAAGTTTTTCTTCAATTCAACAATAAAATCCATTAGGAACCAACCATGGAAGCCATGTAAAGAACGCATCTGAAACAATGGTAATAACAAACTATTATTAATAAATGGATGGAATTATGTTATAAAATGATCATAAAGGAGTTATAAAAATTAATATGTTTCTTTAAAATATTAATATAACTATTTCAACCATTATACATGAGGTTTAAACACATTTGAAGTAAGATAAGCCCGAGGTAATGGAATTCTTAACCTAATTTTCATCCTTTGGGTTAACCTTATACTTCATTAATTATGTGGTACTAAGATTAGTTATCTAATTAATTTTTTTTATAATATTTTTTTATATTTATTTATAGTGAATACAAATTTATTCTTTTTATCAATTATCACTTCAAATATATGATATTTGTAAGGGTATTTTAATTAAAAATCATCTTTTAAATTTCTAGTTTTACAAAATTAAAAATGAATGTTTTTATGCAAGTATTATTCCTTTATTATTATGTTATGGATAATGGGAATTGTATATGATGAAGGGTGGTACCTATATCTCCCACTAATTCATTAGGTATATTTAAGATTGAGGTTCGCCAAATGGTTACTCTAAATGTAACTATGATTGTTACACCATATGGTAGCCATGATGGTTACATTGTAATGTAGTCATGAGGGTTATAAATAAAACGATAGTTATGAGGGATAAAATATTAAGTTATTAATTCCCCAAGTTACCTTTATAGTATTATTTATGTTTTCTATATTTTATGGAAATATATTTTTTTCAAAAACTAAGTACAAGATACTTTATTGGTGAGAAGTATGTCTTTGTGAAAATGATTACATATGTTTATTGGTATTCATGGAAAAATGGTTTTCTCCTTCTTTTAATATCCCTTGCTAAGATTTTTTGTGTTCATCCCAAGTTTTAAAATGTTTTTCATAGGGTTTATATATAGGTAAGATAAAATGAGAAGCCAATATAAATGTTGTGAAGACTTTTTATGAAAATATATCATGTTTTTATTATAAACGTTTTTATTATGAAAAAATTGATACCATTGTAAGTTTTACCCACTTCGCATGATCCTAGGTTGATATGTATGAACTATGTCCTAACTTTGTAAAACTCTAAACTGAATAGATATTTGGGAATATAAAGAAGTGAATTCTAAATTAATTTATTACATTATGTGATGTTTAAGGTTAGGTCCTTATAATATTACCCAAACACATGCCCAGGGACCATAATAGTTTAGTACCTTTGTAAACATAGAACATAATCTTCTAGTCAGGTGAAATATCTTCAATGTTTACCATAAATATATTCCCCTTTAGTAATCCAACCTAAAACCCTTCTTCACAACCATGGGAAAGGAAACATAAGAAAGGGTCATCTCAAATGCTCAGTAAGGGTAAATAAAGGAGATATGTAATCATAACAAGAACATAAGGGTACGAAAACATTATATTAACATTTTAGGATCATAATGTGCATATTAATGATCATATACATGAGTCATAGTATAAAGATTGGTATATCATAATACATGAATCATAAAGGAATCAAAGAGAATAATATTTTTTAGAATAATATAAGTATAAGACATGAAATTGTGGATGAAACATAAACATATGGAATGATTTGAATAATAGTCAAGGCTCACTACCAATGCTATCTTAGTTGAATGGGTTCACTCCCCAAACCACCTTAGTACTCAAGGTTCACTCCCAAGACCATCTTAGTAGAAAGCATACCTTATGGAACTCAGTTCACTCCCCATTCTAACCATGTATATCTCATGAGATATAAACCTTTACCAAATGCATTGTATAGAGATATAGTTTCCACCCATCTCATAATGAAAACATGTATACAAGTTCCACAAGATAATGAAACTTTCATCATATCATTACAAATATAAAGATATGGGTTTTATAAATATCACAGCATAACCCATGAAATGAAATGGATATTTAAAACATTTTATCATATCATAACTTATGTAAAAGAGATAGGTTTCATAACCATTTCACTATAGATTAACCCGTGAAAGGAAGTGGGTTTTAATAAGTGTTTTATCATGGTATAATCTGTGGAAGAGAAATGAATTTTATAAACAACATGTCATTATAAACATAAACCATTCAAAGAAATAATAATAATGTTTCCTTGTATCATATCCATATTAAATCATAAAATATATCAAATTATGTAATCTTATATCGATAAGGATATTGAAAGATCACTTGGAGCATTTATTAACGAAAAATAACCTTTCTTTGAAAATAATTTCTTTAAGAAAACAAACATTTTTAAAATCCTTTTATTTTAAAAACATTTTTAAAACATATGAATTGTTCTTTAAAAAACATTTAAATCATTTCTTGAGAATAATATCCTTTCTTCTTTTAAAAATTATTTTTAAAACATAAACATTTTGAAAACCATTTTCTTCGAAAATAACCTTGAAATTTTATAAGGGATGATTTAAAAATCATTTTAGAACACTTTTTAACATAAAATATTTTATAAATCATTTTAATTAAAAATTATATTAATATATCATTAGAAAAAAAAATTAAAATATTTTTATAATACATTGTTTTGAAAAAATACATATTTCTGACTAATGTGAGAAATAAATCTGAATATTCAAAGAAACATTTTATTAAGTATCTTAAGTTCCAAAGAGTGGGAAAATGGTTCTATTACTTTAGGATATCATGAACAACCATAGGATAAAAAACTTCATGATAATTATTAATATATAGATCATAATATTTTATCAATGGAAGCATAACCATTAAAAATATTGATAAACGATGAGATAGTAACATAACAATATTACCCGTTTAGTAACCTTGAATCATAATCCCCATGAAGTAATAACATAAAATGAAACTTAAAATATCATTAATATTAATAAATCCATGATATTACATATTAAAGGGGAGGTATATACACCTCATGAAATAATTTAGGTGTATAACATAATTTACATCTCAAAGAAGGAAAATTGAGAAAAAATATCTTACTGATTTGGTAACTTTTGAATAGTAAACCCCATGAAAGAGAGACCCTAAAATGGATCTATGAATAATGCTAATTTTAATTATATTAATCATAATTTACATGAATTGGAAGTATATACACCACATAGAATAAAGAGGTTTTGAATACATCATGTGTCTCACAAGAGTAGAAAGTGAGAAGTAAATCACTTACTACTTTTTAATCATGAGATCCATTAAATAATAACATCAATTGAAACTATTAATATAATTAAATAAATTAAATCAGTGATAAAAAATTTCATAGGTAATTATATACACCATAAAAAAGTCATTAGTAGTGAATATGGAATAACTATCATAGAAATGAAAGTGAGACTAGAAATTACATTACCTTAAGTCTTGACTTCAGTCGTACTCATTCAAACCTCATATATAATATGTGTAAGTTTGTTATAAAACTATAAAAAACAATATTCATATATATAATATAATATTTTATTTACTTATGACATTATATTATATTTTTATTAATAATTCTATGTTTAGGATATGTTTCATGTAATAACCACTTTGTTTTTCGTACAAGTTTTGACTTGTTATTCTTGGTCCACTTACTTAGATCATGATTTAATCATTGAAGGGTCCTGAAAAAACCCACAAAGGAAGAATGAAAATCCCCTTTAATCCAAGGGAGATTCTACCCAATTTCCCCCACAAAGAATTGGGGAAAAGTGTGGAGAATACTCAAAAGAAGGCACAAGTTGAATCGGTTCGCAAACCGGTCCAATGATAACGCCACGCGGTCGGTTCTGCGAAGCACCCCCTCCGTGGACCGCTATCGTTCACGGAATGGAGGCAGATATCCTCTACGGGCATGAAGCAGGATGGGAACCGAACCCGGTTCACTGTCACAAACCGCCCCAGCCATGGACCGCATCGACCGGCCCAGGGCACATCTGCTTTCGTTCGCGGAATGGAGGCGGAGATCCTCTGCGGGCGCGAAGTGGGACGGGCGCCAAACCTGGTTCACCATCAAGAACCGCCCCATCCATGGACCACGTCGACCGGCCCTGGCTGCATCTGTTGTCATTCACGGAATGGAGGTGGAACCCAGCATGGCCATGAAGAACTCCCTGAGCTAGTTTGGTTCGCAGGGGGGGAGGTGTGTTCAATGCACCCGTGAGTCGCAGATTGGCCAAGTCATCCGTGAACTGGGTCTCCGGTCATGGGCCACTGAAAAAGGTTCCTCATGACTACATATATATATCATTACCCACTCTATGAAAGGAGATATAGGGGGAAGATCCAAAAGGAAGGGAATTTAGTAGATCGATCAGATTCAGGTGGAAGAATTCTGAAAGAAGGAGCTTAGGATTTCACAAACAGCGAAGTTCCAGTTCGCAAACTAGAACAGGTATGAAGCTGGAAGTGAAATAATAAGGAAATGAAAATGCATAACAATAGGGTGGACCGTGAACGTAAAATAACAAAGAAAAGAAAACTATGAACCATGGCCCCTCCATGGATGCACCCCCGCAGACCAGGGAGTTTATGCCCCTTTTCTGATCCGTCGCATCGCGTAGCACTCTCCTGTACAGGAGAAGCCCCGTCCAATGAACCCTCGACCGGTGTTGCCCTCGGTCACCGCTGCTCGCATGGACCCCTCCACGTACCAACCTAGTACGTGGGCTGAACCCGAATCCACGAACCACCCTGGCTCGCAGGATACCTGCCAAGCCGCGAACCACCCTGGTTCACATAATTCCCATCATTCTGTGCACCACCCTGGTTTGTGGACGGCTTCTCCAGCCATGTTGCACTTCCCTACATGAAGGGTGCCACCACTCATACACCTGTGTGGACCGCCAGATCCTTTGGAGTTCCCATTCCTCGATCCAGATAAAATCCTTCTAATCTGACTTGATCCTCTGTAACCTCCTCATTGGCTCATTCATCATCCCCGACCTGAGGCCTCTACTTGAGCCACCGGACTCATGCGGTGTAACCTTCAGGCATATCAGCACCTCATTTTGAGTTCACATACCCATGGTAAGTGACGGAGAAGGGGTTTCTCCGTCCCTTGAACGGATTCCCGAAGCATTTCCAGGTTTACATTCCCACGGTAATGCGAGGTCCAAGCCTGGGATTCATCTTTCCGCCCCTCCATTTTTTAGGACTGGGGCACTTCTCTCTTCCCCCATGGCATGGCGGGCTACCCGTCTGAAGGAATCCCCCATGAACCTCCATACATCCCCACGGCTATGGCCAAGGAAGGGCATAGTAGAAAGGGGTGTTGCTACATCTTTCTTCGGGGCCAAGTCCCTCTCCCACTGTGCTTTGTCGCCTTGGGCTTCCCTCTTGGAGTAAGCCACGACTTTTTGGGCTACCCTCATGCGAAAGCCCCACTCCACTTCCCACAGATGCACCTTTTTCGATGTGGATGTCTCCTCCCTGCCGCCTCTTGTTTCTCACACCGAGAATGACTCACGTGGGCTTAGAGTAAGCATCAATCATGACATCCTATTATGGGCCTCCTCAGAGTGTAAGACCCAATCCATCATCATGGGCCTCCTCATAGTGTAAGCCGCAATCCATCATCATGGGACGCCTTAGAGTGTAAGCCCTAATCTGTTACCCTGGGATGCCTCAGAGTGTAAGCCCCACTCCCATTAAAACTACGTGGACTTTGATCCTTGTCTCATAGGCAGGGTACGTAGGAAGCCTCCCCGAGGTTCAAGCCCAACAACCAGTTGATCCGACTATCTTCACGTCAGTTCACCGCACAAACCCTGGGCATCCTGGAGCATAATCCACATACCAAACTGAAATATGTGGATTCTGATTCTTCTCATGAGGATACATAGGAATCCCGTATCACGGGTTTGATCCAGATGCCCAAGTGGTTATCTGTCCCCCCTGGATGATGATAAAATCCAGAGCGCCTAGTTATGAGGCTTTAAACCAGCACTGTCTCAATGAGTTCAAACTCCTCGGAGTTATTAATCCAATGAGGGATGGTAAACCTCAAGCCTAAATGATTCTGAACCCCTACGTCCAACTAACCATTTCCAACTAGGAGTAATCTGTGGATACTATGCTTGGGAAAAAATCAATGATTTGAAAACATATGAATACGTCTTAAATCTATAATAGAGTCCTAGAACATACGATAATTTCCCCCAAAAAAGTTGCGGTTAGCCCAACTTCCCACCCTCTAGACCAATGTGAGTTTTTAAGGGTCGCTGGTCAAACCACCTAGTGAACACCTTCCTTTGGAAAGTAGGTCCGCATATCATCGAATATGGAACCATTGGGTGTTTTGAAACAGACTCGAAACAAAAATGGTGAACCCGATGTGAATATTTAACCAAGGATGATGTATTTGACCTAATCTCATTATGTTTCCCCTTATACTCACATAGTGGGCCAAGAAAGGTCATTAATTATGCATGGGATCATGAGATGATGCTTTAATGGGTTTTCTGTTTGTATTTGTTAAAATATTTTTTACAAGTACCACACAGAACTCCCTTCGATCCAATGGCATCACGAAGGAACTCACAAGCATGTGCTTCCAACAATGTAGTGATTGGACTTCCTCACCAACAAAGGACCCTGTCACCTACTCAGCATCTTCAATGTTGGGTATCGGATGCGTTGATCTGAGAGTACCACATGAATAGTACTCTCCCAATGGTGAAGGTGGCCATGAACGCCCTCCAATCTACTAGGACTCGCCGGTCACCTACCCAGTAGCGGCCGTGAAGGCGGATCCAAATGGCTCTTGTTTCTATCTCAAACCATTTCAGGAGTCTATCATCGAAACGGGACAACTCATACCTCCCTTATCTCAGGGAGGCGGATGAGGTCGACACTGAGGACTTCATCCCCACTGAACGGGGGTTCCGCTCCAAGGCCCCTGCTGGAAGATTCCATCGCGGTCATGTCGCGACTCAATATCCTCACGAAAAAGAGGATGTCGCCCCGAGGATCTAGGCCCACGCTCCCCGAGCTCCGGCCCCTCGGACCACCCGATGAGGGCAGAAAACGTACAACCAGGGATCGTTCATCACCCTTGTCCCTGAGGAAGAGCTCCACTACCCAGTCATGGAGACGTATCACAAACAGTCACATACACATGTTCGCTCCTCCAAATCCCACCATCCAGACATGGTGGCATCATACGAGCAGGCGTACATCCCCACCGGGCTCCATCAAGCCTTTCATTCGAATCATCATCCCCTTTCAGGGGGAGGTGTACCATAAGGTCACATCAAAGAACTCTCTGTGTCACCCTTCGTCAAGGAGCCCGAAAGCAATCTCGAGACAGAAGAGGGAATACCAGTGAAAGACACGGGAGATCCTCTTCCTATTTGGAATATGACATCTTCTTCGCCCTGTGATATGTATCCATCAACACCATAGAGGTCAACCCCATGGGTAACACTGAAGATGACGCAAATCCAGATGGATTAAGAGACGATGGTTCCGGTTTGGGTGTGACTCACAATGAACCACCAGGTGTGCACACCCGGAACCAGAGGGCCACTCTAAATATGGCCGCCCCTTCATCTATCCTTTTTCCACTGACCCTATGAGCTTCCAATAAGGATAAGAACAAAGGACCGATTTCCCTTAAAACGCCTCCTTCTCTCGATAAAAACGATCCTATTATGATCGGAGAGAGGTTTTCTCGACAGGAAGAGGAAATGAAAGAATTGAGGTGGCTTAACGCCGATCTACTCCAGAGGAACCTTCTTATTGAAAGCGCATCCCAATAGAAGCCACATCATGCACTCCTAGTAAGTGCACCTCAAAGACCAAGGTTTTCCCCGACAAATGAAGCACAGTCAGGGCTCCCACCCAATGAGGCTTTCGGCCCGTCCAACTACCTAAATGTGGATCAAGATGAATACCAAGACTTCCTTTATTCAGGAAGCAACCGGAGTGAGTACGGATGAACCCTCTGAAGGTGTCACAAACAGCACATGCACCCCTGGTGCCAATCGAGTTGGATCCCCAAGAAATTCCTCGGGCTACACCGGCCTAGGACCGGGCCCAACAGGATGTAAACGAGGGTCTCACAAACACTATTGAGGTGATGACAGCTTGATTGGAAGCAATGGAAGGTCGACGCGCTTCGATACAACCAGATTGGAAACCTTACCTGGATTGGGTGAGAAACAAACCACCTCCACCCAATTTTGGAATCCCTCTATTCCCTATTTTCAATGGATCAGGCGACCCAGAGCAGCACTTGATTAATTATGTGTCTTATTGCGACCCTATGATGGGAACTCTGAAACAGAAAGAAGCAGTTAAAATCAGATGCTTCGTACGGACCATGCAAGGATATGCCTTCATCTGGTATACAAACCTACCATACCAGTCAATAAAAGGCTGGGAAGACCTTCAGTAGCAGTTCTTGTTCCACTTTAGCTCAACGTTCCCTAAAAAAACAGTCAGCGACCTCATAAACTGCAAGTAGAGGGAGAATGAGAGGGTCTCAGATTTCATCGCTAGATGGAAAGGTCTGACCTACTCCCTGAACAGGACAATGTCTCGAGATGAGTTGCTTTCCATTTTCATTGATAATCTTCGAGATGAGCTGTGAACACCACTCATACCAGTGGAGTGCACCACTGGCTCCACCATATCTCAGCCATTGCCCAGAGAATTGAGGAATCCCTGCAAAGGACCAACTTAAAGTCCCGAATAGCCTCGCAGTCTCCTGCAAAGAGAATAGTTAGAGATGAAGTGTCCTCTGTCATGCTCAAGCCAGCCCATGTGCCTGCTCCACCGCTCAAGCCTCTACCAAATCGTCAGGGGCCCCCTGTATATCAGCGGCCGACTCCTCCCAAGTGGGACGATCAGAGAGGATCGAAGCGGAACTAGTTTGAGGAACAAAAACACAAAATATACTCATTCCGAGAAGACTAAGTCTGCGGCTACTTCATCGCCACCATGAATTGCAACTTGATCTGCCTCCCGGAGCCAAGAAAACCTGAAGAAGTCGGCCCCGATGATAGTCCAGATTATTGTCCCTACCATAAAATGTTGGGGAATAATATTCGGGAATCCTTCGTCTTCAAATACCTCTTGCAAAGGATGGTAGACTCCGGGCAGGTCGAGCTAGGACCACCCACAGCACATATGACATATGTTTTTACCACTGACTCTGACAAAGGGGAGGGGTGGTAGGAAGTCTCTAGCAAAAAGGGGAAGAAATATGATAACTGGATGACTCGGAAGACTATCAATTGAGCCCAGGGTATACTCCGAGCTCAACTACAGCAGCCAGTGTTGCCACCAATAGCCCCTGATGCCACACAACCAACAATATCATCCTCAAAACCCTCCACGAGCTGGTCATCTAGGCATAATCAAAAAGGGAGGAGATAAGAGCAAGAGGAGAAGTCCTCGACGAGGACAGAGGGGACCCCAACGCTATCATATTTCTCGCCCTCGAGCTTGGCACCATGGGCACCAACCCACCAAATTGTACCATCAAGGACAACCGACCGGGATGAATTGTCATAGGGATGAGGAGTCAATTTTTGGTTCCATCATCATCATCCATCTTATGGAACCATCCCCTAATTAAGGGTATGGTTATGAACCTAATTTCTTGATGCAAGGGGTCAAGACAAGGAATCGCAGAGGTAGGGGATATCGAGGAAGGCGTAGTCGAGGCCAAAATGAACCCTACGGTTGGACCTAGTCCCAAACCGTCAATACCGTAGAAACCCATGGGAGAGACCTTCAATGGACTCAGTAGGAGAAAGAATATCCCTCCACCTCCACAGGTAGCCACTATGCCCCAGTCATTCTGTAGTACCCATCAGAGGAGGAACAAGCACCTAGTCGCCCAGTGCGCACAAACAGACCAGCCGAGCCTAATCCCCAAAACATGGGGACACCGTTGACATCCGACCCCATGGCTGGTCCCTCCTCATCACGTATTCCAACTCCTAAGCTGCCCGCTAAGACTCCCCCACCAACGAAAAAGTATCGGCCACTAGAGCAGAAATACGACATCCTTAAGCAGCTGGCGTCAGTACCAGCCAATATGTTGATCTTGGATGCCCTGAGTTTGTCAGCAGACCTTATGGGGGCACTCATAGAAGCTTTACTCATCCCCCAGAAGTTTCAAGCTGAGGTATCTCCCACCGAGATTTACCGGACGGTTGACTGGCTTGGCTGAATTCGATGTGGTGATTTCCTTCACCGATCAGGATGAAGATTCCATCATGCAAGGACACATCAAACCACTGTATGGGTCTGGTACGCTAAATGATGTTGTGATACATAAATTCTTTATTTACAACGGATCAGGAGTTAACCTCCTCCCCCTACGGACACTTTGTAATTTAGGATACAGTGAGGGTGATTTAATACCCTCGGCCACAACTCTGCTAGGTTACGACAAGAGTGTGCAGAAGCCAATGGGAAAAGTTAAGCTAAAACCCATTTCAGAGACCTTGTGGCCTATTTGGAATTCCCATTGGTTCGTCAGAACACATCATTCAATGACCTAATTGGAAGGTCGTGGCTCCATAATCACATGGTCATTCCTCCATCCTACCACCAACGTGTCAAGTACTACATCAATGGGAAAAGAGGGAGATTTCATGCCAACAAGGCCCCTTTTGAGCTCTCCGAGTCACACTACATTGACACCAAATTCTATGATCAAAAGAAGAAGAGGCCCTCGGTCGATGGTATTGACTGGATTCCCACTCAAAAGGGTCTGGCAGTGGTTCCTGACGACCCCCTCAGACATCTTGGTAGATATTACGTACTTCCCATCAACCATATTGAGAGAAGGGGTTCAATTCCAGACACGCACTCAGCTGTCCTCATGACTTCGGCCATAACAACCGAGTGTGACAATGCGGGAACGTCTGCCAACCCTCAATTTGGGGGTGAATACTTGAGCTAGGACACCCACAATGCCTCACATCCAGACTCCCAAGAGCCTGAGTTAAGAGCTCTCCTCTTTCCGGATTAAGAAGATGAGGATTTGGGAGAAGAAGAGGAGGAAGCTCTCAGGGATGCACCTCCCGGATTTGAGGAAGGTATCTCCACCACTGTGGACGAGCTCAGGGAAATATACCTAGGTACCAAGGAAGACTCGAGGCCCACCCTCATTAGCGCAGCCATGTCCCCCAAGGATCATGAGTTATATACCCATTTCCTGAGACAACACCGAGATGTCTTTGCCTGGAATTACATAGAAATATCAGGACTCAATCCCAAAGTGGTGAGGCATCACCTAGGTCTGCCAGAAGACCACTGGGGCTATAAACAGGCCGCCAGAAGGACACACCCCTCACATGCTGCCAAAATAGAGGCTAAATTCGATAATCTCATTAAAGAATGAATCATTCGGGAGGTCCATTACCCCATCTGGTTTGCCAACATTGTCCCTGTCTAGAAAAAGAATGGACAAATCTGCGTCTGCATCAATTTCAGAGATCTGAATCCGCATTGCCCGAAAGATGACTTATCAGTCCCGGTCACCGAGTTATTAATCGATGCAATGGCCAGGTATGAAGCTCTATCCTTCATGGATAGCTATTTTGTGTATTATCAAATCAGGATGGACTGAGAAGCTGAAGAAGCCACTACCTTTAAGGCCCCTCAAGGAATAGTTTGTTACAGGGTTATGCCCTTTGGTCTTGAGAACGCTGGCAATACATATCAGCATGCCATGCATCGTATCATTAAACCATTCCTAGGAAGATTTTTTGAATGTTGTATGGATGACTTGGTGGTCAAGTCCATACAACGCTCAGATCACCTGTCAGATCTTGAAGCCATCTTCAACAAACTTTGACAGCATGTTCTGAATATGAATCCCTTAAAGTGCACATTTGGGGTTACCTCAGGGAAATTCCTTGGCTTTGTCATATGCCATCATGGCATCGAAGTCGACCTTGAAAAGACAAAGGGTATCCTTGGCCTGCCACCCCCCCCCCCCCCACCCGCAACCTCGCCGAGCTGAGAGCATTCCAAGGGAACCTGGCCTACATCAGACGATTCATAGCCAACCTAGCCGGTAAATGTTTTTCCTTTACCAGGTTAATGAAGAAGGGGGTTACCAACCAATGGATAGAGGATTGCTATGAGGTATTTGAAAGCCTAAAGAGGTACCTCTTAATTCCGCCGGTGCTCATGCCCCCGGTTTAAGGAAGACCTCTCATCCAATATGTGACGGCCCTAGAGCGGTCATCGGGTGCTTTCCTCGCACAGAAAAATGACGCCGGTAGTGCAAATAGTCTCTATTACCTCCTTTTAACCATGATTAATGTTGAGAATCGATACTCAAACATCGATAAGAGTTGTTTGGCCTTAGTATTCGCAGTTCAAAAGTTGCGACATTATCTACAGCATCATGGAGTCCATTTGGTTTCTCGTAGTAACCCACTTAAGTACATCCTCAGCCACCCGATGCTAACCGGGTGCCTATCCTGATGGCCAGTCATCCTGCAATAGTTTGACATCCAATTTATGCCTCAAAAGGCCATCAAAGTCCAAGAATTGGCAGACCTTTTGGCAGATCACCCTTTAATAGGGACTACCGCACTGGATGCTGAGCTGCCTGATGAAGGCATCTTCTCGGTTCAAGACGAACTCCCAGCATGGGAAATGTACTTCGACGGTACCTCCCGAAGCACAACCGCGAAGAGGATGGAAGATCCCAAAATTAACAAGGTTGGTTTGGGGATAATACTCATGTCCCTAGAAAAGGCAGTCTTTCCATATTCCTTCATCCTTTTAGAAGGATGTATGAACAATGAAGCGGAGTATCAAGCCCTCATTGCAGGCCTGGAGCTCGCACTCCAAGCACAAGTACAGCACCTTAAGGTAAAAGGTGACTCAGAACTGGTCATAAAGCAAGTCAATGGTGACTATTCTATCAAAAAGGAGGAGTTGATTCCCCTGTTTGACCATGTTTGAGGGTTAATGAAGGAATTCTCCACAGAACCAACATTGACCTGTATTCCCCGATCTCAGAATGCCCAGGATGATGTATTAGCTAATGTGGCCATGGCCCTAGCCGACCGAGACCGGGATGAAACAAATATCAGTATTTCCCATCGTCGAATGGTCTTACCGTTTGTTCAGGCCAAGAATGAAGGAATCAACGAAGTATGTCTTGTCCCTGAGCCATATGCTCCCACCACCGGCTGAATGACCCCCATTGAAAACTACCTTCAATGGGGAGAACTTCCACCAGACAGGGCTGAACGATAGAAAATATGGAGAAGGGAAATCAACTTGGTCTTATACAGTGGCGCGGATCAGCAAGAGGTCCTCTACAAACAAGACCTCGATGGAATCCTCCTCAGATGCATTGATGGATAAGAAACTGCTACCGTCATGACTGAGGTACATGCTAGGGTATGTGGGACACATCAATCGGGGTCCAAGCTTTCCCATCATGTCCGAAGGCTTGGGTATTATTGGCCCACAGTGGCACGAGATTGCGAGCACTTTGCCGCAAAATGCGACTCATGCCAAATTCATGCCAACTTAATACATCAACCCTCGGAGGTACTTCATTCGGCCAAGTACTACTGGCCATTTTCCATCTGGGGAATGGATGTCGTGGGACCATATCCTCCTGCCACATCCAAACAGCTGAAGTATATTCTCACGGCGACCGACTTCTTTTCCAAATGGGCAGAAGTTATACCTCATAAGGAAGTCAGGGTGAAAAACATCATCAGCTTTGTGAAAAAAAATATCATCACCAGATTTGGTTTCCCTCATACCATACTGATGGATAACGGCACCAACTTCTGCTCTGCTAAATTGGAGAAACTATACCAAGAATACGGAAACAAGTCTAACCACTCATCCCACTACCACGCAGCAGCCAACGGAAAGGTAAAGGCTTTCAACAAGAACCTGTCCAACATTCTCCAGAAAATGATGAACCAAGAAAAGAAGTCATGGCCAGATAAACTTCTTCCTTCATTTTGGGCTTACCGAACCACAATCCACACCACTACTCAGGCTACTCCGTACTCATTAGTATACAGAACAGAAGCGGTTCTGCCCATTGAGCTCCAATTACCCTCGCTCTTTGTTGCCGTTTGTGATCAGTTATCCTATGATGAGCAATCAGAAAATCGGCTAGGTCAATTGGAATAGCTAGACAAGAAGCGTTTGCACACATTGCACCATCTGGAAGTATACCAGAACCGGATTACACGAGCCTTCAATAAAAAGGTTCATCTTCAGTCTTTCTTGGAAGGAGAGTTGGTGTTGGTCTTCTGGATCCCAATGATACACGGAAAGAAGCCTCAAAAGCTGGAACTCAAGTGGGAGGGACCATATGTTATACACAAGGTCTACTCCAACAAAGCATATTCCCTGATCTCCATGGACGGGAAGTTCACCACCGCTCCTACAAATATGAGATTTCTGAAGAAATATTTCACATAGATAACTAAAAGCAGTTATCGTCTGAGATGCATGATGTTAAACTGCCAAGAACCCAATGGTCCAAACTCTATGACCTTAAACTAAGAAGTGCTTCGTCCTCACCGCACGATGATAAACTGCACGGATTTTGGAGAACTACGTATGGCTTGATTCCTTCCCTTGTAGGAAACGTAGTGATGCTAGTGTTCCCCATCCTGGCCCAGCCACCCCTGAATAAGAAAAATCTAAAAATTCCCTTCCCCCCATTTATGGACCAGACCTAAACGGGGTGTATCCATCATCCTTACAGTACGACATTAAACTGCATGGATAAGAAGATTCAAAAATGTCCCCTTCCCCCGTGTACGGACCAACCCTGCACGGGGTGTACTTCTTTCAGAGAACTACATAAGGCTTGATTCCTGCCTTAGCAGGATACATAGTAATGCCAGGGTCCCTCATCCTGGATCATCCATCCCCCAAATAAAAGTTAAAAATACCCTCTTCCCCCCCTGTGTACGGACTAGCCCTGCACAGGGTGTATTACTCGTCCTTACTGCACGACTTTAAACTGCACGGTCAAGGGTAAACAAAATTGCCCCTTCTCCCCCCACGAATGGATTGAACCCGCACGAGGTGTATTTTCTATCAGAGAACTATGTAAGTCTTGATTCCAGCCCTCGCGGGATATGTAGTGATGCCAGGGTTCCCCATCCTAGCCTATCCATTCAAAAAAAATGCTCTTTTCCCCCGTGCACGGACCAGACATGCACGGGGTGTATTCTTCGTCCTCACCGGATGACGTTAAACTACACGGACTTCAAAGAACTATGTGAGGCTTGATTCCTGCCCTTGAAGTATACGAAGTGATGCTAGGGTCCCTCACCCTGGCCCAGCCATCCCCAAATGGAATTCCTAAATGCCCTTCCCCTCTCGTGTACGGACCAGATCTACACGGGGTGTATTCTTCATCCTCACTGCACGACGTTAAACTGCATGGACTTCATCCTAACCACTCGACGTTAAACTGCGTGGACTTCAAAGAAATATGTGAGGCTTGATTCCTACCCTAGTGGGATATATACTGATGTCAGGGTTCCCCATCCTAGCCCAGCCATTCAAAAAAATGCTCTCTTCCCCCATGCACGGACCAGACCTGCACGGGGTGTATTCTTAGTCCTCACTGCATGACGTTAAACTGCACGGACTTCAAAGAACTATGTGAGGCTTGATTCCTGCCCTTGTAGGATATGTAGTGACGCCAGGGTCCCTCACCCTAGCCCATCCGTCCCCAAATGGAAGTCAGAAATGACCTTCCCCTCCCGTGTACGGACCAGATCTGCACGGGGTGTATTCTTAGTCCTTGCCGCACGATGTTAAACTACACAGACTTCGTCCTTACCACACGAAGTTAAACTCCATGGACTTCTTCCTCACCGCACGACATTTAAACTGCATGGACTTCATCATGACTCACCCAAGATATATGGTTAAATGATATGGAAATACTCCTTGCGCATTTGGATGAATCCCCTCCATACATCAAACTCCACGACTCGGATAATTATGGATCTTCATAACCATTCACGGCCATCAGAAGTAGAAAGTTATCGACCCAGGGACACCTTTTCATGACTATGTATACCATTCCCTCAGCGGCTCTGCAAATTTATATCCCCTGGCCCGTCTACCAAAGGCAAGATTTCCTCAAGCGATACTCTTCCTACCTCTATACACTTACCAGCCTCAGAGACCCCACATCATATCTCCTGATCCAGAAGTTTATGGCGTAGTGTTTTACAAGTTCATCCCCCTTTTCACATCCAAACATTTCCAGGGTATCCCTACCTGGTTAGCCTATGTATCTGCCCATGGTTCATATGACGGCCTGCATCTACGAACATCAAGCCAGGTCTAGGCTATGTTGACTCAATGGGCAATTGCAGTAAAGATGTCTCTTGTATGCTTGAACACCATTATCCCTGCATGTCGAACTCTATACTATGATCACTCTCGGATTTTCAGAATCCTTCATGGCCATCGAAAGTGGAAATTTGTTGACCCAGGGACACCTTTGAATGATTATTCATATCATGCCCTCAGCGACTTAGCATATTGATAAATCTTGGCTCGTCTACCAAAGGCAAGATTTCCTCGGGCGGTACTCTTCCTAGCTCCATACTCTTACCAGACTCAGAGCCCCCACACCACATCTCCTGATCCGGGAAACCTCAGAGTTACAGTTTACAACCTTCATCCCCCACCCTGTTCAGAGTATATCAGAGCATGGTAACTCACTTATCCTTCGAGTGACTGCATCTATATTCACCCAATGGTATGTGCTCTTTGACCGCTAAACTAGGAGTACTTTTTCCTTACCGTATGATGTTAAACTGCATGGAATAAAGGTACACCCCCATGTGTAAGATAAATCAGTACAAGGAGCTCTCTAAACTTTAATAGTAACCAGGGCCAAATATGCTCAACATGTCCAGATATTTTCCCTCCAAACGATAGACTTCGTGGCCCGGTCAATAACGGATCCTCATAATCACTCATGGCCATCGAAAGTGGAAAGTTATTGACCCATGGAAACCTTTGAATGAAAATTCATACCATGACCTTAGAGGCTCTCCATATTGATATCCCATGGCCAGTCTAACAAAGGCAAGATTTCCTCAGGCGACACTCTTCCTAGCTCTGTACGCTTACCGGCCTCAGATCCCCCTATATCATTTCTCCTAATCCAAGAAGCCCCGAAACGACGATTTACACCAATCAAACCCTCTCCACGTCTTGGGAATACCGATATATTCCAGACCAGTTACATTCTGATCAAGAGAGGCCTTTGAAACAACGTCCTTACCACATGATGTTAAATTGCATGGAACATCTTGGCCGCTTGGCATGAAGCTGCAAAGACCAAGCATTAAACATCTGGGGAAATGCCTCTGACTACAAGCATTTTCACTGGTTTAAAAATACCCCCCATCCTCGCAGCATGATGTTAAACTGCACAACATCCTTTAATAATCCTCCTCGTCTTTACCGCATGATGTCAAACTGCATGGAATTCGTCCTTATCACATGACGTGAAACTACATTGAATTCGTCCTTGCCGCATGATGTTAGACTACACGGTCAAACCTGTCATAGGGTTAGTAAGGACAGAGGTTTTTCTCTATCCATTAGTGCATGGGTCAGACCTGCATAAACCACCATATCACACCAGCGTGAGAAGGAATGACTTCACCCGTTCTTGGGAAATTTAGCCTAGATGTTTCTCCCGTATCCAGGAACCCTCCCCTTATAAACCATACTCTGTATTCAGAAAAAATCCAAAGTCTCATAAACCACCCCCAGTGGTCCCAAATCTCAAACTTCCTTGAAGTTTCCCAGCTATCGGGAAAATGCAACCATTGACTTAAGGACACCTTTGTGTGACTATGCATACCATGCCCTCAGCGACTCTGCATGTTGATCTCCCCTGGCTCATCTACCAAAGGCAAGATTTCCTTAGGCAGTGCTTCTCTCCGTACTCCACTTGGCCCCTGAGCCCCCATGTACATCCCAGGATTCGAAAACTCTCTATGATATAGTTTACCAACCTATTTTATAACCCTGCCTAAATATGGTAGAATGTCTCTGACGAGATTATCGAGAACCAGGAGAAGACATTCCATTTTTGAAGAATGTCTAGGTTGTATGACTTTAAACTGCACCAAACTCCAACCATCCTATATGCTAGATAAATGTGTTTGATAGGGACCCTGTGTCCACATTCATGATTAATACAGATGTTCTCAAAACCTTTCAGACATCACACACCATTTCCGAGCCACCCCTGGTGGTTTTCAAAATTCTCAAAGCCACCCATGGTGGTTTCCATAAGCCAAACATCTCTGAAGTCCCTAGGCCATCAGAAATATAGATTCATTGACTTAAGGACACCTTCGTGTGACTATGCATACCATGCCCTCAGCAGCTCTGCATATTGATAGCCCCGGGCCCATCTACCAAAGGAAATATTTCATTAGGCAATGATCTTCCCACCTCTGTATGTCGATACTACTTCCATGCTTTGAGACGTTCCCTGCATGTCATTCAAATTTAAACATGCTCCCCTCATGTGCGTTTCAAGGATATCATGACATCTTTTAATCAACCAAACCTCATTGGGGCTCTCGCCCCACCATGTCTGGTCAAACTTGTTTGACCTAAAACATCATTTATTATATTCTTGTTGGTGGGACTTTAATCCTCTCACCAAAATAAAAGGCACAAATCTTGTTAGGCCGAAAACCCGAAAAGGGCGACCTAAGAAAAAGTCGGGCTATACCCGTTGGGTCCACACCAAATGGGCCCAGGAAAATTGGGGTATTAAAAAAAGAGAAAAATTTTGTAGGGATTTTATATAAAACCCTATAAAAAGTCGAACTGTGCTCGCTGAGCCCCTTGGCTCAGGAAAAATTTAGAGCATTGTCTAATCACTCATCGATTTTAGGACCACTCTACATCGGAATGGCCTCATCTTCATTCCGATCAGACCCCATTCCGATGGGGGGAATTTGTAGGGTCCTGAAAAATCCTCAATGGAAGAATGGAAATCCCCTTTAATCCAAGTGAAATTCTACCCAATTTCCCCCACAAAGAATTGGGGAAAACTGTGGAGAATACTCAAAGGAAGGTACAAGCTGAATTGGTCCGTGAACCGGTCTAATGATAATTCCATGCGGACGGTACCGCGAAGAACCCCCTCCACAAACCGCTGCCGTTCGCGGAATGGAGGCGGAGATCCTCCACGGGTGCGAAGAAGGAAGGGCACCGAACCCAGTTCACTATCACGAACCACCCCAGCCACGGACTGTGTTGACCGGCCCGAGCCGCATCTGCTGTCGTTCGCATAATGGTGGCGGAGATCCTCCGCGAGCGCGAAGCAGGACGGGCACCGAACCCGGTTCACCATTACGAACAGCCCCAGCCACAGACTGCATGGACCGGCCTGGGCCGCATCCGTTGTCATTCACGGAATGGAGGCGGAACCCTGTGCGGCCGCGAAGCACTCCCCGAGCTAGTTTGGCTCATGGGGGGGGGAGGTGCATTCAATGCATCTATGAGTCGCGGATTGACCAAGTCATCTGTGAACCAGGTCTCCGATCATGGGCCACTACAAAAGGTTCTGCATGACCACAGATCTATCTATTTCCCCAGTCTATAAACGGAGATCGAGGGGGAAGAGCCAAAAGGGAGGGAATTTGGGAGATCTATCAGATTCTGGTGGAAGAATTATGAAGGAAGGAGATTAGGATTTCGCAAACAGCGAAGTTCCAGTTCGTGAACCAGAAAAGGTATGAAGGTGGAAGCGAATTAATAAGGAACTGAAAACGCATAACAACTTGGTGGACCGAGAACTTAAAATAACAAAGAAAAGAAGACCACGAACCATGTCCCCTTCGCGGATGCACCCCCGTGGACTAAGGAGTTTATGCCCCTTTTCCAATCCATCACACCGCGTAACACTCTCCTACGTGGGTAAAGCCCCGACCAATGAACCCCCGACCAGCGTCGCCCTCGGTTTCCGCTACTCACGTGGACCCCTCCACGTACCAACCTGGTACGTGGGCTGAACCCAAATATGGTAACCACCCTTGTTCATGGGATACCTGACAAGCCGCAAACCACCCTGGTTTGAGGAATGCCCATCAGTCCATGGACCACCCTAGTTCGCGGACGGCTTCTCCAGCTGCGTTGCACTTCCCTACGCGAAGGTCGCCACCACTCATACACCTGTGTGGCTCGTCAGATCGTTCGGAGTTTCTATTCCCCGAGCCAGATAAAATCCTTCCAATCTAACTTGATCCTCCACAACCTCCTCATTGGCCCATTTATCGGCCCCAAGTCGAGTCCTCCACTAGATCCACTAGACCTGTACGGTGTAACCTTCAGGCGCATAAGCACGCCGTTTTGAGTTCACTTACCCACGGTAAGCGAGGGCGAATGGGTTTCTTCGGCCCTTGAATGGATTCCTGAAGCATTCTTGGGTTCACATTCCCACGGTAATGCGGGGTCTGAGCCAGGGATTCCCCTTTCCACCCCTCCATTATTTAGGACTGGGGAACTTCTCCCTTCCCCCAGGGTGTGGTGGGTTACCCATCCGATGGAATCCCCCATGCACCTCTATACTTCCCCACAGCTATGGCCAAGGAAGGGCATAGTAGAAAGGGGTGTTGCTTAGTCCTTCTTTGGATCCATGTCCCTCTCCCACTTCATTTTGTCGCCATGGGCATCCATTTCGGAGTAAGCCCCGACTTGTTGGGATGCCCTCATGCATAAGCCCCAGTCCACTTCCCACGGCCGCACCTTTCGCGACGTGGTTGTCTGGTCCCTACTGCCTCTTGTTTCTCACACCGAGCATGACTCATGTGGGTTTAGAGTAAGCATTGACCATGACATCCTCTTATGGTCCTCCTTAGAGTGTAAGCCCCAATCCATCATCATGGGCCTCCTCAGAGTGTAATCCCCAATCCATCATCATGGGCCTCCTTAGAGTGTAATCCCCAATCTGTTACCCTGGGCTGCCTCAAAGCATAATCCCCACTCCCATTCGAACTACATAGACTTTGATCCCTGTCTCCTAGACAGGGTATGTAGGAAGCCTCCCTGAGGCTCAATCCCAACAACCGGTTGATCCGACTATCTTCACGTCAGTTCACCGCACCAACCCTGGGTATCCTGGAGCGTAAGCCCTATACCAAACCAAACTACATGGATTCTGATTCCTCTCATGAGGATACATAGGATGCCTATATCACGGGTTCGATCGAGACGCCCAAGTCGTTATCTATACCCCCTGGATGACGATAAACTTCAGAGCACCCAGTTATGAGGCTTTAAACCAGCACCATCTCAATGAGTCCAAACATCTCGAAATTATTAATCTAATGAGGGATGGTAAACCTCAGGCCTAAATGATTCCAAACCCCTACGTTCAGCTGACCATTTCCAACCAGGAGTAATCCATGGATACTATTCTTGGGTATAAATCAAAGATTTTCGAACATATGAATAATTCTTAAATCTATAAGAGAGTCCCAGAACAGGAAATAATTTCCCCCAAAAAGGTACGATGATCCCAACTCCCCATCCTCTCGACCAATGTGAGTTCTTTAGGGTCGCTGGTCAAACCACCTAGCAAACTCCTGCCTTTGGAAAGCAGGTCTGCGTATCGTCGGATATGGAACTGTTTGGCATTTTGAAACCGACCCGAAACAATCATTTAAAGAATTTAAAGCATGATATATATATATAATATATATTTAGTATATATATATATATATTTATAATAATATATAAATGATATAAATAGTAAATTAAATACACTATTCATGGAGATCGTGGTTCATACATATGCATGAATGCTACTTCCATTTTCTTGTCATGTTGAAAGAAAGAAAAATAAATGATATATATATATAGTAATTATAGTAGAAATATTATTCTATATATATTTCATATTTATATTAAACTCATCCTTAATACATTCTATATAAATCATGAACTAATCATATCGTTTCGCAAGGTAGTACTCTGTAGTACACACGAACGACGATATCAAATTCCCATAAAATGGTAAGTATAAAGGTATGTGTTATATAATAATTACAGAAGAATAAAGTAATTATAAAATTCCTATATATAATATATATAAAGTATAAATTCTTTATTATTCATAACCTTGAAATGTTGAAATTGAAGAATGAACACCATCGGTTCAAGAGGTGGTAGTTTGTCGTACACATGACGATGATTACATATCCCATTTGATGGAAGTGTGTAAAATTGTAGGTTGTAATATTAACAAAAAAACATCTAAATATATTAATTATACTTAGGATATTATATAATATTTATATAATAATAATTTAATGTTTTGGACAAGGAAACAAAATAACAATTCATGTTGATGGACATTATCTTATCTTCAGGTAAATCCTTTTAGTTTTCACCAATGAACTTAATTGGTTGGATTTATACCCAAATTGAGTCTTATATGTTTATATTAAGTAAATTTAGAAGATATTTTTATATTTCATGTCCCATCCAAAGGTCTTGAGAGGTGTGAAAAAGTGAGGGGTGAGTTCTCTTTTATCGTGGAGGAGGAGTGGCATTTTTGTAAATACAAATAGGTAAACACTATTGGGAGGTATCCCTTACATCATGTTCCCCAAGTAATGAAACAATTTAAATCAAAGATTATTTATGGTATAAATATTTCCATGAAATGGTATTTTTACATGTTTATATTTTATTTGGCTCCTTAAGTTAATTTTTAGTCCCTTAGTAAACTCATTCTTCTCTTAATCGTTGTAATTAGTTTTAAATGTTTTCACTAGTAATTTTTGTAAAAAAATTAATTTTACATTATTAGATATTATAAATTATTCTAATTCCAAATATATAATCCATTTTTTCAAATTTAAATCTTATAATTTTAATAAATTAATTTAAAATTAATTCTATAGAAGGGATGAAATAACGGGTTTTTAAAGTGAAAATGTTCAAAATTTTGAAATGTTTTGATATCAAATTTCAATGAAAAATTTATTACAATGACCGAAATTGGATTTATTGATGTATATTTTAACTAAATTTAATTTTAAATAAATTTTAAATATAATTTATTTATATAAAAAAATTATTTGAAATTTTAGTTTTCAATTAAAATTCAGTATTTTTCACTAATCATCAAAAATTTAAACTTCTCATAAAAATACCAAAAATTCACCCTATGCTAATTTTTAAATATTTAATTAAAAAATTAATCATATTTTTTCAAATATAATTTGTAAAAGTTTCATTATTTTTTTTAAAAAAAATTCTTCCATTAAATGGCGAAGAAAACTATATTGTACAAAAATACAGCTTTTTTACTTAAAATTATATTTTTTATTATTTTATGCTTATTAAACTTATTTGATGAATGTAAAAATATTTTTGATGAATATATAATATATAAATTTCATTAATATCTCTCAATAATATTGATTCATTTAATTTATTAAGATAAAACATTATTATGGTCATAAAAATATTTTTTTCATAAAAAACATCATTTCTATTCAATTGGTTTTATTTTCATTTATAAATTTTTTATAATAAAATAATTCATTTTAAAAAAAAAGTGTTAACCATTTTTTCATAATTTCTTTAATATTATTTATATCTTCCATTCTAATGTCTATGTGATAAATATAATAATATTTTAATAATATTGTTAATAATATATATTGTAGTTCAGTAAAACTTGGTCCTGTGTGTAATACAAGCTTTCGAAGGAACTTGGTATTGTTTGTAACACAAGAAAAACTAAATGTTGTGTTTAGTGAAATATAAGCTTAATGTTGTGTAGAATTCAATTTAATCGCATTGTTTCATGTAGTTCACACTTAACTTGGTGATGTGTTTAATGCAAACATAACCTGGTTCAGCATGCAATGTAGCCATCAATGAATTTAAATTTATTAGAAAAATAATAATTCATAAACACTCATGGTTTTACATTATACCACCTTAAATTAAATTCTCCCTTGAAATTTTTTTGGGTCATCAAAGTTTTAATACTTGAAACTTCCTTTCATAGGAACCCACATCACAAAAATGAATACTAAAACTTCCATTAAAAAGGGAAACATCAAAACATAAAGTTTACCCAAAGTAACTCATAACTAGGTTTACAAATAGGATAACATATGTGAGATTTATACATAGAAAAAAATCCTAAATAATTATAGATAGTGATAGATATAACTGATCATAAGAAAGTGGGTGATCCATTGAAGGTCAGTTTCCATAAATCTATTACCCAATTAGGCATGAATAGGTCATTAATATCATCAAAAATGATGATAAAAAGACAAAATTTTATTTAAATATCCTTTAACTAAAGTTGAATAATTTTCACAAGGATACTTACTTTATTTCATTACATTTTTTATTCCCAATCTTACACTTTGGTTTTTCCTTGACAAATTTTCCACTTCATCTCTTACTCAAAAAAATAATGGTGAATTTGTTATACCTGATGCACTAATAATTAATGAGATCCAAAAATAGAATAACAATTCATCCCAGATGTCCTTAGTTATTGTCAAAACAAAATGGTTATAACAGGTTAACCAATTTTCATAAATCATCATCTGGGGAAGTAAAACATTAATCTCTAAAGCCTTATTCAAATTTCAATAAAAGACTTTTCATAAGTGGATAAACTTTTGACCCTTATAAAATATGAAAATTCAAAACTTTAGAAATATGGTCACTAAATTTCTCAAAATTTTCTTAACATTGATTCATCATATATAATAAATTATCTCTTGATTGTCACATAGGAAATATGATAATAAGTTTATCATATATTCTATCGAAACATGGTAATAACTTGAATTACCATAAAATCACACTAAAAACATACATGATTCTTCATTCCTTACATATAACACATATTATGGGATATATTTCTTAAATCCAAAATTCTATAATCTTCGTCCATGATAACAAAACCCACTTTATTAACAAATCATTAATCAATTCAAAAATAATTAGTATCATCTAATTTACTTTTTTATAACAAACATTTATTTATTCCAATAATATTAAATCAACATTAATAACATATTAAGGTTTATATTCCCTTAGTCAAAATTTACCCTTTCCATTAAATCCCTTTTCTTATCCCTCAGTACCATTTAACATGTAATTGAAAATACTTCATGAATAACTTCTAAGAAATCCTTATAAATATATTCATATAACATAATTCTAGAATTCCAATACATAAACACTTCAATTATTACACCTCATTCTTAAGTCATAACATAGGCTTCCTCATATTATTTCTTAATACCTCCTTATTTTCACATTTTATCTGTATTCTCTTCATTATCTAAAACAAAACCATCACCAATACAACCTTGTTGATTTATTTCAGGGATTCCCTCCTATGACATTGATTTTTATAATTCCCATAATTTCCAAATTTAAAACATTCAACTGTTGATAATACCTTAGGTAGGACATTATTCTCATCCATTTTGTTAAATGAACTTTTAATTTTCAATTTTTGGTTAATTTATTTGTGTACTTATTTTCCATAGTCAAAACATTTTCTTATCTCTCTAAGACATCCACTTGGGTTTTTCTTCCCAAATTTTCGACATAAAGGAAACTGAATGTTCTTTTCTCTATGGTCTCCATCGCATGAATCCTCAGTGTGAAATTTTCTTATATTCTCTAGTAATTCTAATATTTGATTAAGGTACACATTTTCAATCATGTTCCCAGAAAACTAATTAGGAAAGATCAAAACATCCTTTACTCTAATGATCAACCCTTTTGACTGCTCATCAGGAAATTTTTGATCTCCTTGAACATTAACCTGATTCCTTATTGTTCCATCCATTGTTTAAAAATAGAAATAATAGTGTGAGTAATACTTATCATAGTGGGAAACCGCATAATTACTTATAGGTTGTCTAAATCATGACACCTTCTTTTAAATAAATTAATCCATAGTCATATCCTTGGTTATTCATAGTCATCTTATATTTAAATAATTCATGATGGTTCATAAAGAGTTTTTGAATTTCCAAAACATATCCCTCGGGAGTGTCAAACCAGGTGTGCAGCAAGGCCCGTTTTCATGCACTAGTTCCCAATCAAGTCTAGATCAATACAGTATTTCCAGGGTTTTTTTCCCAAGGTACATATGTTCTAGAGCCTCATCCACTTATAGTATCTAAACAAATATGTATTTCTAGGATAACAACTTTCTCTATCCTTTAACCAAATTAAAATAAAGATTTATATACATTGAAACATTCTTATAATTATCCTTAGAGATCTCCCTATATATATCCTTAGAAATATCCCTAGGTATCTCACTGAATGTTTTTCATCCTAGTTTCCTAAGGTTGACTAAACCTTTCCTTTAATACCAAATATAGAGACCTAGGCTTCCCATACAAGAATATTACATCTTTTTAGATGAATATTAATTACAATACACAAACACATTGTTGAGGACCCGAATATTTTACTATCATTGGAAACTTGGAACACAATATTCTAGTGTGGAGAAAGATCTTTAATGTTTCCCATAAAGATATTCCACTTTAGTACTCCTAATTAGAACCATTCTTCATAACCTGTGGAATGAAAACATAAGAAAGGGTGATATCAGATTCTTAGTAAGGGAAAATAAAGGATATATGTAATTATAACATGAACTTAAGTATATGAGAACATGATCATAGAATTTTGAGATTATATCCTATATATAAAATATCATATACATGATTTATGGCATAAATATTAAAATATCATAAGAAATAAATCATAAAGGAATCAAAGATCATAATCCATTTGAACATAATATAGGTATAAGACATGTAATTTTGTAAGACACATAAACATATGAAATTATTTCCATAGTAGTCAACTCTTACTACCAGGGATATCTTTTTGGAATGGTTTTACTCTCCAAATAATTATAGTAGTCAATATTAACTCCCAAGACCATCTTAGTAGTCTAGGTTCACTCTCAAGACCATCTTAGTAGTCAAGGTTCACTCCCAATACCATCTTAGTGGAAAAACTCCCTTACTAAACTGGGATCACTCCCTATTCCATCCATGTATATCTCATGAGATATAAATATTTACCCAATGAATTTTAGGGATATATAGGTCTCACCCATCACATAATTAAATCATTCATATGTGTTCTATAAGATGATAAAACATACATTATATTGTGGCCTATAAAAATATATGGGTTTCATAAACATCATATCATAATCCATTAAATGAAATGGATATAGTAAACATTTCATCATATCATAACTTGTGGAAAAGAGACAGTCGTCCTAATTATTTCGTCATAGCATAATCCATTAATGTAAGTGGGTTTCAAAAGTGTTTTATCATGGTAAACCCCATGGAAGAGAATCAAGTTTCATAAAAAACTCATCATCATACACAAAAAACATTAAAATAAATAATAAGAATGGTTTCCTTGGATAATATCCCTAATAAATCATAAACAATATCAAATGATGTCACCTTATATAGAGATGGATTTTGAAATATCACTTGGAACATTTTTTAAGGAAAAATAACATTTCTTTAAAACCTAATTTTTAAGACATATAACATTTTCAATATCCATCACTTTGAAAACCATATTGAAAACATATAAATTAATATTTAAGAAACATTTTAAACATTTTTTGAGGTAAATATCATTTCCTCTATAAAAACTCTATTTAAAACATAAAACATTTTGAAAACCATTTTCTTTGAAAATAACCTTGAAAACATATAAAAGAAGATTGAAAATAATTTTTAAAAAAAATTAAACATAAATAAAATAAAATTATTTTCTTTTAGAAATATCTTAAAATATCATTTTAAAACATATTTAAAACATTTTTATAAAATATATATTTCATACCAAAGTGAGAAATAAAGTCAAATTTTCATAAAAAATAATTTGTTAAGTATCTAAAGTACCAAATAGTGAAAACAAATTGGTACCATTACTTGAAGATATCATGAATAACCATAGGATAATAAAATTAATGATAATTATATAGAGATATATCATAATATTTTATCATTGGAATCATAATCTTAAAAAATCTCAATAAATGATGAGATTGTAAAATAAAATTATTACCACTTTGGTAACCTAGGATTATAACCCCTATGAAGAAATAAAATAAAATAAAAAATAAAATATCATGAGGATTAATAAATTCATGATATTATATTCCAATGGAATATTATATACACCTCATTAAATAATATAGGTGCCTAAAATAATTTACATCTCAAAGAAGTCAAATTGATATCAAAAAAATATCTTACTGATTTGGTACCTTTTGAACCGTAAAACCCATGACAGAGAGATCCAAAAGTGGATGTGTAAATAAAAAAAATATTAAATAATATTAATCATAAATTACATTCATGTTCTTTATATACACCATATATAATAAATAGGTGGTGAATATAGCATTTGTCTCACAAAAGTAAAAAGTGGCATGTAAATCCTTTACTACTTCAGTAACTTTTGTATCATGAGATCCATGAATGAATAACATAAAATAAAATTTTATATATCAGGAAATAAATTAAATAAATGGTATAACATTTCATAGGTCCATATATACACCTCAAAAAAGAAACAAGTGGTGAATATGGCATAATTCTTACTGAAATAAAAGTGAGACTAGAAATCTTCTTAACATAAGTCTTGAGTTCCATAGTACTCATTTAGACCTCCTATATAATAAGTATAATTTTATTATAAAATTATAACATAACAATATTTATATTTATAATATCATAAATTATTTATTAATGACTTTATATTACCCATTTAATAATAATTAAAGTTTAGGTTATGTTTCAAGTAATAACCAATTTGTTTTTCATACATGTTTTTGACTTGTTATTCTTAGCCCTCTTACTTAGATAATAATTTCATCAATTAAAAAATGTAAAACATGATAAAATTTCATATATATTAATTATATTTTTATTTATAATAATCAACAAAATATATAAATAATAATTGAAATACAATATTCATGGATACGATAGGTTATACGTACGCATGAACTTCATTTCCATTTTCTTATCGTATTGAATGAAAGAAAAATAAATGATATTTATATATATTATCATTATAATATAACCATTATGTTTTATATCACATATTTATATTAAACCCATCTTTAATACATTCCATGTAAATCATGAACGAATCACATCGCTTTGTGGGGTCGTAATTTGCAATACACACGAATGACGTTATTATATTCCTACAAAATGAAAGAAAGGAAGGTATGTGTTATATTATAATTTAATAAGGAAAAACAAATTATTATTATCATATATATCATATATAAATAATAAATAAATCATTTTTCATAACCTTTAGTGGTGTTTATAGAAGAACGAACAACATCGGTTTGTGAGGCGGTAGTATGCCATACACGTGAATGATGACTGTGTATCTCATTTGATTAAAGTGTGTGAATTTCTAGGTATTTCCCTTAAAATAAAACAAAATCTCGGTATATTTAAGATATTTTGGTTATTATATAATCTTTTTATTATAATAATTTATTGGGGTGGATCAAGAAACAAAACAAAAATGCATATTGATGAACGTTAACTCTTCTTTAGGTAACACATTTTGCTTATCTCCAAAAGACTTCCTTGGTTGGATTTATGCACAAAGTGAGGGTTCTATTTTGAGAAAAATTAATTTGGGAATATATGTGGATAATTATTTTTTAATAAAAATTTATTTTAATGTTTGAATAAGTGTTGGGGGTGAGTGACCTTTTATAGTGGAGGACGAGTGGCATTCTTGTAAATACAAAAAGGTAAAGACTATTGGGAGGTCTCACTTACATCATGTGTCTCCAATAATGAAATATTTTCTAGAAAATATAGTATATGGTCTATATTTTTTTCATATAATTGGGTTTTTAAATGTTTCTATGTCATTTGAACACTTAAGTTAAATTCTAGTCCCTTGGTAAAATAGTTTTTCTCTTAATTATTGTAATTACTTTTAACTGTTTTCACTAATCATTTTGGTCAAAAATAAAGTTTAAATTATTATAAATAAGAAATTATTATTATTAAAAATATTTAATTAATTTTTTTAAATTTAAATCATATAATTTTCATAAATTAATTAAAAATTAATTACATATACGAGACGAAACAATAGTTTTTAAAGTGAAAATGTTCAAAAGTTTGAAACGTTTTTATATTCAATTTCAGTGTAAAACTGATTAAAATGACCTAAATTTGATTTATTGATGCATAAGTGAACTAAATATGATTTAAGACAATTTAAAATATAATTTTTTTATATAAATAAATTATATTAAAAGCGAATTTTTAATTAAAATTCAATATTTTTCAGTATTCATCAAAAAATGATACTTCATAGAAAAATAAAAAATAATAACCATAAAAAAACTTTAACATTAAATATTAAAAAATTAAGTTTTATTTTTCAAATTAAATTTATAATAGTTTCCAAAATATTTTTTAAAAAATTCTTCCATTAAAAGGCAACAAAACTACCTTTTAGAAGAAAAAAATACAGCTTTTATGCTTAAAATTGTATTTGATCTAATTTTATGTCTATAAAACGTATTGGATGAATGTAAAAACATATTTATGAACATATAATATATAAATTTAATTAATATCTCTCACTTATAATGATTAATCTAATTTTGTAATATATAATATCTTTGTGGGCAGAAAAAAAAATTCATAAAAAAAATACTTTATATTCAATTGGTTTTTATTTTAATTTCTAATTAATTGATAATCATATAATTAATTTTTATGAAATTTTTGAAACCATTATTTAATAATTTTTTTAATCTTATTCATATCTTTCATTCAAATTTCTAGGTGATAACTATAATTATTTTTTAATAATATTTTTTATAAAATATTTTAGTTCCGTAAAACTTAGTCTTGCTTGTAACACAAACTATCAAAAAAACATGGTATTGTGTATAACACAAGACAAACTTAGTGTTACATGTAATAAATCTAAGATCATTGTTTCATTTAATTCAATATAATATCAGTTTTTCATATATCTCTTTCTTAACTTGGTGTTTCGTTTAAATCAAGCTTAACTTGGTGTAGTGTGCAATGCAAGCCATCAAATGTTTTTAATTTATTTGAAACAAATAATTCATCAAAATTCAGGGTCTTACAAATATTATTGGATAAAAATAGTGATAACCTAACTTTTATATAAAATGTAGTTATAATCAATTTTATAATACGGATCACCTTAAAATAATCCAAATAGATGGATAAAGTGATAGAAAAAGTAATCGAGAAAATACCTGGACAGATTGAATTTAAAAATATAAAACCAAGATTTGTTGGTAATTTTTTATTATTTTCGAAGATTTGGGCATAAGGAAATTTTTTTGGAGGAATTGACATGGATTAGTTTCCCAATCCATGCTAAGAGAATTTATTAAATAAAGAGTTTACAATGAAATCCCAAGGTGTAATGAAGTTACACCAATAAACACATAGAAAACAGTGAAAACAAAAGGAATTAAGGAAGCAGGCTGACAAACATCGTAGGTGAACCAGGCAGACATAATTTAAGGGCTATTTCGGTGGGGCTATAGCCGGAGCAATCCAAGAGATAATATTAGAGCCATCTAGGATTTATGTTGGTGTAGGGGAAGCCTCTAGGTGTAGGTTAAGAACATATCCATCCATCTGGTACATACTTCCATCATGTAATGCCAAACATCAATAGCAGGCAGAAACAGAAAACAGACTTCAAATTCTAACTAGGCAGACAGAAACAGTCTTCAAAGCCTTAAATGTAGTGATCAATCCATGTGAAAGCTTAGAGCAAAGTCATACATCAAAGACACAACTTCATAAGATCCATATCTTAGGGGAAACATCTTCATGTTGTCATCATCACTTATGAGCACCCTACAAGAGATGCATAGTAGAGAAAGGGGTAGTCCTTCAAACCAAGAACATCCAAAATTTAAACCAAATGTTTTCCAAAAATAAGTCTGAAATCTGCTCCATTGTTGAAAGAAAAAAATAGTAAACGCTCAAGCAGGACAGAAATCCAAAAGAAACCTAGAGAAGACAGACCAATCATTTCCATGTAATTTCATTGAAGTTGAAATTTGGGTTCTTCTTGAATTCCTCACAAACAAAGATGAACATTATTTTTCGAAGCTCAAGATAAGTGTCAGTGGTCATGTCACCATTTTTGTATTTTCTAAAGGCAGTTCTGTCATTCTCATCTATCCATGAATCAAGCTCTTTTGAGAAGTCCAATTTTTCCTCCATCACATAAGCATCTCTAAATGCGGGGTCATTCTCATCCTCCTCACTAGAGGACACTTCTGAATCCGTTGTGTCTATGTCAGATGACATTTTAGTTGTCACAGGCTGTGGAGGAATAGAATTTTCTTCCTTTTTAGGTGCATCCAAGGATCTTGTAATAATGGTTCTTTCTATTTTGGAGTGATCTTTGCTCTTAATTATGTTTCTATAACTCGGAGTAACAAAACCGTCTGTGTCAACTAAAGGTTTCTTCCCTTTATTAGAACTTGTTTTCAATAATTCTTCCTCCAATTAATAGGATTTATTAGGCTCATCCTAAATGGACTCATCTGAGTCAGACTGAGATTCATCCTCCCCTCCTTGTTGACTAGTATTGGCTATTGGATTAGAGAGCTCAGTACAGGCTGTCAAAGCCTTATCTTTTTGCACATCCTCAATGGGGGTTTTAGAGGGGTGGAGACATCTACCTTGGTCTGATTTTACTTGTTTTCAATAGTAGTTGATGGCTGGGAGATTTTGGTATTTTATTTCTCAATCCAAACTAATCTGTGTTTGGGGAGAGGTTGTGACATATTTTGTTCCTCACATTCATCTATAATATGTCCAATTCGAGAGAACCTCTTGCAAAAAGCAGGAATGTTTTCAAAAACTAAATCTTGGGAATATCCATTTGATCCATTTTGCAACTTGAATCTAGTAGGTAGTGGTTGTGAAATATCCACTTCAGTACACACACGAGCAACTGATGGCTGATACAAATTCTGAGTTGCAAAATCTAATTTGATTGGGTGTCCAAATAATCTAGCAATGGAGAAAAGGGAATTCTGTTTAAAAAGGTGAATAGGTAGACCCAGAAACCCCATTCATATTGGTATAGTAGGTGGATCAAAATCCACACAGAAATCCAGTGCCCATTTTATAACCTTCATGCAATAGCCTCCAAAATTCCAAGAGCCTCTCTCCCAAAGTCGGTAATAATCATTTTCAGAGGAAAACCGTATAAGAACTTGTAAATAATTCAACAAGCCTATATGAAAGTTTTCAAAACCTATGTTCTCAAGTGTTCTTCGCTAACAAATTAAAGATGGTCGACGCTTGGAGAATTTCCTAACTAGAACAAAGTGCAGATCAGAGGAAAGAAGTTGTACCTCTTCATCCAAGAAAGAAATCGCTGATAACCCACGATGGAGAAAATGTTTTGGCTTAATAGACTCAGAGGATTTCGGTTCTTCTCTGGGGACTCGATTCACAATGACATCAGTGAAATATCGGGAATCCTTGGTCCAATTTTGATCAAAAAAAGCTTTAGGGTTTCTCCAATGCTCATCTGCAGGCGGGTTCTCCAGCGCGTTTCGTGCTACCATCAATTAAAATTTAATAATTTGGGGCATAAGGAACTTAACTATTGGAATAATATGAAAAACTATATAATTAAATTAAATCCTATATCAAGGGGGATCAAAGATAAATTGATAAAAATAACACTATTTATTTCAATCATTTCTGAAAACATGGATAAATTTTTGTAAAAGTTTCAATATAAATGGTCATAGTGAACAAGTATGATGGATTAAATAAATGAAACATGTAATCAAAGAATTTAAGGAATAAGACTGAAATAAAAATACATGATAAAAGAAATAATGTGAGAATTCCTTAGGTTATGATGAAAAGAAACATGTTAATTAAAGAAATCATAAGAAGACTCAAAAATATGCTTTACAAAAACATGAAATTATTTTGAGAAAGGTAAACACCCTAAAATTTTGAAAATAATATATTATTGTTGGTATTTGTATAATAAATCGAAAAAATGGAGAAGTAATTCAATCCATGAAAGAAAATAAGAGATCGATTTAGTGAAAGGAATTTTTGAGAAGATAATAGGAAGATCCAAGCAAGCTAAATAATTTTCTAAATAATGCATCGTTATATGGTGAACCTAATTGGAAATGGAAATATAAAATGGATGAAGTGCAATCAAATGAAATTTATAATGGAAAACTAAAAACTCTTTATAAAGAAATAATATTACATGATTGTTCTTGAAAAGTAAATGACCCAAGAATTCATGAGAATCTGTGTAGAAGGTGTTGGAAATCTTGTCACATCTCCAAGGAATATTTTATCATCCTATGAGGTCAAGAATTTTTTGAAGAAATAAATCTATCACCAAAAGAATCAATGATTAGAGACAACTTTTCCCTAATTTTAAACCTATTTTAAATGATAATTAACCCATTAATCATGATCAAAAATAAGAAAAACATTTATTTTTTATAATTTGATAAATATAGACTTTAAATGATAAATTCGTTACTCTTTTATTTTTATTTTTTAAAATAAATTTTTGGGATTAATTGAAATGCTATATTAACCTTTTCACTTTTTAATTTCACTAATTAAAGGATTTAAATTCTATATTAAAATGTTTTGAATCAATTTTGAATCACATTAATAAATCCTACATTTAATTTTATTTGTATAAGTCAAAGTTTAAAGAATGGAAAAGGCTCAACCAATGGCTCCATCTAATAGATTATGTTATTCAATTGATTGTTCCATACAATATACTACAAGTGAAGACTTGATCAACCATGTTAAAAATTCTTTAAAGACTTTGATATACTAGAAAAGAAACATGGATAGAACACATGTTCATTCCAAGATACCTTTAAGGTTGAATCTACCAAAATATTTTTTCTAATTAACATCATTTTGAATCTACCTACCAACCAACATTTCTTAAAATTGAATAAATTTATAAAACAATCACTAGTGAATATTAAATTGATAGTGTCGAAGGCAATTGATCATGAGGATAAATTGGTCATGAGGTTCAATTGATCATATGATGGTTATAACTAATCATGATTTAATTTATTTCAAGGAATGTAGCACACAAAATAATATACTTTGATCGAACACAACCATATGAGCTTCCATAAAGGTTAAATTTGATACAAATATCCAATATGTCTCAAATAAAGATCAGTTATTCAATCCAGTCAAGTGACCACATGACATACCATTCCATTTTATCATCCAATTTTTTAATCTAATAGACCGTGACATTCCTTCTTGAAGTTGATCTAGTACTTAAAAAATACTTTTTTACTATAGGGATTAAAATCCAAAATTCCAAAAATAAAATTTTTAAAACTAAAATAAAAAAATCTCATTTTTTAACTAAATAGAGAAAATATTTAATAAATAATACATTAATTGATCATAAAAGGAATAAGGGATCAATATATTATGCTATTAATGAATAATATAGAAAAATAGATAAGATTCCTTGCTAAATACATCATGACCCACGACTTGGGTATGTGGTGGAAATCAGAGAAAAATGAGTTGGGAACTTAATTCAAGGGATTTAATGATGGTTTATTAATATTTATAAGAGTAATTGGAGGATAACTCCCCAAATTTATAGTGTAGATCTATTGAAGTGATCTAAATAATTCTAATCATGCTTTTAAAGAACAACCGTTCACCCAAATGAGGTTGCTACTGTGACTACTTGACTGAGCTGAGTTGTTATTATTCCTTTTCCTATAGAATTTACAACAATTTCTCTTATGATGGAACACAAATCCATTAGTGTATGATATGAGAATATTAACCTTCCCACTATTATTATATCTTTAATTATTTGACTATTTAGACATTATGATAATTCTTCTACTCTAGGCATTTCAAATTCTTCTTCCCTTATTCATTGTTTCGCACACATAGGCAACTTAGATCAACTTAAATAACAAGAATTATTATTAGTGTCTTTGATATTAGTTTTATTATATTTTTCAAACCAATAGGAAATGTGAGAGTGGTGATTATAGTGATCATTACATATCGCTACTTAAACTAAAATAAATAGGGTAAAGAGTAAAAATTTGATATTTTAACTGATTAGAGAGAAATAATGAAAGTAAATTAAAATCATGATATAATAGGTAATAAGTGGGATGTCCAAGGATAATCCATTATTTAAAATATTAAATCCAAAATAAACTTAATTGTATCCTAAATAAAATTAAGTCACTATTTCCACATACAGTAAACCCCTACACAAGAAAGTAACACACCCATAACACTCTCCTCTTGATAGAAACATTGAGTCCCACTATCAATGCATTAAATTTGGGTTCGTAAATTTGTTTCTTTAGGGCCCTATAACAGGTCTCCCTCAACCTGGTATGGTTTTTGAGGAGGACAATCTTTTTTTATTTTATTTATCTTTATTAAAAATGAATTTATACAATACTTTGACTTGTTCAAAATAACTATATTCGAAACAATCAAGACTCTAAATATCATCGAATAAGAGGAAAGAGAGTTTTTCACAATCCCATGGAAAATTTCCCCATACCAATCTACTTATTTAACTAGCATTACAATAGGTTTTGAAAACATAGATTACAACCTAACTCAAAAAAATATAACTTCTCAATAGATTTATGCACTTAATTGAAATAACAATAGTAAATTATTAAAAATGGATAACCAGCAGTAATAAGAGCTAATAAATGGAATTTTAACACTTTTACCAAGGTTTTATAGTCTATTGGGGGAATATCCCAATAAGAATCTAATATCATTTGGTGAAATCTACAATAACTTCGAATATAGAGGATTCATTGAGGCTCAGATTGGCTGGAATTCCTTTAACTTAACCCTTAAAGAGTCGATGTATAACTTATAACCTGAAGAAGTAACTATATGATATGAGAATTAGAATGCCTTCCTCCATAATGTTTTTCCTATTTTGAGGAGTTCTCATATGAGGATTGAGATATATAGAATCAAACAAGTAAGTGGTGAAACCATTTATGAGTTTTGGGAGAGATTAAAGTGGTTAATAACATTCTTCCCCCACCATCACTATAATGATCATCATTTATGGTATTATTTATAATAAGTATTGATAGAAAATGACTTGAACATTTTAGATGTTTCCTATAAATTATCACTAATCAAAAATTCCTCTACTGAAGTAGAGACTTGATATAGAGTATTTCCCAAAAATAACAATAATTTATAAAAACAACCAAATCAAGGATTGTAAATTAATTAGAGAGTTCTAACTCCAATTTAGATGAAAATAAAATTAAATAACTACCTCACTTGTGAGAATATTTTTACTAAACAAAGTTCAAGAAGTATCAACTGACATACCATTGAGATTCAACCCAATTTTAAAATCTTTAGAGCACTAATAAGATGGATGTCCTCATTTGAAATAGATTTTTTCTTCCATGTTATAGAATTATTACTAGAAGAAACCAAATTATATTCAAGAATTCATAGAGAGAAATCATACTCAGTTTGTACCATGCAGGTAGTGGATTCAACCATAACTTAATTACATTTTTTTAGATGTTGATCACAACCATTTACTTATCAATGATTACTTGATAATTGTGAATATTATCACCTGTGAAATTGAATATAGCCTTCGGATTCATCCAATGTAAATTTTATTAAGGAAATGAGAAATGGAAAAACAAGACACGGCAGGCCCTAGAAGCCAAGGATAGGAAGAGCCTGAGGTGGCCTAAAATAGTAATGGAAAAGGGAAACCCCTCTAACATGATTGACCCCCTATGGATTCAAGATGATCACATTAAGTAACTGAATGGGTTTTGGACTACGGACATCAAGAAAAGAAAGGTGGTTAGTAACTTGGTTACCCTCATGCTATGTGTGAACCACTCTGGTGTTGTTTCTAATCATGACCTAACAATTTTTGATGATGTAGTGATTTGACAAAGGAGTGGAACCAATGTCATGAAAGGCTTTTTGAATGATCTTTAAGTCATTTTCAGCCTTTGATAAATAAATCATCTTCTTAAAACATAAGATAAGAGCATAGAGCAGCACCTTCACCTTTGTCGGAATGAAGGATAAATGACCCAGGTGAGCAGAAAAAGCCAAGATGACCGAACTAGTGGGGTCGTGGATGACCGCTCTTATGCAGAAGACCCCCATATATCAAGACCCATTAGTATGGAGATTGAGGACTATGGAAGGGGGTACAAAAAACCCAGTGTCCTTTTGTGTTACTTCTACTAGGATGTACATCGTGAGTATTCACTTGAATCCATTAAAGGGTGGGAGACTCCCTTCAGTTGGTAATAAGGCTTACCATATCAAGGAAGATGTTCTTAGTTATGAAGATGATGGACCTACCTAAGGCTTGGACCCCTTCATGTCTAACCTTGTTCCGATCCTTCCATAATCACAAGAAATCTTCATGTAGAACCATGGTGTGGGCCAACCTATCCCGACCCCTCTCTCCTGCACCATGGAACCACCATTCTAGGAATCGAAGATCACCCATGTTATAAGAATGGAGAGTAGAGAACTCACTGAATTAATTCCACACCGCACTCACCTAGTCTCTCTCAAAGAAAATATAGACCACACTCTCCTCCCTATAATTTTTGCAATAGGTACATATTGAATTCATTGGGATGCCACAGTGTTTGATGTTCTCGTCTATGGGAATAGCCTTGTTTTGTAACCTCCATGTGAGAAAGTTGTACATCAAGGAGATTCCTTTTGGCCAAAGGACCTCATTCCAAATATCAACATGATCGTGAATCTCTAATGCACTATGTAAATCCCTTGTGGAGAAGTACCATGAGGAAGAGATATTGAAGACGCATATATCAGGTTCATAGTTAAGTTCAATGAGGTCAAAGGTGTCATGTCGGGCTTCATCTAACACCACATTTATGAGTGGAGGGTGAGATCTATCCTTCCTAAAGGAGATATAGGTGGAAGGGAACCCCGAGAAGCCAAGGGTATTCCCAACCCAGTTTTTATGCCAAAAGGAGATGTCACCCTTCCAAAAAATCAATCGAGAGTGAGGTAGAAGAGTAGTAATAGTGGGAGAGATCATGGAATAGAGCAGGTAAGCTTGACCATCAACTAGGGCATGATTCTGGAAGTGAGATTTGTGCATGGTGATACCACAAAGCTTACTCTATTCCAGGGCTTCTCATGCCAACTAAGCATGCATGCATGTGAGGGTGTCATCGAGACTCTGGACATTGATGCCACCTTCCCTAGCAGGCCTTTCCACCCTATGCTAGGATGCCCAGTGACACTTCCTTTCTAATAGAGGGTCCCAGATGAAGCCAACCAGGATCATATCAATATTGTTAATGATGCCTTTTGGGAATTTAATGGATGATAGAGCATGTTTTTGGTGGGTTGGAGGAAGATGTCAACCAACTGTATTAGTCCCCAAAGGATTGGTATCAATTATTCCATTTGATAACCCAGTCTTGGATCCTACTGATGAGGAAATCTAAGTCAAAAATAAAAACCCTACCTGAGGAGATGGGGGAAACTAGGTAATCCATAGGAAATTCCCCTCTATACATTTAGAGGCTATGTTGGAAAACTGATATTCAGTTGGGCGTACATCTATTAGAGATTTAGAAGTTTCTTTTAGAATTATTGATCACCTGTCCACTCTAGTGGTGGTACTCCTCCAACACCTTATTAGTGCCTCTAATATATCTTCTATTAGCATTCATGAAAATAAACATATCGTCTGCAAATATCAAGTGAGAAATAGATAGAGATCTTATTCTTCTACAATAGGTCTGGATCTCTCTTTTGTTGATTCTTCTATGAAGAAGACACCTAAGGACATACTAAGAGAGGATAAAGAGGATTGGGGAAATAGGGTCACCTTTCCTTTGGCCATAGGTGTACTTGAATAATCCATAAGTCTTTCCCATGAACATAACCACCAACCATGATGAGATGAAACACCTAAAGATGAGATCAATATTCCAGTAGGAGAGGCATATACCTTACATCACCTTATTGATAAATCCCCACTCAAATCGGTCATAAGATTTGTTCATTTCCAACTTTATAGCCATGTTAGAACTATTAGTCATGAAATTAATGTCTCGGATCATCTCTTGTGTTAGTGAAATGGTTCCCTAGATTGTGTGGCCCTTCACAAACTCGTGATACTCCATGGATATCCACCAGAGAAGATGGAGAGACACCCTAGAGTTGATTATTCTAGCCAAGATCTTATATGGGAAGTTGCACATACTCACCAGTATATAGTGAATGATAGAAGAGGGTTTCTTTGTTTTGGGAAGGAGAACGATGGTAGTGGAACAAGTGACCTGGGCTAAGCTACCACCCGAAAGAAGTCCTTGATAGAATAGATAAGCTGAAATTTAACCACATCCCATGAGGACCTTTAGTATGAGCCCGGGAAACCATCCAGTCACGAGACACAATTAGTTTTAAGGCACAACATTTCCTCATAGATATCCTTTTCATCTAGGATCATTCCCAATACATCATTATCCTAGGCCGAGATCTAGTTAGGGATCACATCAAAGAATTTCTCATTTCTCTACAGATACCCATTAGGAATGCGAGGGTTGGGACCAACCAGGAGATCCTTGTAGAAGGAGAGATCCAATATAACCACAGTATCTATATCATCTTTATATGTACTATTTTCCAGAAGTATATTAGGTTTCACCAACTATTTCCTCTCTTTGATAAAAGCAAGTAAGAATATATTATTTCTGTCTACCTTGCTGATCCATTTGATTCTCGATTTTTCTCTCGCTAGGAATTCTTTTATGAGAAGAATTTCCACCAAGGAATATTTTTTATTGGAAAGATCCTTAATGATTCGTTCATCCAAGGATTCTTCAAGGCTATTCTCAAGACATTCAACATCCTTCGTGGTTGCGTCAATGTCTCTATCGATGGGAGGGATATCTTTCAACCACACATGGATTCTTGTATTGAGACATATCATATTATTGTGTATGGAAACCCATGTATACCCCTATGTAGGATCACTCCATAGGTCTCTAACTAGGTCATGGAACCCAAGAGAGCTATCCCATTATTGATAGTAATAGAATATTTCATGTTGGTACTTCCCTAAAGACATGGAAACCATTATAGGGGAGTTGTTATATAAAACACAAACAATATGGATTACCTTAGTGTTGGAGAACCTGGATATGGCTTACATATTCTCCAAAAAGTGGTCCAAGCAGCTCCACGGGTGGTGGTTCCTTCTTTGGTTGTTGCACCAGGTGAATCGGTCACCTGAGAAGCTGAGATCAATGAGCCCTTTCCCGGCCAAGAAATGCATAAAATCTATACTGGATTTACTATGGAAATGACCCATTATTTTCTTCTTCTATGGGTCATTGATGATGTTTATGTCCCGCCTAAGAATCCATGGTTGGTTGTCAAGATCAAAGGTATTGAGTTCTTTTCATAGATTTTCCCTTTGATGGGAGCCACAGCTCCCATAGACGAGGGATATAAAGAGAGTTGTGTCACCTTATGGAACCTTTGTAGTGAGGAATTGGTCACCAGCCTGAACCTGATCAATAGACAAGTTCATGTTCCAAAAGATCTGGATATTCCTATTAATGGGGTCAGCATGTATGGATCCATGAAATTTGATTTTCCTATAGAATTCACTAATCTTGGAGGGATTTTCCTTATGCTCAAGGATAGCGATGATAGAGGCCTTGTGCTTCCTGAATTTTGTGGTAAGGAAGTCCTTATTAACTTGATATTTGAGGCCTCGGTAATTCCATATGATTATTGGAATCATTGATCAAACAATGTTTTGGTATTGGATTCAGATTTCATAGCCTTCATGAAGTGAGAGGAAGAGCACACATTTAGGTTCTTTGATCTTGATCATGTGCACACTCCAAAATATTTAGATGATAGTGTATCAGCAAGATAGGTGTATCCTATGGGAATATAGGAAATTAGACTCCAAAACTGGAGGGGGCTCTAGAGACTCGCTCTTGCTGTCTAGGACTTTGTCTTGGATAACCCTCTATTGGTTGCATAGGATACCCAAGGAAGAAGAAGTAGAAGACCCACCTGGGAGAGAGTTCTGGGGTATGATTTCCACACCAACGATATTAGGGGCCTTTGGGGGGATAGACAGATCGATCATTTGGAGGAGGGGGAAAGGATAGTAGGCCAGTAAGGCTGGGCATGAAGCTTTGTAAGTGCTCCCCTAGACAGAACACCTGAGGTAACAGAGAATGGAGGAGGGTCGGAATAACCAATCCAACCTAGTATGAGGGTGTTAGAATGAAGATAATCAGTACTAGACTCCTCTGAGAAATTCTTGAGGGCAAGGGGATTATGGGCATCTCCGGTCCTATGACTGGGGAGCAATATGGGAAGCTCTACAAGGGTGCCATTAAGGCTCTGGTCCACCACCATTGTTGCTTCAGGAGGAACGATGGGAGGTGGGGCCCACTGCCTGGCCCAGGAATTATCACCCATGGGGGAAGGGTGATTATCTCATTGACATCATCTTCTATAGCCCTGTAGGAAGTTCCCCAGAAGGAGGCAATGAGGTAAATACCTTGGGAAAATTGGGTAAGAGATTTCCTGGCTCTAAGAGAAATCATCCAGCACTCAGAACAAGATATTATCTAGAAAGGAAAGGGAGATATCCATATTCACATATATGTGATCCATTGACACATATACATAGTATGTGGTCTTGTAATCTAAGAAGATGAAGCCTCCAATATAATCTCTAATCACTTTGAGTATGTCGTCGTCCTGAAAGGGGAGTGGGATCCTGGGGAGATTAATCCAAGCCACAGCGAGCGGGATCTCCTTGCCTCTATGGACATCTAATGTCCACTAAGACAAGTTGAATCTCAAAATGATGATGGAGTGAGGGGCCTTACAATATTAATGGATGAAGTTCTATTCCAAGGTGAGGAAGAGGCAGAAAAAATTCAAGTTCACTGGTGAGATACGCGTCGGACAATGAACACCCAAAGAGTTGATGAAGCACTAGAAGATGGTGAATGGAGGTTTTTCATCAATGAATCGAGATACAAGAGTCCACTTAAGTCGTGATTGTATCTCTACAAAGGAATATGTAGGTAAATATAGGGATAATCAATCCTCGTCTTTCAAATCCTTCATAAGAAACAAGAAAAACTCCAGGAAGCACGGCTGTGAAGGAGAACTTAGGGAACCATAGAGCACATCTCTGAAGGATCCAGTCCAAGGGATTTTATCTTTATTTTATTATATTTTATTACTAGATTATTTTTTTTGTGGGTTCCCAATAAACCCCCTAAAAGTGTCTCTTTATGAAAATAAAAAATCATTTGGGTTTTGAGTTTGGGACAGGAAATTAATATACCTTAAAGAAACATTTCTAATGAATTTTTCAATAACTTGTTTATCCATAACCTTTTAAAAGAAACAGTTCCCAACCTTATATAACATATCAAAAAGAAAAATCTCAAGAAAACTTAGTAAAAATACCTACTAAAATAACATAGAGAGCTTCACACCACTCAATAATCTACTCATAGCACACATAGATCTACACTAAAGGAGATACAAGGATAGTACAAAAAAATTATATCTACCATAACTGAATTAAAAAATCAAGGTATTGTTAAACTAAATACTTATTCAATTACTAAACCCAAAGGGAATGTCATTTATATTTCATTAAGGATTGGAAATAAGATGAGAAATATTGAAGAATTGTTATATCAAGCTAAATCTCAAAGTGGACTACTCAATGAACCTAATGAATTTGTCCCCAAAAAATAACTTGAAGACTAAGAACCTATAGAGACACCCAAGTGAAGAAAAATAATCGAAATTCCATGATGAGAGAACTAAATAACCCCAACTTCAATTATCTATATGGATATAAACACCCGAATGAACTAGTGAAAAATAATTATAATGGGAAATAATGGAGATATTTGAAAGAGTGGACATCAATATCCCTTTATTGGAGGCCATCCAAAAAATCACAACTATGTAATATTTCATAAGGAAATGTGCAACAAGAAAAGGAAAATACAAGGAAATGAGAAGGTAAATTTAGGTAGAAATTTATATCCCCTTGTTACCCCATAGTTACCTAGTAAATTCCAAGACCCAGGTATTTTCATTGTCCCTTATATGATAGGAGAACTTGCTTTTACAAATAAATTATAGGATTTTGGAGGATTAATTAATTTAATTACTTACTTAATTTATTTTTCACTATATATAGTGAATGGTTTTTAATGATACTCAAAACACTTAATAGATCAAGAAGAAGCAATTAAACCCATGTTTGAGGATCAACCATGTAATATAATATGATAAAATTTCATAAACTTAAATAAATAAATATTATAAATACAACATACCATACATAGAAGAACATATACATAATCTTGATCACCATTACATGGTCTTGAGAGAGATCACTAAGACCATCCAAAATACATTCTCTCTATAAAGGTATCTATGGGTCGAGCATAATTGCACATCACATGTGTGGGATTCTCTATTCTCCATGATGTGCTTGAATCTAATTCATAAAGTAGTTTGAAGAATATATCATTGGGATATGGTAATTATGACTGAGAACACACACATGTCTATTACATGGAAGTGTCCTATGATTAATCCCAATTATTCTCCTTGGTGGTGCATGCATTAACACATTAGTTTATAACACATGATTTGATGCATTGTTCAATTCATGCTTCATATGAATTGATATATTTAACTCTCATGCATTTATACTTATGAAACATTTCATTTAAAAAGTTAGTTATATGGAATATCAACCCAAATGATAACATTTATCATTAGGATGTCAAACATATCATAGGTAGTTGCTATATCTCATTTATACTATAGACCCACAATACGTATCCTCAATTATCATATACAAAGAAGGATTTAGGGTATATTACTTTTAATTTTCCACTTCAATTCGATACTCAAAGCCATTATTCCATTTAACCTTATATTGTGTCATATATAATAACAGGTGAAACTGTATCTAAAACATATTTTTTTAATATTTTTCAAAACACATTTGTAAATTTTTCGTTAACTATACCTTTTATTGCATCATATACAATACCTTGTAAATAGACATTAAAAACACTTTTGGATTAACTCTTAAAGATTTTATAGTATTTCTCTGAGTCAAACTAAATATCCATTCAATCAACCAAAATGTGTTATCCCACATACCTTTTTATCAATGATAAAAAAATACAAATATCTGGAACAATGTATGTAAGAAAATAGTGGCATCCGGAAAAGTGCAATGCTACTCAAGCTATAAAAGGACCAATCATGATTTACAAAAAACATATGTATCTATATACATATTTCCACTAATATATATAATATGAAAACATGAATTACCATATTTTACCCTTTTCCAAGACATTGAGTGGATATGGTACATAGATCATGCCAATCCTATAAATAAAACTCAATTGTTCACAATTCTCATAGTATATCCTGGTATGATCAATGATTTCATAACATGGCATTCATCCTTATGGATAAGCACATAGAATATTCCTTATCTATATACATATATAATATCTAGATGTGGCTGCACACTCCAACTTTCTATCTGGATCAAGGGACCACATGTCATACTCATCATATGAGAGGAAAATATCATCTTGGTTAAGCTTCAACTGATGAAGTGATCAAGAACATACGCAACCACCCTTGTATTAACTAAGTTAACATATTCACTTGTGCAAGTAGGGTATAAAATTATTAAGGTTCTCATGTTAGTTATCTCACTAACCTCTGGTAATAGTGAATCAAATATGATCCATTCACCCCTAGAATACCAAAAACATATGTATGACACTCCATGTGGTATACTTAGTGGGTTATCTAGTACACACCAAGAATATTATTATTTATTTTTTTCCTCAGAAACATATTTTGTATCTCTATATGATAATCCTTCTCATACTAACCATAACATATAGTTATAACCTATAGTACTCTATGATAAGCATCGGTTAGGGATAAACTAAAAGTAATACTTTGCGAGGTCAATTATCATTACACTTCATGAAATTTATATTTATATATACATTCATGAAAACAATGTGAAATAATATTAAATTATATATTACATTTATATGTTACATTTTATAATAAAAAACCTTTTAATAATCTCTAAAAAACCTAACACAAGCACTAATTTATCATATCATATATGAAAAAATTCCAAATCAACCTTATTTTTATTTCACTTTATGATTTTGTTAAATAATTATTTCACATTTAATTTTTATCACATATATAGGTGAATATATCATAAATATATCTCACTAAATATCCATGAATTAATCTATCTTGAATAATGGTGAGATTTAGGAATCATATTACTAACTTTTTAACTCTTTGAGAACATTCAAACTTCTTAACTTCACAACCTCAAATGTTATGATGAAAAATTTTGGTGTCTACTTATAGCTCTTTATAAGTTTATCATCATAATCATTGAAACCCTATTCCATCAAAAAAATAATTTAATTAATGTAAATATTTAAAAAATATATCATTCTTCCTAAACTCTTTTAGGATAAAGGGAAAAACACTTTAATAGGGTAACTAAATATAACTCTTATGTTTTTCTTTACTGCCATACTCTAAAATCTTTAAGATATTAAGTTGTAAACACTTTAACATGATTTTGGTTTAATTATTTATTTGTTAACATTGAACTTATTTTATTCCAGACATACTTCCACTAAACTCATAGACATTATATTTTTTATAATATCATGTTATGATGTATAAACCCTTCTCTGTTAAGAAATAACATCAACTTACTTTTTAGTAAAAAGATTTAAAAAATAAACTATTGATTACATATATCATATTATATGTGTTTAGATAAATTTTTCATTAAGAATAAACCTTTGTTAAAATATAATGATGATGGTTTTATAGAACTTATACCCTCATATTTTAATAAAAAAAGGATAAACATTTTTTCCTGGAAAAACCTTTTATTTGAGATAAACAGTTTTATCCATATCTTCTTATGTAAACATGTTATAGAACTAAATGAATTATAAACCATGTATATATAATCAATAATCTCATGTTGATCATAAAAAATCATTATTATTGAATATCTTCTATTATCACATAATAGAAACGGGATAAAGATACACATTTTTTACTTGTCATTATTTGAGCTTAATAAAATCCTTTATATTCAAATCCTCAATGTAGTTTATATTTATTTCATCACATTAATATAAAATACAACCTAAATTAATTCCTCCTTTGATTTTTAACTCTTTTATATTTACAAAACTTTGTAAAATATTCATTTGGAATCACATGCCCTTCAAAATGAAATAATTATTTTCAATAATATCCATACCTGACATGGAAATTCGATGGAGTTTCACAAAATCCATTGGGTATATCTTGGTTAATAAAATCTTGTTGAATTTTAAATATTCCTTCCTAAAAACCATATGTTTCAATGAACTTGACAAGCTCCTTAAACAAATATTGTGAAACTTTTCAACCAATTTTTTCTTACGGTTTGAACTTTTATCAACGTGTACTGTCTATACTAAACGTTAAAACCTGGACATCATATTCTTTGTTCATATATATTCTCAAAACTTAGATAATATCAGGTAAAAATTCTTAAAATTCAATCATACTATTGGAACATTTCTGCATATGACAATAGGACAAATTCCCTATTAATAAAAATTTATTTTAGTCTCCCCTTAAAGCATGTTATAAAAATAAAAAAAATCATAAACCATGTGTATTAAGAACACCCATATCATTTCATTTAAACAACTATTGTTACATGGTATTATCAAGATCTAAATAAGATAATAATACATATATTATGACATGTTTATCCAAGATTGAAGTACCCAAGTTATCAATGTAGAAGCTCTTTTTCTTAGTTACTTGAATAAAAATATCAAGATTTATTTATATTCAGATTTGGAACTTCTATATATTTACAACATTTAAAAAAAAATAAAAGTGATATAATATATTTTTTAGAATAATATAATATTTTTCTATAAGAAATAAAGTTTTATGGAATCCTTTAGTCTCATTTATTCATCTACATATTCAGTCATATTGAATATCATTTGACATACCCAATAATATTGAGTATATCATACTAAAAATACTTAAATAATTGACATACACAATCGTTTTCAGTATATCATTGGAGAGTAAGATTCATTTGTTCATTTTTCATTTAATGCCTTTGAAATGTTGAATAAATCACTCTATACTTCCATAAGATTCTAAATTCACTTGTTGAATAGTTTCATCACTTGGTTACTCAAGAAGGAACTATTATAATACATATAATTTTCTTTATGAATTTTTATTACATTTCCAATATTACTTAAGAAATTTTCTTAAGTTACCTATATTAAGGGATACTTATATTAAGCATCCCCTTATCAAGTATTGATCATAAATTTTCTCTTAATTATGATGATGATAATGTTATCTATAACATAATATTTTATCATATTATTATCATGTATAATTAACCATTTAATAAAGACTTTTATTAAATGGGATCCCATTAAATTAATAACCATTTTTAATATCCATCATACCTCTTATCACTCCAAGATCTATATTTTACTATGAAATTTGTTAAATTTTGATTTTGTCTCACCACTTATCAATTTAGGTAGGGTAATAATTTCATATATCACTCCTTGGATAGTCGAGTGGAAAACTCTTTATTCAGCCTATCATATAGATAAGATCAATAATATTTCTCTAGTGATCTAATATTATCAGTGTCTCACATCTACTGTAACCCAAATACAATTCCAAAAATATGTTCAAATGGGACAATCAGGGGAACCCATATTTGGAATGACCTCACCAATGATTTTCCAATGTCACCTATCCTTTCTTACCTAACACAAGATAATTCAAGGGAACATAGATTTGATGTGACATACCCAGTTAGGTGATTGAGTTTTGGAAAAGTACATCTTTAAAAGGAATCACACCCTTAGTATTTAAAGGGAATTTTAATATCATCATCTTATATCATTTTTCAGGCTTCTACTAGTTTAGTTTGGAATCTTATTATCTCTGTCAAAACTAATATGTTCAAACCATATTGATGTTTAACTCTTTAAACAAACCACCAATTTGTGTTACTCAACCAAAAATAGAAATCAAACATATTCATATATATCTAAAGGTATAATATATATAAGGTACATGAACACTTCATATAAACGTATAAATTAATGTGAGTTTGGAAATATCTACATGAGTAAACCTAGAGTGACAGATAGCCAACCCCATTCACCGACCTAGAGAAGGCATAAGCCTCTAAGTATGTAGGTAGTCTGATCCTAAGTTCCTGTAATTAGGGATAATTTACTCAAGAGAGAATTCGATTCATTATAACTCCAAAACCTAATCTTCACAAACTCTTCCAAGAAACTAAATTCATGCTCACAACTTCAAATAAAAAACTGAGGTTAAGGTTGATGAAAAATGAAGCTCATTTTTATACCTAGCATGTATTGCAGATCTATGTTCACAAGAAGTAGTTTAACATTCAAACTCACTCATAAACCACTCATCATATAAAAAATTTATAATTATGAATAAAATAAGGAATGATTTTTAAATAAATGAACTATTCATATATTTAAACATGTGATAACCATTTATAAATAATTCATAAATTAAAACCTAACTATAAACACTTTATAGTCTTAATTATTATTATAGACATTCTATCAATATGAACATAAATATTTTATAATAATTCCAGTATAAAATCTTTTATATATTTTTTTATATAGAATTTTAATTTTAATAATATGATATTTTATGAATTATAAACAATTTAAAATCTAATTTTCTATTATGTGAAAATTTTACATAATCTTAATATCACATAATTAATCATTTTTTAAGCCTTGATCAAATCAATCATAAAAACCCTTTTGATGTGGTTTAAAAAATGTTCCAAATAAGTCCATTTTAATTTGAACAATTCACATTAATTAATTATGAAAAATCATAATTTAAATATAAATGTTCTATATTTTGAAATTACTTTTTAATTTATATCCCTTTATAAATTATCACTTATGATTTCTAAATAAACACTTTTATTTCTAGATCATAATCTATGCTATTTTATTTATTTAAAATTAATTTCAAATAATAACATTTAATATTTTGGAAGAAAATCACAAAAAATTATTTAATCATAACCCTTTTGTAATTAATTTATTTATTTAAAAATTCCATATAAATTAAATTTTCTAAAAAATTATTTTAGTAGGATTTTTAAACACTTTATAAACCATTAAACCATTTAAAATTGTAAAAATAATTTTTTTTAAAACATATCTATTTACCCTAACTAAAAATTCATATTATTTTTAAGGGTATACTACTTATACCCTTATGTATATGAGCTACATAAGGGTACATATCCATGACCCTTATGTAACATATGTTTTTTAAGGGTACAATATCTCTTACCTTTTTGTGAACTCTTCACATAATGGTAAGTATTGATCTACCTTTATGTATACCATTTAAATAATGCATTAAATTGACATAAATATGTAAATCCTTCATTTAATTAAGGTAGATCATAGTAACAATTATACAAGCTATTAAAACATGACATTGTATTTACAAAAACTCCTTCATGTGAATGTAAATCCTTGCTTACCTTCATGTACTGTCATCTCTCGTAAGAGTAAGTTGCATGCTACCTATACATTACCCTTTTAGAAATAAAACTACCATTACAAAGCCTTTACATAATGTAAAGTAAATTCCTTGGTTACCTTTACATACTCACATTTTTCATAAGGTTAATCTACAAGTTACCATTTCATAACCCTTTTAAAATCACAATTATCTTTACGAAGCCCTTACTTCACTTAAAGGTAGGTTTTGATAATACTTACACCAACCAATATACACAAGGGTAAGGTGAGATGACCCATATATATACCAATATATATAAGGGTATTTATTTAGTTATAATTCTTCAACCTGGTTACATAAAGTTAAACTAGTTTAAATTAGATTTCTAGAATACTAAAATGTGATTCTCTATTCTTCAAGATTTATTCATTTCAAGAAATATTTCCTAAAGTTATACTATTATAAGGCCTTTGATATAACTAATGGGTTTTGAATGGTACTAATAAAACATATTAGATCAAGAATATATGATTAAAACAATATCTTATTATTACCCCTTAAATATAATATGAAAATTATATATAAATATAAATTAAGGAATACTATAAATATATTATATAATACTCTAAAGAGAATTTGAATCATATTGATCAACATTTCATGGGATTGAGAGAGATCACTATGAGAAACCAAAAGTAAGACTCTCTTAGAATGTATCCATGGATCAAGAGAAATTATACATCGCATGTTTGGGATTCTATATCCTCTATGATGTGATAGCATCTCATGCATTAAGTAGGTAGAATAAGAGAACATCAACCCAATGGGGTTTCAACTGAGTACATGCACTCCCATCAGATGTATGTCATATATATATAATCACAATGATGTTACTTATGGATTAATACATTAACTCATGAATTTATAAATCATGATTTAATGCCTCTATTGATTCTTGGTTCATAGGCATGAATAAAATTAACTCCCATGAGTTTCAACTTACGAAACATTTCATTAAATTATATTTATGTGGAAGATCAACACAGGTGATAATATTTATAATTCAGATTCCAAAAATATCATATGTAGTTTCTAGATCTCATGCATTTTTTAAACCCACAACACATATACTATTGTATAATATATATAAAAAAAATAGGGAATATTACTTCTAGATGTGAGATATAAAACACACCTGAGTGTTCATAAAACTTTGTAACTGAACCACTGCCTATCCAACTAAAGTCTTAAAGGATATTTTGGTATGTATAGAATGATTTCTATTACCTAATTATTTTAATATTCTAAATATAGAATAAAAAATAGTTAAAAACTCACTCTCCTATTATCTTAGGTAATAAAATACTTAACATTTATAAGACTATAATAAATGTGAATGAATAAACACATTCCATGGATTTTGGAGAAAATACAGTGAACTTTAACATTCTACACTCAACTAAATACCCCCATCATGAACAATATATTTTTATATTGAACCAATTTTATTGACTATTGTTCTAAATAAGCTGTTGATATTTTTTATGAAATAATTTGATTATGAGAAGCTTTAGAATCACCTGATTTTCTTGATGAATCTATTTCTAAAAATTAGTAAATCTAGAAATAATTCTATTTTTTGATGAAATTTGTTCTTATGGAAGTTATTTTGATGATTTACTAAAAACATTCAATGAATATTCTTCCTTACATGTGTAGAATGAAAGTATGGATAACACTAATCTAAAATAATTGTTAGACCACCCCCCCCCCCCGAACTAGAAATTATGTTCTTCCATCCAACTTGAAATATTGTTTCTTTAAATAAAATGAAAAACTATCAGTCATAATTTCAAACAATAAACATCCAAATTAATAGAAAAAATTATTTTATGTTATAAAAAACATTAGGGTGATAGGTTGGTTATTAGAAGACATCTCGGGGATTATCCCAACAACTTCTATACACCATATTTTGTTAAAACCAAAATAAAAACCTAGAAGATAGCCCCTTATTATGTTTAACCCAACCCTCATGGAGGTTGTAAAAAAATAAATTTTATAGGAATCTAGGAAATGAAATCATAAATCCCATCTTAAACTCCCAATATATGAGCCCCATTCATGTAGTACCAAAAAATACTTGATTAACTAATGTTAAAAATGAGGATAATGAGTTAGTTCTCATTATGATTTAGAATAGATAGAGGGTGTGTATTGACAAATATAAATTGAACCACTTTATTTGAAAATACCAATTTCTTATTCCCTTTGTAGACCAAATTTTATAGAGGTTGTCTAGAAAGGGTCACTACTAATTTCTTGACAGGTTTTTTGAATATTTACAGCTCCCAATAGCTTTGGAAGACTAGGATAAGGCCTGATTCAATTATATCTTTGCTACATTTTCTTTCTAATGTATTCCCTTTGGATTATTAAATTCCCAGATTACTTTTTAATGGTACATTTAAATAATCTTTTTAGACCAATTTGATATCTATTTAGAGGTGTTTTTTGATTGTTTTACTGTTTATGGAACACGCTTTGAAACTAATCTGGTAAATTTTGAAAAACATTTAAAGAAATTCATTGAAAATAAATTGGTTTTAAACATTGAAAATTTTTATTTAATAGTGGAAAAAGTCATTTTTAATCCATGTGATTTATAAATATAGTATTGATGTGAATAATTATATAGTTTTAATTATTTCTAATTTTCTTTACCCCAAATCTATGAGACATATTTGATCATTTTAATTCCATGCAATATTTTACATAATATTTTTTTAAGAACTTTAGTAATATTTCTTTTCCCATAAATAATCTACTCAAGAAAGAATCTGAATTTTTGTTTTTAATTCATACCAGATATATTTTAACAATATAAAATATAGATTAACCATAGACACTATAATTTTTCCCCTAGATGGAACAACCCCTTTGACATATAGTGTGATGCTTAAAACAATGTTTCTAGAGTGCTGCTGTCCCAAAAAAATAATGGATACCCACAAGTGACAGACTACACTTCACAGACCCTTGACATAGCCCAAATAAAATACACAATAATAAAAAGGATTTTTTTTCAATTATTGGGTATTTAGAAAAATTGTCTTCTTTTTTTTCAGGATGAAAAGTAACTATTTTTACTGAACATATTGCACTTAGTTATTTGGTCAAAAAGATGATGAAAATAAAAGGATGATAAGATAGATGTTTCTATTTTAGGAATTAAATTTGGAGTTTAAGGCAAAAACAGGTGTGAAAATATTTTGGAAGACCACATGAGTAGGTTACCCCACATTTTTTAGGTAGAACCAATAACTAAAACAAACATGGATTAATCCTCCCCTGGTGATCAGTTGTATAGAGTCACCCAATTTCCCTTGTATGCTAATTGTTTAATTATATAGTAACATCATAGGTACCTCTCTTCTTTAATAAGAGTAAATCCCTTAAATTAAAATATGAATTGATATTTGTTTTCTGGGGGTATCTTTATTTATGAAATATTTGTGATGATCAAATGATTATAATGTTTATTATAGAGGAATAAGTTAAATATATAGTTTTTTCATATAGTTTTATGTGGAGTCCATTTTGGACCTCAAAGAATAGCCTTAAATTCTTAGAATTTGGATTATTTTGGACATCAATTTTTTTAGACTCATATAAACTCTATAAAGAGTGTCTAAGTTTTCAGTTTACTGGTGAAATTTATAAAAGATAATAAATCATCTTAACAACCATTTATTTATTTATGAAATAAGTATTATTTAAGGATTATATTTCATTGGATAATTTCTGATCTCTTTTATATTTACATAAATATTATTAGTAGTGTACTATGTATCCAAATTTATTGAAGTAAAATCCACCTTAACTGATGATTCCATGTTGTGATTATGTTTCTAAAATTAAACATTTTTTGTAGATTTTGAATCCCTTAAGGCTTAATAAGTAACCAAGTAACAAAATTCTATAATAAGAACATGGAATCCATTATAAATAATTATGGAGTACACTAAAAGACAAAAACAACATAAAACCCAAAAAAAGGTTTGTTTTAGGTCTCCAATATATAAATCAAGAGGATTATATAAAATTCAATGCAACACCCCCCCCCCTCCCACCCAAATAAGGAATAGAGTAAAAATTTATAAGAACTATTGTGGGTGTAATGAACCATGTTTTGAGTCAAGAAAAATTTAAATGGAATTTGAACATTTGGAATTTTTTGGATAGGTAGTTTTTTATACTGATCTTTGGAATATAATTTTGAAATTTGGGACACTTCAATGGTTTGTTTTTGGACATGAATAAAGGGACGGAAGGTTCCCCAAGTGTCTCATTGAGTTTCAGGATCACTAGATCCCAAAAATATATGGTTTAGGTGTTGGGAACAAGGCATGTGGTTTTTTTGAAACTGTGAGTCCCTCATCAGAAAATAGTGTGGCTACAAAAAATGTGCATAAATGCACCATACAGGATGGGAAGAGTTTTCCCAAACTATGTTCATGCCTCTCATGGGTAGTTCTACTTAGGCAGTACTCTCATAGTATTCACCACATGGTAATAGCATGATTAGGGTAACCATGTGGGTCAAACTGTGCTGGGTAGTTTCTTAAATAGGGAGTGTCATGCGCTCAGTACATGGTTTGGCCATACCTTATGAAAAAATCATGACACTTGTATTTTGGGGTGAAATTATGAAAGTTATCTTAATGATGTTTATTTCTTTTCCTCCCTTTCCTTTATTCTTCCTCCATTGCATGATCTCCTCCATCAAGCACCTTTGGATCCTCTTCAAGCCTATTTATGCATGTCAATAACTATTTTTTCTGATTTGAGATATGTCAGTCTCTATGGATCCAAATTGGTAATCTCTTGAGTTATTTTTTATCATTCTTTATTTATTTTCCTCTCAGCTTTTCTATCTTGGTGCGACCTCATTTTCCCCATTTTCAGGAGAAAGGTCCATCTCTCATATATCTTCTAACCATATTGAATCAAACCTCGATATTGGATGAGTAATTCATCCTAATTATAAGGTAGGTGGTATATGACTTATTCACAACTTTTTCACTAATTTATAAATGTTTTTTTTCCTCATGTCATCCTTTTCTATGTGTTTCCTTTAAATTGGTTCCTTTATATAAAATTGATCCATGCACCTTCTGTTACTCTTGTTGAGTGTTGTTGAGTAATTAGAAGTTGTAAAACTTGATTACAAACATGACATGGGTGTGCTAACAAAGTTTCCCTTTATAATTACTTGTTTAAAATTCCTGTAGCACATTCTAATCATTCATCTTAGGCTATAAATGGAATTTCCCCTTGTAGGTAATTGTCTAAGTAATTTTTGAACAAACTTAGTGTCATGTTGGACCTTGTGATTTTTTTTTGTATTTGATTTATAGTTTATAAGATGGTTCATTAAAGTGAATTGAGTTGTGATGCTTATATTTCATTCTTAATTATGTTAAATGGTTTTTTATGAACAATGTCATGTTTTCATAATAAAACTTATCCATGGATTAGTGTTTTCTTCTAAATGAAAATGTGTTGATTAGTGGTTGAATGCATGCTTGGATGTTTGGACTTGGTGTTTTCTTCTATCCTTGTTCTGTTATCTATGAGTCATGTTTTGTGTATTAACTTGAATGTCAACTTTAAATTCATTATTCCTCTCCTATGTAAATTTTCATTCAACCATGGAACCTCTGAAGTGTATGGAGTAGACTCTCCTATCAAAATGGTTGTTGAAGATATCTCCCCTAAAGGGCTTCACTTGTTTAATAAATGGGTTTATCCAAGTAAGTAATTTCCCAATGGACCTTGATACCTTATAAGTTCCCCCACCCCCCATGAATTTTAATCAATTTGTCATGTTTGTTTTATTAAATGAAATTTCTTTAATTAAATGGTTTATTCATGATGGTTGGATTTTTAAATGAGATGTTGATATATATGTAGATTGGATTGACACGATGGTATTACCTCCTTGGAGTAATAAAATGAAATTAATAAAATGAATTACGAAATTTTTAAGTGATACTTTGGTTTTACCTATATCAAAATTCCATGGACAGACTCATCATGATTGGGATCAGATCCATTTTTTGTATGGTGTATATGTTGGGGTTATACTGGTATGATAGTATAAACTCATCATATGTTCCTCTACCTCAATATGAGCAATACTAATTTCTTAAGGGAGACACCTAGGATGGGATCAATGGTGAGATGATTGTACCAGGACACAAGTGAGACTTGGTCCCTTAAGTGAGGTACCCCATACAAGATCATAGGTTGTTCCCTCATATTCAGTCAGGAGTGATACTTGTGATGCCTTCCATGGGTCGCATTGGAAGGACTCTAACGAAAGTGAGTGTTATGGTTATCCTAGTGTGATACATGGGTTCCTTGTTAAAGGTTAACCTAGGATGGGGCCAGGAAACTACCAATTTAAATTTGGTAGTAACTTTTATAGAAAAGGCTAGTGTTATATAATTTTTATCCTAGGGATGCATCCACTAAACCGAATCACATGATTGAGTCGGTATATCTCGTGACACTTGATTCCTTCTAATTTTCTATCACTTCCTCCCCTTATCACATTGTTTCGTCTAGAAATGGGGATGAGACCTTATTTGTTTAAGGTTTAAACATTCCAATCAGTTTCTAATGGGTTTATTCGTAGAACTGGAAACATCCAATTATTCTATATCCATTTGGACCTACTTTCCAAATGTAGGTGCTCATTAGTTGTAGACTGATGAGGCTTAATAATTTGCATTGGTTGAGAAGATGGGAGGTCAGACTCATCACACCTTTTTGGGGGGAATTATTGTCTACTCTGGGACTCTCTTATAGATTTAAGTTATGTTCATGAATCCTTATTAATTTACCACGCATGAAAATGAGTTTTTTTCCTTTAGATTTAGCAATAAATGATTTTCAGGCATGGGATTTAGAGAATATTTTATATGTATTTGAGGTTCTTCATCGATAGAGAATCATCCATATTTATTAGAGATTCTTATTCAATGGTATCCTTCAACACATTATATAGAAATCCCTTGGTCATTATGATAACCATACTGGTTTTGAAGCCACTCAGTGGGGCACTTGAAGTTTATTGTCTTTCAAAAAGACAGGGATTATTTCAGAGTTGGGATCGTACCCGCAGATGGGCCACCTACATATCCTTGTTAAAAAGGAATCAGAACCCACGTAGTTTGATTAGAATTATATAGTTTAACGTCATATGGTACAGAAAATAATTAATGGAATATGGGATTGAACCTTATAAAGGCTTCCTATGTACTCTAATTTTAAGGCAGAGATCAAAGTCTACGTAGTTGGAGTAAAGAAATATGGGGTTTATGCATGGTTAATGTCCCAGAAAGAAATGTCCTGATTACTTTGACACTCCAACCTCACATGATTCATGCTCGGTGTGAGAAACAAGAGGTATTAGTAAGCTTGACGATGATTCCATAAAAGATTCAGTTATGAGAAATGATGTGGGGCTTACATATGTATGATTGCCTAGGTAAATTAAGACCACATCATAGGAAAGAAGCCCAATAAGTAAGGTCCATAAAGGTATTTGTACTTTATGGAGATTTGGAATTTTAACTCAGGACTTACTCCTAAAAAATAATCCCAAATTAAGAGGGAATTTTGATTGGGTTTTATTCCTGAGAAGGATGCCCAAATCAAAAGAAAATAAGTTTGGGGCTTACTCTTCAGAAGGAGGCCCAATTAAAGGGAACTTATAACCTAGGACTTACTCCTGAGAAAGTGGCCCAAAGTTAAAGGAATTTATGATTGGGACATACTCTTGAAAAGGAGTCCTAAATTTAAAGTAAATTATGACTGGTGCTTACTCCTGAGAAGGAGGCCCAGGTCAAAAGATCTTCTCATCTCAAAGGATGAGGTCATATAAGAAACCCCTAACCGTGGTGACATAAACCTTGTAAGTCATGTGGTTTTGGGAGACGTTCTAACAGAACTCCTTTTAGACAAGGAGGTTAACAAAAGAACCATGCAATAAAAATCTTTGAAGAAGGTTTTGAAGGCCATGTCTTAAAGAGGATAGGTGAATTTGAAGAAAGGAGGTGACCAGGAAGGAGGCGTGCAAGTATTTTATGGTGCGCAAGTCCTGGTTGCATAGGTATACTTGCGCGACATGAGTCACCTTGGGCGACGAAGAATCCATAGGGTAATACTTGGGTGACTTTGAACTCAAGCCCTTAGTATCATCCCTAGAGGCTTCCAGAAGAGTGGCGCGCAAGTTCCCTTCAGAGGGAAAGGCGTCGCGCAAGTGTCTTTATTTCCCTTAAGGGGTAGACACTTAAGCGCGCAAGTGTTGATGAATTCTAACACTTAGGCCTTATTCTTCCTCTTTAGAGCTTCCATTCTAGGTAAAGAATTACCTTATAAGATTTCAAAATACGTCAGAAAAAGACTTGGGCGACCAGAGCTTGAATCTGAGTTTTTGAAAATTCATTTTTCAAAATGGGGGGCCCAAAGGGGGTATTTATAGGCCATTGAACACCTTGGGTGAAAATCCACTTTGCGCGCACAAGTGACTTGTGCACCCATGACTTGCACGCAAGTGACTTGCACTCCCAAAGCTGGGGCGCATGTATACATGTGCGCCTTAATGCCTTTGTGAAATTCTTGATGTTCTTCCTCTTTATTGCTTGAGGTACTTCCCTTTAGTCAATATTTGGACTCTTTGATGAACATAGCTTCAACAAAAGTCCCCCCTCAGTGTGTTGTATCCAAAAAGGGGAAAGGGCTCACTCAGAGGAAAAGGAGAAACCAAGATCCAGCGGCGTGCAGGTATGAGGCGCGCAAGTTACGGCATGTAGGTTGTGGAGACAAGTTTCAGGATCACCTATAAATATAGGCATCACTTCACGCAAAGCATCCAACTTTCGAATGCTTCTCGCTCTCATCGTGCATGTGATCTCTCATCGTGCGGGTGTCTTGGATTTTCACTCGTCCGTTCTTCTATTTTTTGTGTCGCGCTTCCTCGGTCTATTTCTGACTTGCACACCAGTACTAGCATGGTACAACTTGCACGACCAGCTTAGACTTGCATGCCAAGATTAGACTTGCGTGCCTTAATGCCTTTGTCATTTTTTTGATTTCTTCACAAATTTTATTAAACAAAACCTTACTTAAAAGTTAATTATTTGATCTTTGTGCAGATTCAATGGCTCCAAGGAAGATTGGATCAGCTGATGAGATGGATAGCAAGCGGATTGATGAAATGATGAACATCATTGGCTATGATTACTATGATATTTCCGATAGCACTCTCCCAGATTTGGCTAAGTATTTGATGAAATATCATGTCAACTTCCCATAGAGCATTTACTTGCCTTTATATGGCCATGGTCATCTTCAGGGAGTTAACGTTTCAGAGGCAAAGAATTATATTCCTCATTCCTGGTTTCAGACTTACACCAATTTTACTTCAGAAAATGTCTTAGTTGCAGGATCATTTGTCAATGTTGGGACAGTGGAGAAGACATTCATAATGCATCACAGCCCATGTGCTCCAGATTTAAAGCATCACAAGCCTGATCTACAGCTGCATTGTTATCCCTCTATTTCGATTATTCTGTGCATTAAGATCAGCAATAATGGTGTGAACTTTCAAATTTTTCCTCCATGCCATTTCCTTGCAGATATGAAAATGGAAAACCCATGGGATGATATGTTTTTCACTTCTGGTTGGTGGGGAGAAGACTATCATGACATTAGAACAATATCTGAAAAGATTACTCTATCTAAATGGCTCTTTACTTCTAATGCTCCATTCTCAAATCTATGTATCCATCTTCTAAGTCTCTTGGATAGAAACAGAGTCATTGTTCAATCAGCAGAAAATTTCTTGAACCGCACTCAAGAACATTCTTTTACAATTGTTCCAAGAAGAACTGGTATCACTGCGTCGCATATTCTATACAGTTGAATGAATGAATTCCAAGTGGCTGCTGATGAAGCTTGGGATGCTGTGTAGCGAATGAAGAGTTATTTTGAAAGCCTCTTGTAATTCTTGAAAAATAGAAGAGACTCCAATCTGTGGATGTTCTTCTAATCTTGTGCATCACTGAAAAAGACATTTCAGCTTCAATCATTTGTACCTGCATCCTCTTACTAATTACTTGTATATATATATTTAACTAAGCCAATGGGCCTAGTAAGAATAGTTTGATTTTTTCTAGGATTATACAAACAACCCCACAAATATTGCATCTTTTGTTCCTCAATATTTCCTAAATCATTCAATACGTATGTTTTTTGAGCTGGGACTTGACTTTTGTTCAGAGTTCCCCTGTCTTTTTTTGGCAGTTTAAATTCATGCACGTCGGACATGAAAAGGATAATGTTTAAGGTCGAATATATTTGACATAATGGATTAAAAGTTGACTCAATTCCTTGATAATTTTCTTAGAAAACATATTAACACATTCAAGTATGGGGTAATACATGTAAACTATGACTTAAGAAATTTTGAATCTGAGGGATGATATAAAAAAAGGGCTAAAAGTCATTAGATGAAGTATTTCCTAAGAGTGAAGTTATCACTATTTGAAAAACTTTTTAGGGGGTTGAATTATGCAGGGCCACTTAAGGGCATTGGCTGCATAGTCAAATAATAGCATCTTTTGTCTGATAGGTCTATTATGTAGACTACTTATGTGAGGCCACCTAGGGTCACGTGCTGCATAGTTAGGAAAAATAACTCTCAAAAATTTTACTTTTCTATTGTTAAAATCCAGTGAAAGTTTATGGAGAGTCAAATTTTCCAAAGCCTAGAGTCTATTGTATGGAGAGATGTACTTGAATATGGAGAGGATATTTCCAATCAATATTGTCAAAAAATTGGATGAATGTCACTCCTGTGAAGGTCTAACCCAAATGTAGGGAAGGGAAATATAAACCATAGACTTAAATACTTTTAGATCATGAAAAGGAGTATGGGACAAATATGTTAAGGATGGTTATTTTTATGGATCCCTACATATTTTTGTTAAGACAAATAAAGACAAAAGAGGTTTTTCTCCCAAGAATGAAGTTACCACTATTTGAAAAACCCATTAGGGGGTTGAATTATACAGGTTCATTTAAGGGAATTGGCTACATAGTCAAATAATAGCATCTTTTGGCTGACAGGTCTGTTATGTAGGCCAATTACGCAAGGCTGCCTAAGGGCACGTGCTGCATGGTCAGGCAAAAAGAATTCTCAGGTATCATACATTTTGTGACCAGAAGTCAAGAAAAGAGTTATGGAGATCTATAAATATTTAAGGTTAGGAGTATGAAACATCAAAAACGGGCATTTTCCAATGCATTAAGGAGATACACAGACCAATGCTAACCAAAATCATGTTGTGGCTAAGTCCATAATTGAGGTGCCAGACTTCACTACGTATCCCATAAGGATGAGAATCAAGCCATACATAGTTCTTGAAATACAGTTTAACGTCATGTGGGATGATGGTGTAGGAGATCTTTGTTTAGGGTCATAGATCTCAGACCATAATGAGGAATACACATTGTGTGTTTTATAAACCTGATGTGAATGAAGACCAGGGTTTTCATACCACATTCATGTTTTCACAGGGGGACTTATTAGCCAAGGGACTAAAAGTGGAATTTGGGGTTAGGCCCAAAGACATGGGGCTGGGTTTGAGGGATGCTCGAACGTTCCTACATATCCCATAAGGATGGGAATCAATCCATATGTAGTTCTTGAAATACCCTCTATACAGATTTAGTTCATACATGTGAAGGGTGAAAGGGGACTTTAGTGAAATGATGGTTGGATCCAAGATTAAAGGTTCATGCATTGCCATGTATGCACTTAGTCTTTGGAATATAACATGATTGGAGATCAATGTCAATAATGATTCCCTCTTAGGTGAGGGTGTTAGAGACTGTTGTATTTTATTGTCATATAGTAAAAAAGTGTGAATAGTTTAAGGTCATATGCATAGACCGTTGCTGCATATTTTTAATGTCATGTAGCTAGGACGTATTGATATGTAGTTTAATGTCTTGCAGGGAGGACAGTGGGGTATTGTATATTTTAATGTCATATAGCAAGGACGATGATGAACCAATGTGAATATATTGGTTTCAGAGGGGAGGCTTTATGGATCAACATCGTATGAGATGGAGGTGAACCGATGTGAAGATATTGGTTTTGGGCTTGAACCTCAAGAGGTTGCCTACGTACCCAGCCTAGAAGGCAAGGATCAAAATCTGCATAGTTCAATTGAGAATGAATTCATGATAGAGTTGTACTTGAGGAAAACCCGAAGATGGTGTTGGTACTGATGCGTGGTTAGCAGACTAGAGAGGGTGTTATGGTTGAAGCTTACTCTAAGCTCACTTGAGTCATGCTCGGTGTGAGAAACAAGAGGTAACAACAACCCTAACGATGCACAGTTTAATGTCATGTTGGAAATATAAGGGACTGTTTCATAGTTTAAATGTCATGTGTCACAGACATGGGGTGCTTGGAAGTTTAACGTCTTGCAACTCAGACGAGCAGTTTAACGTCATGTTGGACGATAAAGGGGGAACAGTTTAACATCATGCTAGATGATAGAGGGGCTATATAGTTTAATGTCCTACATCAAGGACAATGGGACCATGCAGTTTAAAGTCTTGTAGTGAGTACTAAAATAGTTTAAGGTTATATGCATGGACCAGTGCTGCACAATTTAGCATTATGTAGCTAGGACAGGATGAATTTGTGTTACACAAAATACTTCTTCAAGAATCCTGCATTGGTTGGAGTTTTAATGAGTTCTCCATCCATTGATATTAAAGAATAATCCCCATTGGAGTAGACCTTATGTATTGAATAAGGTCCTTCCCACTTTGCCTCAATATTTGGAGGCTTCTTTCCTACTATAATTGGAGTTCTGAGGAACAATACCAATTCTCCTTGAATGAATGAATGAAGATGAACTTTTTTGTTGATATTCCATGTTATTCGATTCTGATAGACTTCCAAGTGGTGCAGGATGCAAAATCTTTTTTCATCTAATCGTTCCAATTCATCAAATCGCTTCTGATATTGTTCATCCGTAGATTACTTATCACAAATGGATACTCTGAGTGAAGGTAATTGAACCTCAATGGGCAAGACAACTTCTGTTACATATACCAATGAATATGGAGTTGACCACGTATCAGTGTGGGTGGTGGTGTCACGACCTGTCCTCGGGGCCCATGTCGTGACAACCCCAAGCCCGCCTTCCATAGGCCAGGGGCTGGAAACTAGCACCAAAGGTGTAAATCCCAATAAAAAGGGAAGGCATTACATTTATAAAAGTAAACAACACAATAGATCACAAGTGGAAGCAAACACTGTGTACAAAAGAATGTGCTGAAAAGTAAATGGGCTAGAATACAAACCCAACTGAAAAGTACAGCTACAACTGAACGAGTGTACAACAGAAAAGACAAGTAGCTGTAAGAATAGAAGTAGCTCCTGGGTCGTCCACCTCGAATCCTACCTGAAGGGTAGGTACAGATAGTGCAGCCTCATGGATCATCCACCACAGATCCTACCTGAAGGGTAGGTATAGATAGCCTCCTCAACACTCTCGCCCATCAACCTATTCCAAGTACCGCCTCGTCGTGAAGTCCACCTCCAGACACTGACTCGTCGTGAGGTCCACCTCCGGGTACCATACAGTCCTCGAACACTCGACCTCTGTCTGCGCTATCCGTCATCTGCATCCAACACAACGAGGTGCGGGCATAGCCCATGCAGGGGTGAGTATAACGATATTCAATAGGGACCCTGAGACCCTCAATGTCTCACTATATCCAACAAGGATAACCACAAAGTAGAATCTAAACAGATAACCCTTACTTAGGTATAAGCTCATACTTATACCAAAGTTATCAAGTAACCCATCTCAATCAAGAGGTATCAAACATATATGAAATCAATGGATAACAACTACTTAGGTATATGCCCATTCATATGCCTAAGTTATCAAGTAACCCATCTCAATCATGACGAAATCACAAAGGTCAATGACTCAGCTCAAACTAGGATTTTTATTCATGATGTCGAAACCACGGCTACTAGAGAACTCCTCCTCTATCGAACAGAGTAGTCATGTCACGACTCTGAGGTGCTACTCACTAACCTTAGACTGCTGAGGTACTCCTCCTGTCGAGTACCGCGGGTCTGCCACCTCACAAAGTTGTGCTTCCCACCATGGGTCTGCTACCTCACGCAGTAGTGCTCCCCCTCATAGCCTACAGAGGTACTCCTCCTGTCGAGTACCGTTGGTCCGCCACCTCACAAAGTAGTTCTCTTCTACCATGGGTCTTCCACCTCAAAAATTAGTTCTCCCCACTGGGCTATACAAGTCACTACGAATCGAATCGGACAAGCAGTCATCAGGTCCACAGCTACTAGGTCTCCGTACTCCGCACGCTCGTCTCCGGGAGGGTCTTCTCCATGAGCTACTATTCGATACTCCAAGTACCTCAAAGTCCCGCAAAGAATTATCACAAAGGACTGCCTCATCACAGGGGTCTCAACGCAACAGACGGCACATCAATCGGACGCCCGGTCTGTGAGTTATTAGCCTTTTAGTCCCGGGGGGCCGGTTGGTTTCATGTACGAACCAACCCGGCCATACTCCAGCTGTGTCCAAACCTCAAGAGGAGTAATCCAAAAGAACCTTCTCACTAATAGGAATCCAACAAAGTTGACGGCACGTCAATCGGATGTCCAGAACTCAAGTTATAAGCATTTCCGCTCCGAGGGACCGGTTGGTTTCGGGTTCAAACCAACCCAGTCGTACTCAAAATTTCACCAAAACCATGAGTGTAATATACTGAAACGACCGCCTCGATCCAAGGATCGCATCGCATTTGATGGTGTGTCGATCGGAGGTCTGTAACCCATGTTATGGGCGTTTGAACTAAAATGTCCAAATTTAGGGGGTTTGGGCCCGGACCGACCATATCCAAAACCCCCTGGGTCGGCCCGAACCGGGTTGACCCGACCCGGGTCCGGGTCCGGCCCAGTTGGGCGTGGCCCATCCCGGCTGGCGCGGCCTGGCCGAGCTGGCAAGGCCCAGCCCGTTGCGGGTGTCCGGCCCGGCGCGAGCAGCCCGGCCCGACGTGGGATGTCCGGCTCGGTGCAGGAGGTCCGGCCCGGCGTAGGCGCTCCGACCCCGCGCGGGTGGTCAGACCCAGCACGGGCGACCGACCCAGCGTGGCGGACACGGAAGGGGGGGCGTCGCCCCCTTGATTTCTGAAACGGTGGACCCCTGTGGGGTCCGCCCTATGTGCGCTGGCCGGGGGTTTTGAACCCCCGGACTTCTCGGAACGGCCATCCATATTGGCCGGCCGGCGTGGCTATGGTGGGACCCACCGGTCCTGCCTCCTGGAGGTGTCGGCGGCCGGCTGAGCCCGGCCGCCTCTGTCAAACCACTGCGGCTCCTCTTCGACCGGCACGGCGCGACGGCGTCGCACCCCTCCACCGCGGCCTGCCCTGGCAATGGTCCCTTGATGCTCCGGCATGGCGTGATGGGCTCGCGCTCCTTCTTCGTGGCCCGCTCCTAGCCACAGCCTCTTTTGGTCTCATCGGCACAGTGCGACGGCGCCGCGGCCCACTCCGGTTGTGGTCCTCGTCATCCCCGCGTGGTGCAACAGCACCGCGTCGTCTCCGCTTCAAGTTGCAATAGAGGCCAATAACAAAAGGGTAGGAGGATCGGCCGTGTTTGTGTGGTTCGACCTCCTCTCGTTATATTGATAACTGGCGGCCAATAATTTAACGAATAATCGTCAAAATATTCTTGAATTGTAAAAACAACCCCTACCTCAACAACGATGACAAAAGTTGGCGTCGCGGTTGATAGTGTCGGTGTACCTCCAAGGAGGGAATGACGTCTCACATCGGCTACTGAGAGGAGAAGAAGGGAAAACCGATCACTCCTTGCGGTGACAACGTTCTTCATCGAGGTCTTGACATTCTTCAATGAAAATGATGGAGTTCTCCAGGACTTAGAGAATTATCTCCAAATTTCCTCTCACAACTAAACAACCCCAAATAAAATATGGCCTTCCTTATTTTATTAACACTAGCCAAGCTTTTTCAAAATTACTAAAGTTGAATTCACTTAATTAATTTTGAGTTGTCAAAATGAATGGGGTGTTAAGTTGACATTATTAATGTGAGGGAGAGTCACATAATTTATATGGGGGTTTTAGAGTAGTTAGGGAATTTGAAAAGGTGGGGGATCATGTGGGCCCCAGCTCGCTCATAACCACACATGGTATGTTGGGTGGTCGTGGGCCCCACCAACAACTTCCCATGAGAGAGATTAACTATCACAGATAAAATAAAAATTGCACACAAATTTTATTTTACTTATCATTTAATCCCCAATTTTTTTACAACTCCTCCCGTGAAAATGCAACTCCAGAAAAGGTCTTCTTAAGAAATTACTGGCATTTAGGTTTCATCGGTGCCCTCGGATTTCAATTCCGAGCACTGATTCAAAAGTTAGAAAAACCCGCTCATTCGTTCACTGAACGTACCTGATCTGAACTTCAGAAATTGATTCTGGGCACACCGGGTTTCGGAATTAGGCACCGTCAGAAACTGCGTACCCATAAAATCCCAAATAATTTAAGAAAAAAACTCCCTTGAAATTTTCAGGTCTTTATAGGTGGTCCGATAAGCCCATAAATCATGAAAAAGTTTATCAAGCCATGATTTATTATCTTTATCCACTATATTTTGCAGTATGTTTGAAAGAGTCTTATTTAAAGCTTCTATTTGGTCGTTGGACACTACATGATACCAAGATAAATGGTTGGATTTGATGTTGTACTCTTGATACAACTTTCTCACCTCAGATGAATAGAAGTTGGTGTCATTGTCTGTCAATATGGTATGAGGGACACTGAATCTAGTAATGATGTTATACTTGACGAAGCTAACAATGCTTTTAGAACTAACTTCTTTGAGAGGTATTGCCTCTGCCCACTTGGAAAAGAACCCAGTAATAGTAAGAATATACTTAAACTGCTTGGATGTAGCTGGAGGATAAGGTCCTACTACATTCATTCCCCATGTGGCAAATGGCCAAGAGTATTTAGCTGTATGAAGCAACTCTGGGGGTTGATGAATGAAGTTGGAAAATACTTGGAAAGAATGACACTTCTTTGTTAAATCAACACAATCTTGTATCATTGAAGGCCATAAGTATCCAAGCCTTCGAATTTGACCAGAAAGTCTATGTCCAGACTGGTGGGCACTAAAAACTCATCCATGAACTTCATACGTGACAACCATTGTCTCTTCACCATCAATACATCTAAACAGAACTCCATAAAAACCTCTCTTGTGGAGAATTATTTGGTGATCTGGGATATCATAAAGAGTAAAATTTACCACACGTTGTCGGAATTGTTATTTCCCGGCTCTATCAAGTGGAAGTGTTCCATTTTGAAGGCATTCCTTGATAGGTATCATCCATCTTGTAGTATGACCACATGGTTAAGAAATGGGACTAATTTAATTGATTTCTTCTGTTCTGATTTGAAAAAAGGTGAAACTACATGATGGTGGTCAATAATGATGATTTTTTCTTCCCGGTTTGGATTTTCCAGGGTTGTGGCTACATTATCTAGTGCATCATCTTAGGCATTTTGTGATCACAGGACATAAGAAAATGTCGGTTCCAAGGTAAATTCCGCCATTAACTCTCTGACATAATCACACAAAGGGATTAACTCTTCTTTTTTGATGGAATAATCCCCATTGATTTGTTTGATTACCAAATCTAAATCACCTTTTACCCTCAAGTGATTCACCTATGCCTTAAGCGTCAATTCCAATCCTACAATGAAAGTTTTATATTCTGCTTCATTATTTGTACCGCCTTCCAACAATAAGAAGGAATAGGGTAGAACTACCTTTTCTGGGGAAATAAGCCTGATTCCTAACCCAAATTTGTTGAATTTGGGATCTTCCATTTTCTCCCCTGTTGGACTTCAGTAGGCACCATCAAAGTACATTTCCCATGTTTGAGGATTACATTGAATAGAGAAGACTTCATCATTAGGAATTTCAATATTTAAAGATGTGTCTTCTATAGATGGGTGTTCAGAAAGGAAATTGGCCATATCTTGGCCCTTTATTTCCTTTTGAGACATGTACTGGATATCAAACTACTGAAAAATAACTACACACCTTGCCAGACAACCTATAATCATTGGACGACTAAGGATAAATTTGAGTGGGTTATTGAAAGATACCAATTGGAACTCATGATGTTGCAGGTTGTGTCTCAATTTTTGAACTGCAAATATTATTGCTAGGCAGCACTTTTCAATACTGGAATATTGAGTTTCTTCCTCAATCATAGTCCAACTAAGATACTAAAGGTTGCTTTCATTCCTAGCATCATTCTTTTGGGCAAGGAAGGCACATAATGACCACTCTAAAGTTGTCACATAGAGAAAAAGTGGTCTTCCTTCAATGTGTGGCATTAATACTGGTGGACTCAAGAGATGTCCCTTGAGAATATCGAATGCTTATTAATATTCTTCAGTCCACAGGTAGGTGACTCCCTTCTTCATTAATTTAGTGAAGGGTAAACACTTTCCTGCAAAATTGACAATGAAATGCCGAATATAGGCCAAGTTTCCTTGAAGTCCTCTTAATTATTTCAAATTTCTAGTAGGTAACATACCAAGGATTGATTTCGTCTTCTCGGGATCAACTTCGATACCACGATGGAGTACAAAAAAGCCAAGAAATTTTCCTGAGGTTACCCCGAAAGCAAATTTCAAGGGGTTCATCTTCAAACTGTGTTGTCGATGTTTGTTGAATATGATATCCAGATCGATCAAGTGATCAGAAAGTTTTCTGGATTTAACCACCAAATCATCCACATAACATTCAAAAAAAATTCCTAAAAAGGGTTTGAAGATATGGTGCATGGCATGTTGATACATTGCACCTATATTTTTCATGCCAAAGGGCATTACCCGATAGCAAAACACACCTTGAGGAGATCTAAAGAATGTAGACTCTTCATATTATAGGGCCATTCATATTTAATTTTACCCAGAGTATCCATCCATGAAGGAAAGTTCTTCATATCCAGTTGTTGCATCAATTAAGAGTTCTGTGATTGGAACTGGAAAATTGTCCTTAGGACAATGCTGATTAAGATCTTTGAAGTCAATGAAAACTCTAATTTTTTCCATTCTTCTTTTTCACAGGGACAATATTAGCCATCAATTTGGGGTATTGAACTTCTATGGTGAAGTTAGACTTGATAATATTATCAACATCAGCTTCAATTTCAGAGGCATAGTTGGGTGTGTTCTTCTTGCTGCTTGCTTGAATCCTCAATGTTCTTCTGGAAAACCCAAATGATGAGTGGAAACATCGGGATCAAGACCTGGAATTTCTGTATAATTCCAAGAAAATACATCTCAATTTTTCTTTAGAAAATAAGTATACAATTCATTCTCTTCAAGAGTCATGGCCACACTAATTAAAGTGGGTCTTGGATCTTCTTTTGTACCAAGATTTATTTCTATGATTTCATCCACAGTGGTAGAGATACCCTCTTCAAATGCTGGAGGAGCATCTATGAGATCTTCCTCTTCTTCTTCAATATGTGTTATTTCTTCTATTTCTACTTGCATAGTATAAAACGAAGTAGAGTTTCCATTGTCATGGGAGAAGTTAAAATTTGAACATATTGGAGAAGAGGCTTCCATTTCTAACCCTATTGATAATGAAGGGTCTTTCTTAGGTGATAGAGAGGAGATGATGGATTGAGAATTGACATCATTATTTTCCTATGGTATTGCTATAACTTATTCTAGCCTGGTTGATGAAGTATAGAATTTCTGGATTTCAGCAGATGAAATGAAGACATCTCCATTTAATCTTTCGTCACTGGTTGTCCAATCAAAAATTTCTCTCATACTGTCTGGCTCGATTTCCGTAATAGAAATTATGGAAGTTTCCATAAGAGTGTTTGGATTTGGGTTTATCTCGTCAATTTGACTGATAGGCAACACATAATTTGTACTCACATGTATGAATGGGTTTACGGGAATCTTTTCCAAACCATATGGAGCATTAATTTTGGTGACCTTCTTTGACGTGGATTTTTCTTTTCCCTCCAAGTGATAAAAATATGCCTCAATGTATTGATATTCACATGTTTTGAATGGGGATTTGTCACCATAAAATGTCCCAATTTGACCATTGAAACAATATTTGAGACACTGATGGTACGACGAAGGTACGGCCACATGTTGATGTATCCAAGGTCTTCCAAGTAAAATGTTGAAAGCTGTGTTCTGACGAACAACCATGAAATCAGAATTAGAAACAAGATCTCCAAACTGAATTCTGAGTGTAATCTCGCCCAGAGGTTCTTGTTCATTCTTATCATATCCTTCAAACATCAAAGTAGAAGGAGATAAATAATATTCGGTGAGGCCCAATCGACAAAGTGTATGAATAGTAATGAGATTGACTCATGATCCATTATCAATGAAATCTCATCGGATGTCTATATCATTGACTTTTCTAGACAGATACAAAGGTCAGATATGTACATGTACAACATCTTCTTCAACTTTATCTGTAAAAGATATCACTGCATGGAATTCTGCAGGATCATTCTCTATATGGTAGACCTCAGCCGCAGCAATTTCAGTTTCGAATTCTTGAGGACTTGACAAAGCCTCAATGAGTGCCTCACGAAGATCATTTGATAGATTCAAGGTATCCATAATTGATAACTTGTCCGGTAATTGGGCCAAATGTTTCCATACATCATACTTTTGGCCCAAAGTTCTATGTTTCCTATTAGGAAAATGTGGGTTTGCAGGTGTCTTGGAAGTTGATTCTTTGGCAGTAGATGCAACCCATATCAGGGTAGGAGTTGGAAACACTCATGCCTTCGGCAGATTAGACTGACTAGGTCTATATATTTGTTTAGAGGAAGAAGAGGTGTCCTCTAACTAGACTTCCAAAATAATTGTGTCAGGACTGAATCTTCCATGTGTGGAAGAACTTTCTTGTTCCTATTGAGCACGCTGAAGGGCCTTTCCATGAGTTTCTGCTGCATACACAGTTCTAGCAGGGGTAAGATTGAAATAGTGGCTTCTGGAATATCCATGTCTTCCCCTATATCCTAGAACTATGAAACTCCCTCTAATTACTCTGTTTGATATATGGAAATCATGCTCATCAAGATCAAAATTTTTACTAGAATACAGATCTATTAAGTGAATCATGTTAAAAGAACTAATGATCAACTCTTCATCTGATGAAGACTCTACCTGATGAACCATTTCAGGTTGTACCGTTTGGTGGGGCGGTGCCCATGCTTTTGAAGTATATGGAATAAAATCTTCCAAAGTCAAATACAATTTAGGCTTTGATACGAACTTTTCCTCTTCTAACTGCTCTTCTTTCTTCAAATTGTGTTGCTTATTTGAAGACTTTCCTTCTGATGAAGGGGGTTTTGTTGTGGAATTCATAGCAGAAGACAGAATTGGTTGATTCAATTGTGTTCGTAAAATGGTATGAGTTTGGTTGAACATTTTCCTGACCATCCAATCATCATATTTCTGTAGATTTTTTCTTTGGACTTCATGCCACTCACCTTCTTCCTCTGGATCAGTAGCAATAACACATGCTACATGGGCTGAAGAACCTTTCAGTTTTACCTATCTAGAGACCACCATCTTTTTCAGAAGGTCTTTGAATACAAAACACTCTTGAATGGGATGCCCCAATATCTGATGAAATGGTAAATAATTGGGTTTGTCTTCATCTCCTTCCTTGTTCGGCCTTTTGGGCCTTGGAAACTGAACTAGGTTGTTTTTCAGAGCTGAGATGAAGTATACAGGGACTTGTTCATTTCGGAAAGAATAAACTTCATTCTTAAAATCTTCAAACTATTTCTCCCTTTGATCTTTTTGATCATCTTGACGAGGTGGCTATTGTTTTTGATGTTCAAGAGGTGGAGACCTTGATATGATGAAGGTTTTGAAGTGGAAGAAGGTATAGGTGCTTGTTTATGTGTGATTGTGGCAGTCTATGGTTTCCCTATTCTCCTTCCTAGAACTGATGGAATTACACGAGTTTTAGCCTTAGTCTTCATAAGAGAGTCTTCGATCTGCTAAGAGATTGAAGTAAGGTCTCGAAACCCTCCTCTGTATTTCACAGGGATCAATGGTGTGCGTAATTCATCACGTAAATTTGCCACACAGATTGGCAACAATTCTTCCTGAGGGAGTGCTAAACTTAAGGAATATGTTAATCCCTTCCAGCGAGCAATGAAATCTGAAACTCTTTCATTTTTCTTTTCCTTACAATTAGTAAGATAAAAAATTGTCATCTTTGGAAACATTGATCTGAATTGAAGAAGTAAGTTTTTACAGAGATCCTCCCACCCAGTAATTGACCGAGATTGCAAGCTTGTATAGCAGACAAAAGCAGGTCCTTATAATGACTGTACAAAACACCTGATCTTAACTACTTCTTGTTTTTGAGAAGTTCCCATAATAGGATCACACTGAGAAACAAAATGTGTTAAGTGTTGTTCTGGATCCCCCAAACCATTAAAAATTGGGAATGTAGTACTCTCAAAATTTGATGGGGGAGGAATTACATCCACCCATTCAGGGTAAGCTCTCTTCTCTAGTTGAACAAGTGCATGCTTTCCTTCCATAGCTTCTAACCAAGCTGTTAATGGATCAATGGTAGTCATTAATTTTTGAGAAACATCTGGTTGAGCAAGGACCTATGTAGGTGAAAGAACAGGAATTTGGATGGGTGTGGCAACCAGTACTACCACTGATGGTAGTATTGGTGGTTATTATCACGTACAACCCATAGGATTAGACCGGTGAGAGTGTACTTGTAAAGGGGGATATTCTTGATCCATCCTAATAGTTTCAACAAATTACCTTGAGTAATTAATTCCAACATGCTTAGGAGGAATACTACCTTGAAATAGTTCTGCATTTAACCACCTTAACTCCTTCATTTCTTCCTCTTGATGTGAGAAAATTTCCTCTAATGAGAGTGATTGACCTTCTCCAGAGGTAGGGTGGAATGTAACCTGACTTTTTCCTTTCCCCTTGATGGATGCCTTTTGGAGAGGAGGAAGTTGGTTATTTAAAGGAATACCTAAATTCTAGGTAATCCTTTGATTTTGGGTACGCACACCTTCTTCATTTGTTGCAATACATACAACCTCTTGAACAGAACTTCTTCATCTGATTCCCCAAAGTGAGCCTCATGTTCTGGGGGATCAGTGACAACAACATTGATAAAATTTATCGATGCATAACACATTGCAGCCCTTCTATCAGTGCTTCTATGATACTCTCTTCTTCCATGTCCTTTATGAGACATTTCCTTTTGTTTGGTTGATCCCTCAAGAACTTATTGATGAACCGTAATTTGGAGGGAGTCTCCTAATAATTCATCTATGCATTACTCTTGTGGATTCCTCCCTAATCGAGAGAAGACTGACTTTCGCGGAGTAATAGATTGAGGATTTGAAAAAATCCCCAGTCTGGTGGACTGGGGCTATTTCTTTTTGTCCTGCTCAACTCCTCGAATCCTGACTATTGATTTCGAGGGTTGGGTTAAAAGAGTTCCCAGCCAAGTGAGATGAGGTGGTTCTTGAGCTGTTATATCTAAAACTTTCTTAAAATCTCTCCTTATTTTGTGGATTTTAGTCTAGAAATTGGTCAGATGCATCATTCAACATCTACTCAAATCACCTGGATCAGATGACCGTTGGATTATTTCTGACACCTCTGCCACTTGATGATGTGCATGCTCTAAACGAGAATCATGTTCGATATTCTCATTTGCTTTATGCAAGAGTAATTCGACAACTTTTTCTTTATATTCCAAAATTTGGGAAGAACTAGTTGAGGCCTGTTCTTGAGCAAGAATTTGATTACACACAAAACTAGTTGGATGTGGCTAGTCATGGGCAATAACATTGCATGAGACCACTTTTGGTGGGCTTTTTTCACTAGAGAGTATATTGAAATGCAGTGCTACATGAACACCTCATTCTCTAATATGAATACCATATGGGGCATTGGTAATTAACTGGATCAATCTTTTCAACACACCAAGGCATGAATGCTAAAGGGCTCTCTGCTTCTTTTCAACCTTTGGATGTCGGGAAACTGAGAGAGATACCAAGTCAATTTGGTGTTGCAACCCTTCAATTATCTTAACATGATTTTCATATTCATCATAAGATAATATTTTATCTTTTAAGTGACAAATAGTTTTCCATATGTTGAGGCAAATATCATGAATACAATATTCTGTCAACATTTCTATAATATCATAATGAGAGTCAGCCAAAGGCCAGAACATGACTGGTATTTCACCTTTCGCCAGTTGTTTTCTCATATTCAACACTTCCTCTTTGTCATTTGATGAAGATTATTCTACCTGATTGAACCAAATCTTGTGCTTCGTTGTTGATTCATTAGATTAAACAAGATTGGTAGAGAATTCATTTGTCAAATTAGAAGATGAATGACCCAGGGGTGGTTCGAAGAATGACCTACACCCCGTGCTATCTTATGGTTGAGAAAGTATTTCACCTGCTAATGGTAAGTCATCAGACATGACTGACCTTGAATTTTCAAGTGCATCAAGATAAGAGGGATTTCTCATTACCATATTTCCCATTGAAGAATTTTCTAGGCAATGCGAATTACTTCTATGGAGAGGACTTTCGCAGCTAAATTCATCATCATAGGGAAGATCACCATGGTGGGTTCCAGTAAAAGATGAAACCTCTTGCTCCTTGATCTTCTGTCCATGCATAGGGTTATCGTGGCTCTCATTTGAAGATGATACTTCAAGATTGACCGAATTTTCATGAATCAAGCCTTCATGAGGAAGTGTCTGATGAAGACCTTCTGAATTATTATTGTTATTTCTAGAATTTGAAAATGAAAGAGTAGAATATTGAGTTGCAACAAATGATAGCCACCAGGTGAAACCTCTTAATCCTTTGTGAAATTCTTGATGTTCTTCCTCTTTTTTGCTTGAGGTACTTCACTTTAGTCAATATTTGGACTCTGTGATGAACGGAGCTTCAACACACATCTTTTCAGGTTGTTTATGGTTCAAACTTATTTCGACTATGAGATGAATCAGGTATAGGCACCAGGTGTCCATTAAAAACCTAGTCAGATTGTTGTTCATTTATTCAGTGCTGCTTATTTATCTTTATGCCTATACCTACAAGCTACTTTATGTTATATTTCACAGAGTGGTTTTATTCAGAGAAATTGTGGTTGGTAACCTATTAAGATTATTATCCTTCACCCTTATCAAGATTATTTTGCACTGGGGTACCTAAGTATACCATATATTTCTTGGACCAAGGTTTATAGCTTGAGATGTTTAGATAGTATCTTGGAGTTAGGATCACAAAGCTGATGTAGATCTTAGTATGCTCATGGAGACTGCTCGTGGGGATTTAATTTCCGTTTCTTTATTGTATTATAATATATATTTCACATACTATATATTTTATTTTTTAATTTTGTAACTTTATTAGGATATCACATGCGTCAATTGTATATTGGTTTTGGATATCTTTCTTTTTTCACTGATTTTTATTACTATTGCTGTTATTCCCTATTGTTTACTACCTATTATACCACTATGCTAATTTTACATGAGGTTATAGTATACCCACTATAACATATTTACATCCTCGCTGCTAGTCAGCAGCCTCTAGCATTCGTGGAGGCATCCTTGTGACCATGTGACCCATTGGTCCATCTACCGTATTAGTTTCCAATTAGGTTGGGATGTTATAAAGTGGTATAAGGGTCTATTTTTCCTTTTTATTATTTTTATGGGCTGTTAGATATGAGACTAAGAATATGAAATTCATGGAAAATATTTGTGTATGGGACTGATCACCCCACCCATAGGGAAACATTCAAGTGGCCTGAGATGGGATTATTGTTCATGTTGTTTTCTATTATAGTTGATTAGGATTTCACTTTCAGTGATTGATGTACTTTCCACTGCATATTGATTTATGAATTTATGTTATTTTGGAATCAGAATGGTATGGAAAGTAAAAATCATTACATGCATTATAATAGTCACATATAAATTGACATGTCATGTATATTCAATTCCATGTAGTTTCATTTTTAAGTTTCATGTTGATTTGAATTGTGTGCCTTGAATTATATTCCATGGTTTTTTATTTAATAGTATTCCTGTTATATTCCATGATAGGTATTCTAATAACATACTAATTTTTTAAATACTTAAGTAATTATTTAGCATGTATTTTGGTATATTCCATGCTTCTATGTTTATAACATGTTCCTCTATGTCTATAGATTACAATTTCCTTCTATTTTTTATCATATAAAATTGCTTTCATTGGTGGAATTAAATGGTTGTGATTAAACAGAAACTAGTTTTCAGTTATAATTTGTATGGGTGCCTTATAATTGGGAAAAGGTAACTTGTATAGTTGATCCATCATTGATCCTTATATATTTTTAAAGGCTGATAAAGTTTAAATGCTAAAGGTAAATTCTTTTTGATTAATGGGATCCAAATTCAAAACCTTAAAGTGTATGGGTACTTTATTGGTTTTTTTATGCCCACCCATATGAATATAACATTGTATATTAGCAAGTTAAATTCTAAAATTAAATAGGTTTTGATTAAATGGAATCTATACTTCAGTTTATAAAGTGTATGGGCGCTTTATAAATTGGGGTGGTAGAAACCCATGTAATCAAATTTTTGTATGTGACCATGTTATATTGTAAAATGATTATATATATAAAAGTAGTTTAATTTTAATATATAATGAAATATTTACCCATATAATTCATAATTATACCCAAGTAGGTCTATTAGGGAATGTTTCAATGAGATTACATATTTGGGTGTTTTCAAACATTAATAATTAAACAACTATTTTTGGGTTGAATTATGATGAACCCTAGTTGGTTTAATGGGACCCTTGTAGGTATCCTTATCTATTAAGAGGAATTTATATGATAAATTTCCTAATTATGATTGGATTTCAGTAAATATTTAATTTTAAAAAAGTAATTATGATATATCTTCCATGTTTTTCTTATAGGTTTATTTGAAAAAGGTACAAAGTGTTTTGTTTTGTAATTGATGCTTTATTTTTTGAGCTAAATATCTTAAATGTTTAAAATCTTTATTTTGAACCAATTTGAAGACATCAAAATGTAAACTAAATTGGTTTCCTTTGTTTAAAATACTCATGTAATGATAGTTTATAATTCTCTTTGAGTTTCCTTGGAACTAAATCGTGATCATTTTTTGTAGGCCATATTCTTCTAAAAGATGGCTTAATGATAGGCTTAGGACATAGTTAAATCTTTTTGGTGTGACCTCATGATAGGTTTGATTATTTTTATTTCATAAGGGGCTATCCCTGGGCTCGTAGCACCCTAAGAGATTATGTTCCTTGTTAATTCCAAGAGTTTTCTGACATTTCATACCATTCGGTTGCCATTGTCCCAGGTAGGACTCTTAGTTTCTAAATGAAACCCTTGTTCGGATGGGTATTCATGTTATTTTTTCCTTGTTACAAGTTTGAGCACTGATAAATTCTTAGTTTTAGATTGCTAGAAATTCCTCTGACATGATCGGTCTCTTTGTAGGTTGTTTGACCCTTTCTTCTTCCTTGATGATGGACATCCTGGAATGTTGTCATCCTAGTTAAAGGTCATATGGGGAAATATGACTTGGGTATAAATGTCTTGTACGGACCACTAGATACTTGAATGAATACGTCAGATAGCCTATGGATAGTATCAAGGATATGTTGTATTGCTTCTGATCCTTGGGGTAGTATGTTTTCATGTACATAGTTCCCATTGAGTTCTAAATGATGTAACAGACCGGTTAAGTTTGGTAGAATCAATAAGACTTGTTTTGTTTAGTATGTTCTCAGGTTATCTTCATAGTAGGGTGACATGGGTGTTAAAGTAAATTAGTTTGTAACAATACAAGGGAAGAATTCCTTGAGACTCGATTTTTTTGACACGTCGTTCGTTTTGGTTTTGGATTTATTTGTATGATTTGACATATGTGATCATGATTCGGAGGATAGAAAAACATACGTTTATGGTGGTTTTAATCTAGTGTGCTTGTGAGAGGCTTGTTTTATTTCCTTTTTAATGATTGGGACACTTCTAAGTTGGGTATCATCATGTCAAATCGAGTAAATGTTTCATTCTGAGTGGAAGGAGAAGAAACAAAAAGGACTACATGGAGATGGTTGGTTTTTCATGAATTAATTTTAGGCTTAAAATCTTTGAAAGTGGTGGTGCTTTCTTAGCATCATGATGTTGTTATGGTCGTCTGTCTGTGAAACCTTTGTAAATTTCGTCGTTCTTGGATGACATCATTGGTTGATCTTGAACGATCATGGAATTTTTCAGGTGATAAAGGCATCATGACTCTATTGATGGTGCATTAGTAGGTGAAGTTGAGATTCTTTCAAAAGGTTAACCAGTAGTGGTTCAAATGTACTTCCTTTGATCTCCTCTTAGTTTACTCTAACTTAGGATGAGAATGTACCCTATCTTTAATTCCTCCTTGATTCATTAAGAGAGTATTGGTCTTACGCCACACTAAATCTTTAAAATATATTGAGTTACCCTTGGGTTTCCATGTGGGAATGCCTTGGATGGACTCTTGGACATAAGTTGTTTTCTATTAACTTAGCCTCTAGGAGAATGCTTCTCTAGGCTCATCCGATTATCTGAAAGAGACATATTAGCTTTGTACCAACATCTTCTTATAAATCTAGAGTATGGAATACCATGGGTTAGTTCCTTGGACTCCAATTCATTGAATTCAAGGTTGCCTCAGACCTGATGTCGGGATCAGAGTTGTTGTTTAAAAAGGGTAACAATTCTAGTGGTTTAGATATAGATTATACCCTTGTTCATGCCTAGGCATGGTAGGTAAATGTTTAGGGGATGTTTTGGCCACGAAACATCTTCTAATTTGGGTATGGGCTTTGGTAAACATGTTCATTATAAATGCAGTATGCCTTGGAAGAAGGCATTGTAGTTTGAGTTGTAATTCTATAGACTTCTAAGCTGACCATCTCGAGAATGGTTATTCAGAGGTGGCATGAAATATATTTCTTCTTATTTGTTGATCTCGGTTGGATAAGATGCATTTGAAGCATTTCTATAGTTTAAGGTGGGTGTGGTTTACAGGGCCAATTTTGTATTTTTAAGAAAGTGTGCATGACTAGTTTCTATTGGGTTGATTGGTATTCAATAGTTTATTTTCAATGAGACCCTAGATATGGCCTTAGATGTAATTGGGTTCTCCTTTTTAATGAAATCACAACAGGAGCATCATTAGAATTCGTAGGGAGTGTTTTAAAGGAAATTTTGATGTCAGCGGTGTCGTGAATCAGAATTGGCCCCTTTTTTCTGTAAAATCCTAAGTTGGGGAGTACCTTTGACCGTAGGTTTAATGAGATGATGAAATGATCGTGTCTCTATCTAAATGAGTTCAGGTATGTGTCATTTTTATATTTCAGTTAGATGATGAGCATTGGATTAATTTTGATGGGTTAAGTGTTGTGTGCTTAAATTATGCTCAGAGGTATATTGGGCATTTGGAAAAGCAATGAAACCATTTTAATGGTACTTTATGACCCTTTTATGTTGAGTGACATTTATCTTACTCTTAAAGGATTCTCTAGGATAATAAGTTATAAGGTGGATAGGTTTTAATTACACATGTTTTGAGTCAAGGAAAATTTCCAGGGTAATTTTAACTTTTGGTGTTTGCTGGATGGGACATTTTTTAAAATGACAATTGGAATGTAATTTCAAGAGTTGGGAAACTTCAGTATGTTTTTTTGGACTTGGTAAAATGACCTAGAGGTTCTCTGGGTGTCTCATCAATTTTCTATAGCGTTGGGTATTAAAAGACTATGTTTTCGGAGCTCTGAATAGGGAGCACAGTTTTTCTAAAACCATGTGGCCCTCAACATCAAATCGTTCGGCTGTAGAAAACGAGCAAAAATTCTCCACATAGGTTTTGCATGGTTTGACCAAACCATGTGTCTATCTTGAATGGGTATTGATACTTAGGTAGTACCATCTCACTATTCAATTCATGTTGGGTGCACAGTTAGGGTAACTATGTAGGTCAAACTGTGCGGGGTAGTTTCTTAGACAGGGTGTATCACACAGTTGGTGCACGTTTTGGCCAAGTCGTGAGGCCAAACCATGAAACTTGGTTTTGGGGTAAAATTAGAAAAAACCGACTTAATTAAGTTTATTTATTTTCCTACCTTTACTTTATTATTCCTCCACCACGTGAACTCCTCCTCTATATTCCTTTGGCTCCTATTCAAGATGATTCTAGTCATGTCGATAACCCTATCTTCTGTCATCCTATTCGAACTCCATCAGTCTATGGATCTGCATCAGTAAGATCTCAAGTTATTTTACACCGTTATTCATTTAATTTCCTCTAAACTGTTCTATTTTAAGGTGAGATAATTTGTCCCATTTTAAAGGCAAAGGTCTGTTTCTTAGATCTCTTCCAAACTAGATCAAATCAGACCTCAATATTGGATGATTATATTGTCCTAAGTATGAGGTAGGTGTTCTATGACTTGTTCCAAAATTTTTCATTGATTTATAAGTGTTTCTATTGTTCTACACACCATCCTTTATTGTGCGTTACTCTTAAATTGATTCCTTCATATTAAATTGATACACACACCTTGAGTTACGTATGTTGAGCATCATTGAGTAATTAGAAGTTTTCAAACTCAATCAAGAACACCCCTTGGATGTGCCAGTTTAATTTCCCTTTATAAATAATTGTTTAAAATGATCATAACTCCTTCTAATCATTCAGATTAGTCTATAAATGGAATTTACACTTGTAGGTAATTTTCCAAGTGATGTTAGTACCTTCTTAGTTTCATGTTGGACCTTGTGAAATTGTTTGGATTTGATTTATAATTCCTAATATTCCTATTTAAAGTGATTTAATTTGTGAATATTATATTTTATGCTCAATTGTGTTAAAAGAGTTGCTTATGAAAAATGTCATGTTTTCGTAATAAAACCCCTTGATAGAGGTGTGTTTTCTTATAAACTAAAATGTGTTGATTAATGATTGAATGCATGCTTGATATTTTAGTCTAGGTGTTTTCTTCTATCCTTTTTCTGTTCTCTATGAGGCATGTTTTGTGTATTTCTTGAATGAAAATGTTAAATGGAGTGGCCCTCTGCTATATAAATGTTCATTCAACCATGTCACCTCTTAAGTGCATGGAATGGCCACTCCTATATAAATGGATATTGAACAAACTCCACTTAAGGTATTATCTTGTTTAAGAAATGGGTTTACCTAAGTAATTTACCAATGGACCTTGGTACCTTCTAAGTACCCACCCACCCCCACCCCCACCCCAGCATCTTTTAATAGATTTTTTAGTTTTATTTGATTAAATGACATGTCATTCATTAAATAGTATTTTTAGGATGGTTGTATTCTTAAATGAGATGTTTATATATATGTAGAGTGGCTTGAAATTATGGTTTTTCCTTCTTAAAGTAATCAAATGTAATTAATTAAATGAAATAAGAATGATGTGAGTGATAATTGGGTTTTCCCTTTCACAGAATTCCAAGGACAGACTCATAATTCTTGGGATCAAATCCATTGTTCTGGTGGTGTATACATTGGGGTAGATACTCGTATGTTAGGATGGGCTCACTATGCATTACTATACCTCAATATGAGAAATATAGATTCCCTAGGGGAGACACCTTGTATGGGATCAATGGTGAGATGGTTGTACCAGGACATGAGTCAGACATGGTCCCCTGTGTGAGATACCTCGTATGGGATCTGAGGTAGTTTCCTCACATTAGGTGGGGAGTGATACATGTGAAGCCTTTTATGGTTCGTATTGGATGGAATCCAATGACAGGGAGGATTATGGTACTCTTAGTGAAATACATGGGTTCCCTGTTGATGGTTATCCTAGGACAGGCCCAGGAAGATACTTGTTTAAATTTGGTAGTTAATTTTATAGAAAACACTGGTGTTATATGACTTTTATCCAAGGGATGCATCTAATATGCTGAATAACATGCTTTGGACCAGTCCATCTCGTGACACTTGATTCATGCTTCTTTGTTATTACATCCTCCCCTTATCACATATAAGGCCCCAGCCTTAAACCTTACTTAATCTTGAGTTATTACAAGATTACACATTGAGGATCTTTACAGGTTTAGAGTTTTAGATAATTAGATCATGAAACTAGCATTACATTCCACATTTAAACAAAGTGGTTACATAAAATACAGTATTCATTCTTCCCATCAACGAAAACATATTAAAAATAAAACATGGATTCTTTCTTGACACATCCTTGACACTATCATCACATCTTGTACCTTTCCCTGGACCTGTGAAAAACATTTCAAAAACTTGGGATGAGCATAAAAAGATCAGTAAGGGTTATAAAAATATGGAAAGGAAACATGAGTTCATATATACATAAGAATGAAATCATACTTTACCCATAAAACATAGGCACTTTAACATACCTCATCAAACCATGAATAAATCATAGAAATCATAAGACATAAAGGTAACTTGAGGCATTCATAACATTCTTACGTAGGGAGTAACCCTCTTGGTTACGTTTGGAATACCCATCACAGTATATTCCCTAAATCTCTTCGGAGAAACCTTAACGTTTCACTCCTTCGCGTTACCCAATGCATTGGAGAGCTATATCAGGCTCACCCGCCCTTAGTTTTTCACAGAACCACCCGTCTTCATAATAATGCCCAAGAACCTCAACATAATCGTATCACATAAAACATGCATAAAGGAAACATAACATTTCCACCTTTCAATCACAAGATATAAATACAAAAAATTGATATAAAAACATTATGAAAACCATTTTCAATACCAAAATAAAAGAAAATTAAAACATGGTATTTATTTTTCTTTTAAACAGAAGGTATGGCTTGTAGAGGAAGCCGAAACTCAAATAATGGTCACGACTGCGGAGAAGTCGATGTCGCCGCATACGTACGACAAAAACATTCCCTTTTGTCATTTAATAAACACTTAGTATAAAAAATATTCCTTTTGAATAAACATAAAATTCAAAGGGGTTTATACACCGTATAAAATAAGGTTGTGTATAAAACAGAATATGCCTCAATGAAAGGAGATTGAGACGAAGTCCCTTACAAAGATGGTATCCTTGGTTTAAGGATAAATAAATTACATAATTATTTGTGACAAACGAATACACCAAATATAAGTGGATATTAAGTGAAAAATAATCAAAGGTCATTCACACATATTCAAAGGATGACATATTCAATAACTACATGTTGAACCCAAAGAAATCGAAATTGGGTTAAGAAGTTCCCTTGACAGCCTAATGGCGTCACATCAAAATGAGTTGATGAGAGATAAAAAAAGGGTATCTCATCACTTGGACATAAAATTTACATCAATAAGGATATATGAGAACATATCCCAATATAACAATATGTAAATTAAAAGACCCAACAAAAGAAGTCTTTTTTAAAAAGAGGAGGGTGAAAGGTTCCCTTACCGACATGGGTATCTTTCGAAACATACACCTCATAAAAGAAGGACAATACAAAATTGATGTAAATACTCATAAAAGAAAGTATATTACACAATGAGTAAAATAATGGGTAGTACATACACCACTCAAAGGAAATTATGGCAAATGTAGCATAAATCTCACGGGAATAAAAGTGAGATAAAAAATCCCTTACCAAAACTCAGCAGCCTAACGACGCCACATAAAACTTACAAAAATGGATTGATGAGATCAAATAGAGTATCTCATAATATTAAATTAAAGTTTATAGAAATAGGAATATAAAATAGAATCCCCCAACATAAAAAAGAGGAGCTTAAAAGAAGTGACATAAAGGAGAGTACTTAAAAAGAGAGAGAGAGGTTAGATCTCTTACGAAAATTTGGCAGCCTAACGGCGCCACTCAAAACATCCAAAATGGATTGATGAGAGAGAATAGGGTCTCTCATCACATGAACATAAAAATTACAGTAATATTAATATAAAATAACATCCCAATAACAATAAATATGAGCTTTAAAAGGAATGACACAAAAGAGTGTACTTAAAAAGAAAGAGTGGAGTAGGATCCCTTACCTCAAGTCCAACTTGTCTTGTTCGTTTCTTTATATTCCTGAATAATAAAATTTGGTCAATTAATAATTGCCTAATTACCTCCTTTAGAGATTATTATTCAGTTAATATTACATATTATAATGTTATAATAATTGTTTAATAATGTTAGTTCATATCAGACGTTTTTGCCGATGTTTGGTACTTGAGTCAAAAATGAACTTGTTGGAAGAAAGATTGCCCATGTAGTTATAAGTAAATAATTTCCAGAATAGTATTAATGATTAAAATATCATATATATCCAGTAAATATTCATTTCATACTATTCCATATAATTTGGTGATAAAAAACGAAAAGCATCGTTCATGGAGACGGTAGGCCGTACGTACGCATTAACGCTACGTCCATTTCTATTTCATATTTAATGGAATTAAAAAATAATGATACATAATAGTATTTTAATTCCAGTATGGTATCATATATAATATCATTAAATATATCCTTTATAAGTACCACATATGGTATTAACGAATCAAATCACTTTGAGGGGGCGGTAGTCTGCACTTCCTTAAATAAAGATATCGCGTTTACCCATAATGGAAACCATAAAGGTATGCCCAAAATGAAAAATAAATAAGCTTAAGGAAAACGTAAAAATATCATATATCATATATAAATATAGTGTCATCTTAATGGCCACCTTTGAAGGTGTTAGAAGAATGTTGAACAATCATCGTTTCGGGAGGCAGAAATTCGTCATCCAGAGAAACAGTATGTTATTTAACCATTAGATGTAGTTGTGTGAAAGTGTAGCTCGAATACTTCTTATAACAAAATCCTAGTATATTGATGATACTGGATTTGTTACAAAAGAAATGAATAAAAAGAGTTTAGGGGGTTGGAGGAGAAAAATAAAACAAAAGGACTCAAGTGAAGACATTACCATAAAATCGGGTAACTCCCTTTGGTTTGAGCTCAAAAGCTTCCTTGGGAAGACTTATTCTTAAATTGAGGCTTCAAGGAGTAAGAGAGTAAAGTGGAGAGACAAAATAGGCAGAGTTTGGCCGATCCAAAGGCTTTGGGAGTGTGGGAAAGGAGGTAGAGGTGGGGGCCTTTTATAAGAGGAGAGGAGGGGCACTCTTGGAAGGTAAAGAAAAGTCACTTTATTTTAAAATGGTATTCGGATTTAAGAGGTCCCACATTGATTTGTTTCGAGGATATGGTGATAAGGGTTCGAAATCCACACATCCAATAGGTTTTGGACATGTTTAGGTCTTATATATTACATTATCTTTCCATTTTATTTAAATCGTTAAATAATGAGGTCATCGCTGCATCATCATGATGTTATAAATAATTTAATTCATTTAATGTCTAAAAATTATAAAAAAAATACTATAATGTAGGAAATATTTTTATATTTCCAATGAATATTTATAGTCAAAAATATGATTTGTATAACCCCTTGTAAAAATTGTTTTAGTAAAACATTTCATGTTTGTCTCATTTTTACTTTAACTTTAAATAAAAAGATATTAATGTCATTTTCCAACCAAAGTGGCTTCATGGGGTCCCCAAGTTGACCCATGGGTTGTATTGATCGGCCATGACACATCCAATGAGGTTAGGACATGTGTAAAGTTCATTTCATATTATTAAAATATTATTTTTACCTTAAACCACACTAAATACCTCTAATCGCGATTAAAAACTTAATAAGTTACTATTCACCAGAAAATTATTTTTATCCCATTGAACCACATTTTACTTCTTAATGACAACCATGTATGTCAGATTTTTGAAATTAAAAACACAAAGATGGCAAAATTTCATTTAAACGGAAAAATCAGTTTTTATAAGTGTCACTTAGTGGTTTCACTATTCATCAAAAATTGAAGTTTTTCAGAAAAATTCCAAAAATTCACCCTAAGATATATTTGATATTCCAAATTCAAAAATGAAGCCTATTTTACAAAATTCAAAACATATAAGTCACATTAATTAATTTAATAATTAATTCCCGCTGTCAGAGCAAATAGCGTGTTTTTATGAAATAATAAGTATCAAAAGATTGACACTAGTTTAAGTCTATTTTCAAAGTGAAATTAATTCCAACGACCACTATTGGATTTAATGGTAAAAATATATTCTAATTTCACTTTAAACCCAATTCAAAAGATAATCTAATCATATAAATAAATTAGATTAAAAATAGGTTTTGAATTAAAATACAACATTTTACACTATTCATTAAAAAAATGAACTTTATCAGAAAGATACCAAAAATTTACACAAAGTAAATTTTGATGACCCAATTCTTAAGAAAAGTTTTATTTGGTCCCAATGAATTTATAAGAGTGAACAAAACTATATTTAATGACGGTTCTCCATCAAAAGGAGATAAGTGAACCTTTAGTGAAAACTAGGGCATATATGCCTAAAATTGAATTATTTCCGTATTTTATGCCTTTATCTTTTATTGGATAAATTTAAAAACATTTAAAAACATATATGATCATATTTTAGTTATTTCTATCCATTCCCGCCAATACAACGACTACATGTTAACTACCCTTTAAAATAATATTATTTTATTATTAAAGTGCAATGTAAGATTCCCAAGAAACTCGTTGTTGCGTGTTGGGTACGCCATCGAGCATAGCGTCCCCTTAAAAGTCATATTAATATTTTATTCAAAAATATGGATAAATATGAAAATGTCATATTCTTTATTTACCTGGGGTGTTACATCACATCTAAGTAAGTTTTTTATGATTTGGACTTATTCAGTCTATGATCCGAAGTAGGTATATCCTCCAAGTGTCCCTTATGAACCTAGGAATTTTTTTATTGATTTATTCGGAACTGCTTTTTTATATTTCTTCTTATACCTTCACACTTATTTATGTTATATTTTATGTACTAGATTCATTCATAGACACTATGGGTGGGAACCTTCTAGTATTATTATATCACACCCTTCCCGATCTGCCATTGTAATGAGGTACCTGATTAGACCTTATATTTGTTAAACCTTGGTTGATTCCTTGAGTTGTTTAGCTAGTACCTTGGACTTAGGAGCACAGGACCGAGTTATAGATTGGGATGCTCATGGAGACTGCCTATGGGGATTTACATTCCTTTTCTTTGTTATCTTGTATTTTATCATGTACTATGTTGTATGTTTTTTTTATTATGTAAAATTATGAGGACATCATATGCATCAGCTATATATTGGCGTTGACAATATTTATTTATTGATTGATTATTATTATTACTTTTGATATTTCCTATTATTTTTTACATGTTATACCACTATAATACTCTGACATGTGGGTATAGTCTCCCCACAATACCATATTTACATCCATACTGCTAGTCGACAGCCTATGGAATATAGGGAGGCATGCTTGAGGTCATGTGACCCACTTGTCTAGCTACTATATTAGTATTCAGTGGGGATAAGAAGTTACAATGGGAATATAGAACTGCTTTTAAAACCCACTTGTATATCACCTTACAAAATTATTTCTGGGAAACATTTTCACTTTCTAATTGAGCTACATCACAAAGCCTATTAGGTTATCAATAGAGTTAACCTAGATTCTAGAAAATGTGGAGAGTAAATGAAGCTAAATTGATGGTAATAAATGAACTAATAAGGGAATATTATTAGAATTAATTGTTTTACAAAGATAATTTTAGAAATTTCTATAAAAAACTCGTCTAGAAAATTGGTTTTAAAGTTGGATATAAAGTTATACTATTATAACACCCTGAGTTTTTATGAATAATTATTATTTTTGATTAATTTAATCTTTTTGATATTTTTCATTTCACACAAATCTAAATAAATTTTGTGTTATATGAAAGCATCAAGTTATTCATGATTTTTATGTAACATGAATATGATCTTGATCTAAATGAAACACTTAGATTAGATTACAGTACACACAACACTATGTTTGACTTTTGTTACACAAAATTTAGAGTTCCTTTGATAACTTGAGTGATACATAGGACCTATAACTACTGGAAAATGGACCTATACCCATGGTTTTACAAAAACCATGGTTATAGATCAACCTTATACCCACGGATTTAGAGAATAGTGGGTATAGGTTTCATAGGAAAGACTTATAGCCATAGTTCTCCAAAACCTGTGGGTATATGTTAACCCAATACCCACAGTTTTTAGAGAACTGTGGGTATAGGTTTCGTGAGAATTTTTTTTTCGAAGACATATACCCATAGTTCTCAAAAACCATGGGTATAGGTTGGGTTATACCCATAGTTTTTATAAACTGTGGTAATAAGATTCACGCGAAAAAAAATTGACCTATACCAATAATTTGACCAAACTGTGGCTATAAGTTAACCAATTATTTTTTCATAAATATAAAAAAAAATTAATAAATTTTTTAATATAAATATTTATATGTATATAATATATATATATATATAATAACATAAAATGTGTGATAGAGTAGTGATAAATTTGTTAAACTATAAGGGGAAGATGTTGGGATCAAATCCGAGCGGGTATTTTTTTTAATAAATGACTTATACACATGGTTTTCCAAACCGAGGGTATAGGTATGCACATACAAAATTCATATACCGAGGTTTTAAAAATTGTTGGTATAGGAAACTTATATCCTCGGTTTGGCCAAATCATGGTTATAGATCTATACTAATGGAATGGTTCCGGAAGGTTCATGAAACCGTGGTTATATCATATAACCATTATTTTTTAGGCTATACCCACATTATTGAACAGTGGGTATAGATAAAAATTCTAGTAGTGTAGTTTTACCAAACTATAGTGCACTATTAATATTATTATTAAAATATTATTATAGTTATCACCCAAATGTTGGAATAGTGGTTATGACTATGATTAATTAAATTATGAAAATATGGTATACCCATGTATACAATAAAAATTATTTAGTGACCAATTAACTAAAAATGAAAACAAAACTCTTTTGAAAATATAGGAATTATTTTTCTGGAAAAGTGTATTCTTACAGTCAAACATGTTTTACCTCAATAAATTAACTAAAATAGTTTTGATGAATTATTTTAATGAAATATATATATATATATATTATTTATTCAACAATTTAACATTCATCTTATGTGTTTTCTAGACAAGAGATAAGAATAAATCTAATTTTATGCATATATATATATATATATATATTCGAAAAGGGTAATTTTACAACCTTTTAATGGATAACCTATTTTAAATATAATTTTTTAAACTTTAATAAATTTCATTTGATAAAATAAACTCCATTTTTTAAATCATAATATCAAAATTTACTTTGGGTGAATTTTTTATATTTTTCTAAGAAGTTTTATTTTTTGATGAATAGTGAAAACACTGAATTTTAATTGAAAACATAATTTTTTTATAACGTATTTATATAGTTAAATTATATTTTAAATTGGTATATTTAGATATATTTTACATCTATTAATAAAATTTAGTTCATTAGAATAAATTTCCCATTGAAATTGGATATAAAAACATTTCAAACTTTTAAATATTTTCACTTTAAAAACTCATTTTTTTCATCCTGTTTGCTGGAGTAATTTGAAATTAAATTATGACACATATATGATTATAATTTGTAAAAATGGATTAAATATTTTGAATCAAAATAATTTATAATTTATAGTACATTAAAGATAGTTTTTTTACTAAAAATATTAGTGAAAGTTATTGAAATTAATTACTGTGATTAATGTAAAAATAAGATTACTTAGTGGTTAAAATTAACTTAAGGGGAAAAATAATAGATACACATGTCCAAAATCCATTTTATTTCCATATTTCAAAAATATAATCCCTTTTACTGAAAATTAAACCATTATTGGAGTAATGTGATTTAAGTACAACCTCTCGATAGTGTTTACTTTTTTGTGTTTACAATAATGTCACTCCACCTCCACTATAAAAGGGAACTAACCCCCTCCCCCACCCTCCCACTAATTCACACCTCTAAAGACATTGGTATCATAAAAAATATAAAAAAATAATCTCCAAAAATTAATTCTCTCATCCTAAAATCCTCACTTTGGGCATAAATAAAACCAAGTTAGTTCTTTGGTGCAAACCAAAAGAAATTACCCTAAAAAGGTAATGTTCTTCAATGAGAACTTTTGTTTCATTTATTTCTACACCTATTGAATTATTATTATTTCATGATTATATAATCACATAAGTGTCCTCAATATACTTATATTTTTATATGTTATGTTTTTTACCTACACCTACACACACTTCCATAAAATGGGATATGCAATCATGGTTCATGTATATGGCGGACTACCTCCTTGTGAACCGATGTCGTTCGTTCTTAAATTTCCACCTCTAAAGGTTGGTAATAATGATTGAATTACTATTTTTATATGATATATATTATATTTATGATGTATTTATACTTTTTTAATTATGAATTAACACAAACCTCCATGCTTTAAATTTTGTGGGAATACGATAACATTGTTTATGGACATGTGGACTATTGCCTCCTCAAAGTGATGTGATTTATTCATGATTTACAGAGAGCGTATTAAGTATGGTTTTATTAAAAATATTTTATATTATGAAATAATAATTATACTTTAATTATAATATATATATATACACCATTTACTCTTCTTTATTTTAATACGGCAAGAAAATGGAAACAACGTTCATGCATATGTATAACCTACCATCTCCATAAGTGATATATTTCATTTATTATTTATATATTTTATATATTATAACAAATAGATATATAATTAATATATATTATATTTATAAAAAAATCATTTTTTGAATTATGAAGTCGTGGTCAAATAAATAAGACCATAAATAACATGTCAAAACTTATACAAAAAACAAAGTGTTTATTACCAAAAATGTAAATTTAACCTAGAATTATTAATAAATAGGTAATATAAATTCATAATAAAATCATATATGGTATTATATATAATAATATTTTTCTACAACATATTTATAATAAACTTATATTTGTTACAAAAGAGTTTTAATGTGCATAAATAAAGTCAAGACTTATAGTAAGTTTTTTCACATCTCACATTTATTTCTATGAGATAAATGTTTTATTCACCATTTAGTCTTGTTGTGTGATATATATAGTACCCTATGATATGTTATATCATGTATTTAATTTATTTCATCATATGAAAATTTTTAATTTATGTTATTCTTTCATGGATCTCATGATTCAAAAGTTACTCATGTAGTAATGGATTTCCATCTCGCTTTTATTTTCGATGAGACACAAGCCATGATCACCACCAATTTCTTGTATGTTGTGTGTAAAATTCCCATGGATGTATTTTATTATTCTTATAACTATAATTATTGGGATTTACATATCCAATTTAGTATCTCTGTTTCATGGGGTTTACGGTTCAAAAGTTACCAAATTCGTAGTGGACTTTTGTGTCAATTTTCCTTCTTTGAGACATATATTATTATATGCACCTATATTCTTATACGAGATGTATATAATGCCTCTTTTACATTTTATATCATAATTATAATTTGTTTAATGATACTTTGAGATTCATGTAATGTTATTCTTTCATGTTTATTAGGATTCAAATTTAACAAAGTTGTGATAGTTTATTGCTAAAATATCATCTTTTAAGAAGATTGTTTATGATTATGATTCCATTGAAGAAATATTATGAAACATCTCTAAAAAATACTTAATAATTTTCTTATACTATTTTTATTCATGATATCTTCACATAATGGTACCATTTTTTAACTCTTTCATCCTTATGATATCTAAGAAAATGTTTTTAAGCGAATCTGACTTTATTCCTCCCTTCATTCAGAAATATATTTTATTCAAAAAACTCTATTTTCAAAAAATGTTTTTAAATGACATTTTAAGAAAAGTTTCAAGTAAAATTATTTTAATTTTTTTTATGTTTTAAATGGTGTTTAAAATCATTTTCAAATATTCCTTTATAGGTTTTCAAAGTTATTTTCAAAAAAAAAGGTTTTCAAATTGTTTTATGTTTCAAAAATATTTTTTTTAATAGAAATATAGATTTTCCACGATAAATTTTTTAAATGATTTTTAAATCTTACATAATAATCTTTCAAAGTGGGTTTAAAATAAAATTATTTTGAAAAATCTTTATGTGCTAAAAAATATTTATAAAAAAAATGTTAATTTCCTTAAGAAATGAACCAAGTGATATTTTAAAATTATTCTCTATATATGATGATTTACTTTGATATTTTTTATGATTTACTAGGTATATTATCCAAGTAAACCATTATTATTCTTTAATTGAATGTTTTATGATTAATATGACATGTTTTTTATGAAACATGTTTCTCTTCCACAGATTATACCATGATAAAATGCTTATAAAACCTACTTCATTTCATAGTTTATTCTATGATTATGAAAAATACCTTTATTACACTTGATATTATATGATTAAAATTTTTTTATTCCCATTTCATTTCATGGGTTATGATATGATTTTTATCAAACCCATCCCTTTTTATGGGTCGTGATATGATGAATGTTTTATTATCTTGTGAAACATGTATGTATTATTTCATTATGTGATGGCTGGGACCTATATCACCCTCTAATGAATAGGGTATGTATTTATATCTCATGATATGAATATGGGAAACATGTTGAAGGGGTTGATCCAAAATAAAAAACGGGTGTATCCTAATCCACAATGGGAAATGGGTGTGTCTTAATCTATAATGGGAAACGTGTACCTCTTGATCCACAAAGGGAAATGTGTGCATCCTGATCCAAAATGGTAAACAAGTGAATCCTGACCCACAATGTGAAATAGGTGTATCTTGATCCACTATGGAAAGAATGTGTAACTCGATCCATGATAGGGTAAGGGGTGTGACTGGGGATGGTGGTGTGTCCTTCCCAGTATGTGTAGTCCCCATGAAGTGCCCTAATAAGTTTTGTAAAAGAGCCTTGACTTATAGGGAATGATTTTTTGTACTTATGTGTATGAAAAAATTATGTGTCTTATTCATATGTTATGATTTCATGGATTATTCTCTGGATTCCCTTATGATTCATGTCTTATGAACTTTAAAACTATATTTCATGACTCTTGATTATGATCCTTGATATGTAGGGTATGATTTTATAATATTATGATCATGTTCTAATACCCTTATTCTCATTTATGTTTACGTATCTCCCTTGTTTACCCTTAGTGAGCATCTGATCTCACCACTTTCTTATTTTTCTTATCCACAGGTTCTGAATAATGGTTTTAAGTAGGAGTCCTAAAGGGGAAAATATTTAAGGGATATGTTGAAGATCTTTCTCCAAGATAGAATATTATCCATTTAAATTTCCAAAAACACTAAACTATTATGGTCTACTAGCATGTATTTTTTAATATGTTGAGTATTCATCTAAAATAATGTAATATCCATATATGTTAATCTTGGGTCTCTATAGTTGGTATTAAATGAAAGGTTTAGTCAACCATTAGAAACTAGGATGAGAAAACTTTAGTGATATCCCTAGTGATATTTTTGAGTACATATAGGTTTTTATATAAGTATAAGCCTAAGGTTTTTTACATTTAAAAGAATCTTTCATGATTTAGGAATTATATAAGAAATTTTTTTGATTATGTGGTTTTCTTCTATGATAGTTATTTCTCGCACTAAGATTTTTGGTCTTATTCAATAGTGGGAACTAGAACGAACTATGTTTATATTGAATTTTTAAGATTTGAAAATTTTGGGAATTATGAAAATCGATGTCCTAAGTATAAATCTCATGAAAAAAATCTAGATGGTGGCACAAGAATTACTTTTATTTCTAAATATAAAGAGATTGTGAGTGAAATATAAAAGGTATAGGATGTTTTAACAATATTATTTACAATAAACATAGGAATCATGAATAAATTGAGGTTGAGGAACCTTAATAAATGATTCATATTTCATATTCTAGGAAAGTGGTATTAAGGAATAATATGATGAAGCCTAAGTAATGGTTTAAGAATAAAATTGTATGATTAAAGTGTATATTTATAGTAATTAAAGAATTATTTTATATTGATCATGGAGTATATGTTTTCCATTAAGGATTTGAAAAAATATAATAAATGGTATTGATGACCTAGAAAATTGATTTAATGGAAACGTGATATTTTGATTAATGGAAGATAACCCTTAATGTTTTATTGATGTTGAGAGAATTGTGTTTAGCATAGATAAAGAGATGATTAATCTGGATAAATTATATTGGAAGATATCAAAGTTCTCAAAACTGGTAAAGGGTTTCATGAAAAAATGGTTAATTCTATCATGGATGGAGTTTTTAACATTTTTGGATTTAAGAAATATATCATATTATATTTTGGATAAGAAAGAGTGCAAGTTTCCAATAAGGATTTATGGTAATTACTATGTTTCAAGGGAATACATGATAAAGGTGTTCACCTATTTGATATGTCACAAACAAGAGCTACTTTATGATTCATTGGGGATCATTTCTAGACTATTTAAAAAAAATAAGTAAACTTATTTATAAGATTTTATACGTTCATATTTTGGAAGGGTCAAAAGGTTAACCATTTATGGAAAGGTTTACATTAAAATTATTATGAGGTTTTAGATATTAAATAATTTTCAAAAAATATTAAGATTTGTGCATATTGTATAACATATTTTAAACATTTTTTGTGTTAAATATAGACAAAAGGACTTATCATCCTATTTGTGGATCTCATGATCTTCTAATGCTTCTGGAATGAAAATTTCACATTCATTTATTTTAATAAGAGAGTAAGTGAAAATTGATCAAGTCCCAAAAAGGGTAAGATTGTAAGTATATATTATCATTAAATGTTTTTTACTTTTGGAAAAGGGTCGTGAAATAAAATGTTGTATCTTTATCATTATTTTTTATGATATCAGTTTTCTTTTTCAAGCCTCTTTCATATATTTATTTGTGATTTCTAACTTTCTCCTAACCATGTTATTTATAAATCTCCATCAAAACTTAATAGTTATATTTTTCTTACATGTCCATGTTTTTATTTTCCACCTATGTTATCCTATGTGGAATCCTAGTTATGAGTAACTTCAGGTAATCGTTTTGTTTTTAACTTTCTATTTTAAAGGAAGTTTAAGTATTCATTTTTACGAAGTTGGTTTCTATGAAAGTAACTTTCAAGTATTAATAATTTGATAAACTAGACTAATTTCAAAGGATAAATTCATTTCAAGGGGTGTAGAATGTAACACCCTGAGTTTTTATGAAGTTTTATTTTTTATTAATTTAATCTTTTCTATATTTTTCATTTCATGCAACACTGAATGTAGCTTATGTTATATGAAAGAACCAAGTTATCTTGATTTGTGAAAAACATAAAGTTGATATTGTGCTATAAGTAACACTTATATTATCTTATGGTACATGAAACACTGTGTTTTTATTGTGATACAAACATTTTTGAGTTCCTTTGATAACTTGCATGACATGCAAGACCTGGTTTTACTAAACTACAATGTACTATCAATAATATTATTATAATATTATTATAGTTGTATTCAATCGTTATACTGGTGGTCATGAATATTATTTATTAAATTATGCAAATATGGTTTACACGTGTATATAAGAATAATTATTTGGTGACCAATTAACTAGAAATGAAAATAAAACCCTTTTGAAAATATAGGATATCTTTTGCTGGAAAACTATATTTATGTAATCAAACTTGTTTACCATAATAAATTAATTAAACTAATTTTATAATTAATTTTATTGTTTTATATATATTCAACTATTTAATGTTTATCTTATTTTCTTTCAAGACAACATATAAGAATAAATCCAATTTTACACATAAATATAAATATTTTTTCTAAAAGGGTATTTTACTGCCTTTTAATGGTGTTCCTATTTTAAAAATAATTTTTGAAACTTGTATACATTTAATTTGAAAAAAAAATTCATTTTTGAAATAAAAATATCAAAATTTACTTTGGATTTTTTTTTGTTATTTTTCTGAGAAATTTCTTTTTTTGATGAATAGTGAAAACACAAAATTTTAATTGAAAACAAAAATATATTATAACTTGTTTATATAGTTAAATTATATTTTTAAATTTTATATTTAGATCCATTTTAAATATATTAATACAATTTAGTTCATTGTAATCAATTTCACACTGATATTTGATATAAAAACATTTCAAACTTTTAAATATTTTCACTTTAAAAACTCGTTGTTTTGTCTCAACTGCAGAATTAATTTTAAATTAATTTATACCACTTATGTGATTATAATTTTTGAAAATTTATTAAATATTATTAATCATCATAATTTATAATTTATATTAATTTCAACATAGTTTCTTTCCAAAAAAATAGTGAAAGTAATTAAAATTAATTACATTGATCAAGGAAAAAACAAGTTTACTTAGTTGTTAAACATTAACTTAAAGAGTCAAATACACTAGAAACATGCCCAAAATTAATATTATGAACATATTTATAATATATACACAATTGTATATAATATATATCATTATTTTTTGGCACATAATTTAAGTAATACCTCTCAATAGAGTTTGTATTTTTGTATTTAAAAGTATGTCACTCTTCTTCCACTATTAAAGGGCACTCACCCCCCCCCCCCCACCCACCCCCGCACATATTCACACCTATAAATTACTTTATATCATAAAAACCCTGCCCAAATAAGTACAAAAATTACATAATCACATTCTATAAGCCTCAATTTGGGTTGAATTGTCCTTTGGTGCAAATAAAGAGGAATTACCCGAAGAAGAGGTAATGTTCTTCAACGAGAACTTTTGTTTCATTTATTTCTCCACACATTAAATTATTATAAAATTATTGTATAAAAACCTCATAATCTTTAATATAATGATATTTTTATGTTAACTATTATACCTAAACCTACACACACTTCCATCAAATGGGATACGCAATCATCGTTCGTGTGTATGGAAGACTGCCTCTTCGCGAACTGATGTCCTTTTTTATTCCATTACCACGTATCAAGGTTGTTAATAATGATTTAAATACTATTTTTATATTATATATATAATATTTATGATTTATTTATGATTATTTAATTATTAAAAAAATACATTCATGTTTTCCATATTGTGGGAATATGATAACATTGTTTGTGGACGTGTGGACTACCACCTTTCAAAGCGATGTGATTCATTCATGCTTTACATGGAATGTATTGAGGATGGTATTATTAGTATTATATGATATTTATGACCTAAAAATTATATTGTAATGATAATATATATACATTTTTTACTTTTCTTTATTTCAATACAAAAAGAAATTTGAAACAGTGTTCATGCGTACGTACGGTCTATTGTCTCCATGAACGGTGTATTTCATTTCCTATCAATATATTTTATAAATTATTATAAATATAGATATAATAAATATATATGATATTTATAACATGATTTAAATTTTGATAATGAGTAAATCATGATCAAATAAAGACCACCAAAAAAAGGTCAAACGTATACAAAAAACAAAGCGGTTATTACCCAAAACATAACATCAACATGGAATTGTTAATAAAAAGAAATATAAAGTCAGGATAAAATAATATATGGAATTTTATATAATAATATTTGGTTTTTTATATATATAATAAACTTATATTATTTATACATGATTTTTTAATGTGTACAATTAATTCAAGACTTAAGGTTTGGTTTTTCTCATCTCAATTTTATTTCTGTGAGATATATGCTATATTCACCACTTATTCTTGTTATGTGGTGTATATAATTCCATATGACATGTTATATCATGAATTAAATTTGTCTAATGTTATTAAAAGTTTAAATTTTTTTTATTGTTTCATGGATCTCATGATTAAATAGTGACTCACATAGTAATAGATTTTCGTCTCACTTTTATTTTCGATGAGACACAAACCATGATCACCACCTATTTATTGTATGTGGTGTGTATACTACACATGGATTTATTTTATTATTATTATTATTATAATTAATTTTATTTGAATATCCATTTTATGATATCTCTTTCAAGGGGTATATGGAACAAAAGTTACTAAACCAGTAAAGGACATTTGTCTCAATTTTCTTTCTTTCAGATGTATATTATGATATGCACCTGCATTCTTTAATTAGTTGTATATACTGCCTCATTGATATGTAATATCATGAATATATTTTCATTATATTTTAATCTATATTAAATTTTATTCTTTCATGGTAATTAGGATTTAAAGTTACCAAAGTGGTAATATGTTTTTGCTAAAATATCATCGTATATCATTATTGTTTATGATTATGCTTACACTGATGAAATATTATGACCAATATCTCAAGAATACTCATGAATTTTATAATCCTCTATTAATTCATCATATATTCAAGTAATGGTGCCATTTTTATCCTCTTTGGTACATATGATATCTAAGAAAATGTTTTTAAGGGAATCTAACTTTATTTCTCCCTTGAGTCAAAAATCCATTTTATTCAAAAAAATGTTTTCTAAAAATGTTTTCAAAAAAAATTAAATGATATTTTAAGAAAATATTCCTATAAATTTTTTTTAAAAAATATTTTTTAAAAAGTGTTTCAACTGGTTTTCAAATATACTTTTATATGTTTTCAAAGTTATTTTCAAAGAAAAATATTTTCAAATATTTTATGTTTTGAAAAAAAAATCAGAAAGGATATTTTCTCAATAAATATTTTAAATGATTTATAAATCTTACATAAAAAATTTTCAAACTGTTTTTCAAAGAAAATTATTTTCAAAATATTTTATTTCTTAAACAATAATTTTTAAATAAATGTTATTTTTCTTAATAAATGATTTGGGTGACCTTTCAAAATCCTTCCCCTCCAATGGCCCAAAGGCCTTCATTTTTATTGATTTTTGATAATTCACCTTTCATGGGGTGATGTGGAACCCTAACAAGGCCTATAGGCATAAGTATTACATGTCCCGTAGGCCTTATAGGAATTCATTGCCCATAGGATTCAAACATTACATGAAACCCAGACTCACTACTTGGAACTTCTATGATTATAAAAAATATCTCTTTTTCCAAAGGATATGATATGATGAATTTTTTTCATACCCATTTCTTTTCATGGGTTATGATATGTTTTTTATAAAACCAATCTCTTTTTATGGTTCATTATATGATGAATGTCTGATTATCTTTTTGTACACGTATATATTATTTCATTATGTGATAGGTGGGAACTATATCTCCATCCAATGAATTAGGTAAATATTTATATATTTTGAGATAAATATTTGAAAAAAAAATTGATGGTATTGATCCAAAATGGGAAATGGGTGAATCCTGATCCACAGAAGTAAACTGGTGTTCCCTAATCCAAAATGGGAAATAGGTATGTCTGGATCCACAATGGAAAACAAGTGCATCCTAATCAAAAATGTGAAATAGGTGCATCCTGGTCCACAATGGGAAATAAGTCTATCTTGATCCATTATGGGAAGAATTTATAACCAAATCCACGATTAGTAAAGTCCCAAAACTAGGGATGGCGGTTTGTTCCTCTTATTAGGTGTAGTCCCCATGAATTTCCTTGATAAGTTTTCATAATTAGCCTTGACTTATAAGGGATGATCTTATGTGCTTATGAGTGTGCCACAATTACATGTCTTATTCCTATGGTATTTTTTCTTATCTTATTCTCTTGATTACCTAATGATTTATGTCTTACGAACTACCAAACATTATTCCATGACTCTTAATTATGATCTTTTATATGTAGGGTATGATTTTCTAATGTTATTATCATTTTCTCACACACTTATTCTCATTTTATTCTTATATATCTCCTTTTTTTACATGTATTATGCATCTGACCTCACCCCTTTCTTATGTTTCCTTTCCCCAAGTTATGAAGAAATGTTTTAATTAGGATTACTAAAGGGTAATATCTTTAAGGGAGATTTTTAAGATATTTCATCAATATAAAGGATTATGATTCCATGTTTCCAAATACACTAAACTATTATGGTCCTCGGTAATGTACTTTTGTATTATTCTGAATATTCATCTAAATTTATGTAATATCTATGTATGTTAAGAATGGGTCACTATAACTATTCTCGGAAAAAATAAATCTCATGCCTAGTTAGCTTCATTATAGGTGTATTAGACATTATAAAGTAACTAATACTTTTTTATTTTGTGTAGTTGATATTAATGGGGATGAATCATGGAACCCCTTCAAGGGGAATGGATGGTAGGTAAAGGATTTCAATAAATACTTTTTGAAATAACCAATAGAAGAGTATAAACTCCTCCCATATATTATTAAATAAAGGGTTGGTAGGTTGTCTCTTTCCCTCATATTAGTCTAGATACTCGCTCTTTAAGTCTATTTTCATTTAAATTTACCTGAGAAAAATATTTAAAATTAGTTTCTAAGATAAGTGTTGAGGAGACAAGTAACTTAAGATGTAAATAATTTTGTATTTTCTTCTTTTCTTAATTTACACTTTTTGAGATCATAAACAAAATAAAATTAATAAATACTATTTTTATATTTTATTTTTGAAATATTGTATGTTTTTTCTATGAGGTTTATGTTTTTTGGAATGTATTTAGATATAAAAAATCAAGGTGAATGTTTTATTTACTAGAAAAATGTACCATAGTAGAGTAAAATAATTTCATTGTATTAGAAATATATAATATTTGATGATTTTTAAGTGGTGTTAATTATCATTTGCATAGAACTGTTTTCCTTAGAACTGGGTAAATAGTTGTAAATAAAGAATAACTTAGTGGAACCAAAATCATAGCATAAGAAAATTGAAAAGAAGAAATCAAACTTAGGTAAGCTAGAATCAATTATTAATCAGAATCTCAAGGATCATCCATAAAATAAAATTTGAATAGCTCATATGAAATGGAGTAAAATAATGATATGGGAACTGGACTTGAAATATTCCTAAGTGAGCATGAGCATATGTTTGGGTTTTCTATCAAATAATAATTATAGGGAATAGAGAACCTACTTTCCATGAATTTATTTTATGTATTTACTATTAAAGTATTCATGTGGTATAATTTATATCTTAAAATGGGTTAGTTTTTTGTTTACTGCACTCATTCAATATGTTTTTTCATAAATATGGTATTGAAAAATTCAATAAGTACTCATTGAGAATAGGGTTGAAAATATTTGGGGAATTATGAAATTAGATAAATAATGGGTGGATGATATATCTAAATATCATTTGAGAAGTATAAAATAAGTTTTAAAAGGAACTTTGGGAATGGATGATTATGGTAAAATGATCAAATAAGGTACCACTTGACAAAATACTGATTCCAAAAAATTTATTTTGTCTGCAAATCTTGAACCACAACTATTACTTAAATTTAAGTCAGGATAGTGCCTTGGAATTATAGAATATGTATCAAATTTCAAATTACGGATGAATATATGATTTGATTTTTTCCTGGTTTATGTACTTAATTATAGGTTGTATAAATATTTTTAATAAATATAATTCTTTTTATTTCTCAGAAGTGAAATATTGTAAGTGTCAGGAAGTGATGAGAGACAATTTTCCCCAATTTTAAACTCATATTCACTAATAATTAACCCACTTATCTAGATAAAACCCAAGAAAATAATTAATTTATTTACTGTGATAAATCTATAAATTATATGATAAACATATTGATCTATTATTTTTGAATGTTTAATCAATTTTTGGGATTAATTGAATTGTTATATTGATCTTTGGACTTCAAAAATTAATTTTCTAAAAGATTTTAATTTTATCTTAAAATATTTTGAATCAATTATAAACTAAATAAAAAAATACTATATTTAACATTATGTGTAAAGGTCAAATATAAAAAAATGGAAAAGGTTCAACCAACCATATAATATGATCAACTGGTTCATTTAATCGACTATATAAGATGCTCAACTACAAGTGAAGACTTAGTAAACCATGGTGAAAATTACACAAAATCTTCAAGTGAACAAAAGAAAAATCATAAATCAACCAAATTATCATTCCAAGCTATCATAAAGGTTTAAGCTTCAGCTAGTGTTGATCCGATCAAGAACACTTTGAAGCTTTCTACCAACTGATTGTGTTTAATATTATATAATGTAAAAAAGTGTCCATAAGTGAAGATCCAATTGATAGTGGAAATGGTAATTGACCAAGTGGATTAATCAACCACAAGGATCAATAGACTGCATGATGATCCTAACTAACCATTCCTAGATTAATCATAAGTAATAGATTAACCACAAGAAGATATTTTTATCAACTTCAAATGTCCAAACAATCATAAAGTTTTAAGCTACTATAAAATCCCAAGCTACCATAAATGAAGATTAAAAGACTATGAATATCATGAAATCATGTGAGTCTATCTTATAAACCTTATGTTGAATCTAATGAATCTTGAATTTAATTAATATGGTTGATCCAAGACTTAACCAACTATTGGGTAACTATAAGAATTAAAATCCAAAATAAAAATAATGGGAAAATTACACTTAATTAAAATAAAAACTAATTCCCATCCTTTATCCAAACAGAGACAAGATCCAATAAATTATCCACATTTTTATCATCATAGGAATAATAGATCATTATATCATGGAAATAATGAATAAGTTAGTGGAATTAATAAGATTCCTAGCTAAGACTCTCATGGCCATTGAGTTATGAACATAGTGACAATTAGGGAAGAATGAGTTGGGTATTGGATTTAAGGATTTTATAAATGTTTTAGGAATCATTAGAGGATTAATAGGAGGATCATTTCATGTATGTATAATTTGGAGTTACTGAAGTGAGTTTAAGGATTTTTATCATTCTATAAATGGAAACCTATTTACTAAAAAAAAATTATTACTCTGACTACTTGATTGAGTTCAAATGTTATTGTTTCCTTTCTTTTTTCATTTGTTGTAAGGTCTCCAATGATGTCACACTAGAACATTAATGGTTGGTCCTAGGAAATTCCCATTTCCCCTATTAACGAATTTAGTTTTTAATTAATAATTTTATTCTTATCATATCTTTTTAATTGTTTTTTTATTTAGACATTATTATATTTCTTCCATTCTATGAATTTTGAATTATTCATTCATTCTTCAATAGTTCACACACATATTACACTTTTACCTACTTCACTACTAATGATTGTTAGTAGTGCATTTGATCTAAGATTAGTTGTATTTTTCTGATCAACAGGATCGGTAAGAGTGGTAGATATAGTGATCATTATATCTCACAACTTAATATAAAATAACAATGGGTGGGAAATTAATTGAGATTTCAGCTGATTAGCAAGTGAGAAAGAGATTAAATTGGAATCATGATTTAAACATTAAGAAAAGGGATATCCAAGGTTAGGATACTATTTTTAATACTAAATCAAAAACCAACTTAATTAAATCATCAATCAAATTCACTCACCATTTTCACACACATTAACCTCTTAAACAAGTGAATAATTCACCTATAACACCTTCCACTCCATAGAAAACTAGATTCCAATTATCACTGTATCAAAAAATGTTTATAAATTTGTTTTATGAGGTCCCCATGATAGGACTCACATCACTTAAGTGATTTATGGATAATATAAAGGATAAAATTCCATTAAATGAGTTGTTTTTCCTAAAGAAAACGATAAATTAAAGATCAAAAAAGGAATCATGAAGAGTTCTCCCAAACAAGGAGAAAAAAAGAAAAGAATATATTGTTTGAGAAGAAACTCTCAATAATTTTTCTCTCACTAAGGATAAAATTAGTTCTATATTATTCCCATATATAGAGTTTTTATACTTTATATGTAATTAATTTAAGGTGACTTATGATTAAAGGGAAGAACTGGGGGAAAATTGATCGATATGTAATAATTATTCCATACTTGATATAAGACGTAATTTTAGATTGATCTAAAAATTTGGTATCTTGATGTTTATCCTTTATAAATATATCTTCCAATAGGATGTAAAGCTAGATATTATCCATTTAGGGGGGATTTAAGAAGCTCCTAAAATCTTATATTTCATGAAAATCTATAATTCTAGAAAAGTGCTTGAAAATTGTCATTGAAAAAGGAATGTTTGAATTTTTTAATATCCTTATGTTGAAAAATAAATTCTAATGTTTAGGGTGAAATGATGGAATTATCAATGGAATAAGAAAGTGAGATATTCTAGAGATGATTTTTGAAGATAAACATGCTAGATATTTTAAATTTTTTTAATCTATATATTGATATTAGCTTTGGAATTTATGTTCAAATTATCAAGAGAATATATTGGTACATACAGAAAATTTGTTTGAATAGGCCTTGAGGAATGTGTTTTGAGTTAGTGTCAAATTATTATATGATTATGGAAAAAATTTATCTAAATTATTCCTTATTTTTTTCTATAGAGCCCATTGATCACATAGACATAGAGTGTAATAATTTAAGTTACATTTTTTTGAGTAAATTGATACCATCCTCTATCAAGAATATTTGTATTTATTATCAATTAGGGAGAGGTAAATGTAGGAAACATATTGACATGAATTTTCTATATTAGTATTAGAAACAAATTTAAAGGGGATATTATTGAACACAATTTGTGTTGAGTTTTATTTTTTTTTTATAAGCATAATTTCAATATTCATGATGTCAATTTGTGTTGAGAAGATATTCTTGGAAGGAGTTTTCAGTACCTAGGAGTTTGCATGAGAATAAGAGTTATGTACCCATGTTATTTTTTCTACATACATTGAGTTGAGTATAATGTTGAACACTGTGTAACTTAATGGTTGAGTTTTACCTATATTTGTTTATTCTAAATTAATTTTATAGTAATGGGTAATAAGTAACTGAGGTGAGGAGATACTATTATTCATATATAAAGGGAGATATATAGTGAGATGTTTTTAGTGAGGATACTCTTGGAATACTTTCACATGTAAAAAAAATATATGAGTTTAATCTAATATATCTTGAATACTAATTATCTAACTAATGATTAGAAAATCTTGTTGGTATGATGAGGATGCTACTAGTTAGAGAATGAAGATAATTTGAAAGCTTATAATGTCCAATTCATATTTTTGATTATTTCATTCACTAAATTTTAGAAGATCAAAGTATATAAAGATAACTATAAAGTATTATCATATGGTGAAGACTAATTTCACAAGAAGAATATATTTTTAGGATTTAAGGAGGTAATAAAGTTGGTTGAGGTAGTGGAAGGACCTTTTAAATAATCTTGGGAGTATTGATATACTACGTAAGATTTAAAGTTATTTTTTTGTTGATTTAAGTTTATTTTATGGTATTATAAATCGATTTAAATATTTTATATATTTGGAATAAGTTTTTATCATAGTTTTATGAATTTTGGAGTTATTTATTTCTTAATATTTGAAAATTGAATCATAAATAAGAGTCTTTACATGTTTCATATTCAAGATAAAATTGTAAAGAACTAAGCTATAGTGGTATATAAGATTTAATTTGGTGTTTATGTAAAAATGGTAAAATTATTATCCACATTGGTATATAATATTTACTCAAAATTTTAAAATAATTTGCTTTTTCTAGTATGTAAGGGTCACTTTGTTGTTGAGAAAACTATGACTAGAAAATAGATAGTTAAATATAAAAGGGATAGTATTTATTGAATATATATGTTGGAAATTAGTAAAGTCTTGATTCATTAGGGTAATTATATTTTAAGTATTATCATATTGAGAATTTTGAAATATTATTGAGCTCTATTATGATATGAAAGAGTTTCTAGAAATGATAAATTTATAAATGGTTAAAAATCACTAAGATATGTATATATTTTTCAAAATTATAAATTTTTAAATGTATATAATTATAATATAATTCATAAGGGTACTTAATGGTGATAATATTTAGAAAATTTTATAAGATATGGTGATACCTGAGAGTTATAGAAGTACAGTAGAGTTGGAAAAATAATCAAGATACACTGTATGTCATGTAAGAGTAATCTATCAACAGTTTGATAAAAATGGTAGATTACTATAAACCAAACTCAATTGATGATTTAATAACATTAATAGGATAAATATCATGATTATTTGGAGAATAATCTTGATACTTTCTGAGATATGATAATGAAAATTTCACTATGAGGAAGAATATCACTCCATGGTGAATTACCAAAAAGAAGGAAAATGGAGATAGGGTAATGATTTCATCATAAGAAGATCCTTTATAAAAAAAGATTTAAATTCATATGGTCCTACACACATAGATAATGATATAGGTATTTTTTGGATAATAATAGGTCCCTACGATTTTGAGAATCATGTAGAGTAAAGGAACCTAAGAGATATGGGAACTGATAAATAAAGATTTGGTCATTGTTAATTGACTAGACTAAGAATTATAAGATTTTGAATAATATATTGTGAGGTCGAGATTAGTGGAATAATTTCATATTAAAATATGGAAATATTTTTTATGTAGTTTTATGAATGAAATAAATGAGAGGAAATAAATATTTAAAAGAAGTTGAATAGAGAATAAATAGATATAGTATTTATACTATTGACCATATGTATTGAAAAGATAAAAAAGTCAGAAGCCCATAATATCTTGAAAAAAACCTATGAATTTATGAAGTAGTGGGGGAGTAGAAAAAAGAAAGACATATTGAGTCATAAAATCAGAACCGTTGTTTTATCTATCGATAGTATTTTTTGAGCTAAAGAATAATAAGAGGGAACCAACCCTACTATGAAAGATTGTTCTTATGTGTCAAAGAAGAATAAGATGATGAGAAGAGTAAGAATATGATGTTATTGATACTAAACATCATGAACATTAAATTACACTAAGCATCCTAGCATGTGATATCTCTATATTATAAGGGCTGAAGTTTAAAATTCCCTTTTATCATAAGTTTCTAGGTAGTCCAAGATTACTTCATTTCATAAGACATACCATTGATCGATGTGTGCAAGGTATCCAAGTTTATTTCTAAATATGAATAAATATATTTGACCCAATTATTCTAATGAAAATTTGGGATTACTATTGATAATACTTCAAAGGAGAATCCACATAAATCTTTTATTTTTAAATGAATTACTAGTTATTTCTAGATCCTAAAGACTAGATTTTTATTCTTACATGTAATTCAAGTTGGTGGAAGAAATATTAAGTTTCAAGGATCTTCCATTTCCCAAGATTCATCTTGGTAATAAAAGAGAAGTTTTGTGTGTATGGTATAAAAACCACTTCACACTGACAATGTAATCATCCATATTATAGGTGAACCTCATTATCAAATTCCAATGTGCCCTGTTATTTTGATTTCTTGATTATTTTAATTTCATGAAAATATAAGTAAATTTTAGTGAGATAGTGAAATCCTTTCAAAGAATATATACATAAATAAATTACAGGGGTAAAATATAATGACCCATAATTTACATAAATTTATATTACTTGAAATTTGAAGAATATTCATTACAAAATATAAAAAATCCATGATAGGACCATATAGGTATAGTGTCTTTAGAAACTGAGAAAGATAAACAACTGGTTCATAATACATCTTCATTATCTCCCACTTATTTCCTCATAACTAGAACCCTTCTTGACATATCTTACTTAATACCCTTATTCATGACCTAGGGAAAAGAAACATATGAAATGGTGAGATCAGATTCTCAGTAAGGTTAAATAAGGTATATATCAATCATATAAAAATTATAAGACATAAAAACAAAACATTTGAAAATCTTATCCTACATATGAAAGATCGTGATATCATGTCATGTGATAAATCATGAAAGTTCATAAAAATAAATGAACGTAACTGAAAAAGTCATAAAATAAGTCATAATTTTTTTTGGTATACCCATAATCATAGAAAATAATTTTATATTAGTCAAGGCTCATTTCAAAGACCATCATAGCAAAAAATCCATTACTGAACCAAGTTCACTCCTCGTTCTGGCCTTGTATAACTGAACCAAGATCATTTCACGTTCCATAAATGTCTATCTCATGATATATAAATCTTTAACCAGTGCATTTGAGGTAGATATAGGTCCCACCAATCTCATAATGAAATCATTCTTATGTGTTCCACAAAAAACATAAATAATTCATCATAGCAAAACCCAAGAAATAAAATGAGTTTCTTAAACATCATTCCATCATAACATAATCCATATAAACAAATGGATTTCATAAATAGAAGTTAATCATAAAAAAATAAAACCATATGTATAATAGAGATAGTATAATTTAAATAGAACTCTATTAAATAATTTCATCTTAGATGGAAAATAATTTTGATAAAAATCTTGAAATTAATTCTTGAGGAAAATATTCTTTCTTCTTCAGAAAAGTTTTATTTTCTCAAAATATTGTTCAATTTTAAATGAAAATAATTTAATTGAAAATAAACTTTAAATATTGTAAATTAAGCTTTATGAAAACAATGTGTTATGAAAATGGAAAAATCCTTTCATGTTGTATAAGTTATAAGAGAACATTATTCTCGTACTTTTTTTGGAAAGTCAAAAAGTACCACGTACTAAAAATGACAAAAGATTAATTTCATAAAATTTAAGAAAAATTCAACAATGGGTAAAATTGACTTTAAACAATTATATATGGATATAAATAATATTTTGGAATAAATATTTAGGAAACATGGTCATGGATGATAAATATACCCCAGTAAATACTTACAGACAAACAATCTCTGGTAATAATGAGATTGAAAAATTATCCATTACCTTTTATGTCTAATTTAATTTTTATGTATCCAAACATACTTTATAATGATTTAAATAATTTCATTGACTTATTTAAGAATCATATTCATTATTATGATATCATATATGATCATATTATCATCTGTTTGTTAATAACATTTCATTAGTACTTACTATTCGAGTATTAAATGCTTTATTTTCTTATGCATGTTTTTTCGAATAAGTTCATATCACTTAAAAATGATATTAAAATTATATATATCATATTTATTCAATCTATACATTTATATAACAATTCTTTAAGGAATATCATGTAGAATGAATCACATTGCATCATGAAGATGGTAGGTCATACGTACGCATGAGCGACAATATCATTCCTATGATTGTTAAATGATATTAAAGTAAATGGTTTATAATATTTTAGAATAAATATCATGTTATAATAATCATATATAGTTATTATTTCCATCATTATACCCATCCAAGTAAGGTGGTGGTGAAAATAGATTACACCACGGTGTTGAGACAGTAAGTCATATGTATGCACGTGTGGTGATTTTATTTTTTGTAAGATGGATAGAAAGTGGAATATTATTGTTACATAATAATAATAAAATTTAATTATATAAATTATACTATATTCATTACATTATAATGAAAAAACTTGTGAACATAAAGTATAAGAAGAAAAAAGTTTGAAAGAATTGGTAGAGGAGGTTACCTCTTCTTCGGCGTGCTTCCCCTAAACATCCTCTTAGAGAACATAAATTGGTATTTGAAGAAAAAAACCTATATAATGTAACTATGGAAGTTTATAATTGAAATTGTTAGGGGATTTTAGATCTCAAAGTCTCAAAGTGAAGTGAATAGATGAGGGAGGAGGTGCCCTTTTACAATTGAGATGAGGGGCACTTTTGGGATCTCCAAAAATATTAGTTTATAATAAAATCAAACCCCATCCCAAAACCTAAAAATGTACCAATTTAGAATATGTGATGAGATAGGGTTTTAATCTCATCAACCAATATATTTTATACAAGTTTTTCTATCAATTTAAACCTTATCATTTTAATTAACATTTAGTAATTCTATTTAATTTTTAACTAGGGTAAAAAATATTTCAATATTAAATGGGTGTGATATTTAATTATTTGATGTCAATTATACCATAAATAAATAACTAAAAAAAATTTAGACCATATAATAATTATCTCATATTTTTAAAAAATTATAATTTTTAAATAATTTAATAAAAGATTATTTTGATAAACACTCAATGTGTCAATTTTGACAGTATTCAAATCATTAATTTTTAAAAAAAAATAATAGAACAAGTTAACTTAAAAATACTATTTTATTATAATTATAAGAGTTAAATGTTATCTATAAAATTAATTATACATATTCATTATCCCAAATTATATTTTTTTAATATTCTTAATAACATTTATGTGTTATATCTATTAATAAAATAATTACTACATCATTTTTGTTCAATTATTTAATATACTTATTTATTGAAAAAAAAATTAAAACTAAAATACTATGATTAAGATAAATCTACTATATTTAATAAAAAAAATTAGTATAATTTATTTTCCAGAAAATACAACATTTAAAATGTTATACTTATTAAATTATAAATGTGAAAACTTTTACATCACTTTAAATAAAATAATCTAAGTTTGAAAATCCCTTCGATAAGGCTCCAAATGGTCACTAACTCGACCCTGGGATAATTATGGTTTATATATACTCTACCAATAATATTTTTTCAAGTTTTTTGGTCTTTTGATGGTTATTAGTATTTTAATAAAAATTGTTTTATTTATTTCTCATCAATTAATTAATTTTTAAATCATCAAAGTATAAGTATTTGAGGTAATTATTTATTTCCTAAAAATTAAAAATAAATTACCATTATAAATAAAAAATTACATTTAAAATTATTATTTATAATAGAATTTATCTTCTTTATAACCATATATAAAAAATGATATATTTATTAAAATTTGAGTAAGATAGATTTAATTTTTATTTAAATAAAATAAATTAAATTTTCTAATCTAATCCAAGTGTCTTAGAAAGGACACCATTTCAACTCGAAGATGATTTAGATAGAAACAAACTCATCCAATGATATTAATAAAAGTGTTAGGGTAACTATATAATATTATTATTACCCTTAATTACCTGATTTACCCTTTTACCGTATTAATAAAAATTACTGAAGTTACAATTTATAATTATTAAAAATAAAATAAAGATATTTATATAATTTGGACCTACTAATTTAAAATATGGAATCCATTTTTCAAAATTCAAAACACAGAATTTGAAGTACTTAATTTAAAATTAATCTTATTTTTGAAAAGAGAGAACGATTTTTAAAAGTTAAAACATTGAAAAATATTGAAATAGTTTTACATATGAATTCAAATTAAAATTAATTCTAATGGCATAAATTATATTAAATGATAAAATTATACTATATTTATACTTTAAAATCATTCAAAATTATTATTTGACCATGTAAATTATTTCAATGAAAAGTAAGTGAATTTGCATTATTCATTAAAATTTAAAAGTTATCAAAAAAAATATTTAAAATTCATCCAAAGTAAATTTATATATCCTCTTTCCAAATATATTTTTTATATTTTCATATAAAAATTATTAATGTGTCAAAATATTAATTTAAAAGGGGTTTTTCATTAAAAGTTAGGAAATTACCCTTTTGAAAAATATGGGTTTTTATACATCAAATAGGGTTTATTCATACCCTATGATAGAAATATCTATTAGATGAATATCAAAAATATTTTATTAAGTATATATTATATATTTCATTAATTTAATTTAATAATATTAATTCACTCAATTTATTTAAAAATTAAAATATATAATAGATTCATATTTTTCATAAATAATTGGTAGTGAATGACTTCACCAAAAATTTTCATAATTTAGTTATATTTATTCCCACTAACCTAACTACTAGGTTAAAATGGTAATTTTATACTAAGCTAATCTCATGATTTTTTTATACTCCTGGTTTTTTTCTTTTCAAACTATTGAAAAATTAATAATATTTAGAGAAAATATTTCATAATAATATTTGGGTGTTTCATTCTACCCCCCCCCCCTTAAATTTAATTTTGCTCTTGATATTTTCCACTTGTATAAAAATGCATGAGGATATGTATCTATCATCATATCCTCATGTTCCCATGTAGATTCTTCAAATTGGTGGTTTCACCACAAAACTTTAACCAAGTGAGTGATCTTATTTCGTTGAACTTTTTCACTATGATCCAAAATCTATATAGATTGTTCTTTGTAAAAATAGATCTTTCTCCAATGGTATGACTTACGAGTTTATTATTTTTGAAGGATCGGGTATGTACTTTCTTAGGAGAGATACATGGAACACATCATGAACTTGAGAGAGATTTAGTGCAAGCATCAATTGGTAAGTTACCTTCCCAACACAGTCCATAATTTCAAAAGGACTGATATAATTAAGGCTCATCTTTCCTTTATTTCCAAATATCTTTACTCTCTTTCATGAAGATATTTGTTGAAACACCTTGTCACCCACTTGAAACTCTATACCTTTTCTTTGGTTGTTAGCATGAATTTTTTTTCAACTCTGAGCCGCTCTTATGTGTTGTTGAATAGATCTGACCTTTTTTTCATTTCATCAACAAGATCAGGTCCTAATAGCTTTGTTTCCACAACTTCATCCCAACAAGTTGGAGTTGTGAAATTATTTCCATATAGAACTTCATAAAGAGCCACCTAAACACTTTATTGAAAGATATTATAACACCCCAGGTAAATAAAGAATATGACATTTTCATATTTATCCATATTTTTTAATAAAATATTAATATTACTTTAAAGGGAATGCTATGCTCGGGGGCGTACCCAATACGCAACAACGAGTTTCTTTGAAATTTTACGTTGCACTATAATAATAAAATAATATTATTTTAAAAGGTAGTTAACGCCTAGCCGTTGTAATGGCGGGAATGAATGTAACTAACTACAAAATGATTATATATGTTTGTCAAATATTTTTACTTTTATCCAATAAATTTTGGAGACTTAAAATGCAAATGAATCTAATTTTAAGCATAAATCTTCTAATATTCTTTAAATGGTAGATTAACCGCCTTTTGATGGATAACCCTTTTTAAATATACTTTTTACAATTTTATATGTTGTATTTGACAAAATAAAAATCCTTCTTTAGAATCTGGACTTCAAAATTTACTTTGTGTAAAATTTTGTTATTTTTCCGATAAAGATCATTTTTATTGAAAATGTTGCATTTTAATTCAAAACCCCCTTTTAATATGATTTATTTATATGGATAGATTATATTTTTAATTTATATTAGAGTTTATTTATAATATATTTTTACCATTTAATATAATGGTGGTCATTGGAATTAATTTCACTTTGAAATTGGACTTAAACTGGTGCCAATCTTTTAATAGATATTGTTTCTTAAAAACACGCTATTTGTTTTGACTGCGGGAATTAATTATTAAATTAATTAATGCAACTTATTTGTTTTGAATTTTGGAAAATAGACATCATTTTTTAATTCAGAATATCAAATATAGCTTAGGGTGAATTTTTGGTATTTTTCTGAAAAACTTCAATTTTTTATGAATAGTGAAACCACTAAGTGGTAGTTTAAAAACTGTTTTTTCATTTAAATGAAACTTTACCACTTCTGTGATTTGAATTTCAAAAATCCGACATACATGGTTTTCATTAGGATGTAAAATTTGGTTCAATGGTATTAAAATAATTTTTTGGTGAATAGTTACTTTTAAGTTTTTAATCGCGATTAGAGGTAATTAGTGTAATTTAAGGTAAAAATAATGTTTTAATATTCTGAAATGACCTAGAAACATGTCCTACCCTCATTTGATGTGTTATGGACGACCAAGACAATCCATGGGTCAACTTGGGGACCCCATGTAGCCACTTTGGTTGGAAAATGACATAAATAACTTTTTATTTAAACTTAAAATAAAAATGTCACAAGCATGAGTTGTTTTACTAAAACAATTTTTAATGGGGTTATACAAGTCATATTTTTTACTATAAATATTATTTAGAAAGAAAAAGTATTTCCTACATCATGATATTTGTTTTATAATTTTTAGACCTTAAATAAATTAAATTATTTATGACATCATGATGATGTAGTGATTACCTCATTAATAAAGGATTTAAATAAAATGAAAAGATAATGTTAAAACTATATCTTACACTTGTCAAAGACCTATTGTATGAGTATATTGCGAACCCTTAACACCTTATCCTCGAAATAAATCAGTTTGGGACCTTTAAAACTCGAGACTCATTTGAAAATAAAGTAACATTTTGTAACTTTCCAAGAGTTCCCCTCCTCTCCTTTTATAAATTCCCCCACCTCTACCACCTTACCCACACCTCTCAAGCCTTTGGCTCGGCCAACCCCTGCTCATTTTGTCTCTACAAATCCCTCTCTTACTCTTATAATCCTCACTTTGGGCATAAGTCTTCCCAAGGAAGCCTTTGAGCTCAAATCAAAGAGAGGTACCCGATTTTAAGGTAATGTCTTCACTTGTGTTCTTTTGTTTTATTTTGCTTCTCCAACCCCCTGAACTCTTTTTATTAATTTATTTTGTAACAAATATAGTATCTTAAATATACTAGGATGTTTTTATAAGAATTATTAGAGCTAAACTTACACACACCTATATCTAATGGTTAAAGAACATATTGTTTCTGTGGATGGTGAATTTCTGCCTCACGAAACGATGATTGTTCAATATTATTTCAACACCCTCAAAGGTGGCCATTAAAATGTCACTATATTTATGTATGATATATAATATGTTTATGTTTTACTTAAGCTTCTGTATTTTTCATTTATGGCATACCTTTATGGTTTCCATTATGGTTAAACGCGATATCTTCATTTTAGGAAGTGCGGACTACCACCCCCTCAAAGTGATTTGATTAGTTAATACCATATGTGGTACGTATAAAGGATAGATTTAATGATATTATATATGATACCATACTGTAATTATAATAATATTATGTATCATTATGTTTTAATTCCATTAAATAAGAAATAGAAATGGAAGTAGCGTTCATGCGTACGTACGGCTTACCATCTCCATGAACGGTGCATTTCATTTCTTACCTCTAAATGTTATGTAATATTATAAATGCATATATATAATGTATATATATGATATATATGATATCTAAATAATGAATATAATTCTGGATATAATATATATTTTACCACATGAGAAACTTGTAATTATAAAGAGTTTATTTTTGACTCAAGTAGCAATGATCTACAAAACGACCATTATTAACTTAAATAATTACATAGTGTTCATAGCATGGTAGTCAGTGATATAAAAGGAATAATGAACTTGAAAAAGGTTCTTAAGCAAGTATAAATTAACTCAAGTTTATTATTCAGAAGGTTAAAGAAAGATCGAGTCAAGTCGGACCAGAGGTAAGGGATCCTACCCCTCTCTTTCTTTTTAAGTACTCTTTTATGTCATTCCTTTTAAGCTCATATTTCTTATGATTGGGATGTTATTTTGTATTACTCTTACTATAATTTTTATGTTCATATTATTATAGATACTATTTTCTCTCATCAATCCATTTTGGAAGTTTTAATTGGCACCGTTATGCTGCCGAAATTTTGTAAGGGGCTTTTTATCTCACTTTGTGTTTTCATGAGATTCATGCTACATTTTCCAATATTTCCTTTTGAGTGGTGTATGTATTTTCCATTATTATACTCTTTGTTTAACATAATTTCGTTTATGATTATTTACATAAATGTTGTATAGTCCTTCTTTCATGGGGTGTACGTTTCGAAAGTTACCCAAATCGGTAAGGGAACCTTTCACCCTCCCCTTTTTAAAAGACTTATTTTGTTATGTCTTTTAATTTTCATATTATTATGTGGGGATATGTTATTATATATCCTTATTGCTGTAAATATTATGTCCAAGAGATGAGATACCCTTTATCTCTCTCATCAACTCTTTTTCTAAAATTTGATGTGACGTCGTTAGGCTGTCAAGGGAACTTCTTAACCCAATTTCGATTTCTTTGGGGTTCAACATGTAGTTATTGAATATGTCATCCTTTGAATATGTGTGAATGACCTTTGATTATTTTACACTTAATATCCACTTATATTGGGTGTATTTATATTTTTTTCACATAATTATGAGATTGATTTATCCTTAATTTAAGGATACCATCTTTATAATGGATTTCATATCAATTTACATTTCCATTGAGACTTCATTGTTGTTATGCACCAATTCACTCTTATATGGTGTATATATTGTCCTTTGGAATATTATATCATGAATCCCTTTATTCTCATGATATTATAAAGTTTTGATTAAATGTTATTCCCCAATTATTGTTTTCAAGTGTCTCTCATTTTGTTAAAAACCCTTTAACTAAAATATCGTTTTAAATGTTTTAATGATTTAATCTTATAAATATTTCTCATTAATATCCATGTTTTCAAAATGGTTTTAAGGATTTATTTATATGGATATTAATGGTTTAAAATGTTAAAATCTTAAATGTGGTATGGGACACTTTGATTTAAAAATCTCTTTATTAAATGTTTTAAATGGTTTTGAAAAATGGTTTTTTGAATGGATTCATTATTTAAATATCTTAAAATGTTATATTGTTATTGCAATGTGGGAATGTTATCTTTACTTTATGCTTAAGCTATGTTCTATGATTATGTTATGGTTCTTGGGCATTGTTATGAAGATGGGTGGTTCCGTGATAAACTAACAGCGGGTGAGCCCGATATAGCTCTCCAATGCATTGGGTAACGCGAAGGAGTTAAACGTTAAGTTTTCTCTGAAGAGATTTATGGAATATACTGTGATGGGTATTCCAAATGTAACCAAGAGGGTTAATCTCTACGTAAGAATTTTATTAATGCCTCAAGTAACCTTTATGTCTTATGATTTCTATGATTTAATCATGATTTTATGAGGTATGTTAAAGTGCTTATGTTTTATGGGTAAAGTATGATTTCATTCTTATGTATATATGTACTCATGTTTCCTTTCCATACTTTTTATAACCCTTACTGTGCTTTTTATTCTCATCCCAAGTTTTTGAAATGTTTTTCACAGGTCAAGGGAATGGTACATGATATGATGATAGTGTCAAGGAAGTGTCAAGAAAGAATCCATGTTTTATTTTAAATATGTTTCTGTTGATGGGGAAAATGAATACTATTCATTATGTAACCACTTTGTTTAAATGTGAAATGTAATGCAAGTTTTATGATCTAATTCTCTAAAACTCTAAACCTGAAAAGATCCTCAATGTGTAATCTTGTAATAACTAAAGATTAAGTAAGGTTTAAGGTTGGGGCCTTATAGATATTGTTGTAAGAAAATTCCATCAAAGTTAGGTTTTTATCCAAAAAACCATTTAAATCCATAAAAAGAGCTCAAAACATGTCTTATAGAGTTTGAATTGTCCTCTCAGACTGACTTTTTGTCTAAGGATGATAAGAAGTACTGAAACTTAACTCTGTATTTAGAGCCTGCTAAAGACTTATCTATAACTTCAAGGTAAACCTCGGATCCCGGTCAGATATAATGGAAAGAGTTACTCTATTAAATCTTACCACTTAATTTACATATATCCTGGAAAGTTTTTCAAGAGAGAAATACTCTCTAATAGAAATTAAGTGTGCTGAATTCATATGGTGATCAACTATAACCCATATAGCATTATGGACTTGAGGTGTTTTAGTAAGTCTAATGAAAAATTATATTGTGTTGTTTTATTATTTTTATTTAGGTATGGGTAATTTTTGTAACATCCCAATATACTTCTATCACTCATCCTTAACTTACTGACAAACCAAGAACCGAGAGACATATTCGACAATATCTCTTTTCATGCCATCCCATCATAAATACTTTTTCAGGTCCCTTTAAATCTGTGTGCTTCCAGGGTGAATAGATAATGAAGAACTATGAGCCCCATCCAATATCTATTTCTTTAATTCTGGTATGTGGGGAATACAAACCCGATTCTGAAACCTTATTATTCCATCACAATCAAGGTTGAATTCAGGAACATTTCTTACTTTATTTTGTATATGTACATCTTCTTTCCACTCTTCCTTAATCTTTACTTATATATATTGTTGAACATTCACTTGAGAATGATAATATTTATCCCCTTACAATATCCATCCTTTAAAAATCCATAAATATTGGATCTTTTATTATCCTCATCATGGATAGGATAGCATGGTCCTTTCGACTCAAACCATCTTCCACCTTGTTCTCTTTCCTAGGGTGGAAATGTATTGAGTAGTCAGAATCTTTAATCAAATTCAACCATCGTCTTTGGCATATATTCAACTCCTTTTGTGTGAAAATATACTTTAAACTTTTATGATCAGTATAAATATCATACCTTTCACCATAAAGATAATTCAATCATATATTTGATGCAAATATTACCGTAGATAACTCTAAATCATGAGTTAGGTAATTTTACTCATGGGTTTTTAATTTTCACGAGGCATAATATATCAACATATCATTTTTCATGAGAACACATCTCATCACATTTTTCGGATGCATCACTATAGATCACAAACCTTTCTCCACTATAAGGAAATGTGATCACAAGTGCATTGGCTAACCTTATTTTGAGATTATTAAAATTCTCTTCATATTCTTTCTTCCACACAAACATAACTTCTTTCTAAGTCAACTTTGTGAGTGGGTCATATAATCATGAAAAAAAAATTACAAAATGTCGATAATATCCATCCAAAGGAAGAAAACTTCATATTTTAGTTACCATTATTGGTCTTGGACAACTTTTAATAACAACTATTTTTGCTGGATCCATAGATATCACTTATTTTAAGATTATGTGACCCAAAAATGAAACTTTATGAATCAAAAATTCACACTTGGTAAATTTTTCATAAATCTTATCCTTTCTCATGGTCTTCAGTACAATTCTTGAGTGATCTTCATGTTCTTACTTTCTCTTCTAATATAAAATAATATCATCTATAAATATTACAAAAAAATGATTGGGATAGCCTCTAAAGACTCTATTCATTAGACCCATAAAGATAGTGGGGGAATTAGTAAGACCAAAAGTAATAACTATAAATTCGTAGTGTTTATACCTTGTACAGAATTTCATCTTTGGTATATCCTCCTTATTGACCCTTAATTGATGATATCCTGAATGATGAACTATCTTGGAAAAGTATTGAGATCTGGGTTGTTCGTCGAATAAGTCATCTATACAGGGAAGAGGATATTTTTTCTTGATAGTGATCTTGTTAATTTATTGAAAATCAATGTAGACTCTCATTGATCCATATTTCTTCTTAACAAATAGAATAAGTGCACCCCAAGGTGACTCGCTAGGGCTTATGAATCCATTATCAATATTCTCTTGGATTTTCTTCTTAAATTCCTAAAACTCAATTGGTACCATTCTATAAGGTGTTTTGAAATATTCATAGCACCCGGTATGAGTTCTATTGAAAACTCAACCCTATGATTCGGTGGAAGACCTGGAAATTATTTTGGAAAGATATCATCAAACTCCCTTACAATAGGTGTATTAGTAATTTTGAGTTTCTCTCCAACCATTTGAGATAGATAACCTTCATTTATAGGAATAAAGACCCATAATATGGAAACAAAATCATTGGAAGGTCATACTCATCCTTGCATTGATATATGATCATAGATTGATCTGGAATATAAAATGTGACTTACCTTCCTTGGAAATTGATATGATCTCCACATAGAGAAAGACAATCCATGACAATAATCACATAAAATTATACTATAAGAAGGATCACAAGATTTATAGGAATTCACTTTCCCAGAAACTTCAATCGGAGAGAATTATAAAATTTGGATGTGACCTTTGTGCCATTAGTATTTGTCACAACTAACTCAACATCTAATTTTTGATGTAATATAGAGATGCCCTTAGAAAATTCTTTAGAAATAAAAGAGTGGGATGATCTATAATCAAATAAAAAATTTGATTCTTTAGACTGGATGGTAAGTGTATCTTTCACCACTTCATTATTATACTCCATATCATCGATAGTGGTGGCATGTGACTTTCCTTTTTCATTATAATTAAGGGTTTTATGACATTGATCATCATCAATAATACTTGGATTAGTCCATTGATTGTAATAATGCCCCATTTCCTTTCACTAGTAACATTGAATTGTAGGAGGTGCATTCTGGGTAGCCTTTTCTCTATTAACATCATTAGAATTATATTTCCCATCACTTTATAATTTAACTATATGGTGATCTTTTTCTCCAAAATTAAAACATTTACTAGTACCTTTAATACAATTTCCTCCATGTTTCTTTCCACACTTTGAGCATAAGGGAAAAATCATCATCTTTTTAGTGTGGTCTTTAGATTTTCCCTTGAATTCCATTTTTCTCTTCTTATTAAACCCATAGGACTAATGGGTTCATCTAATCTTCATATCAACCTTCAGAGCACAATGAATAATTTTTTCATAGCTATTGATGTCCATTATGGATAATTCCCTTTGGTGACTTCGTTTTAAGCCACTAAAGAATCGATCAATTTTACTCCTAGGTTGGATAATAATTCCAGAATTATACCTTGAAAGTCTTGTAAAATTTACTTCATAGGTACCAACGGATTCATTTTACTTTTTGTTAAGTTTAAGGAACTCCTTCTCTATATTTTTTTGAAGTTTAAAAGGAAAGTAATTATTGAAAAATAAGTTCTTGAACTCGTCCCATTCCATGAATTCAATTTCATCTCTTTGCCTCATATTCTTGATAAGATTCCACCATTGATCAGCTTCACCATCCAGACGATAGAATTTTAAGATGAATTTGTCATATTTAAAACATTATAGAACTAAAAATATCTTTTTAGTGGTATTGATCCATTATTCAGACACTAATGGATCAGAAAACCCATTAAAATATGGTGGACACAACCTCATGAAGGACTTAACAGAATGTTGTTCCATTTTTTCTCATTTGGAAGTCCTACATGATTCATAACTTGAGAAAGTTGTGTGAGCATAACTAAAAGATTATTCATTCCATATCCCATAACATTTGGTTGCTCAAGAGGACAATAATTTCATTTCCTATCACATTTAGCATTAATTTGGTTTCTTCGGGTTCCAGCCATTGACTAAAACCAAGAATCATAGTGTGAGAAACACTAATAATAATGGGAAAACCACATAATCAGGAAAAAAAATTAATTTAGGAAACTTTATGTTTTATCCTAGATTATTTATGATCATTTTTAAAACACTAGGATTGTAACCTATACTTCATCATATCCTTTGGGTTCTTACTGAGGTTTTCTCATCCTAATTTCCAAAGGTTAACTATACCTTTACTCTAATACCAACTATAATGACACATAATTTTCATACAATAATATTACATCAAAGTTGAAGAATATTCATTAGAAAATATAACAAAGACATGATAGGACTGCATAGGTATAGTTTCTTTGGAAACTGAGAAACATAAAAAAAAACTGGTTCATAAGACATATTCATTGTCTACCACTTATTTTATCACAACAAGACCAATTTTTGTCATATCTTACTTAATAACCTTCTTCATGACCTGGGGAAAAGAAACATATGAAAGGGTTATCTCAGATTCTTATTAAGGGTAAAAAACGGAGATATCAGTCATATCATAATCATAATACATATGAGCATAATATTTGAAAATCTTATCCTGCATATAAAATATCGTGATATCATGCCATGGGAAAAATCATGAAATTTCATAATAATTAATGAAAATAATCCCAAAATTTATAACATAAGACATGAATACACATAAGCATATAAAATCATTTAATATTATCCAAGGCTCATTTCTAAGACCATTATAGCGGACAAATTCCATTACTGAACCGAGTTCACTCCTCATTCCAGCCCTGTATTACTGAACCATGATCATTTCCCATTCCATACATGTCTATATCATGAGATATAAATCTTTACCCAATTTATTGAGGGAGATATAAGTCTCACCCATCTCAAAAATAAAATCATTCTTTTGTGTGTCGCAAAAAACATAAATCATTCATCACATCACAATCTAAGGAATAAAATGGGTTTCTTAAGCATCATTCCATCATAACACAATCCATATAAAACAAATGTATTTCATAAATATAATTTCATCATAAAAAAATAAAACCATAGGAAAAATAGGGATAGTATACTTAAAATATAACCCTATTAAATAATTTCATCTTAAATAGAAAATAATTTTGATAAAACACTTGAAATTATTTCTTGAGTAAAATATAAATTCTTCTTCAAAAAAGTTTTATTTTCTAAAAAATGCCGCACCTTTTTAAAAGAAAATAATTTAGTTGAAAATAAAATTGAAATATTGTAAATTAAAATTTATAGAGATAAGTAGTTATGATAATGTAAAAATATGTTCATGTAATATAAGTTAAAAGAGAAAATTATTCTCGTACTTTTGTTAGAATGTCAAAAAGTACCTCGTACCGAAAACAAAAAAAGATTCCTTTCATACCATTTAAGAAAAATTAACAAATGGGAAAAATTAACTTTAAATAATTTTATAAGTATAGAAATAATATTTTGAAATTCATATTTAGTAAACATGGACATGGATGACAAATATACCCCAGTAAATACTTAAAAATAAATAATCTTGGATAATAATGAGATTGCAAAATTATCCCATACCTTTTTGGTCTGATTTCCTTTGTATGTATCTAAACCTCCTATATAATTATTTAAATAATTTAATTTACTTATTTCATAATCATAGAAATTTTTAGGAAGTCATATATTTTCATAATATCATTCTTTTTTTAATAACATTTCATTATTACCTGTTATTCAGGTATTAACTCCTTCATTTTCTTATGCATGTTTTGTCGAATAAGTTTTGATTATCCAAAATTAGTAATATTTATATCATTAAAAAATGATATTAATATTATATATATCATATTTATTCATTCTATACATTTATATAATCATGCTTTAATGAAGATTGTGTAGAATGAATCACATTGCATCATGGAGACAGTAAGTTGTACGTACGCACGAGCGATGATATCATTACCATAATTGTTGAATGATATTGAAGTGAATGGATTAATATTTCAGAATCAATATCATGTTATAATAATCATATATAGTTATTATTTATATCATTATACCCATCCAAGTAAGTTGGTGGTGAAAAACATATTACACTCTGGTGTGGAGACGATAAGTTGTACGTACACACGTGTGGTGAATTCATTTTTCATGGGATAAGTCAAAAAGTAAATTATTATTGTTTCATAATCATAATCACATCTTATTATATAACTTATACTTGATTTATTACTGTATAATGAAACAAATCGTGCATATGAAGTTTAATATGAAATTTTTTTGAAATAATCGTTAGAGGAGATTACCTCTTATTCGACGTGCTTCCTCTAAATCTCCTCCTAGAGCACTAGAGTTGGTCCTTAAAGAAGACCAACACCTATAGAATGTAAATAAGAAAGTTTATAAGGGAAAATTTCATGGGATTAATGATCTTGAAGGCTCAAAGTGAAGTGAAAAGTTAATTGATGAGGTTCCCTTTTATAATTGAGGTGAGGGGCACTTTTGGGATATCCAAAAATATTAATTTATAATAAAATAAAAACCCATCCAAAATTTAAGAACCTGGATCTTCTTTTCTAGTATGGATCTTGTTTTTTTGGTGTTTTGACAAAAATATGAGTTTTTTGGAAATTTAAGGAGTACATGTTGTGTACTTTGAAGTACACGTCGTGTACCCTGTTGTCACGTGTGACCATGTAATGGCCATGTAACGGCCGAGTACATGTTTGTGTGGGGTAACCTAGAGACTAGCTAAAGTGGGTCTTAGTAAAGGAATATACACACTGTGTACTTTAAAAGAAATTCCGTGTACTTTTCTTTTTATTTGATTAAACGAACTGGGGTCACATTTAATTGGCAGAACACTCTTCTTCTCGGCTCACCTCGTCCAAGAGCGACCGAAGCCGGCGATTCTTCTCTAAGCCCATGACCCGTTGTCCGTTCTCTAAATCAACCACAATCGATTACGTTGGAATCACTACGGTCAGTTCTTCATTCTTCTATAGCCTTGTTTCCCGATTTCTCTCCTTTCATGAGATATCCTTGGTTGAAGGATTTAGAAATTTTTGTATATCTATGTCATTCTAGGTCGATTAAAGGGTTGACGCTAGATTATATTGATCATACAACACTGAGGTAGGTGTTCTGTTCCTTTTCGTAGTTAGTCTTTGAATATTATGTGCAAAAGTGCCCAATACCCTAGAATGGGGTATTGCATGTTTTGGGATTTTAGCCCTGTTATTGTCTGTTATGACTTATGTGCCTGAGTAGAGGTTGTTTGTTTGTGAATAGGGTTATTTTCCATGCTATGGATGTGTTTTCCATTTTTGTTTTTATATTGACCATTTGGTCTAGCTTTTCCAATTAGGCTGCTTGTTTTTCATGCCTAGTGTTGTTAGGATGAAGTGATATTATCTGATGTTATTATATGCTTGTAGTTGTTTATCCAAGTAGTTCTTGAAATTTTTAATCCAAGTATTTATTAAGGTTTACTTTGGTTGTTGAACATCGTTGTGCATGATTGACTTACACAAAGTTGTGGGAACCTGGTGTAGTAGACCATAGGGGGAATGGATGTTGAGGGCTTCCACATAGTGTCTGTTTACTTTTATGTTGTGAGACCATAGGGGGTTAGACTTTGTTCTCCCTCAGAGTGTCTATAGTTTTGTGTTGCGTAACTAGAAGAGGAATTAGATGTTGATTTCTTCCTCATATTTTTTATAGTTACCGAAACGATACAACAGGGGGAATTGACGGTGAGTGCTTCCTCAGAGTGTCTTTGCTAAAGTTGAACCAGAGGGGTTAGACTGTGAGTACCTCCTAGAGGGTTGCTTCTGTTTTTTTGGTTGAACCATGGGGGTTAGTCTATGAGTATTTTCTAGAGGGTTACTTGTTTTTTATTATCCTCTTACTTAATATATTAAAATGAATGCAATTGAAACTGTAGGATTGTTTACTTTTGATTACTTTCTTGTTTACTGCTCCATTTTGCTTATTATCTTCCATATATATTCACTGACTATTAGGCACAGATATTTGGGTAGTTTCCTACTGTGATTTTTCCCACACTCTATTTGGGTCAATATTTTGGGCCCAAATATATTATATTTCTACAAGTATAGATAAGGGAAAGATCCCTTCTACTTTAGGTACTTGATTGTTGTGGATCTGGAGAGCATGGGACCAAGATGAGGCTTGTGATGCTGCTGGATTTTATTTTTTTTCTTTGTACTTTAGTTTAGTAATGTATTCCAGCACTATGACTTGTTTGGATACTTGCCTAAACATATGTATCATGAATCATTTATATATATGTGCTCTATTTGTTTGTTACTTTTAATCTTTCGTTGTTTACTTATTGCACATTATTACTACTTTCGCTATTGTTGTGTATTTCTCTCTATTGTATTACTCTTCCAATAAGGTCATAGTTTCTCCACTATCACACCCAAGGCCCTCTTTGTTAGTCAGCAGCCATTGGCATTTGGTGAAATGCGCTTGAGTCCATATGACCAACCGGGTACGGGGTACCTATGGGTGGCACCTAGAACTAGGATGTCACAAAGTGGTATCAGAGAAATTATTTCTTCTTAACTTACTATTTGAAGCCTATATCCAAGGATAGAAATGAATACGTATTTGGTAATAAGTTGTGCCCGGGAGTAGCTAACCCATGTATCAGGAAAAGCTGATTTACCTCAATTATTGCAATTTTTTATGTTTTTTCATTTATTACAGTTGATTGGATTTCACCTTTGGGTGATTAACATGTTTTTTATTGTTATTGTTGATATTATTAAGGTTATATTTATGTTTCAACTCAATGAGATGAGGTTATCCCATCTAATGCATCATATAGGCACTTTCTAGAGATCACATGTCATGCATTGTTTCCATGCTATTTCAGGGGCATTACTGATTGCATGTTGTATGATAGTTGTTTTTCTAAATATTCATGTTGTTGCGATAGATGCCTTGATAGAATACCTATTAGTTTATAGGGTATTGGATCGTGTAAGTTTTTGTTTGAAAAAACGCCAAAATTTGGTCCCTGAGATGTTATGGGGCCCCATGGATCAGAATTTGGTGGATCATTGCATGGTTATACTTGTATATGACATGTATAAGATTCCAAGATTTGATTCGCAAAGAGTATGGGCCCCCACGGATCGTAATATGGCACTTAAATGTTTTTTTTAGTTTTTTATGGGATTCTGGAGTAGTTTCTAAGTCTTACTGTCTGGAAAAACCCAGAATACATGGTGTGTATTGCTTAATACAATCCATGTATAGTTCTATTCAGGAAGGAACTGAATGTGTGGGTAGAGACATGGGACTGGGAAATCCTTGGTGGAACACGTCTTGTTCTAGATGCACATGTCGTGTGTATAGACCATGTGTCCAGTTGTGTGACCAACTACACAGGTGGATTATGGGTAGTTAGAACATGTCGTGTCTGGCACAAACACTCCATGTAGAGTCAGCCATGTAATCTGCCATGTGACTAACAACACGGGTCAGTTAAATCCTTCAAGTACACATTGTGCTTTGGGAGAACATGTCGTGTGTATGGGGTTTTACAAGACCAGGGTTGGAAGGAGTACACACCCATGAGAAGGTGTAAGGGAACATGCCATGTAGGGGTTAAACATGCCATGTATCCACTATTTATAAATCTTGAATTTTTCCCTTCTCATGTTCCTTTATTTCACTTATAAGTTTCAGTCCTTGATAATATTGAACTAATGTGTGTGCTTGACCTTGCAGAGTCATGCCCCCACAACGTCCTATGGTAGTATTCTGGATACACGGCAGTGATCAGACACCAGATATGGTTGGTCAAGAACTACTAGTAGACCCTCTTATCGTACCTGTCTTAGCACCAGCTATCATTCCAGACATAGGTGTTGATGCACAGTTTCAAGAAGGATTCATGAGGTTTATGCAGACCTTCCAGGGAGCACCGCATCCTTCCCCATCTATGGTAGAATTGACACGGGTCTTTTAGAAGTAGTATCCTCTTACCTTCTTAGGGGACGGAGGATCTTAGGATGCAGAGTAATGGTTATAATCCATGTTGTCAATATTATATCATCTGTAGATGCTTCCAGATAGGAGGGTGAAGCTTGCTACCTACATGCTTCAGGATTCCACCCATAGATGGTGAGATGTGATCTCACAGACAGGACGCCAGTAGGTTATGTCTTGGGATGAGTTATATCATTCCTTCTACAATTAATTCTACCTGAAGACTTTGAGGGACGATCAAGCCTGAGATTTAATGAGTATGGAATAGGGTACTCTCTCAGTTATGGATTATTCTTCTCGCTTCACAGAGCTGCAGTGTTTCATACCCATCTCAGGAGGTGATGAGTTATGCTTGGTGAGGAAACTTGAGGATGGTCTCAAGAATGACATCTGATATTAGGTGAACATCTTTAGGTTGACTTCTATCACCTCTATAGTAAACTAGGTGCTAATCACAGAATTAAATATGATGGATTATATGGATTTGATCCAAGGCAGCTTGACATCCGAAGTTGGTACCCCTCTGAGTGATAGAAGGAAGCGTTTTAGGGAGTCTATGCATGGAGATCCAAGTAGGTGGAATACTTCTTCTGGTGGCCAGGTGGTGTGATACCAGTGTGGGAAGAGCGGTCATATAAGGCCACATTGACAGAGGGATCCGGTGGAGTGATGATCATGCGGAAATATGGGTCATATTCAGCATTTCTATAATTTCTTCTCACCAGTAATTAGTGATAGGAGTTCTGCTATGACTCCACATTTAGGAGTAGGACCACTAGTTTCTCCTCAGTCTAGAAACTGGAGTTCTTCCAACCATTCAGGCCGAGGTGGAGGTCGCGGCCATGGTAGCTAGCAGGATTTCAATGACAACAAGGTGGATCATCTCAGAGTGGTTGGGCATGGTCGCATGGCTGTGGTACAGGTCAGACTTTTGTATTGGAGAATACCTAATAGGAGTAGGATCCTGAACCCTCTACAGTTAGAGGTATGATTCTAGTTGCCTAAGTCTTAGCTTCATCACTTTTCGATACATGGGATTCCCGTAGTTTCATATTTGTTATTGTTATGGAGATCATTGGGATCTATATCCTTACTTCTGCTGATGTCTTGATACTAGACACTCTGTTGGGGACAAGAATGGCTAGTGTACGCTAGTTCAAGGAGTGCCCTCTTGAGGTTTGTGGGTGTAACTTATTTTGGGACCTCTATTTCATAGAGATGATAGACTATTATTTCATTCTTAGAATGGACTGGTTAGTTCCCTTCTAGGCTATTTTCGACTACTATCGTTGTAGGGTGATTTTCACATCACCATAGGGCAGTTTTTTCTTACATAAGGTAGACTGGGATGTCCAAGCAAGTAGAGTATGACAAAAGAATCATGGGTTGGGAGGAGCTACTGTCCAGATTGCTAGTCTATATCTGGATGACCAGGGGACTTCACAGTTAGACTTTCCTCCAGTGGTGGATTTTTCATGGATGTCTTTCCTAATGACTTTTTAGGTTTTCCTCTAGATCAATAGGTGTACTTTTCTATTGATCTTGTTCCAAGAGAATCAATAGTATCTATTCCTCCTTATAGGATGGCTACACAAGAGTTATAAGAGCTCAAGAAATAGTTAGAGGAGTTATAGTCAAAGGTTTTCATCTGACCCAACACTTATCCTTGGGGTTTTCCTATCCTGTTTGTGAAGAAGTTGGATGGTACCCTCAGACTATGTGTGTATTATCGGAAGTTGAACCAGTTTACGGTCAAGAACTAATATACCTTGCTGAGGATTGATGATCCCTTTAATATTCTTGGAGGATCCCGGGTGTTATTGAAGATTTAATTGAGATATATTTATAATAAATTGTATGTTAGACCATCAGATATACCTCTTATAGCCTTTCATAGTAGGTATGGTCTATACGAATATGTGGTTATGTATTTCGGTCTCATGAATGCACCTGCTGTTTTCATGGAACTGATGAACTTAATCTTCCATCCATACTTAGATTATTTCATGTTAATCTTCATGAATGATATCTTAGTGTACTCTCACACTCTATACGATCATGTCACACATATTGAGATGGATTTTGAGTACACCAAGAGAGCATAAGTTATATGTTAAGCTCTCAAAATTCCACTTTTGGATGGAGAAAATTCATTTCTTAGGTCATGTTATCTTAGAGACAGGAGTATCAGTAGACCCATAGAAAGTGAAAGAATTAGTTTCCTAGGAGAAGCTAAAGAATGTGTTTGATGTATAGATTTTTCTAGGGATGTATGGATACTACAGGCATTTCATATAGGGCTTTTCATGCTTAGTAGTGCCACTAATGGGCCTGAATAAGTAGGTCGTGAAGTACTTGTGGTCAAATTATTATGAATCAGCCTTTCAAGAGCTAAAAGGGAGGTTGACTTTAGCACCTATCCTGATATTACCAGAGCTAGGAAAGATTTATACTATATATTTTTATGCATTAGGTATCGGGCTGGGAGAAGTTCTTATGCAGGGGGAAGGAGTCTTTGCATATGGGTCTTAGCAGTTAAGGCCACACGAGAGGAATTATCGAATGCACGATATCGAGTTGGCTTCAGTTGTTCATGCCTTACACTATTGGATACATTATCTTTTGGGAGCGCATTTTATGGTTTTCACCGATCACAAAAGTCTCAAGTATATCTTCACACATCGTGATCTGAATTTGAGAAAATGAAGATGGGTTGAGTACCTTTAGTCTTTTGATTTTAAGATTTCCTATACGCCAGGGAAAGGCAACGTAGTAGATGATGCATTGAGCAGGAGGACTCAGAGACAAGTAGTTCAGGAGGCCAGTAGTGAGTGGCACCTTATGGCTATATTCTCTAATATGTATTTGGAGTTTCATTATAGACAGGGTCAGTCATTCCATTCTTTTGTAGCCGGGACCTTTACTCTACTTGATCGAGTGTGAATGAGGCAATTATCAAATGTCGAAGGCCTAGTCCTATGGGAGAGTGTTTCAGGAGAGTACCATATTCCTAGATGGACCATAGTCAAGGATGAGATCTTGCGCTTTCATGGGTGCATATGGGTGTCAGCAGACATACGCGAGGAGCTAATGTAAGACTTTCATTCCTCAGTTTGGGAAGTTCATCCTAGTGTCACCAAGATGCATCGAGATCTACACCGTCAGTATTGGTGGCTAGGTATGAAGAGGGATGTTCCTAGTTTTTCCATGATAAGTTCCATCTGTAAACAGCTAAAGTCTAAGCATCAGTGACCAGCAGATATTTTTCAGCAGTAACCCATTCCTAGGAGGAAGTGGAATGATGTATTAAAAGAATTTGTTGTGGGTTTACTGAGATAACCTTGAGGGATTGATGTAGTATGGGTTGTCATTGACAGACTCATTATAGTTCCTCACTTCTTTTCAATCAAGGATATCGTCAGTGTTGATGAGCTGGGAAGGCTGTACATCCGAGATATTGTGCATTTACAAGGAGTTTTGCACTCCATTATTTCATAAAGGTATTCATGTTTTACTTATCGGGTCTAGTAGGGACTATAGAGGGCTTTGGGAATACAGGTACTTCTGAGCACAACTTTCCATCCTCAGATAGATGGACATTCAGAGCGTATGATTCAGGTACTGGAGGAAATTCTTTGAGCATGCATCCAAGATTTTTGAGGTTCTTGGGAGAAGAACATAACTCTTGTGAAATTTTCCTACAATAATAGTTTTCAAGAAACTATTTATATGGAAACTTATAAGTCTTTTTACAGTAGTCCATGTAGATCACCCCTATGTTGGATGGAGGTAGGAAAGGCAGCTATGATGGGACCTTATCTTGTCTAGGAGACCATGAAGAAGATAGAGTTGATTCAGACGAGGATGGCTACTGCACAGTCACGACAGAAATCTTATGATGATCAACAGAGATGACCTCAAGAGTTTGAGGTTGGAGATTAGGTTTTTCTACGTGTCACATCGAGGTTGGGAAATATGAGGATTTGGAGATAGGGTAATATTTTTTTGAGATATGATGGACCATTTTAGGTTTTGGTGAGAGTCGGGTCGGTTGCCTATCGGTTTCAGTTACCTCAGAGGTACCGTAATATGCACGATGTCTTCCACATTTCTTAGATACGACATTAATTCTCATACCTATCTCATGTTTTTCAACCCAAGGAGGTTGATCTGGAGGTGGATGCATCATTCAAGGAGCATCTTATCTAGATTATTGATCATAGTGCAAAGGTTCTCCATGGCCAGTATGTTTCTCTAGTATGAGTGTTATGGCAGTACAGGTGGGTACAGGATGAGACTTGGTAGAGGGAGGTTGATGTACGATTGCAGTGGTCGGAGCTACTCGAGGATTCTTAATCTATCCCACCTTGATAGGGAAATTCAGGGATGAATTTATTTTATGGGAGAAGTTTTTAAGAACCTCAATCTTCTTTTCAGGTATGGATCCTATTTTTCTAGTGTTTTGAGAAAAAGAGGAGTTTCTGGAAATGTAAGGAGTATACGTCGTGTACTCGATTTCCACCAGTGACCATATACTGGCCGTGTAACAGTTAAGTACATGGCCATGTGGGGTGACCTGGAGACTGCCTAAAGTGGTACCTAGTAAAGTAATATACATGTTGTGTACTTTTCTTTTTATTTGATTAAAAAAATCGGGGTCGCGTCTAATTGGAAGAACACCCTTCTTCTCAGATCATCTCATTAGGAGTGACTGAATATAGTGACTCTTCCCTGAGCCCTCGACCCACTGTCCTTTCTATGAATCAACCGTCATCGATTGTGTTGGAATCTCTAAAGTGAGTTCTTCCTTCTTCTAGAGCCTTGTTTCCTGATTTATCTCCTTTTGAGAGATATCTGTGGTTGAACATTTTAGAAATTTTTGTAGATCTACATCATTCTAGGCTGATTAAAGGGTCAGCACTGGAGTATATCGATCATACAACACTGAGGTAGGTGTTTTGTGCCTTTCTGTAGTTAGTCTTTGAATGTTATGTGCAAAAGTGCCCATTTCCCTAGAACGGGGTATTGCGTGTTTAGGTATTTTATCCCTGTTATTGCATAATATGCCTTGTGTGACTAAGTAGAGGTTGTTTTTTTGTGAATATGGTTATTTTCCATGATATGGATTTATTTCCCATGTTTTTTTTGATATTGACCAGTTAGTCTAGCTTTGTTAATTAGGCTGCTTTTTTTCTATGCCTAGTATTGTTAGGATGGAGTAATATTATCTGATGATGTTATATGCTTATAGATATTTAGCTAAGTAGATCTTGAAAGTTGTTGTCCAAGAATTTCTTAAGGTTTAATTTGGTCATTGAACAATGTTGTGCACAATTGACTTACACAGGGTTGTGGGAACCTGGTGTGGTAGACCATAGGGGGAATAGACGCTGAGGGATTCCCCAGAGGGTCTGTTTACTTTGCCGTTGTGAGATGATAGGGGGGATGGACTTTGTGATCCCTCAGAGTGTCTGTAGTTCCACATTGCGAGACCACATGAGGAATTGGATGTTGATTGCTTTCTCAGAGTTTCTATTGTTACCAATGTGAGACCATAAGGGGAATTTACGGTGAGTGCTTCCTCAGAGAGTCTTTGTTAAAGCTGAACCAGAGGGGTTAGACTGTGAGTACATCCCAGAGGTTTTCTTGCATTTGATTAGTTGAAACAGAGGGGTTAGGCTGTGAGTACTTCCTATATGGTTACTTGTCTTTGATTATCTTCTTACATAATATATGAAAATTAATGCAATTGAAACTGTAGGATTTTTTACTTTTGAATACTTCCTTGTTTACTACTTCATTTTTCTTATTGTATTCTATATATATTCACTGACTGTTAGGCAGAAATCTGTGGGTGGTTTCCTATTGGTATTCGTCTCACACCCCGTTTGGGGCATGCTTTTGGGCCCAAATAGATTATGTTACTGCAGTTATAGATAAGGGCAAGTGCCCTTCTACTTCAGGAACTTGATTTATTTGAATCTGGAGAGCATGGGACCAAGCAGAGGCTTACGATGCTGTTGGATTTTATTTTTTTTCTTTGTACTTCGGTTTAGTACTATATTCCAGCAATGTGACTTGTTTAGTTTCTTTCCTAGACATATATATCATGCATCATTTATAAATATGTGCTCATGTTGTTTATTACTTTCAGTCTTCCGTTGTTTAGTTATTGCATGTTATTACTGCTTCAGCTATTGTTGTCTATTTCTCTCTACTTCATTACTCTACCAATGATGGCATAGTTTCCCCACTATCTCACCCATGACCCTCGCTGCTAGTCGGCATCTTCTGGTGTTTGGGAAAATGCGCTTGAGGCCATGTGACCAACCAGGTATGGGGCACATCCGGGTGGTACTCAGAACCAATATGTTTCACAAAAATCTCCAAAATGTCCCAATTTAAAATATTATATGATATAGGGTTGTAATATCATCAACAAATTGATTTTAAAAAAAATTATATCAATTTAAACCTTATCATTTTAATTAATACTTAGTTATTCTATTTAATTTTTAACTAGGGTAACAAATATTTCAATATTAAAATGGTTTAATATTTACTTATTTGATGTCAATTATACAATAAATAAATAAATTAGAACATTTTAAACTACATAATAATTATTATATATTTTTTAAAAAAAAATTCTGATTTTTAAATAATTTAATCAAACGTTATTTTGATAAACAATCAATGGTTTTAATTTTGACACTATTCAAATCATTGATTTTTTAAAATATTAAGATAACAAGTTAATTTAAAAAAACTATTTTTTTATATTACTAATAGGTCAAGGTAATCTATAAAATTCATTATATATATTATTTATCCCAAATTATTTTTATTTTAATATTTTTAATAACTTTTATTTGTTATATCTATTAATAAAATAATTACTACATCAATTTTGTATAATTATATAATATACATATATATTGAATAAAAATTAAAAAAAAATACTATGAAGAATATAAATCTACTAGATTTCAAGATAATATTTTTATTATAATTTATATCCTATAAAATCCATCATTTAAAATGTTATACTTATTAAATTATGAATGAGAAAACTTTAATATCACTTTAAATAAAATAATATAAGTGTCACAATATCTTCTATAAGGCTCTAAATGGTCACTAAAATGACCATTTTATGGTTATGGTATATAAATAATCTACCAATAATATTTGGTCATGTTTTTGGGTGTTTTATGGTTATTATTATTTTAATAAAAATTGTTTTATTGATTTCTCATCAATTAATTAAAATTACATCATCAAAGTATAAGTCTTTAAGGTAATTATTTATTTCTTAAAAATTAAAAATAAATTAACATGACAAATAAAAACCTTTTAGATTTTAAATGAGTATTTATAATTGAATTTATCTTTTGTATAACCTAGTATAAAAATATGATATAGTTATTAAAATTTGAGTAAGAAATATTTAATTTTTCATTAAATAAATTAAATTAAATGTCCTAATCTCATCCAAGTTGCTTATAAAGGATACCATTTGTCACGACCCGTCCTCAGGGACCGTGTCGTGACTACCCCAAGCCCGCCTTCCATAGGCCAGGGGCTGGCGACTAGCACCAAAGGCGTAAATCCCGATAACTGGGAAGGAATTGCCTTTATAAAAGTAAACAACACACCACAGAGTACAAGCGGAAGTAAAACACTAAGTACAAAGATAAGTGTTGAAAGGTAAATAGGTCAGAGTACAAACCCAAGAGAAAGTACAACTACAACTGAACAAAGTACAATAGAAAAAGACAATAACTGGAAGGACGGAAGCAGCTCCTGGGTCATCCTCCTCGGATCCTACCTGAAGGGTAGGTACAGATGGCTCAGCTCCTGGATCGTCCACCACGGATCCTACCTGAAGGGTAGGTACAGATAGCCTCCACAACGCTCTCGCTCGTCAACCTCCTCCGAGTGTCGTCTCGCCATGAATTCCACCTATGGATACTGACTCGTCGTGTAGTCTACCTCTGGGTACCGTCCAGTCCCTGAACACTCGGCCTCTATCAGCATTGCCCGTCGTCTGAAACCAACACAACGAGGTGCGGGCATAGCCCGTGCAGAGGTGAGTATAACGATACTCAGAAGGGACCCCGAGACCCTCAAGGTCTCACTAAAACCAACAAGGATAACCACAAATAATATCTCAACAGATAACATCAACTTAGGTATATGCCCATACATATACCTAAGTTATCAAGTAACCCATCTCAATCATGAGGAAACACAAAGGTCAAATACTCAGCTCAAACCAGGATTTTCATTATCGAAACCGTAACTGCTGAAGAGCCCCGTCTCTAGAGTGTACAGTGGTCTTGTCACGACTCCGAGGTACTGCTCACTAACCTAAGACTACTGAGGTACTCCTCCTATCGAGTACCGCGGGCCTGCCACCTCACATAGTAGTGCTTCCCGCCGGGGTCTGCCACCCAAACACAGTAGTGCTCCCCCCTCATAGCCTACAGAGGTACTCCTCCTGTCGAGTACCGCGGGTCTGCCACCCAAACACAGTAGTGCTCCCCACTGTGGGTCTGCCACCCAAACACAGTAGTGCTCCCCACTGGGCTATACAAGTCTCTCCGACTCGAATCAGACAAGCAGTCTTCAGGTCCCAGCCAGCTACACGGTCTTCATACTCCGTATGCTCGTCTCTGGGAGGGTCCGCTCCACGAGCTACTGGTCGATACTCCAAGTATCTCAAAGTCCCACGAATAAGTATCTCAAAGGACCACCTCGTCATAGGGGTCTCAACGCAACAGACGGCGCGTCAATCGGACGCCCGGTCCGTGAGTTACTAGCCTTTTCATCCCAGGGGCCCGATTGGTTTCATGAGCGAACCAATCCCGATCGTATCTCAATTGTACCCAGAACTCTCATAGGGTATACTCATAGGGACCATTTCTCAACGAGATCATCAACGCCGCTGACGGTTCGTCAAACGGACGTCCTGTCTGAATGATATCAGCTTTTCCATTCTAGGGGCTCGGTTGGATTTCGGGTGCAATCCAACCCGGACACTATCCAACTATATCCAAATCTCAAGATAAGTATGCCAAAATTTCCGTCTCATCAAGAGGAATTCAATGAAACAGACGGCGCGTCAATCGGATGCCCGGTCTGTGAGTTATTGGCTTTTTTGTCCTAGGGGCCCGGTTGGTTTCGTGAGTGAACCAACCCGACCACACTCCGACGGCGTCCAAACCTCGATCGGAGTAAGCCAAAAGATCTGTCTCACTTAGAGGAATCCATCAAAGTCGACAGCACGTCAATCGGATGTCTGGTGCCAAAGATATAAGCGTTTCTGCTCCGAGGGCCCGGTTGGTTTCGTGTACGAACCAACCCGGTAGAACCCAAAGTTCTCCGAAACCTTGAGTGTAATAAACTGAATCAACCTTCTCGTTCCAAGGATCTCTACGCAACTGACGGTGCATCGATCGGAGGTCCGTAGCCCAAGATATGGGCATTTGACCGAAAGTGGTCTGAAAACGGGGGGTTTGGGCCCGGGCCGACCCGGCTGGACCCGGTCCGGCCCGGCCCGGCCGGCTTGGTCAAGCCCCACCGGCCGGCCACGGCTCGGCGTGGCCGAGCCGAAGTCGCGGAGCGGGGGGGCAGTGTGCGGCCACCCTCGCCGCTAATTGGGGCCGGCGGCGAACCGTCGCCGCCTCCTGGCGGCCAGACGGCTCTGGCCGCCGCCTCCGGGTGTTTCCGCGGGCCACCAGAGTTGCTCCGGTGGTCCGTTTTCAAAACCGTCTGAGCCGGTGTTCATCTCGGGTCTCTAACTTTACTGAAAAATCTTCAAAAATACTTTGCGGCCCCGTTTTGTCGTTGCCCGTAAATCCGCACATCAATTAACAAAACACGCCGTCTTTATGGCTCTCTGGCGCAGCGCGTTGACGCCGCACCCCTTCGTCATGGCCCGATTCCGTCCTCAAATGTCTTCGGGTTTCTCTGACGCGGCGCGACGACGTCGCGTCCTTGTTCTTCTTTTCACGGCGTGGCGCGACGGCGCCGCGCATTTCCTTTTCGCATGATTCCGCGTGGTGGGACGGCACCACGCCTTCTCGTACCAAACCACAAAGGAACCAACATGAAAAAAAGGAGGAGGGTCGGCCGTGTTTTTTCAGTTCTTCCCCCTCACGTTATTCGATAACTATTGTTTTTAAACCACGAAGATCGTCAATTTGGTATTCACGAACAAAATAAGTAAATAAAATTAAAACCCCTACCTTGGTTTCAAGAGCGGAGCTTGTTCGGAGGTTCGTCGAAGAGAAAACGTCGCGGTATAACCGTCGCGGAAAGAGGCGACTTGGAAGGAGGAAGACGCGTTGCGGGAATGGCGTCGCGGAAAGAGAGACGTTGCGGAAGAACCGTTGCGGAAAGAGACATCGCGTCGCGGATCGATGTCGCGGAGTCGGTCTTTGAGGACTCGGCGTTCTTCGGCGGAGTTCGATGCGTTCTTCGCGTTCCTCGTGTTCTTCGTCGGATAGGATGAAGAACTCTAGCTTTCCTTAGCTTTTCTTCTCCAAAGGCTCTCAAGAAACTAAGAAACTAACCCATAAATAAATTAAGCCTCACTTAATTTATTAACACCACAAAACCTTTGAAATTCAAGAGTTTGAATTAACTCACCTCATTAAATTACACAAGTTGTCAAATTAAATGAAGGGGAGTTAATGGGGAGTTGAAGAGTTGAAGAATATGAAGGGGTGGGGTTAGTGTGGGCCCCACATCCTTCATAACCTACAAAGGGAAGTTGGGTAGTTACCCAACTTCCTCCTAAAGGATAAAAACACTTAGAGTAAAATAAAAATTGTTGTTAAATTTTTATTTTTAACTTCCATAATTTTTATCAACTTCTCTCCTGCAAACGCAACTCCGGAACAGGAGTTCCTAAGAAATTACCGGTGCTAATGTTCCATCAGTGCCCTCAAAATTTTATTCCGAGCACCGGTTCAAAAGTTAGAAATTCTCGCTCGTTCGTTCACTGAACGTACCCGAGCTAAACTTCGGAAATTGATTCCGGGTACACCGGACCTCGGATTCAGGCGCCGTCAGAAACTGTGTTCTTGTAAAATTCCAAAGAAAATTAAGAAAAAAATTTCCTTGAAATTTACGGGTCTTTACATTACTCTCACCTTAGGTCTTTACGTCCCCGTAAAGGTTCAACACAAACTAGGGTCACAAAAGTGGTATATAGCACGCATTTGAGCCTTCCGCTCCCATGTGCTTACCTGGAGGTTTCCGTCCTGCCTACGAAAACGCACAAGCGGAATCGACCGTCCTCATAGAATCTGCTCCTGTCGATCCTCGATCCCCACTGGAACCTCCGTGCATGACGCCCTATTATCGACGTCAAACTCCCTGAGGTCGATGATGTGTGAAGGATCAAGCACGTATCTCCTCAGTTGAGATACTTAGAAAAACTTCGTGCACCTGGTGCAACTGAGGTGGATGGGTCAAGCGGTAAACCTCCTCGCCTACCCTACTAAGGACCGAAAAAGGTCTACTGAACCTTGGAGATAACATGCCGCCTAGGCCACATCTCCGTAAACCTCATCGAGGTGAGACCCATAGGGAAACGTGGTCGTCATCCTCGAACACCAGTGGTATCTGCCTCCTGGATGACCCGGACCTTCTCTTTCGTGGCTTGGACCATCTCCGGTCCCACAAGAGCTGCAAAGATTTCTTCTTTGCCGATAAGAGAAATCTGATCTCATCCCCTGGATGAACCACTTTCTTTGCCTAATACAGTCAATCTAGACATGGATGATACTAATCCATACCAAGGATGACGTCGTAAGGCCTCGACACTACTACCAAGAGATCCAATCGTTACTCTCGCCTCCATGGGTTGAGTCAGACTGTCGGCTTCAGTGTGTGGTAACTGGGTCTCTTCCAGTAGGTATCTCACACATGAGGGTCAAGTCAATAGTTTAATCCGGAACCTCTTAGTAACAACACTGTAGAGGACAGGATTGATAACATCACAAAGGTATGTGTCTTTATTTTATTGCAGCTCATGGTATAAAGTCACAAATATAACAACAACATCATGGAACTAGATATACACCAAGAGTTCTGCTCCTGTCCACTCGCTTCTGGAGCTCTGTAGTCAAAAGCTTCTACTGCCTGAAGCTGAGCTCTCCCAAGTCCTCCTGTCCCCTACAGTCGGAGTGGACCTCCTGGTGGTGGTGGTGGAAACATCCCGAAGCGTCGTCCACCTCCAGCTGCACGGCCAGCTCCTCTGCCATGGCCGCCTGCTCCTTGTGGTCCGCCCTGATCGAACCTCTGCCTCTGCCTCAGAGGTTCTTCATTTAACTGTTGGTCATCTTCATGGCGGGTCGGACAGTAATGTGTCATGTGACCAACTCCGCCGCAGGAGTAACACTGCATGGCAGGTCTGGCTCTGTCACTTCCCTTGGTTCCTCGCACTACCGACTCTAAGTCACGCGGTCGACCACCTGTAGGTCTGGTCCTCTTGGACCTCTGCGTCATCTGTCTACTGCCTGCTGTAGAAGATTCTGGCACATGCCAGCTAGTGGTGGGTCCTGCTGCTGGAGACTTCTTAGCAAGGAAACTCTCCACCAAAAGGGCTCAATCCAACACCCCTTTCTGTGTCGGAATGCTGAGTGGAACCACAGAAGATCTAATATCTCACCTGAGCCCCTGCTCGAAGGTTCGGGCCCTGAAGAATGTGTCTCGTACCATATCTGTGGAGTAGCGCGAGAGGTCTGTGAACCTCGCTGAATACTGCACCACTGTCATGCTGCCCTGACACAGCTGAATTATCTCATGTATACGCACCGCTCGAAGGGTGGCTGGTACAAACTCTGCCCGGAACAGGCTCTCGAAGTCTGCCCAAAGAAGAGTCACCTCGTCATGCATCTGGAGCATCAGGCTCCACCATCTTCCAGCTGCTGCCTGAAGAAGGCTGGTAGCAAGGATCACCATGAAATCTACTGGCATCCCCACTAGCCTGAAAACTCTCACCACATCTTCCAGCCAATCCTCAGCCGCCTGCGGGTCCGTCCCTCCCTGGAACCTGGGTGGTCTCTGGCACTGGAACTCGTGCAGTGCACTCAAGCGACGTGCACCCTCTTCTGCTGGGGCTGGTGGCATCAGTGGCCCAACGGGTAGTAGTACCGCTGATGCCTCCGCTGGTGCCTCAACTATGATAGGGCCATGTACTGAGGCCACGTCGCTCAACGGGCTGTCAGTACGTACCACTCTCGGGGCTCTAGCTGGTCGTCCACGGGGAGGCATCCTAAAAGAAACAATGTGACACGGTCAAACATTTTATACCTGGTGAGATGACCTGGTTTGAGCTGACTTTTAAAACTTATGGAACGCACACGCAAACAGTGTTTTCGTGCACAAAGTCGGAAATCAGTTGTCAGGGTCCTGGTGTATGGATACGTCGGCTGCCCGCACCAACACTGGACTCCCTGAACTGAAAACCACACTCGGTATTCTTAACACTATCACTTCACAAAAAGAAAATATCAGAGTTATAAGTTCTCCGGTAGAACTTGTTCCTGTGATACCAATTTGTCACGACCCGTCCTCAGGGACCGTGTCGTGACTACCCCAAGCCCGCCTTCCATAGGCCAGGGGCTGGTGACTAGTACCAAAGGCGTAAATCCCGATAACTGGGAAGGCATTGCCTTTATAAAGGTAAACAACACACCACAGAGTACAAGCGGAAGTAAAACACTAAGTACAAAGAGAAGTGCTGAAAGGTAAATAGGACAGAATACAAACCCAAGTGAAAGTACAACAACAACTGAACAAAGAACAATAGAAAAAGAAAACAGCTGGAAGGACGGAAGCGGCTCCTGGGTCTTCCTCCTCGGATCCTACCTGAAGGGTAGGTACAGATGGCTCAGCTCCTGGATCATCCACCACAGATCCTACCTGAAGGGTAGGTACAGATAGCCTCCACAACGCTCTCGCCCGTCCACCTCCTCCGAGTGTCGTCTCGCCGTGAAGTCCAGCTCCGGATACTAACTCGTCGTGTAGTCCACCTCTAGGTACCGTCCAGTCCCTGAACACTCGGCCTCTATCAGCACTGCCCATCGTCTGCAACCAACACAAAGAGGTGCGTACATATCCCGTGCAGGGGTGAGTATAACGATACTCAGTAGGGACCCCGAGACCCTCAAGGTCTCACTAAAACCAACAAGGATAACCACAAAGAAGATCTCAATAGATAACCTCTACTTAGGTATATGCCCATACATATACCTATGTTATCAAGTAACCCATCTCAATCATGAGGAAACACAAAGGTCAAAGACTCAGCTCAAACCAGGATTTTCATTATCGAAACTGTAATTGCTGAAGATCCCCGTCTCTAGAGTGTACAGTGGTCCTGTCACGACTCCGAGGTACTGCTCACTAACCTAAGACTACTGAGGTACTCCTCCTATCGAGTACCGCGGGCCTACCACCTCACATTGTAGTGCTTCCCGCCAGGGTCTTCCACCCAAACACAGTAGTGCTTCCTCCTCATAGCCTACAGAGGTACTCCTCCTGTCGACTACCGCGGGTCTGCCACCCAAACACAGTAGTGCTCCCTATTGTGGGTCTTCCACCCAAACACAGTAGTGCTCCCCACTGGGCTATACAAGTCTCTCCGACTCAAATCGGAGAAGCAGTCTTCAGGTCCCAGCCAGCTACACGGTCTCCGTACTCCGTACGGTCATCTCTGGGAGGGTCTGCTCCACGAGCTACTGTTTGATACTCCAAGTATCTCAAAGTCCCATGAATAATTATCTCAAAGGATCACCTCGTCATAGGGGTCTCAACACAACAGACAGTGCGTCAATCAGACGCCCGGTCTGTGAGTTACTAGCCTTTTCATCCCAGGGGCCCGATTGGTTTCGTGAGCGAACCAATCCCGACCGTATCTCGACTTTACCCCTAACTCTCATAGGGTATACTCATAGGGACCGTTTCTCAATGAGATCATCAACTTCGCTGACGGTTCGTCAAACGGATGTCCTGTCTGAAAGATATCATCTTTTCCTTTCTAGGGGCTCGGTTGGATTTAGGGTGCAATCCAACCTGGCCACTATCCAACTATATCCAAATCTCGAGCGAAGTATGCCAAAAGTTCCGTCTCATCAAGAGGAATTCAACGAAACAGACGGCGCGTCAATCGGACGCCCGGTCTGTGAGTTATTGGCTTTTTCATTCCAGGGGCCTGGTTCGTTTCGTGAGCAAACCAACCTGACCGCACTCCGACGGCATCCAAACCTCGAGCGGAGTAATACAAAAGATCTATCTCACTTAGAGGAATCCATCAAAGTCGACGGCACATCAATCGGGCATCTGGTGCTAAAGATATAAGCATTTCTGCTCCGAGGGCCCGGTTGGTTTCGTGTACGAACCAACCTGGCCGAACCCAAAGTTCTCCGAAACGTTGAGTGTAATAAACCTAAATGACCATCTCGTTCCAAGGATCGCTACACAGCTGACGGTGCATCGATCGGAGGTCGGTAGCCCAATATATTGGCATTTGACCGAAAGTGGTCCGAAAACGGGGGTCTGGGCCCGGGCCGACCCGGCTCGACCGACCAGCCGCGGCTCGGCATGGCCGAGCTGAAGTCGCGGAGTGGGGGGCGGTTCGCGGCCGCCCTCGCCGCTAATTGGGGACGGCGGCGAACCGCCGCCGCCCATCTTCCGGCGGCGCGCTCGGGCGCCGCCGCCTCCTGGCGGCCGGACGGCTCCGGTCGCCGCCTCCGGTCACCGGCGGCGCCGCGCTGGCGATCCGGGCCTCCGGGTGTTTCCGCGGGCCACCGGAGTTGCTCCAGTGGTCCATTTTCAGAACCATCTGAGCTGGTGTTCATCTCGGGTCTCGACCTTTACTGCGCAAGCTTCAAAAATACTTTGCGGCCACGTTTTGTCATCGCCCGTCAATCCGCACGTCAATTAACAAAATGCGCCGTCTTCGTGGCTCTCCAGCGAGGCGCGTTGACGCCGCGCCCCTTCTCTGTGGCCCGACTCCGTCCGCGGATGTCTTCGGGTTTCTCCGACGCCGAGCGACGACGTCGCGTCCTTGTTCTTCTTTTCACGGCGCGGCGCGACGGCGCCGCCCATTTCCTTGTCGCATGATTCTGCGTGGTGCGACGGCACCACGCCTTCTCATACCAAACCACAAAGGAACCAACATGAAAAAAAGGAGGAGGGTCGGCCGTGTTTGTGCGGTCCGGACCCCTCGCGTTATTCGATAACTATTGGTTTTAAAACACGAAGATCTTCAAGTTGGTATTCACGAATAAAATAAGTAAATAAAATTAAAACCCCTACCTTGGTTTCAAGAGCAGAGCTTGTTCGGAGGTTCGTCGAAATGAAAACGTCATGGTATAACCGTCGTGGAAAGAGGCGACTTGGAAGGAGGAAGTCGCGTCGCGGGAATGGCGTCGCGGAAAGAGAGACGTTGCGGAAGAACCGTTGCGGAAAGAGACGTCGCGTCGCGGATCGATGTTGCGGAGTCGGTCTTCGAGGGCTCGACATTCTTCGACGGAGTTCAATGCGTTCTTTGCGTTCCTCGTGTTCTTCGTCAAAGAGGATGAATAACTCTAGCTTTCCTTAGATTTTCTTCTCCAAAGGCTCTCAAGTAACTAAGAAACTAACCCATAAATAAATTAAGCCTCACTTAATTTATTAACACCACAAAACCTTTGAAATTGAAGAGTTTGAATTAACTCACCTCATTAAATTACACAAGTTGTCAAATTAAATGAAGGTGAGTTAATGGGGAGTTGAAGAGTTGAAGAATATGAAGGGGTGGGGTTAGTGTGGGCCCCACCTCCTTCATAACCTACAAAGGGAAGTTGGGTAGTTACCCAACTTCCTCCCAAAGGATAAAAACACTTAGAGTAAAATAAAAATTGTTGTTAAATTTTTATTTTTAACTTCCACAATTTTTATCAACTTCTCTCGTGTAAACGCAACTCCAGAATAGGAGTTCCTAAGAAATTACCGGCGCTACTGTTCCATCAGTGCCCTCTGAATTTGATTCCGAGCACTGGTTCTAAAGTTAGAAATTCTCACTCGTTCGTTCACTGAACGTACCCGAGCTAAACTTCGGAAATTGATTCCGGGTACACTGGACCTCGGATTCAGGCGCCGTCAGAAACTGTGTTCTTGTAAAATTCCAAAGAAAATTAAGAAAAAAATTTCTTGAAATTTCTGGGTCTTTACACCATTTTTACCCAAGGATGTTTTAGGTAAAAAAACTCATCCAACGATATTAATAATAGTGTTAGGGTAACTTTATGATAGTATTCTTACCCTTAATTACATGATTTACACTTTTACTGTATTAATAAAAATTACCAAATTACTATTCATAATGCCCAAAAATAAAATAAATCTATTTATATAATTTGTACTAACTGGTTCAAAACATGGAATCCATTTTTTCAAAATTAAAAACACTTAAGTTTTGGTAATTAATTTAAAATTAACCCTATTGTCAAAAAGAGATAACGAGTCTTAAAAGTTAAAACATTACAAAATATTGAAATAATTTTACATCTGAATTCAATGTAAAATTAAAGATAATGAAATAAATTGTATTGAATGATAAAAATATATTATATTTATACTTTAAAACCATTAAATATTATAATTTAACCCTATAAACTATTTCAATGAAAAAAGTTTTTTTCAATTAAAAGTTACTGTATTTTTTATATTTATCAAAATTTTAAAGTTGTTAGAAAAATATTAAAAAATCATCAAAAGTAAATTTTTATATCCTTCTTATAAAGGAAATTTTTATGAAGTCATATAAAAATTATTAATGTTTCAAAAACTTAATTTAAAAGGAATTCTCCATTAAAAGGCATAAAATTACCCTTTTAAAAAATATAGGTTTTTATACTCAAATAGGTTTTATTCATACCCTATGAAAACAATATCTATTGAATGAATATAAAAAAATATTTTATGAAGTATATAATATATATTTTATTAATTTAATTTACTAATATTAATTCACTCAATTTATTAAAAAAATACAAATATATAATTGATTTATATTTTTTACAAATAATTTGTAGCGAATGAATTCACCATACATTTTCATAAATTAATTATATTTATTACCAATAACATAGATGCTAGGTTAAAATGATCATTTTATACTAAGTTCATATCATAGTTTGTTTAAACTCATGATTGCGTGCAATGAAATCTATTTAAGAATTAAAATTATTTAGAAAAAAAATTCATAAAAACATCCAGGTGTTACATAAAATTTTTAAACTAGAAAAAGTAATCCATAATGATTTACCCCCCAGTGTAGTTACACTAATCCTAGTAGAACAACTCTTAGTAAAAACAATTATCTGGTAGTCCTTTGATGCTTTAATTATCTTTGATTAAGCAAGGTATTATGCCTTAGATAAGGTTTAAAAGATGTGGTCTACCTAGATTTCAATATGGGAGTTCAAAATTGACACATAAGCAGATACAGTTAGAGGTGGAGAATGTTTTTCACTTATAATGGACCCTATTCTAGTTTTATGTGATAATAGTAGAGTTTTTTTGGGGTGTTTCATTATATTGGGGAAGCATAGGAAGTCAAGGAATAGTTATTTAGTGAAAAGTAGGTATAGGACTGAGAGTTTTTTATGTTATATAAGTGGTTTAGAATGTCACGACCCACTCACTCTAAAGGGAACCCCTCCTAGGTATGCAATGAGGGAAGTGATATGGTGACTTCTCTAGTCCCACCCCCACTAGGCCTTTGTTTGGATACTAGTACCAAGGGTATAATAAACATTCATATAGGAGGCATTACCCTCTAAGAGAACATGCAGAAGAGGGTGATAAGGTTGATACATCAATCAACACATTCTCAGACATATATATAAATAAAACATAAGTGAAAACATGAAATTACATACAGTACTATAACAACTGAAAGTAAAAACTATAGGTACCAAAATCTAAAGATAGAAATGTCCCAGAAGCCCAAAGAGCTCCTAAAAACCATGAGCTAGTAATATCCAACCTCTTCTAGAACCTACTCCTTCTAACCTAAAAAATAGTTTTTATATATGTAGGGTGAACATAATAGCATACTCAATAGTATTTCCCCCAGATCCTCTCATGTAAAATATAATGAAATAATTCTAAATCATAGTGATCAACAGTGAAACAAACTCGTCACCTAAATAAGTATAACAAGTTCCAATTCTCACCATAGAAAAATCTCACAAAGTATCACATAAAATATAGAATATAATATGATAATGAAACATCAAGGATACCCCACTCTCGCTTCACTACTAGTTTTCCACTCTTCCCCCAACATCGCATGTCTTGGACCATCTCTCTCCAAAATAAGTCAGCACGAAGACACTTGTACAAAGTATCACAACATGCACCAATTGCATCACATCATCTCATCCACATCACCATATATAGTAACCAAGAAGTTTCAAGGATCCACCACATCCTCTATGGAATTCATCATACACCATGTATTATACCTCAATCCATCACAACCCATATACCGAGTAAATACCTCAAGCCATCACAGCATATAAACTTCATAGCTATAATAATTTTTTGGTTACTATATTCAGGGACTCATTTGTATGAATAACCACAATCCACCATGGCTCTCTACACAAATATATGGTGAAAATGAACACCATATATATCAACACAAGTAACTACCAAGATAAGAGATTGGGTCAAGAGGGGTAGTTAGCCATCCATCTCCTAATCAGGATGTTGAGAAAAACAACCTCCCTGAGTTCATTGTGTTTCAGTCACCCTAAATAACTTGTTTGGGGTACTATATTAAATAATATAATATATAGGATAAAATATAGCTCACAAACACACTATGGATATAACCTGGTATTCGACTAAACTGTAGCTAACATTTCTCAGATTATCAACTTCCACTACTAAGACCTGATATCCTAAAAGCACACAGGCATTTAAAAAGAGATAATTTAATTATTTATTTCATTTTTTGACATTTAATTTTTTAAAAATTAATTTATTATATATTTAATTAACCGTTATCATTATTTTAGGATACATTCATTAACCACTATCATGAATTTCATGCCCTTTAGGTATAATCCAAACTGAGCCCATGGTTTATCAATATTAACTTCTTTTTAGCATTTTTATTCCATAAACACTAACCCTGTGGATTAAGAATTATTTATTCATTATTATAATCATTACATAATCTAGGTACTCTAGGAAAACAATCCTAAGATACTACCAATAGGAAACATGAAACCAAGAACATCCAAACGCCTCAAGTAATGGGGAAAGAAATGTAGACAAAACAAGTAACCCGTCTATTGGCCATTAAATAGATTAATAAGAGATCATCCCAACTCTTAGTATCACGTCAATTGGTATTCCCAACATTAACATTTTCTATTATATTTTGTATGACCCCTGACACCCACATGCATAACCTGATGCATCTCTCCATCACAGGCATCAATTGTTTCCACATCATCTGGGAGTCCCCACCCACATCACATCAGTCATCCCAGGCTTAGGCATACCAGGATCATATAATATATAGGCCTCACCACCCCATATCACGTCACATAGTGAAGCTATCATATGTATCACATGACAAAAGAAATAGTAAATAAAATAGAAAATACAACAAGTCCATCTAGTCCCTAAAAGAAGACATATATCCTTCACACATAAACAAGCTCTCATGGATCCAAACTCAAGGCACTTATACTTCTCAAGGAGACAGGAAAATCAATCCCTATAAATTATCTTTGTCAGAAAACAAGTTTTTATTTTATCCTAAATTAATATATTTATTATTCATAGGTTCCAACTATGTAAAAACTATGGCATCAAGCTATAATAATCTATTAGAAGATTAAATTTTCTCTCTATCATTTAATCCAGTTTCATCAAACTATGAGAAGTACCATTTTCATTTAACATGTTTATTTATTACCAACATTCTCAACAAATAATATAATTCTTAAAATTAATTATAAATTCCATTAACATGAAAATACATATTTAATTAAGAATGACCATTGCATCAATTTTATTATCATTAAATTATAAGAAACACTACATTCATTAAACTTGCCTATTATTTTCTAGACAATTAATTATCAATTAAATAATTATGTCTTTATGTTCTTTAAAAATTTATACAAAGAATAATATTATAATACATAGCATAACAATACATTCTAACAAGAATATATTAGATATCACACTACCTAGTAAATCAAGAGGAAACTTATTGTCCCGGTATAACAACAATGACATGTGACCACTAACCAATTATTTATTAATCCAATTAAATAATAATTAGGTTATTCCCGTTATCATAAAAATTGATAAATCATACTAACTTTATGATTGCACGTAAATAAATAAGAGAAGTAGTGAATCCATTACATCAAAGGCCTAAATTTTCTTCACATGAGAATAGACCAACATCATAGATCTCAGTCACCCATCTCACGAGAGCTAAATCCGTATAAGTAAACTTTACCATAACTGAAACAAAAAAAAACTAAGAAAAATATATTATAATTATTTATAGAAACCACCATCACATGGAAAGAAGAAATTGGAGGATCCAGTTTGAAGAACCAAGAGGGAAGAGGTATTATGTATCTATGATCGACATGGATTGAAGATGGGAAGCAAATAATCGATCCCCGTGGAAGGAATACCAATATACCTTGAGAGAAATGTTGGTCGCCTGGGGTTTGTGAGAAAATAAAAGGATTTGAGAAAAATTGAGTCACTATAGCTTTTAAAGGGGCACTTCATAGTGGATTTTCATGACATGAAACCTTTTCATTTCAGATAAGTATCCAGTTTTATGTTCCAAAACATAAATGTGTCACCTTGAACCATTTAACCCCAATTTAATTCATGTTGTGAACCACCGCATGAACCAGCCTCACACAAGCCTTCAAGTGCACATTCATGACTTGAAACCCTTACAGATCATGAATTATCCCTGCTTCCATGTTTTAGTAGCTAAACACCTACAGACCTGATTTAGACCTCCTCTAAGCACCATGGGCTATAGAAATATGAAAAGGGTTAGAACAGATAGATCTGGTCCCTTAAATTAGATACCTCTCAAAACATTCTCATCCTCAAGAATCCAAAACAAAACCTATAGAGAAAAGAAAAATGGGTCATCTGAATATCCACTCCGCAATATACTTCTCAAGGATCTCTCCATCATAGGAGATCAACTACCTCACTCAAATGAAACAATCAAAAAACCACACAATATCAATTACCCGCTCCTAAACACTCTCCTAGGGGAGATACCTATCAAATGATAGCAAGGTTACTAATAATAAAAAAATGGAACCATATTATAATATATAAAGGTAAGCATCCTCAAAATGAAAAATGTTATAATAGAAGATATAAACATAAAACAACTTAGGGTATTGAGCGTGCATCTACAATTCAAATTCCTAAGTACTGTCCTCTACACTACTATATCTCCACAAGACATGAACTAGGAGAATAACACCTCTAAACATCATCTTCTCATGGTGATCGTGGATCTCCATCGGCTTCCCCTTGAAGGTCACATCATCATCAACATAGATGACACCCCAAACAATAAATTTAGAGTCTTAATGATGATAATAGTACTGCTGGAACATGTAAAAATAGTGTTTATTATGCTCATTGATGAGGTAAGTGTTATCTGATACGCCACATCACCAACATTAACCAACACCTATAAAGGGCCTTCCAATCGAGGAGAAATCTTACCCACACAACCAAACCTTCATTTCCCATGACATTGATTCACCTTCAAGAACACATGATCTCTAACATAGAACTCAATAGTAATCCTCCTATGATCACCATAGGATTTACAAAAATATTGTTCATGAATTACTTATATCATCTCTATCGTATTCTATACCAGTTATGGTCTGATAATTGTTGCCTCTCCAAATACAGTGCCGCACAATGAATAATGGAAAGATCAATCATAGAAATATTCAAATGGTTCCATACCAATGGTTGAGTGGAAACTATTATTTTAAGAAAATTCGACTATAGATAAGTGCCTCATCCATGACCCTTTAAAATCTAGTACACAAGATCACAACATGTCTTTAAGAGTTTGGATGGTCCGATCTATTTAACCATCCATATAGAGATGAAAAGTAGTGTTAATTCATTAATAATATCCAAAATCATACTACACACCTCTTCAGAACATGGAGGTAAACTAAGGATCCAAATCATAGATGATCATCTATGGGACTCTGTGGAGTCACACCACCTCCTCCAGATACTACCTCGAAAAAACCTCTACTGATCTTGACTCCCTGATTGCTATAAAGTAGGGTGATTTGATCAAATAATCCATTATCACCCCTATATAATCATATACTCCCAGAGCTCAATGTAAATTAGTAACTAATTCCATCTAGATGTCCTCCCACTTCTACTGGGAACACCTAATGTATGGAGAAAATCACTAGGAACGTGGTTCTCAGCTATTACCTTCTGGCAGACCAAACATCGAGAAAAACACAATTCAACTGCATGATTTAACCTAGGACACTAAAACTAAGCTATAAAATTTGGGTACATATTTTTCACACTATTGTGTGCCACCAAAGAAAATCTATGAAACTGATATAGAACCATCTGACGCATCATTAAAGGAACAAAAATCCTACCCTAGAACAACAATCGGTGTTTTCCTACCTCAATCCAACCATCAGGGGAATCGCTAAAAACAACCCAGTTGTAACACCCCGAGCTTCCATGATACGCTTCTCATTAAATAATGCAATATCTTTCATTGTACGCAACTTCGAGTTCTAACACACCGCAACTAATCAAAGTAGCCATTATGAATAGTAATAACCACTTTTTAAATTTATAGAAATTTTATATTTCAAAATGGACTTAATTTTTGTATTCCTAATATTGAAATTAGTATATGTTGAATTTTTTGTAATTTTCTGAGAACTTCCAAATTTTTATGAATAGTGAAAAATACATAAAACAACTTTTTTAATCAAAATAATTTATAGTGATAAGTTATACTATTGAGTGGTTTTAAAGTATAATTAGAGTATATTTTTACCATTTCATCCAATGGTGTTCATTAGAATTAATTTCACTTTGAAATTGGACATAAATAATTGTCAATCTTTTGATATAAATTGTTTCTTAAAAACACGCTATTTGTTGTGACAGTGGGAATTAATTATAAAATTAATTAATGAAACTTATATGTTTGGAATTTCATAAAATAGACATCATTTTTGAATTTGGAATATCAATTATAGTTTATGGTGAAATTTTGGCATTGTTCTGAAAAACTTCAATTTTTGATGAATAGTGAAACCACTAAGTGGTAGTTAAATAACTGATTTTTCGTTTAAATTAAATATTACCACTTCTGTGTTTTGATTTTCAAAAATCCGACATACATGGTTTTAATTAAGAAGTAAAATGTGGTTCGATGAGATTAAAATAATTTTTGGTGAATAGTAACTTTTATGTTCTTAATCGCGATTATAGGTAATTAGTGTAGTTTAAGGTAAAAATAATGTTTTAAAAACATGAGATGAGCTTGACACATGTCCTACCCTCATTGTATGTGTCATGGACGACCAAGACAATCCATGGGTCAACTTGGGGACCCCATGGAGCCACTTTAGTTAGAAACTGACATAAATACCTTTTATTTAATGTTAAAGTAAAAAATGACACAAACATGAAATGTTTTACTAAAACAATTTTTACATGGGGTTATACAAGTCATATTTTTTACTATAAATATTCATTTGAAATATAAAAATATTTACTACATCATAGTATTTTTTTATAATTTTTAGACATTAAATAAATTAAATTATTTATGACATCATTATGATGCAGTGATGACCTCATTATTTAACGATTTTAATAAAATGAAAAGATAATGTACAATCCAAGTCTTACAATTGTCCAAATACTATTGGATGGGTATATTTCGAACCCTTATCACCTTATACACTAATTATATAAGTGTGGTACCTTTAGAATCCGAAAAGCATTGTATAATAATGTAAAATTTTCTTACTTTCCAAGAGTGCCCCTCCTCTCCTCTTATAAAAGGCCCCCACCTCTACCACCTCATTCACACTTTCAAGCCATTTGGCTCGGCCAACCTCTGCCCAAATACCCTCCCAACTTCCCTACCTTACTCCTAGAAGCCTCACTTTGGGCAGAATTCTTCCCAAGGAAGCCTTTGGCTCAAATCAAAAAGAGTTACCCGATTTTTAGGTAATGTCTTCTCTAATGTTGTTTTGTTTTATTTAGCTTCTCCAACCCCTTAAACTCTTTTTATTCATTTCTTTTGTAACAACACCAGTATACTCAATATACTAGTATTTTTTTATAAGAATTATTCTAGCTACACTTACACACACCTACATCTAATGGTTAAAGAACATACTATTTCTGTGGATGGCGAATTTCTGCCTCATGAAACGATGATTGTTCAACACTCATATAACACCTTCAAAGGTGTACATTAAGATGTCACTATATTTATATATGATATATAATATGTTTATGTTTTACTTATGCTTCTGTATTTCTCATTTATGTCATACTTTATGATTTCCATTATGGGTAAACGCGATAATTTCATTTTAGGAAGTGCGGACTACCGCCCCCTCAAAGTGATTTGAATCGTTAATGCCATATGTGGGATGTATAAAGGATGGATTAAATGGTATTATACACTATATTATACTGTAATTATATTATACATTTATATCATTATGATTTCATTCCATTAAATACGAAATAGAAATGAAAGTAGCGTTCATGCGTACGTACGGCTTACCGTCTCCATGAACGGTTCATTTCATTTCTTACCTCTAAATGTTACGTAATATTATAAATGAATGTATATACTGTATATATATGATATATATGATATCTAAATCATGAATATAATTCTAGATATAATGGATATTTCACCACATGAACATTTGTAATTATAAGAAGTTTATTTTTGACTCAAGTACCAAAGATCGACAAAACGACCGTTATTAACTTAAATAATTACATAATGTTCATAACATGGTAATAAGTGATATAAAAGGAATAATGAACATGAAAAAGGTTCTTAAGTAAATAGAAATTAACTCTAGTTTATTATTAAGGAGGTTAAATAATGGTCGAGTCAGGACAAGACGCAAGGTAAGGGAACTTCTTAACCCAACTTCCATTCTTTGGGTTAATCTCCTACTTTCAAATTATGTCATGATATTATTATGTCTTATTTTGTATTTTTACTTTATTTATGTGTACCTATATTGAATACACATAATAGATCTACTTTATTTTAAAAATGATCATTTTAAGGACTTCGTCTCAATCTCCTTTCATTGAGGCATATTTGGTTTTATACATAACTTTCTTTTATACGGTGTATAAACCCCTTTGAATTTTACGTTTATTCAAAAGGAATCTTTTTTATACAAAGCATTTTACTAAACGACAAAGAGGGAATATTTTTATTTCCATACTTATGTGGCGACAATGACTTCTCCGCCACCGGGACCATAATTTGAGTTTCGGATTCCTCTACAAGCCATCATTTTTTTTAATGAAAAATAAATACAAAGTTTTAACTTTCTTTTATTTTGGTATTGAAAATGGTTTTGAAAGCTTTTTTATTATATCAATGTGTTGTATTGATATCTTGTGATTGAAATGTGGAAATGTTATGTTTCCTTTATGCATGTTTTATGTGATACGATTATGTTATGGTTTATGATATGTTTAAACCTATTCATATGAGGAATGCATTGGACTTAATAAGTGACGGGTGGAGCCCGCTATAGCTTCTCGATGCATCGGCAGGTCTCATGAGACAAACTAGTGTCTTAGCACGAGGCCTTGACAAAACCTTATTTGTGGTCTTAGCACGAGGCCTTGGCTACATGGTTATGATAGTCTGGAATTATGCATTCCATCATTATGAAAGTGGTTATTGATATTGCATGTGATTATTCGACCAGTAGAATATCCATGTGAAGAAGTAAATGGCATTATCTCATTTTACTTTTTCCATATTATGTTGATGTTCAAGTTTAAAAGGTTTTTGTTTTAGTTATACATTGCCTTAAATGTTTATGTTTATTTATGAAAGCTTCCGCAATATTGTTATCCTTACTGAGCATTTGAGCTCACCCCTTTCAATGTTTTAATATTTTCCAGGATGTGAAGAAGTATTTTATGAATGACCTGCAGGGATAGTCAGAAGAGGATATGAGTGTGGACTATGAAGAATTTGTTATTAGTTATTCACTTTATGATGTAATGTAACATTTATGAATGTATCTAGTGTTTCCAATGCTACTAAACTAATCGGTCTTTCGAGACTTGATCTTTTGTGATCATGCCAATGTTATGAAGTAATGCACCGACTCTGGGTAGCTGGGGTCGGGGCGTTACAGTTGGTATCATAGGCAGTTTAGTACTAACCTTGGAAGCTAGATTTAGATAAACTCCGATTAGAGCACATAGCCCGAAGATAGACTTTGAGGATTAGTATAGAAGAACTTCCTAAAATTTTGGTATTGTAGAGATGTTTTGAGTTTTCCGAATAATACATCCCTGTCTAGATACGAGCAGGTAGAGGCAGCTCTGGCACAGATGTACCTAGGGGTAAAACCCCAAAACACCGCTTTGAGCTAGACTCGAATGGGAACTGGTGCACGACAACGGGCCTTGCTGCACTCTTGGTTACGACACTCCCGGGGGATATGCTTAGGATAATTCTCGTTTTCTTTACAAACCACTATGAACGGTTATGAGTATATACTTCCTCAAAGAAAACCTTTTTATGATTATGGATTATATCCATAAATAGTTCAATTTATGTTAAGTATTTTATAAGTATGGAATTATGTATTTTGATTCATAAACTAATCTAGTTTATGCCATTGTATAGAAATGGCACCTAGTGGAAGGAATGGAAACTGTATCAATGCATGAACTCTGTGTAGGGATTGCCCTCCTGCTCAAGATAATTATTGTGGATCTGGAGATACAACTAGTGCTGATCAACTTATTACCATACTGGGACAACTCACTCAGGTTATGAATAATAACCTTACTCGTATGGAGCACCCTGATCTGCAACGTGGAGGATTAATGTTAGACCTCTTCATGAGGCAACAACCACCAACATTTAATGGGGGTACAAATCCATTAGTATCTGAGCAATGGATAAACTCCTCAGACAAAATATTCCACGCCTTGGGGAGTAGTGAAAGGGAAAAGGTTATCATGGCAGTTTACCGCCTCACTGGAGATGCTGATCAATGGTGGTCATTGATTCAAAACACAAAGGAAGATGATGACATATCGAATATGGAATGGAGGGAGTTCAAAGATCTTTTCTTAGAAAAATACTTTCCTCATGACCATAGAGCAGATATGGAAAGGCAATTTCTGAGTCTGAAACAAAAGGAGGATGAGAATGTCGCAAAGTATGAGGCCAACTTTACAAGGTTAGCGAGGTATGCTGCAGATTATATACGTAACCCAAGAGGTAATATTGATCGTTTCTTTGATGGGTTAAAACCATTTCTCCATCGATCTTTTGTATCACATTCGTTCTCAACATACGAAGATATTGTCTCATGTGCTATCAAGACAGAAAAGGAATTCTCTAAGTCTTATGACAACAAAGTAAAGTAAGAGAAGAAGAGAACGGTGGAACAAGAGACAGATAAAGGGAAAAAGGGAAAGAATGATTTTCCATTATGTGATAATTGTGGGAAGAATCACCCTGGTACTTGCCTTAAAGGAATGGGAGTTTGTTATAAATGTGGAGAAAAAGGTCACCAGGCGCGTGATTGCAAGGGAAAGAAAGAGGCTATCAATGTTGAGTGCTACAATTGTAGGGAAATGGGGAATTATGCAAATGAATGTCCTAAGCGTCAGGGAAACTTACCTCGGAAAAGGCCAAGGGATCAAGGAAAATCTTATGATGTTACTACAGTTGAAGCAGAATAATTAATGTATTGGTGCTTTTGGACTCATGGATTATATTCTGGTTATTAGAATAATGTGATATATATATATATAAGGATTGTACTGCAGTACTTGTTGATTTCAGTAAGGTTTTAATATGATGAAGGTAATAATATTTTTAGTATGTGACAAAAAGAGAAACTTTAATTTGTTTGGGGAATCTGATAAATTGATTTTGGAATTAAGAGACCTTTTAGAAAAAGTCTGGACAGATGTATTTTGGATAACTATAAAGGTTGGAGTGGATTAAGTTGATCTTTGGATAGTATTGTTTAAGGTTAAAAAAATTATGAATATTATTTTTGGAATATTATAATACTATAGTTTTAGGAAAAGGACAACCTGCAGGGTGGGGCATAACCCGTCGCATCGGACAAAGCTGCAGGAATCGAACCCCCAACCATAGTGCGACAGGCCTTTATTTCATACCACTAGCCTACAGGAAGTCCCTGGTTATTACAAAATAATTTTACTAATCTAAATGGTATGTGTTAACATTTGGAACCTTATAAAATTAGGATAAGTATAATATTTTTGAGTTCTATTATCTTTTTGAGTGAAAGATGAGTTGAAGGTTGAAACTCTAATTGTCAAGCATAAATATATATATACCTATCTCTTATTCAATGAATAAATTAATTCTTAAACTTTATTAAAGGGATATTAAAACAAAAAATGTGTTATCCTAATACCTTATGTCTTGTTGAACTGATGATATTTTAAATCAACATAGATTGAAGGCTTTGAGGCCCTCAATTTGACAGTTGATTGTGATTGATGACCTCAATCACTCCCTACAAATATTTACGTTTTTCCTCCAATTATATGTCTCTAATTTCCACCAATGTTCTCCTAATCGAGATCATAATTGGGTGGTGACTTTTTCATTTCCCTTTCCCTCTTCTTAAGGCTAAATTTTATTAATCTTATTTCCGATGTGGGTTTTCCACAAAGGTATTTTCTCTTTTCAACCCTTTATTTTCCAAGAAAAATTTCAAATTGAGAGGATGCAATTTATTGAAGGAGGGGAGAATGTAACACCCCAAGCTTCCATGATACGCTTCTCATTCAATAATGTAATAGCTTGCATTGTACGCAACTTCGAGTTCTAACACACCGCAACTAATCAAAGTAGCCGTTATGAATAGTAATAACCACTTTTTAAATTTATAGAAATTTTATATTTCAAAATGGACTTCATTTTTGTATTCCTAATATTGAAATTAGTCTATGTTGAATTTTTTGTAATTTTCTGAGAACTTCCAAATTTTTATGAATAGTGAAAAACACTTAAAACAACTTTTTTAATCAAAATAATTTATAATGATAAGTTATACTATTGAGTGGTTTTAAATTATACTTAGAATATATTTTTACCATTTTATCCAATGGTTTTCATTATAATTAATTTCACTTTGAAATTGGACATAAACAATTGTCAATCTTTTGATATAAATTGTTTCTTAAAAACACGTTGTTTGTTGTGACAGCGGGAATTAATTATAAAATTAATTAATTCAACTTATATGTTTGTAATTTCATAAAATATAAATCATTTTTGAATTCGAAATATCAATTATAGCTTAGGGTGAAATTTTGGCATTGTTCTGAAAAACTTCAATTTTTTTATGAATAGTGAAACCACTAAGTGGTAGTTAAATAACCGATTTTTCGTTTAAATGAAATATTACCACTTCTATGTTTTGATTTTCAAAAATCCGACATACATGGTTGTAATTAGGAAGTAAAACGTGGTTCAATGAGATTAAAATAATTTTTGGTGAATAGTAACTTTTAAGTTCTTAATCGCGATTAGGGGTAATTAGTGTAGTTTAAGGTAAAAATAATGTTTTAATAATATGAGATGAGCTTGACACATGTCCTACCCTCATTGGATGTGCCATGGCCGACCAAAACAATCCATGGGTCAACTTGGGGACCCCATGGAGCCACTTTAGTTAGAAAATGACATAAATAACTTTTATTTAATGTTAAAGTAAAAAATGACACAAACATAAAATGTTTTACTAAAACAATTTTTACATGGGGTTATACAAGTCATATTTTTGACTATAAATAGTAATTTGAAAGCTAAAAATATTTACTACATCATAGTATTTTTTTATAATTTTTATACATTAAATAAATTAAATTATTTATGACATCATTATGATGCAGCGATGACCTCATTATTTAACGATTTTAATAAAATGAAAAGATAATGTACAATCCAAGTCTTACACCTGTCCAAAGACTATTGGATGGGTATATTTCGAACCCTTATAACCTTATCCACGGATTATATAAGTGTGGGACCTTTAGAATCCGAAAAGCATTGTATAATAATGTAAAATTTCCTTACATTCCAAGAGTGCCCCTCCTCTCCTCTTATAAAAGGCCCCCACCTCTACCACATCATTGACACTTTCAAGCCATTTAGATTGGCCAAACTCTACCCAAATACCCTCCCAACTTCCCTACCTTACTCCTAGAAGACTCAATTTGGGCAGAATTCTTCCCAAGGAATCCTTTGGCTCAAATCAAAAAAAGTTACCCGATTTTTAGGTAATGTCTTCTCTAATGTTGTTTTGTTTTATTTAGCTTCTCCAACACCTTAAACTCTTTTTATTCATTTATTTTGTAACAACACCAGTATCCTCAATATACTAGGATGTTTTTATAAGAAGTATTCGAGCTACACTTACACACACCTACATCTAATGGTTAAAGAACATACTATTTCTGTGGATGGCGAATTTCTGCCTCACGAAACGATGATTGTTCAACACTCATATAACACCTTCAAAGGTGGACATTAAGATGTCAATATATTTATATATGATATATAATATGTTTATTTTTTACTTATGCTTCTGTATTTCTCATTTATGGCATACTTTATGATTTCCATTATGGGTAAACGCGATAATTTCATTTTAGGAAGTGCGGACTACAGCCCCCTCAAAGTGATTTGAATCGTTAATGCCATATGTGGGATGTATAAAGGATGGAGTAAATGGTATTATACACTATATTATACTGGAATTATATTATATATTTATATAATTATGATTTCATTCCATTAAATACGAAATAGAAATGAAAGTAGCGTTCATGCGTACGTACGGCTTACCGTCTCCATGAACGGTTCATTTCATTTCTTACCTCTAAATGTTATGTAATATTATAAATGAATGTATATACTGTATATATATGATATATATGATATCTACATCATGAATATAATTCTGGATATAATGGATATTTCACCACATGAACAACTTGTAATTATAAGAAGTTTATTTTTGACTCAAGTACCAAAGATCGACAAAACGACCGTTATTAACTTAAATAATTACATAATGTTCATAACATGGTAATAAGTGATATAAAAGGAATAATGAACATTAAAAAGGTTCTTAAGTAAATAGAAATTAACTCTAGTTTATTATTCCGGAGGTTAAAGAACGGTCGAGTCAGGACAAGACGCAAGGTAAGGGAACTTCTTAACCCAACTTCCATTCTTTGGGTTAATCTCCTACTTTCAAATTATGTCATGATATTATTATGTCTTATTTTGTATTTTTACTTTCTTTATGTGTACCTATAGTGAATACACATAATAGATCTATTTTATTTTAAAAATGATCTTTTTAAGGACTTCGTCTCAATATCATTTCATTGAGGCATATTTGGTTTTATACAGAACTTTCTTTTATACGGTGTATAAACCCCTTTGACTTTTACATTTATTCAAAAAGAATCTTTTTTATATGAATAGTTTTACTAAACGACAAAAAGGGAATGTTTTTATTTCCATACTTATGAGGCGACAATGACTTCTCTGCCGCCGTGACCATTATTTGAGTTTCAGCTTCCTCTACAAGCCATCATTTTTTTTAATGAAAAATAAATACAAAGTTTTAACTTTCTTTTATTTTGGTATTGAAAATGGTTTTGAAAGCGTTTTTATTATATCAATGTGTTGTATTGATATCTTGTGATTGAAATGTGGAAATGTTATGTTTCCTTTATGCATGTTTTATGTGATACGATTATGTTATGGTTTATGATATGTTTAAACCTATTCATATGAGGAATGCATTGGACTTAATAAGTGACGGGTGGAGCCCTCTATAGCTCCTCGATGCATCGGGAGGTCTCATGAGACAAACTAGTGTCTTGGCACGAGGCCTTGACAAAAACTTATTTGTGGTCTTGGCACGAGGCCTTGGCTACATGGTTATGATAGTCTGGCATTATGCATTCCATCATTATGAAAGTGGTTATTGATATTGCATGTGATTATTCGACCAGTAGAATATCCATGTGAAGAAGTAAATGGCATTATCTCATTTTACTTTTGCCATATTATGTTGATGTTCAAGTTTAAAAGGCTTTTGTTTTAGTTATACATTGCCTTAAATGTTTATGTTTATTTATGAAATCTTCCGCAATATTGTTATCCTTACTGAGCATCTGAGCTCACCCCTTTCAATGTTTTAATATTTTCCAGGATGTGAAGAAGTATTTTATGAATGACCTGCAGGGATAGTCAGAAGAGGATATGAGTGTGGACTATGAAGACTTTGTTATTATTTTTTCACTTTATGATGTAATGTAACATTTATGAATGTATCTAGTGTTTCCAAGGCTACTAAACTAATCGGTCTTTCGAGACGTGACCTTTTGTGATCATGCCAATGTTACGAAGTAATGCACCGACTCTGGGTAGCTGGGGTCGGGGCGTTACAGTTGGTATCAAAGGTAGTTTAGTACTAACCTTGGAAGCTAGATTTAGATAAACTCCGATTAGAGCACATAGCCCGAAGATAGACTTTAAGGATTAGTATAGAAGAACTTCCTAGAATTTTGGTATTGTAGAGATGTTGTGAGTTTTCCGAGAAATACATCCCTGTCTGGATACGAGCAGGTAGAGGCGGCTCTGGCACAGATGTACCTAGGGGTAAAACCCCAAAACACCGCTTTGAGCTAGACTCGAACGGGAACTGGTGCACGACAACGGGCCTTGCTGCACTCTTGGTTACGACACTCCTGGGGGATATGCTTAGGATAATTCTTGTTTTCTTTACAAACCACTATGAACGATTATGAGTATATACTTCCTCAAAGAAAACATTTTTATGATTATGGATTATATCCATAAATAGTTCAATTTATGTTAAGTATTTTATAAGTATGGAATTATGTATTTTGATTCATAAACTAATCTAGTTTATTCCATTGTATAGAAATGGCGCCTAGTGGAAGGGATGGAAACCGTATCAATGCACGAACTCCGTGTAGGGATTGACCTCCTGCTCAAGATAATTATTGTGGATCTGGAGATACAACTAGTGCTGATCAACTTATTACCATATTGGGACAACTCACTCAGGTTATGAATAATAACCTTACTCGTATGGAGCACCCTGATCTGCAAAGTGGAGGATCAATGTTAGACTGCTTCATGAGGCAACAACCACCAACATTTAATGGGGGTACAAATCCATTAGTATCTGAGCAATGGATAAACTCCTTAGAGAAAATATTCCACGCCTTGGGGAGTAGTGAAAGGGAAAAGGTTATCATGGCTGTTTACCGCCTCACTGGAGATGCGGATCAATGGTGGTCATTGATTCAAAACACAAAGGAAGATGATAACATATCGAATACGGAATGGAGGGAGTTCAAAGATCTTTTCATAGAAAAATACTTTCCTCATGACCATAGAGCAGATATGGAAAGGCAATTTCTGAGTCTAAAACAAAAAGAGGATGAGAATGTCGCAAATTATGAGGCCAACTTTACAAGGTTAGCGAGGTATGCTGCAGATTATATACGTAACCCAAGAGGTAATACTGATCATTTCTTTGATGGGTTAAAACCATTTCTCTGTCAAGCTTTAGTATCACAATCGTTCTCAACATACGAAGATATTGTCTCATGTGCTATCAAGACAGAAAAGGAATTATCTAAGTCTTATGACAACAAAGTAAATCAAGAGAAGAAGAGAACGGTGGAACAAGAGACAGATAAAGGGAAAAAGGGAAATAAGGATTTTCCATTATGTGATAATTGTGGGAAGAATCACCCTGGTACTTGCCTAAAAGGAATGGGAGTTTGTTATAAATGTGGAGAAAAAGGTCACCAGGCGCGTGATTGCAAGGGAAAGAAAGAGGCTATCAATGTTGAAATCTACAATTGTAGGGAAATGGGGCATTATGCAAATGAATGTCCTAAGCGTCAGGGAAACTTACCTTAGAAAAGGCCAAGGGATCAAGGAAAATCTTATGATGTTACTACAGTTGAAGCAGAATAATTAATGTATTGGTGCTTTTGGACTCATGGATTATATTCTGGTTATTAGAATAATGTGATATATATATATAAGGATTGTACTGCAGTACTTGTTGATTTCAGTAAGGTTTTAATATGATGAAGGTAATCATATTTTTAGTATGTGACAACAATAGAAACTTTAATTTGTATGGGGAATCTGATAAATTGATTTTGGAATTAAGAGACCTTTTAGAGAAAGTCTGGACAGAGGTATTTTGGATAACTTTAAAGGTTGGAGTGGATTAAGTTGATCTTTGGATAGTATTGTTTAACGTTAAAAAAAATATGGAGATTATTTTTGGAATATTATAATACTATAGTTTTAGGAAAAGGATAACCTGCAGGGTGGGGCATAACCCGTCGCATCGGACAAAGCTGCAGGAATCGAACCCACAACCATAGTTCGACAGGCCTTTATTTCCTACCACTAGCCTACAGGAAGTCCCTGGTTATTACAAAATAATTTTACTAATCTAAATGGTATGTGTTAACATTTGGAACCTTATACAATTAGGATAAGTATAATATTTTTGAGCTCTATTATCTTTTTGAGTGAAAGATGAGTTGAAGGTTGAAACTCTAATTGTCAAGCATAAATATATATATACCTATCTCTTATTCAATGAATAAATTAATTCTTAAACATTAGTAAATAGATATTAAAACAAAAAATGTGTTATCCTAATACCTTATGTCTTGTTGAACTGATGATATTTTAAATCAACATAGATTGAAGGCTTTGAGGCCCTCAATTTGACAGTTGATTGTGATTGATGACCTCAATCACTCCCTACAAATATTTACGTTTTTCCTCCAATTATATGTCTCTAATTTCCACCAATGTTCTCTTAATCGAGATCATAATTGGGTGGTGACTTTTTCATTTCCCTTTCCCTCTTCTTAAGGCTAAATTTTATTAATCTTATTTCCGATGTGGGTTTTCCACAAAGGTATTTTCTCTTTTCAACCTTTTATTTTCCAAGAAAGATTTCAAATTGCGAGGATGCAATTTATTGAAGGAGGGGAGAATGTAACACCCCGAGCTTCCATGATACGCTTCTCATTCAATAATGCAATAGCTTGCATTGTACGCAACTTCGAGTTCTAACACACTGCAACTAATCAAAGTAGCCGTTATAAATAGTAATAACCACTTTTTAAATTTATAGAAATTTTATATTTCAAAATGTACTTCATTTTTTTATTCCTAATATTGAAATTAGTCTATGTTGAATTTTTTGTAATTTTCTGAGAACTTCCAAATTTTTATGAATAGTGAAAAATACTTAAAACAACTTTTTTAATCAAAATAATTTATAGTGATAAGTTTTACTATTGAGTGGTTTTAAAGTATAATTAGAATATATTTTTACCATTTTATCCAATGGTGTTCATTAGAATTAATTTCACTTTGAAATTGGACATAAACAATTGTCAATCTTTTGATATAAATTGTTTCTTAAAAACACGCTATTTGTTGTGACAGCGGGAATTAATTATAAAATTAATTAATGAAACTTATATGTTTGGAATTTCATAAAATAGACATCATTTTTGAATTCGGAATATCAATTATAGCTTAGGGTGAAATTTTGGCATTGTTCTGAAAAACTTCAATTTTTGATGAATAGTGAAACCACTAAGTGGTAGTTAAATAACTGATTTTTCGTTTAAATGAAATATTACCACTTATGTGTTTTGATTTTAAAAAATCTAACATACATGGTTGTAATTAAGAAGTACAATATGGTTCAATGAGATTAAAATAATTTTTTGTGAATAGTAACTTTAAAGTTCTTAAACGCGATTAGAGATAATTAGTGTAGTTTAAGGTAAAAATAATGTTTTAATAATATGATATGAGCTTTACACATGTCCTAACCTCATTGGATGTGCCATGGCCGACCAAGACAATCCATTGATCAACTTGGGGACCCCATGGAGCCACTTTAGTTAGAAAATGACATAAATACCTTTTATTTAATGTTAAAGTAAAAAATGACACAAACATGAAATGTTTTACTAAAACAATTTTTACATGGGGTTATACAAGTCATATTTTTGACTATAAATAGTCATTTGAAATACAAAAAGATTTCCTACATCATAGTATTTTTTTATAATTTTTAGACACTAAATAAATTAAATTATTTATGACATCATTATGATGCAGCGATAACCTCATTATTTAACGATTTTAATAAAATGAAAATATAATGTACAATCCAAGTATTACACTTGTCCAAAGACTATTGGATGGGTAGATTTCGAACCCTTATCACCTTAGCCACGAATTATATAAGTGTGTGACCTTTAGAATCCGAAAAGCATTGTATAATAATGTAAAATTTCCTTACTTTCCAAGAGTGCCCCTCCTCTCCTCTTATAAAAGGCCCCCACCTCTACCACCTCATTCACACTTTAAATCCATTTGGCTCGGCCAAACTCCGCCCAAATACCCTCCCAACTTCCCTCCCTTACTCCTAGAAGCCTCACTTTGGGCAGAATTCTTCCCAAGGAAGCCTTTGGCTCAAATCAAAAAGAGTTACCCGATTTTTAGGTAATGTCTTCTCTAATGTTGTTTTGTTTTATTTAGCTTCTCCAACCCCTTAAACTCTTTTTATTCATTTATTTTGTAACAAAACCAGTATCCTCAATATACTAGGATGTTTTTATAAGAAGGATTCTAGTTACACTTACACACACCTACATCTAATGGTTAAATAACATACTATTTCTGTGGATGGCGAATTTCTGCCTCACGAAACGATGATTGTTCAACACTCATATAACACCTTCAAAGGTGGACATTAAGATGTAAATATATTTATATATGATATATAATATGTTTATGTTTTACTTATTCTTCTTTATTTCTCATTTATGGCATACTTTATGATTTCCATTATGGGTAAACGCGATAATTTCATTTTAGGAAGTGCGGACTACCGCCCCCTCAAAGTGATTTGAATCGTTAATTCCATATGTGGGATGTATAAAGGATAGAGTAAATGGTATTATACAATATATTATACTGGAATTATATTATACATTTATATCATTATGATTTCATTCCATTAAATACGAAATAGAAATGAAATTAGCGTTCATGCGTACGTACGTCTTACCGTCTCCATGAACGGTTCATTTCATTTCTTACCTCTAAATGTTACGTAATATTATAAATGAATGTATATACTGTATATATATGATATATATGATATCTACATCATGAATATAATTCTGGATATAATGGATATTTCACCACATGAACAACTTGTAATTATAATAAGTTTATTTTTGACTCAAGTACCAAAGATCGACAAAACGACCGTTATTAACTTAAATAATTACATAATGTTCATAACATGGTAATAAGTGATATAAAAGGAATAATGAACATGAAAAAGTTTCTTACGTAAATATAAATTAACTCTAGTTTATTATTCAGGAGGTTAAAGAATGGTCGAGTCAGGACAAGACGCAAGGTAAGGGAACTTCTTAACCCAACTTCCATTCTTTGGGTTGATCTCCTACTTTCAAATTATGTCATGATATTATTATGTCTTATTTTGTATTTTTACTTTATTTATGTGTACCTATATTGAATACACATAATAGATCTATTTTATTTTAAAAATGATCTTTTTAAGGACTTCGTCTCAATCTCCTTTCATTGAGGCATATTTTGTTTTATACAGAACTTTCTTTTATACGGATTATAAACCCCTTTGACTTTTACATTTATTCAAAAGGAATCTTTTTTATACGAAGAGTTTTACTAAACGACAAAAAGGGAATGTTTTTCTTTCCATACTTATGCGGCGACAATGACTTCTCCGCCGCCGTGACTATTATTTGAGTTTCGGCTTCCTCTACAAGCCATCATTTTTTTTAATAAAGAATAAATAAAAGTTTTAACTTTCTTTTATTTTGGTATTGAAAATGGTTTTGAAAGCGTTTTCATTATATCAATGTGTTGTATTGATATCTTGTGATAGAAATGTGGAAATGTTATATTTCCTTTATGCATGATTTATGTGATACGATTATGTTATGGTTTATGATATGTTTAAACCTATTCATATGAGGAATACATTGGACTTAATAAGTGACGGGTGGAGCCCGCTATAGCTCCTCGATGCATCGGCAGGTCTCATGAGACAACCTAGTGTCTTGGAACGAGGCCTTGACAAAACCTTATTTGTGGTCTTAGCACGAGGCCTTGGATACATGGTTATGATAGTCTGGCATTATGCATTCCATCATTATGAAAGTGGTTATTGATATTGTATGTGATTATTTGATCAGTAGAATATCCATGTGAAGAAGTAAATGGCATTATCTCATTTTACTTTTGCCATATTATGTTGATGTTCAAGTTTAAAAGGCTTTTGTTTTAGTAATACATTGCCTTAAATGTTTATGTTTAGTTATAAAAGCTTCCGCAATATTGTTATCCTTACTGAGCATCTGAGCTCACCCCTTTCAATGTTTTAATATTTTCCAGGATGTGAAGAAGTATTTTATGAATGACCTGCAGGGATAGTCATAAGAGGATATGAGTGTGGACTATGAAGACTTTGTTATTAGTTTTTCACTTTATGATGTAATGTAACATTTATGAATGTATCTAGTGTTTCCAAGGCTACTAAACTAATCGGTCTTTCGAGACTTGATCTTTTGTGATCATGCCAATGTTACGAAGTAATGCACCGACTCTGGGTAGCTGGGGTCGGGGCGTTACAGTTGGTATCAGAGGCAGTTTAGTACTAACCTTGGAAGCTAGATTTAGATAAACTCCGATTAGAGCACATAGCCCGAAGATAGACTTTGAGGATTAGTATAGAAGAACTTCCTAGAATTTCGGTATTGTAGAGATGTTGTGAGTTTTCCGAGCAATACATCCCTGTCTGGATACGAGCAGGTAGAGGCGACTCTGGCACAGATGTACCTAGGGGTAAAACCCCAAAACACCGCTTTGAGCTAGACTCGAACGGGAACTGGTGCACGACAACGGGCCTTGCTGCACTCTTGGTTACGACACTCCCGGGGGATATGCTTAGGATAATTCTCATTTTCTTTACAAACCACTATGAACGGTTATGAGTATATACTTCCTCAAAGAAAACCTTTTTATGATTATGGATTATATCCATAAATAGTTCAATTTATGTTAAGTATTTTATAAGTATGGAATTATGTATTTTGATTCATAAACTAATCTAGTTTATGCCATTGTATAGAAATGGCGCCTAGTGGAAGGAATGGAAACCGTATCAATGCACGAACTCAGTGTAGGGATTGCCCTCCTTCTCAAGATAATTATTGTGGATCTGGAGATACAACTAGTGCTGATCAACTTATTACCATACTGGGACAACTAACTCAGGTTATGAATAATAACCTTACTCATATGGAGCACCCTGATCTGCAACGTGGAGGATCAATGTTAGACCGCTTCCTGAGGCAACAACCACCATCATTTAATGGGGGTACAAATCCATTAGTATCTGAGCAATGGATAAACTCCTTAGAGAAAATATTTCACGCCTTGGGGAGTAGTGAAAGGGAAAAGGTTATCATGGCAGTTTACCACCTCACTGGAGATGCTGATCAATGGTGGTCATTGATTCAAAACACAAAGGAAGATGATGACATATCGAATATGGAATGGAGGGAGTTCAAAGATCTTTTCTTAGAAAAATACTTTCCTCATGACCATAGAGCAGATATGGAAAGGCAATTTCTGAGTCTGAAACAAAAGGAGGATGAGAATGTCGCAAAGTATGAGGCCAACTTTACAAGGTTAGCGAGGTATGCTGCAGATTATATACGTAACCCAAGAGGTAATATTGATCGTTTCTTTGATGGGTTAAAACTATTTCTCTGTCGAGATTTAGTATCACAATCGTTCTCAACATACGAAGATATTGTCTCATGTGCTATCAAGACAGAAAATGAATTATCTAAGTCTTATGACAACAAAGTAAAGAAAGAGAAGAAGAGAACGGTGGAATAAGAGACAGATAAAGGGAAAAGGGAAAGAAGGATTTTCCATTATGTGATAATTTTGGGAAGAATCACCCTGGTACTTGCCTAAAAGGAATGGGAGTTTGTTATAAATGTGGAGAAAAAGGTCACCAGGCACGTGATTGCAAGGGAAAGAAAGAGGCTATCAATGTTGAATGCTACAATTGTAGGGAAATGGGGCATTATGCAAATGAATTCCCTAAGTGTCAGGGAAACTTACCTTAGAAAAGGCCAAGGGATCAAGGAAAATCTTGTGATGTTACTACAGTTGAAGCAGAATAATTAATGTATTGGTGCTTTTGGACTCATAGATTATATTCTGGTTATTAGAATAATGTGATATATATATATATAAGGATTGTACTGCAGTACTTGTTGATTTCAGTAAGGTTTTAATATGATGAAGGTAATCATATTTTTAGTATGTGACAAAACGAGAAACTTTAATTTGTTTGGGGAATCTGATAAATTGATTTTGGAATTAAGAGACCTTTTAGAGAAAGTCTGGACAGAGGTATTTTGGATAACTATAAAGGTTGGAGTGGATTAAGTTGATCTTTGGATAGTATTGTTTAAGGATAAAAAAATTATGAAGATTATTTTTGGAATATTTTAATACTATAGTTTTAGGAAAAGGACAACCTGCAGGGTGGGGCATAACCCGTCGCGTCGAACAAAGCTGCAGGAATCGAACTCACAACCATAGTGCGATAGGCCTTTATTTCCTACCACTAGCCTACAAGAAGTCCCTGGTTATTACAAAATAATTTTACTAATCTAAATGGTATGTGTTAACATTTGGAACCTTATACAATTAGGATAATTATAATATTTTTGAGTTCTATTATCTTTTTGAGTGAAAGATGAGTTGAAGGTTGAAACTCTAATTGTCAAGCATAAATATATATATACCTATCTCTTATTCAATGAATAAATTAATTCTTAAACTTTAGTAAAGGGATATTAAAACAAAAAATGTGTTATCATAATACCTTATGTATTGTTGAACTGGTGATATTTTAAATCAACATAGATTGAAGGCTTTGAGGCCCTCAATTTGATAGTTGATTATGATTGATGACCTCAATCACTCCCTACAAATATTTACGTTTTTCCTCCAATTATATGACTTTAATTTCCACCAATGTTCTCCTAATCGAGATCATAATTGGGTGGTGACTTTTTCATTTCCCTTTCCCTCTTCTTAAGGCTAAATTTTATTAATCTTATTTCCGATGTGGGTTTTCCACAAAGGTATTTTCTCTTTTCAACCTTTTATTTTCCAAGAAAAATTTCAAATTGTGAGGACGCAATTTATTGAAGGAGGGGAGAATGTAACACCCTCAGCTTCCATGATACGCTTCTCATTCAATATTGCAATAGCTTGCATTGTACACAACTTCAAGTTCTAACACACCGCAACTAATCAAAGTAACCGTTATGAATAGTAATAACCACTTTTTAAATTTATAGAAATTTTATATTTCAAAATGGACTTCATTTTTGTATTCCTAATATTGAAATTATTCTATGTTGATTTTTTTGTAATTTTCTGAGAACTTCCAAATTTTTATGAATAGTGAAAAATACTTAAAACAACTTTTTTAATCAAAATAATTTATAGTGATAAGTTATACTATTGAGTGTTTTTAAAGTATAATTAGAATATATTTTTACCATTTTATCCAATGGTGTTCATTAGAATTAATTTCACTTTGAAATTGGACATAAACAATTGTCAATATTTTGATATAAATTGTTTCTTAAAAACCCGCTTTTTGTTGGGACAGCAGGAATTAATTATAAAATTAATTAATGCAACTTATATTTTTGGAATTTCATAAAATAGACATCATTTTTGAATTCGTAATATCAATTATAGCATAGGGTGAAATTTTGGCATTGTTCTGAAAAACTTCAATTTTTGATGAATAGTGAAACCACTAAGTGGTAGTTAAATAACTGATTTTTCGTTTAAATGAAATATTACCACTTCTGTGTTTTGATTTTCAAAAATCCGACATACATGGTTGTAATTAAGAATTAAAATGCGGTTCAATGAGATTAATATAATTTTTGGTGAATAGTAACTTTAAAGTTCTTAATCGCGATTAGAGGTAATTAGTGTAGTTTAAGTTAAAAATAATGTTTTAATAATATGATATGAGCTTGAAACATGTCCTACCCTCATTGGATGTGTCATGGACGACCAAGAAAATCCATGGGTCAACTTGGGGACCCCATGGAGCCACTTTAGTTAGAAAATGACATAAATACCTTTTATATAATGTTAAAGTAAAAAATGACATAAACATGAAATGTTTTACTAAAACAATTTTCACATGGGGTTATACAAGTCATATTTCTGACTATAAATAGTCATTTGAAAGCTAAAAAGATTTCCTACATCATAGTATTTTTTTATAATTTTTATACATTAAATAAAGTAAATTATTTATGACATCATTATGATGCAGCGATGACCTCATTATTTAACGATTTTAATAAAATGAAAAGATAATGTAAAATCCAAGTCTTACACTTGTCCAAATACTATTGGATGGGTATATTTCGAACCCTTATCACCTTATACACTAATTATATAAGTGTGGGACCTTTATAATCCTAAAATCATTGTATAATAATGTAAAATTTCCTTACTTTCCAAGAGTGCCCCTCCTCTCCTCTTATAAAAGGCCCCCACCTCTACCACTTCATTCACACTTTCAAGCCATTTGGCTCGGCCAAACTCTGACCAAATACCCTCCCAACTTCCCTCCCTTACTCCTAGAAGCCTCACTTTGGGCAGAATTCTTCCCAAGGAAGCCTTTGGCTCAAATCAAAAAGAGTTACCCGATTTTTAGGTAATGTATTCTCTAATGTTGTTTTGTTTTATTTAGCTTCTCCAACCCCTTAAACTCTTTTTATTCATTTCTTTTGTAACAAAACCAGTATCCTCTATATACTAGGATGTTGTTATAAGAAGGATTATAGCTACACTTACACACACCTACATCTAATGGTTAAATAACATACTATTTCTGTGGATGGCGAATTTCTGCCTCACGAAATGATGATTGTTCAACACTCATATAACACCTTCAAAGGTGGACATTAAGATGTCACTATATTTATATATGATATATAATATGTTTATGTTTTACTTATGCTTCTTTATTTCTCATTTATGGCATACTTTATGATTTCCATTATGGGTAAATGCGATAATTTTATTTTAGGAAGTGCGGACTACCGCCCCCTCAAAGTGATTTGAATCGTTAATGCCATATGTGGGATGTATAAAGGATGGAGTAAATGGTATTATACACTATATTATACTGGAATTATATTATACATTTATATCATTATGATTTCATTCCATTAAATACGAAATAGAAATGAAAGTAGCATTCATGCGTACGTACGGCTTACCGTCTCCATGAACGGTTTATTTCATTTCTTACCTCTAAATGTTACGTAATATTATAAATGAATGTATATACTGTATATATATGATATATATGATATCTAAATCATGAATATAATTCTGGATATAATGGATATTTCACCACATGAACAACTTGTAATTATAAGAAGTTTATTTTTGACTCAAGTACCAAAGATCGACAAAACGACCGTTATTAACTTAAATAATTACATAATGTTCATAACATGGTAATAAGTGATATAAAATGAATAATGAACACGAAAAAGGTTCTTAAGTAAATAGAAATTAACTCTAGTTTATTATTCAGGAGGTTAAATAACGGTCGAGTCAGGATAAGACGTAAGGTAAGGGAACTTCTTAACCCAACTTCCATTCTTTGGGTTAATCTCCTACTTTCAAATTATGTCATGATATTATTATGTCTTATTTTGTATTTTTACTTTATTTATGTGTACCTATAGTGAATACACATAATAGATATATTTTATTTTAAAAATTATCTTTTTAAGGACTTCGTCTCAATCTCCTTTCATTGAGGCATATTTGGTTTTATACGTAACTTTCTTTTATACGGTGTATAAACCCCTTTGACTTTTACGTTTATTCAAAAGGAATCTTTTTTATATGAAGTGTTTTACTAAAAGACAAAAATGGAATGTTTTTATTTCCATACTTATGCAGCGACAATGACTTCTCCAATGCCGTGACCATTATTTGAGTTTCGGATTCCTCTACAAGCCATCATTTTTTTTAATGAAAAATAAATACAAAGTTTTAACTTTCTTTTATTTTGGTATTGAAAATGGTTTTGAAAGCGTTTTTATTATATCAATGTGTTGTATTGATATCTTGTGATTGAAATGTGGAAATGTTATGTTTCCTTTATGAATGTTTTATGTGATACGATTATGTTATGGTTTATGATATGTTTAAACCTATTCATATGAGGAATGCATTGGACTTAATAAGTGACGGGTGGATCCCGCTATAGCTCCCCGATGCATCAGCAGGTCTCATGAGACAAACTAGTGTCTTGGCACGAGGCCTTGACAAAACCTTATTTGTGGTCTTGGCACGAGGCCTTGGCTACATGGTTATGATAGTCTGGAATTATGCATTCCATCATTATGGAAGTGGTTATTGATATTGCATGTGATTATTCGACCAGTAGAATATCCATGTGAAGAAGTAAATGGCATTATCTCATTTTACTTTTGCTATATTATGTTAATGTTCAAGTTTAAAAGGCTTTTGTTTTAGTTATACATTGCCTTAAATGTTTATGTTTATTTATGAAAGCTTCCGCAATATTGTTATCCTTACTGAGCATCTGAGCTCACCCCTTTCAATGTTTTAATATTTTCCAGGATGTGAAGAAGTATTTTATGAATGACCTGCAGGGATAGTCAGAAGAGGATATGAGTGTGGACTATGAAGACTTTGTTATTAGTTTTTCACTTTATGATGTAATGTAACATTTATGAATGTATCTAGTGTTTCCAAGGCTACTAAACTAATCAGTCTTTCGAGACTTGATCTTTTGTGATCATGCCAATGTTACGAAGTAATGCACCGACTCTGGGTAGCTGGGGTCGGGGCGTTACACCAGTCCCTCCAAACCTCCACCTCATACTCTCATATCAAGAAATCCAACACCTTTTATGCCAAATATGAATACACCTTCATCTAGAAAAGACAATATATACATCCAACCTCTCCCATTTTTAGATGCATCATTGAGATTTCTTCCATCACTCTCCAAGAATCTTCATATTCAATAAGGGAATCACTACATGAATTCATGATTATCACATTAGCTATAAAATTTACCTTTCATGACATATAAAAAACCACAAAGTCATAATATTGTAATAATTATAGCCATCTATTCTAACACAAGTTCAATTCATGTTGGGAGAAGACATACCTCAGGATTTTATGGTCATTAAAACCCTTAAAACACTCACTGATGAGGTAATGTTGCCACAACTTCAAACCAAACAAAACCTCTGCAAACTCAAGATCATGGGTCAAAGAGCTATGCTCATGGGGATGTAACTAACAAGAACAATAAGAAACAACTAATATTTGTTGCATTAGAAAATAGACCAATCCAATATATGAATCATCATAGAAAACCTCAAACTAAACTCCCTCTACTAGAAAACAAAGGACTGGAGTTCTGACCAACTTCTCCTTAAAGTAATAAAAATTTTACTAATACTAATAGATCCATAAGAACTCGTGATCCTTTCATTTCAAGGATATTATAGGAGTTTCAACCCGGGGTATATTGTCTAAAAACCTCTTTTAATAGCTTGCAAGATCATGTAAACTTTTCACATATACCATTGTCCTAGGGCTGACTAAGAAACAACTGCCTCTCTCTTCAAAGGATCCATAGCTAATCCCTATTGGGATGAAAATTTCCCAAATAAATGGACTTTACAATCCCAAAAATCAAACTTCAATAACTTCCCAAATAGCTACATGTGATTAAGAACTCCCAAAATGGAATGTAGATACTCTACATACTCCTCCTTAGATGAAGTGTACACAACGATGTCATCGATGAAAACCACAACAAAATTTTCCAAAAACTATTTAAACACTGCATTCATCAACCCCAGGAACATGGCTAGAACATTCATCATACCAAATGGTATCACAAAGAACTCATAATTACTATGAGGATAGTGGAAAATCAATCTTTTAAATATCCTTATCCTTCACCTGCATTTGATATATCTAAACCGAAAATCAATTTTTGAGAACCAACTCTCTCCATTTGGTTGATTGAGTAAATAATCAATCTATAGAAAAGGATATAGATTCTTCACTGTCACTTAGTTTAAGTGATAATAATCAATAAAAATCCACAAACTTCCATTATCCTTCTTTACAAACAAAACCGATTCACCCTAAGGTGACACACTTGACTGAGAAAAAAAAACTTACTACAATAGATCATTGAGTTGTACTCACAGCTTTCAAAACTCATAAGGCATCATCCAATATGGAGACATTTATATAAGAGACTTGATCTCCCATTGAGTTTGTAATGCTTTAGCCTCCTATATAAAGACATGAGGGTGTTCTTCTACAAACCTAGAAAATAATGACTATTGAACTTATTGTTGGACTCCTCATGTATTAATCATGTTATTATGATCACAAATCATATACATTCTGCAATGCCTATTAATCTTGTTTAATCTATCTAGAATCATGTGTACAGATGATTAGTTTCTTTATGCATATTGAAAAATATTTTGTTTCTAATGAAATTATCTTATGAATGATTAAGTTTAATTCAATCTTAGAATATCACTATTTAAGTCTGTGTATAGAGCTTTGACTACGTCTGAGAAACCATGAGTCTGCCACTAGTTGTGTATTTCTAGATAAGGACCCAGACACTGTAACCATACAGACACTATGACCATCTAGACACTGTAACCATTCCAACACCATAACCATCCAGACACCTTAACCATACAGAAAATGTGACCATCCAAACACTGTAACCATCCAGACATCGTGACCATCCAGACATCCTGACCATCCAAACACCGTGACTAGACACTGTGATCCTAACATCGCATCTGTGCTACCTGTTTCTGATCTCTATAAAACTATGACATCATAGATATCTCACCGATAAAATACAAAGAAGGATACACCATTTCAAGGAAACATCATTTCATGGAGACATTGTTTACATACATACTGTGACACCGTTTCTTAATTTGTTTTGTCATTTCTTAATTTAATTTCTAACAGTCATATTTGAAGCTTTTAAATGCACTGACATAATTAATTTTTCATTGTAGACATGTTACCTAACAGTACGAGGTAAGAGGTGTAGAATACATGCATCATGTCAACTCCAACACATGCATTCCAAGAATAAAAAGAACAATGTGGCCAGAAGAAAAGCATGATGATTGTAGTGATTGTAGTGACAACAGTGTAATAGAAAAAAAGTGTATGTGCGATAAAGAAGAAGCATGAGCTTTCATGTAACCTGACACTGCTGAGGAACATAGGAAGCATACTCGAATCCTAGAGTCAACAACATTTCTGCATTATCAACTCCACAAAGAACACGATCCAGGTCTACATGACTTAAGATACTCTGTTTTCTGCGAGAGGACTTGATTTCTGCATCTTCTTCATCCCAGAAGTCCAGAGCTGCAAAGACTAACACTCAGAGCACTTATAACCTTATCTCATTATCTATACTCTGTTGTGTATTATTTTTTATCTTTTGAGCAGTTTGTGTGTCTGTATTAAACACGAACTGTCTTCTGTATCAAACAGAAGGATACAAGATATCCTTTATCTTACATCTTTTTACACTTGTGTATTCCCATGGATAAGTGTGGAAGAGGTCCATATGTGACCAGTTAGTTCACACCCACAAAGGACTGTGGAAGAGGTCACGAGACCTGGATAGTCTTGTGAATTGTTGTTAACCTCGATCCAAGGTGTGGATCAAGTTTATTTATATAAACTACTCGGTGGTAGGTGATCACCAAGTGGGGTGGATTAGGTCTTGGCATGAGACTGACCTAATTTTTTTATATCAATTATTTTGTTTACTATAGTTTTCTCTGTTTTACTATTGAATTCATAAATCAATAAATTTACTTTTAAATTTAATCTTGGAAGAAGTTATAATTGTTTTTCCTTATTAGAATAGCTTCAAAAGTAATGTTAATAACTGATATTAAAATTACTGAGAATTAATCAATCTTTTAAGAAGTTATTTAAACATTTAAACTTTCATAACCATATAACCTTGATTAACTGTTTTATATTTAAATTTATTAGGGAACCTTTTTAAGAATACTTTTTAAACAGAAATTTTGAATAGATACCCAATTCACCCCCCCCCCCCACTTGAGTACTCTACTCTAACCAACATTTGGTATCAAATGGTGTTTATTAAAACTCTATTATTGACCCTATTCAACTATGATTGTAGTTGTACTTTAAAGATCTGTAAATTTATTTTAATTTTGAATTTATAGATCTTTTAAAGTATTTTTTTACTATGGATAATATAATGGAAGGTTATAAAATAAAAAGACCACCATTCTTTAATGGAACCAATTATACTCAATGGAAAATTAAAATGAAAATGCATTTAGAAAGTATGAGCTTTGAAATTTATTCTTCAATTATAGATGAATATAAGATTCCCAATACAGATAGAATCACTTGGGATAAACCTACCAAAATTGCCTATAATAACAATTAAAAAGTTATGAATGCTTTATACTTCTCTTTAGGAGATGATGAATTTAATAGAATCTCTACATGTAAAACTACCCATGAAATTCGGGATACCTTTTCTGTTTCACATAAATGAACTTCTAGTGTAAAATAAATAAGACTTAATAATTATACTATTAAATATGATAACTTTAAAATGAAACCTGATGAGCCTATTTATGACATGTATCTCATGTTCAATGAAATTTTCAACTCCATGATTTCACTTGAAAGATAAGTAACTGCCAAAGAAAATATCATGAGGATTCTCAGATGTCTACCTGACATATGGAGAGGAACCTCTATCTCTATTGGAGTCATGCGACATCAACAAGATACCTGTAAAAGAACTCATTGTAAAACTGATGATGTATGAAGAGGAGATAAAATTAAACAAGGAAGGGGAGGATAAACCCAAAAGAAAATCTTTTGCATTCAAGACCACCACCTATAAACACAAAGAGAAAGGGAAATTGGACAATTCTGTAGAAAGTTCCTACAGTGATCATTCATCACCTGATAGTGATGAAAATATGGATCAACTATCCAGAAGGTTTAACATATTTTACAAAAGAGAAAATTTTTCAAAAAGACTAACTTAAAGGGAAGATATGATCAAAAAGGAAATTTGAAGAAAGAGTGGAAAAGAAGTGACAAGTCTGATGAGATTATATGCTATGAATGTAAGAAAAATGGACATATCAAGGCTGACTATCCCAAGCTCAAGTACAAAAATAAATATGAGGAAAAATATATAAAGTATAAAAGGAAAATTAAAGAAACATGGAGTGATTATGAGGACATTTCAAGTGACATATAATCTTCACATGATGAACAGGCTAACAAATCCAATATGTGTTTTGTGACAAACACATCTGAGGTAACACTGGAATCTCTTATACACAATTCCTATTACTCTAGATATGAGATTCACTCTAAAAATATGTATAATGAAGAAATTTTTGAGTATTGTAATATGCTTGAAGAGACATGCAATGAACTAAAAGATCAATACAAGTCTTTAAAGAAACAACATGCTCTTACCTCAACTGTTAAAACAGAACTCACCGTAAAAAGAGAGAAAATGCTCAATTACTCAAAGATAACAATGAACTAAAACTATCTAATGAGAAATTGAAAAAGGATCTTGAAAGGATTACTAATGGTAAAGATACCTTGGTACAAATGTTAGGTAAACATATTTCTCCTAAATATACTATTGTCATTGGCTATCAACCTGGTAAAATAAATTTTGGAAGAACAAATTTTGTTTCTAAATCTAGGACATACATCTTTACTCCTAGTTCTGGAAAACATTTATCTAGTTCAAGTTATGACACACTCTCTAATATTTCAAGATTTTCTAGACCAAATACAGTTTATTTTTCAAATACTTTACATAATTCTTATAGAAAACCTATGAGGAAGATATGGGTTCTTAAGGCACTAGTCACTAATATTACTGGACCCAAACAAGTATTGGTACCAAAATATATTCTTATTTGACTATTTTGTAGGAAATTTTCTTAAAGAGTTCCTGTAAAATCATATAGTACTCGGACAGTGGGTGTTCGAGACACATGATAGGAGACTATTCATGCTTCAAGAACTTAATAAAAATTGATGGAGGACATGTCACCTTTGGTGACAATGCCAAAGGAAAATTATTGTCCTTGGCCAAATCGGTAACTCTAACTCAATTTTGATTTCCAAAGTACTTTTTATTGATGTATTGAAATAAAATTTTCTTAGTATTTCAAAATTTTGTGATGATAGATTTCATGTCAAATTTAAAAATGATGCATGTAATGTTTTTAATTCTAAAAATGAATTAGTATTTTCTACATTAAGAAATGAAAATGTATATTTTGTTAACTTACACACTTTAGCTTCTCAAAATTCTTCATGTTTAAGTGTGTTTCACAAAGAGTCTTGGATTTGGAATAGGATACTAGGACATTTTAATACTCACTCCCTTAGAAAGTTAACTAGAAAATATTAGTCAAATATCTACCCAAACTTGAGTTTCCAAGTGATAAAGTGTTTAATCCTTGTTAAAAAGGAATGAAACACAAAGTTTCCTTCAAACCAAATAAATAAGCTTCAACTTCTCAACCTATCGAATTGGTTCACATGGATTTATTTGGACCATCTAGAATTTCTAGTTTAAATGGGAAGAACTATTTTTATGTTCTTGTAGATGACTTTCCTAGATATACTTGGACTTTCTTTTTGGATCTTAAAAGTGAAGCATGTTCTCATTTTACCAAATATGCCAAAACTGTAGAAAATCTTAGTGGATATAAAATTAAATCCTTAAGTATTGATCATGTCAGTGAGTTTGAAAATTAAGAGTTTGAATCCTTTTTCTCACAAAATGTCTATATTCATAATTTCTTTTCCCTTATAACACCTCAATAGAATGGATTTGTAGAAAGAATAAATCGAACCCTACAAAATATTTCCTGAACTATGCTTAGTGAATATGAATTACCTATTTACTTTTGGGATGAAGCTGTAAATACATCATGCTACATAATCAATAGAGTATTGATTCGACTTGTCCTTAAAATAACTCCATATGAGTTGTGGAACAATAAAAAACCCAAAGTTAGCTACTTCAAAGTATTTAGTTGAAAAGTCTTTATACTTAATACTAAAGACAATCTTGACAAATTTTCATCCAAGAGTGATTAAGGAATCTTTTTAGGATATTAAATTTCTAGTAAAGCCTATAGAGTGTTTAATAAAAGAACTAAATGTGTGGAAGAATCTAACCATTTAAAATTTGATGAAACAAATCCACATGAGCCCAAGACCACTCTAGAGAACCTGGAGGATGATGTATCAAATCTAGACATTAATTCAAAATCACTTAACCATCCTATAAAGGAATTTTTGAAAACTTACATTTTTAGAAATTCTTTAGATTCTCGTCATAATGAACCAGATCCTATTGAAGAACATGAAATCACCAATCCTTGTTTTTCTAGATCTGTTAAAACTCTTATGAACCATCCATTAGATGTTGTTTTAGGAGTCTTAGAAAAAGGAACTCAAACTATATCTTCTCTTAAAAATTAGGTTGAACATCAAGTATTCTTGTCGCAACTTGAACCTAAAAAATATTAATGATGCTATAAATGATGAATTTTGGGTGATATCTTTGTTAGAAGAACTTAATCAGTTTGAAAGGAACAAATTTTGGAAACTTTTTGAAATACCCAAAGACACATTCACCATAGTCACTAAATGGGTGTTTAGAAATAAGGTAAATGAATATAGTAATATAGTTAGAAACAAGGATATATTGGTTTAATAAGGCTATAGTCAAGAAGAAGGAATTGAATACGAAGATACCTTTGCACCAGTATCTAGACATGAAGCCATCAGAATTATGCTTTCTTTTGTTACACATCTAAATTTCAAACTATATCAAATGGATGTCAAAAGTGAATTTCTAAATGGCTATATAGTTTAGAATGTATTTTTTGAGAAACCCCCTAGTTTTACAAACCCTAATTTTCTAAACCATATTTTTATATTATCAAAAGCTTTATACTATTTAAAACAATCTCCAAGTGCTTGGTATGATAGATTAAGTACTTTTCTTATTTCCAAAGGTTTTACAAAAGGAATAGATGATCCTACCCTTTTTATAAAACAAATTTACAATGATGTTTTAGTAGATCAAATCTATGTAGATGGCATTATCTTTGGATCTTTAAAAAATTCTTTATGTATTGAATTTTCTATAATGATGCAAAATGAATTTGAAATGAGTTTAATGGGTGAACTCAAATTCTTTCATGGATTTAAAATATTTCAAAATAATGATGGTATTATGTTAAATCAATGAAAACATACTAGATATCTTCTAAAACGTTTTGGATTGGATAAAACTAAAAGTATTGAGACTCCAATGAGTACTATTTGTAAGTTGAATCTTGATGAAGATGGAAAATTTGTTGATCAAACCACTTATAGAGGAATGATTAGAAGCTTACTCTAATTAATTTATAGTTGACCTGACATTATGTTTAGTGTGTGTATGTGTGCTCGGTTTCAAGAAAATCCTAAGGAATCTCATTTAAATGTTGTTAAGATAATTTTCAAATACCTCAAACATACACTCAATCTAGGGCTATTCTATCCTAGAGGACAATCATTTGAGTTTGTAAGTTATTCTGATGCTGACTTTGGTAGTTGTAATTTAGATAGAAAAAGCACCTCTTGAACATGTCACTTTTTAGGCAAGTCACTAGTATCATGGTGTAGTAAGAAACAAAACTCTGTTGCAATATCTACTATAGAAGTTGAATACATAGTTGTTGGTAGTTGTTGTGCACAAATTTTTTGGATGAAACACACATTACTAGATTATGGATATCAATTCAGGAATATAGCTATAAATTGTGACAATACAAGTTCTATTAACATCTTAAAAAAATCATATTCCACACTCTAGGACAAAACATATTGATGTAATACATCACTTTTTGAGAGATCATTATCAGAAAGGTGACATCACTTTGGAATTCATTAGAACTAAATATCATCTTGTTGATATATTCACCAAACCACTAAATTATGAAAGAATAGACTATATCTTAAATGAATTGGGAATGATAAATCTTAAGCAGTAAGTATATTGTTTCACAGTTTATGGTTTTACAATTCATTGTCTTAAGATTTACTGTTCCATGTTTACTGTCTCACAGTTACTATTTCTTGGTTATTGTCTGGCACTTACTATCTCAAACAATATGGTCGCACAGTTTAGAAATCATGTGCTTACGGTCTCACCAGGAATTCTTGTTACAGTCTCACCGTGAAAGCTTGATTATGGTCTCACCGTGAAATTCAATTACGGTCTCACCATAAAGATGCTTTATTGTTTTATGTATACATTATAACCCATATAGTGGTAATTCATTGTTTTATTCTTTTTACTTTCTTCAGCTTTTTATCATGTGATGCTTGATATCCCTAAAAGATAAAATAAAATAAGTTTCACTCATTCTTCACTCAAGATCTATTATCTCAAACTGTAACCCCTCTTTCAACCCTTCTCTCTCTCGAACCTTCGGTGAATGACCATGATGAAATGCACTTTGTCATCAACTCCTAAGAAGCTCAGTTCAAAGAAGAAGTTGAAAATCACGATGAAGTTAGCACCTGAAGTCCCTCTAAATATGAATCTAGTTAACATAGTAGTGGTACCTGAAAAGGATATATTCCCTAAGTGGATTCTATCAAGTAATTATTTGGTGTTTAAAGTGATAATAGAGAAAGGCTGTCTAGATTGGTTTACAAAGGATTATAGGCCTATTTATTCGAAGCTAGTTGCCTATTTTTTCCAGTATGTTCAATTCTCTTTTGATTCAGAATATGGTTATATTGTGCAAAGTTGGATCAATGGTCATATTTGTGCCTTTTATTTGAGGTTATGGGTTGCATTCCTTAGGATACCTCATGAGGGTATTTCTGAGGACTACCAGAGAGGTCCTCCACCTTCAAGTGAGTTATTTGTTTTGGAATAATCTTTAAGAATTTTAATTGGAAATAAAACCAAGAGGAGCGCCACAGATGCTGAGCTAGATAGTGAATCTAGACACTTGTTTAAGTTTGTTTGGAATTTGATTAGCCCCAAAAAAGTTTATTTTGTTGTACTCAAGTATTATGATGTATTTTTTATACATATCATGAAAAATGGACATAAGATCAACCTATGAAAGTATTTTTTACACCATATGTGCGACTTGATCAAAATAACCTCTAATTCAACCTCCCGGTTTTTTTCAAGGCTTATCTCAGCTATTATTTATGAAAAAGGATTGGTTGGACCATATGAAGAAGTCATAAAGGATTATGATTTATTTCTTTCAAAATTTACAGTAAAGAGAATAAAAATGAATTAGAATTCATGGAGGAAAGCATGGGTGGAATATAATGATAGAGTTTATGAAAAGTTTAATCTGGTTGAACACCCTTCAAGACCTAATGATATTTCTGATCCTGGTTCGGATCCATATGAACTTGTTGAATATTCTGATGAGTAAAAATAAGAAGAGTCTATTGTATCTCTAAGAGAAACTGTTCTGGTTGAGGGAGATAATGAATCTTCTCCTCAAGTCTTATTTGAAAATAAGGTACATGTTCTTGAAAAAGTTGTTAATCTAGAAGAAAAACTTTCTTTAAAAGAATAATCTATTACTAAGGTAAGTGGAATGAATGTTGTAGAAGAGAATATAGAATAATATCTTCCTATTGTGAAAGAATCTACCCTTAAGGAACACCCAGAGGAACAAACTATTCCTAAAGTTATTCCTTCTGCTGAAGAAATAATGGGGCAAGCCTTTCAGTTGGCTAGAAAAGAAATGGATGAAGAAATTGGGGATGAATTCGTGGAAATAGATCAAGGATGTAAATCTATTATTCTTGATAAAGATGCACCTATTAAGGGGGAGAAACCCCCCAATCTAGAATATGTTGAAGTCCCAAATCCAATTGATCCAAGCTTAGTGGATACATGGTATAAATTCTCCAGTTATTTTGATGTGAATTATTCCTAGGAAGTCTTGGTTAAAGGAATTGATATGTATACTATGTTTCATTTAAAACTAGAATTTGCACCTGAAGCTATCTCTACCAAGGAACCTAAACCCATATCAGCTTCTATACCTGAACCCTCACAAGAATCTACAAACATGGTGAATAAGGATAATCTGAAAGCATTTGGAGCTACCCTATTGACTATAGATGAGAAAATCATGAATAACCAACCGGATCCTGTAACCAATCTGAGTGAAATAAATGCTTCACTATTGTTGGAAAAATTCATATGGTAGATTCAAACCAAGATTCTTCATGAGATACAAGAAGTTATAGTTGATAATAGACTACTCAGTGATAAAGTAAAAACTCTAAGAGGTGTGGTTGAAGAAATATAGAGAGTGATAACCTCAAGACCAGAACCTGTTTCTTATCCTATTGAGGATATTATTAGTCAGACCCCACAAGAAGTAGTATCACTAATTCAACCTAATCTAACTTCCTTATCTAAAAAGGTAGATGAAATAAACAATCAAATTTTTCAATAGATGCATGAGATTGTTATTGGTCTTAACAAGTTAATTGATGAGTATGAGGGCTATCTTCAGAATATTCTAAATCAACTCAAATCCCTTACCTCGGCTGTCACTACTTCTCGTACTTCTGTAAAACCATCTCAACCTTCTTTAGATAGTGATCTGCTTCGAATATTTGTCAAAGAAGAACTTCAATCTGTGCTTAGTGGCTTTGACAATGAATCTCTATCTGAAGTTATCAAGAACAATGATAGAGTTCTTTATTTGGTGAGAATTTATTCCAATATTGACAATGATTCTTAGTAATAAATTTCGAAGAAGGTGTACTTCTACTTCAATCAGATATTCTCTAAGAATGACATGACAAACCACTTCAAGTACCTTGTGAAGAATCTGAGGATCCCTCCTGTAACTCAAGATTTAAACAATCAAGTCCAAAAGCTCAAATATTTCACTCTTTTGTTGGATAATTTTATGAAGAACAAGGATGGCATTGATAAAGCTACGCAGTATGGTGGTGATATCATTGCTGACTTCGTCAAAATTTTGTAGCCTTATCTTCATGTTCAGAGTACTTCCATTTCTCTCCTACATCTTTACCCAAGATATCTTGTTTTCCTACCTTCTCATCCTCTACCCTAGCCTCAAAATATATGTTTGTCTCTTAGGCTCTAAGTCATATTAGGCCTATAATCCTTGATCAATAGTTTCCTTGGTCTTCTACTTCACCTACCTTATCCCCTTCTATTTTTTAATGAATGCATTTACCGTCTCTGTCCACCGGTTCACTCCCTTCTTCCACTTTTACATATGCTTCTATGGCTTCTTCTTCTGATGTTGCTGCCAAGGGAAAAAATAAGACAAGAAAGTGTTAAAGAACAGTGATTACTATCTTTTGATGGGGATTTTTTATCTAGTCTTATTCCTTTCTCACTGTACTACCACTTTTTATCCATCTAATGTGTTGTGAACTTTTATTGTCAACTTCTTATTTACTTTTTTGATAATCCCTAAATGGGGAGAAATATGTATTCTATATACACTAAATGAACATTAAAGAAGATATGCATTACCTAAGAATAAATCTCTCACTCACATGATTTGTGATCATTAAAAAGGGGTAGATTGTTGGACTCATAATGTATTAATCATGTTTTCATGATCAAAAATGATATACATTCTATAAAGCCTGTTAATCTTGTTTAATCTATCTAGAATCATGTGAACAGATGATTAGTTTCTTTATTCCTTAAATAATTATTGTAAACTATTTTGTTTCTAATGAAATTAAGTCTAATTAATTCTATGAATATCACTTTTTAAGTCTGTGTACAGAGCTTTGACTATGTCTAAGAAACTGTGAGTCTTCCACCGATTGTGTTTTTCTGGAAAAGTACCCAGACACCATAACCTTATAAACACCGTGACCATCCAGAAAATGTAACCATCCAAACATCATAACCATCCAGACACTGTAACCATACAGGCGCCATGAAAATCCAGACACCATAACCATCCAAACACCATAACCATCTAGACATCGTGACCATCCAGACAATGTGACCATCCAGACACTGTGACCATCTAGAAACCATGACCAGACACTATGTCTTAACACCACATATGTGCTACCAATTCCTAATCTCTATAAAACTATGCCATCATATTTATCTCACTGCTCAAAAATAAAGAAAGGGACATTGTTTCAAAGAGACACCGCTTCATGGAGATGTTGTTTACAGACAGACTGTGACACCTTTTCTTAATCTGTTTTTTTTTAATTTAATTTCTAATTCTCAAATTTGAAGCTTTTACTACACTGACATAATTAATGTTTCTTTGTAGACATGTTACCTGACAGTACAAGGTACGAGGTGCTGAATACATGCATCATGCTGTCTCCAACACATGAATTCCAATAATAAAAAGAAAAACGTGGCCAGACAAAAAGTGTGATGATCATGGTGACTATAGTGAAAACAATGTAACAGAAAAAACAAGCGTATGCACGATAAAGAATAAGAATGAGCTTTCATGCAACTCAACACTACCGAGGAACACATAAAGCATACTCAAATCCTAGATCTAATAACATTTTCTCATTATCAACTCCATGAAGAGCATGATCCAGATCTAGATGACTTACGATACTCTGTTTTCCGTAAGAGGACTTGATTTTTTCATCTTCTTCATCCCATAATTACATAGCTTCATATACTAACACTCAGAGCACTTCTAACCTTATATCACCATCTCTTCTCCATTGTGTATTATTTTTTATCTTTCGAGCAGTGTGTGTGTGTCTGTATTAAACATGCATTGTATCCTACATCAAAATGAAGGATACAAGATATCATTTCTCATATATCTTTTTACACTTGTGTATTCCCACATATAAGTGTGTAAGAGGTCCATGTGTGACCTGTTAGTTAATACCCATGAAGAACTATGGAAGAGGTCACAAGACCTAGACAGTCATGTATATTGTTGTTAACCCTAATCCAAGGTGTGGATCAAGTTTATTAATATAAATTTCCTGGTGGCAGGTGATCACCAAGTGGAGTGGATTAGATCTCGGATTGAGACTGAACCACTTGTTTTATATCCATTGTGTTGTTTACTTTAGTTTTATCTGTTTTACTGTTTAATTCATAAATCACTAAATTTTCTTTGATTGTTAATATTGAAAGAAGTTATAATTGTTTTTCCATATTAGAATGAATTCAAAAGTAATATTAATAACTGATATTAAAATTATTGAGAATTAATCAATCTTCTAAGAAGATATTTTAACAGTCAAACTTTCATAACCGTATAACCTTGATTAATTGAGTTGTATTTAAATTTATTGGGGAACCTTTTTAAGAATACTTTTTTAAACAGAAATTTTTAATAGATACTCAAATCAACCCCCCCCCCCCCCCCCCCCTTGAGTACTCTACTCCGACCAATACTTATGATGAACTCAGTATCATCTCGACCATCAATAAAGACAAGGATAGAACATTCATATGGCCCATATGAGGGTATCACTCACCAAATATTACCATTATATCCCCATAAATATCATATAACACAACATACCTCCTAAATAAATCCATTATATCCTATAAAGAATACAAACAATCCATGTTGAGGATGATTCTGTGTGGTTATATCCATAAACATGGGAAGTATCTTCATTAGAAGTGCAAACCCAACACTAGATCATAGTCTCTAAATACTTAATACAAGTCGTATCAACCTCAAATTAGCATCGTTAATGCCAAGAGTACTACAAGACTCTCTACCTCAATTACCAAAGCATGGATGAGGGTAGGTTATATAAATGAATGTGTCACTCCAGAATCAAAAAAAGCATGCACCCATGTAAAAAAAGCAAAGAGTACCTAGAATCATATCTAGATAACCTCTCACTGGAAACACTATAAGATGAAGTTGACCATTTCCTACTCCAGAGCATCTCTAACCCTAATAATGACCACTTCTACAGTCGCGCTCTACTCTCTAGGGATGAGGATCATCTTGGGTCAGTACTCTACCTACCCCATCTCCTCTCTATGGATCCCAAACTGGAACACCTTGCTATTGCTACCTCGGTTGAAACTATATAAATAGTGAAACATGAAGTGTAACACCTAGTGTATGTTGACTAATTATAAAGTTTGAACACTCTATCCACTAATGACCTCAACCTTCACAAGAAAAACCTGTGTCTGATCCCTTGTCATAGGTCTAAGATCTACCACCCCTAGAGAAATGAGATGTTGAGGGTTAGGACCTACCCCAAATTGACCAAAAACTCTTCTATATTAGTAACTTAGAACTTAGGACCATAAATATACTTCATGAGGAATCTTGATGACTCCCCTATCCTGATGATCTGGTTCTAGACAACGTCCACTCAATAACCTCTTCTCTTGCCAACACCTCAAGATACATCTTTAGCATAAATTGGGTGACCTAGAGATGAATATCTAGATTAAAATCCTTCTCTAAATTCCTCACTATAGATTCCTCATCTAGAAATAGATCTAAATCATATCGTAGAATGATCCTAAAATGGATCTCAAACTCTCATACACTGGAACTCCCCTCTCGAAGGGTGAGAATCTATTAATGACTGGATTCCATCATGATCAAAGAAAATAACTATTCTCAGAAATAGTCTTAGAACATAAACCATAAGATTTATAATTCCTCACAATCCCATAGGAACAAGAACCACCACTACCTTTCTTCTCCACATAGCATTGTCACCACTAATGAAACTCATTTCTCCTTATGATCATGGATCATACTGAAATCTATCTCTACCTCCTCCAAATATTGTTTAATTATTGAATCTAAAATGGATCCTTCATACTTCTAAAGAATTTCTCTCTAAAACTCTCATAGTTCACTCCTCCTAATGTCATCATAATTGACCTTCACTCTGCATTGATATGCTGGCATATCTTGTTGAACATCTTCAGCATGAACCTAATGAGGATTTCAACCTAGAGCCATTCCTTAAAAAAGAAAAAAAACTATTAGATCTATTAAACCTGAAATACGAAATACTTAAAAGTAATTAATTATTTATTTTATTATATTTTAAGGTTTTAACCTATCCCAATGTATTTCCATTTCAAATACACTTGAAAACAATAATGATACATGATCATTTCTTAGGTATCTAACCCGAAACTAGTATCACTTGGTTTAGAAGGCTCAATAAACTTAAAGGTATTTGAATCTGATCATAGGGAGACCTAAATACTTAGGACTCATCCAATCTCCCATGTTTACAATTCTTACTAAACTTAGCTGACATTGTTTCCCTACCAACCCATGTAATCTCACCAGTGACTATCTTCAAAGTTCACCCTATCCCTAAACCTAAACCTCTGATACCATTCTTCTAAGACCCCCTACCCCTAAAGAGTTCCCCTCATAGGACATAAATGAGAGAAAAGAGGTGGTGAATGAATGATTCCTACCTCTAGTCGGCCCTGGGTTGCCTACTATCACCATGAGTATAATAAACATGTTGGATAGAAATGGATATGAGGTGGAAAAAATACAAGAGGGGGTGAATTGTATATTTAAAAATTTCTATTAAAAACATTAGAGAATGTTCTTAGTTTACTATAACTAAAAAATTTTAAAATTCCTCTCATAAAACAAAACAAAAGATATGACTGACTAGCAGTCAGATGATGTAATATGATACTAAAGGTTATGAATTAATTGTATTCAGATTGAATACAAATATTAGAGTAATACAAGTTGTAAATTATTCTACCATATAGCGTATAGAATCAATATTGAAAGTATAAGCTGTAATTAAAAAATTACAAAAGAATACAAATAGAAATAAGAAATAAAAAGGATTATCTTTCTATTACAATAAGTAGCGGAAAATTAAAAGGTATTAAAAATATTTTATTCCAAAAAGTAGGGTATCCTTTCACCTAGGATAATAGGTCTTTCTCACCAAAACTGGTAAGTCCTCGATACGATGATCGACACGTTCATCTTGTTATCCCCACAAGACCATGATTTTACAGGTAATCAGAACCTCTGTATTTCAAATATTTGAAATCCCTTGATATGATAATTGGTTGCACCATCTGCCTATCCTCAGCAGCCCTCTATTGTAATCACCTAATCAGACGCACAAAGAAAAACAAATAACTTATTTAAATACAAAAACTAAGAACGATCCATTCACATTTTGTAATTTCAAGGCTTTCGCACGAAGTAGAGATAAGTCACAAAATCTCTCTCTAGAACTTGGAAGAAGATGAATTTGACCAAATTCTTGTCTCTATTTCAAATGACCTCCTATTTATAGGTCTTAGGTTCCAATGGTCATATTTTCTCCAATGATCATATTTTCTCTAAAAAACACAGAGGGACTTGGACACATGGCATTTTAATGGTCATATTGAAACAGAAAACATGAAATCATTTTGATTAGTTTATAACTAACTTTGTGACATCGTTTTGGTTCGAACAATAGGTATATGAAAATGATAACATGAGTATGATTAATATAGAACATTTGTTTTGGTGAATGAATAAAACCATGCATGTGATAAAATTAAAATATGAGTATAAAATGTATTAATATGATAAAAAGTGAGTATAATGCACAATGTGAGTATGATTAACATAGTCAGTACAATAGAAATATTCAGCATGATAGACAGAGTCATTTTGATAGATAGAGTTAGTACGAAAGATAGAGTCAGTATGATAGACAGAGTCAGTATAATAGATAGATTCAGTATGATAGGTAGAGTCCGTACGATAGACAGAGTCAGTACGATAGACAGAGTCAATACGATAGACATAGTCAGTATGATAGACAGAGTCAGTACTATATACAGATTCAGTACAATAGACAGAGAAACAATATTCAAATAAAGTCTTTTATTTGAGAAATGGTTAAAAATAGAATTTTTATTTCCAAAAAAAAGACATAAAAGTCAAAAGAAGACTTTTTACTTAACAATGTCCTCCTTTTTAGAAAGCACAAAATACAAAGTAAAACTAAGAAAGAAATATCAATCTCCCCCTGAGTTATGAAAAATCTTCTAAATATGAAATTAAATACAACTAACTTCTCATTAGGTATACACTTTCCTAAGTATTGTATTTATAGATTTTCCTTTATGTAGATATATTACAATTGAGTAAGATATTAACAATTCTCCCCCTTTGTGAAACTTTCTCCCTCTTTTATAAAACATTATCCCCCTTTGTGGTTTATAAAAATAATGGTGTAGTCTTAAGTTGCCCGAAAAGGTTAGAGATAAACACAAAATAGAAACGATGGAAATAAAAACATAAAGTTCATTGAACTTTAAAAGATTGACAATTTTCAAAAAACAATCAAGAAATAAAGATACAAAAAACAACTCATTTGTTTTCTCTTTCTTTCTCTTTCTTGATCAACTCATGAAGAACATCCTTCATCTTATTTATCTCTTTCTTATCTTCTAAGATATAATTACACTAGGATTTGAAAAGCTATTGTTGGTCTGTAAAAACTTAAGCCTAGTTTTTTATAGTCTCTTCTTGAATTCTGATTACTTCTTCAAGAGTATCAATTTTGTCTTGCATATTCTTATTCTATTGAGTCAACACATCATTTTGTTTCTTCAACAAAACTATTTTATCTTTGAATGATGAAACCTTTGAAAAATAGTACTGTAAATCTCTTATCTTTTCTTGTAACTATTTTACTGATGGAATATCAGCTTCATGGGTTTTTGAAATCTGATTCAACCTGTCAATAGTTTCTTTGTAAAGCTTATTAAAATCAATGGTCAGATCATTTGAAAGTCTCTTCAAGTCTTCAATTGATTCCTCATGTTCATTCACTTAGATTTCTATTTTGTATTACCATTTAGTCATCTTGTTGGAAGCCTTCTTATGAGAAATAGAAATATCACTCAAAACATTTAGATCGGCATCTATTGTCATTACTCTCTTTCTAAGCTCTCTTAGTGAACCAAATTTCTTCCTTTGATTATCTGTAAAGAAATCAATATTTCCATCTATTCTGGGAAAATAACGAATTGTATTCTCAATTATTCTTAAAACATAAACAATGTAATCACTTTTCTTCAAATAAATTGTATGTTCTGAATTAATATCATCATCATATGATTCAAGTTCATTGGGTCGGATCAAGTCTTCATTAGGTTGTTCTCCTTTTCCTTTATCTTTTTCCTTTTGAACCCTTTCTTTTTCATCTCTTTCTTATTTAACTTTTTCACTGATGAAAATTACTTTCTCAGTATGAGAACTTTGAGCCCCTTGCTTGAATGGAGATAGAATTATTTCTGAATGGGTTTCTAAGGATTAAACTGGTTCTTGATCGGCATGAGGAATCTGTTGTATTCATTCACTTTGTTTTTGAAGATAATATTCTTCTCTACTATTCTTAGAACTCTGAATATACTCCATAAGAAATTTGTCTTCCTCTTCTTCATCTTTCATATGTGAAGCTGATAGAAAAACTTCTTGAACTATTTTTCCCCTTTTTCTTTCTTTGAAAAAGTATGTACGATTGGTTCTTATTGAACTTCTTCTATTAGTTGGGCACTTTCTAACTCAACCCTTTTTAAGATTTTGGAAACATCAAAATCTCGAGCTTTTCTTTTCAAAATAATTTTCTTCTTATTCTTAGCATGTAGAGTATTATCCATTCTTATCTTCTCGGCTAGAGCTTCAGCTGGGTCAAGACCAAATTTAGTATCACCTTCTTTTATTTTCTCTTCCTACTTTCTATATTTGGATACAACATACTTACTTTATTTGGTTTTCTTATTAGTCTTTGCACTGATTTAAGGATCTAACTTTTGAGAAGCGACAACTTTTGGAGATGATTCTAATAGAAGTGGTGCTAATATATTTGGTGTCGATTCTTCCACATATTTGACAAAGAGTTTTGAATTTTCATCAAAACAAACATTCAATTTCTTTATCGTATTTTTACTTATCCAAGAATCCTTCATCTCTTTTAACTATCCTTTCAATGAAATATTACAAAACTTCAAACCTTTAAGAATGAAATTTTTCAGAATAGATGGATACATGATAGGATGAGACTTTATTTCCCTAAACTTTAGATTCTTGATAGTTTCAAAAATGTATCCCATGATATTTACCTTTCTCATATTTACTAGGTAATCTAACATAAGGATATCAGAAACCTTAATAGTTTATCTATCCCCTTTCCTTGGAATTAGAAACCCTTGCATCCATAGGACAATAAATTGGTTGTATGCAGAGAGATTAGATGCTTTTCTTTTCTCCTCATCGATAAGAAACATAGACTTTTCAGCTATTTTTTTATTAAAAATACCAACTTCCTCAAGTAGCTTATGATATGGAAAAAACAAATCACCTTCAGTTAGAACATTGAGGAAATGTGCTGCTTGTTTTACTGATATATAAAATTTTGGTCATACACGGTGAAGTTAATCATCATATCCTTGTCAAAATACACCGTATTGTATAATTTTTTAAACCCTTCAATAATAATAGGATCTTGAGATATGGGTTTCTCAACCAACATATGTTTCCAGTCTTGGAATAAAATAATACTTTTGATTGTTGAGTCATAATTGTCAAAGAAATCTTGAGAGACTAACCTTTCTCTGAATAAATCCATCTCTGAGAAAGTCTTTAAAGACATATTGGTAGAAGTGTTGACAGAAGACTGAGAAATAAAGATGATTGGAAAAATAAATGATTGTACTGAGTCTTAAGTAGGGGAGCAAAGCTTCTCCAAGAATCCTGAAGAAATGGTGTGGGTTTGTGAAGGGAGGGCCTCTATTTATAAGTGAATTTGGATGATTTTTGGTCTTCTATGGTTGAGATTATAAGATAAATAATCCAACGGTGGAGAATAAAGGAGGATTTTTTTTAAATGAAAATAAAATTCAAAAAATTCAAAAAAATTAAAATGATCAAAAATGAGAAACAGTAACACAAAAGAAAAGCAATAAAAAAAAGAAAAGAGAATGTACTTGTCAGAGATTTTAAGTAAGTTGTTGGTTTCATAGTATTATAAAAGTAAGAACATAATAAAATATAGAAAATAAATAATTGAAATAATGAAAATAAAATACAACCTAACATTAAACTAATAAAAAGAAAGTGAATAAGATCACTTGTCAGACTGAAGGAAAACAAAGTCATTATCATAGGTTGTTAAGCTGATGGAAAACAAAGTCATTAACATAGGTTGTTAAGCTGATGAAAAACAAAGTTATTACCATAGGTTATCAAGCTGATGGAAAACAAATTCATTACTATAGGTTGTCAAGATGATGGAGAAAAAATTCATTACCATAGGTTTTCAAGCTGATGGAAAACAAATTCATTACCATAGGTTTTCAAGCTGATAGAAAACAAATTCAATACCATAGGTTGTCAATCTGATGGAAAACAAAGTCAACAACATAGTTTGTTAAGCTGATGGAAAACAAATTCATTACCATAGTTTGTCAAGCCTGTGGAAAACAAAGTCATTACTATATGTTTTCAAGCCAATGGATAGACTATAAAAGTCGATAGTCTGGGTTATTAAGCTGAAAGGTAGAAAATACAAATTAATAAAAATGAAGCTGAAAGAAAAAAAATAAAACAAATATTGAAACATATAAAACAAATATAATTATTAATGTATAATATGAAATAAATAATAGTAACAAAAAAATAATTAGATAAAACATAGAACAAAAGATTAATGTTCTCCCCCTGGAAAAATGAGTGTTTTATTGTAAAAAGAATTGTAAAAACAGAAAAGTAGACGTAAATGATTATTTTAACATAATCATTCCTATATTCTATTTAATAAATTCAAATATATCATTATTCAATGGTTTTATGAAAATATCAGCAATTTTCTCTTGAATTATGATGAATTGTAAAATGATATATCCTTTTTTGTGTGATCCCTAAGAAAGTGATGCCTAATATTTATGTGTTTTCACGAGAGTGATGTGTAGGGTTTTTACTTAAATCAATTTCACTTGAGTTATCACAAAATATTTGAGTTTTAGTAAAACTTATATCATAGTGTGTGAGTGTGTGTTTCATCCACAACACTTGAGCACAACAACTTCCAGTTGCTGTATATTCAGCTTTAGTAGTGGAGAGTGAAACTTAGGGTTGTTTTTTGCTTGACCAAGAAACTAAAGAATCTCCTAGAAAATGACAAGTTCTAGAAGTACTCTTTCTATCTATTCTATAACCACCAAATTCAGCATCTGAAAAACATTTAAAATAAAAATCATTTCTAGAAGAATAAAAAAGTCTTAAATCCAAAGTTCCTTTTAAATACTAAAAAATCCTTTTTACAGCTTTTAAATGAAATATTTTGGATTTTCTTGATATTTATCACATAATAATACAGAAAACATTAAGTCTGGATGACTTGATGTTAAATATAGTAGACTTCCAATCATAACTCTAAAAGTTTTTTGATCAACTGGTTTTCCAGATTCATCAAGATCAAGAGTGTTTGAGGTTCAAATGGGTGTATTAATACTTTTAGTATTTCCATACCCATAATTTTTGAGTAAGTCTTTGATATAATTATATTGAGATATATAATTACCTTTTGATTTTTGAGAAATTTGAAAACCAGGAAATAATGTTAACTCACTCATCATACTCATTTCAAACGTATACTTCATTCGACTCACAAATAAATCTGTTAGAGACTTTTGATTTGATCCGAAAATGATGTCATCAACATAAATTTAAACAATTAAATTTTTTTTATTATATATCTTTATAAAAAGTGTTGGATCATATTTTCCTTTAATGTAATTATTTTGTAACAAAAAATCCATTAATCTATCATACCAAGATCTAGGGGATTTTTTAAGTCCATAAAGGGAATTGGTAAGTTTTTAAACATATTCAGGATGTTTTGTATCTTCAAAACTAGGGGGTTGATCTACATAGACTTCCTATTGAACATATCCATTAAGGAAATCATACTTGACATCCATTTTAAAGAGTTTAAAATTAAAGAATGCTGCAAAGGCTAATATAATTCTAATTGATTCGAGTCTTGTTATAGGAGCATATGTTTATTCATAGTCTATGCCTTTTTATTGATTATATCCTTTAGCAATAAGTCTACATTTATTTCTTACAATGATACCATTGTCATCACATTTGTTTTTAAAAACCCATTTTACTCTAATAATAGATGTATCCTTAGGTTTTTCAACTAGGGTCCAGACTTTATTCCTTTTGAATTCATTTAGTTCATCTTGAATTTCCTTAATACAATATTCATCACCTAAGGCCTCACTTGGATTTTTAGGTTCAAATTGAGATAGAAAATCAAGATGTTCCATTTCATTTCTTAAGGAGTTTCTAGTCCTTACTGGTTGATTTACATCACCAATAATGTTATTATTGGGATGATTCCTAAGTAATAACTGATTTGGATTTTGAAAAACCTGCTCATTAACATATAGTAGAAATTATTTTGGTGTAAATGTCTCAGAAACAATTTCATGTGTATTTAAAATGTTTGAAAAATATTCTATAGGTTGATAATAAATTTTTGAAAACATTTGAGAAGTAATATTTTGAGGATTTTTGAAAACAAAAGTATCTTTTTCATCAAACTTAACATGTATTGTTTCTTAAAAAACACAATTGTTTTTGTAAAAAACTTTATAAGCATTAGAAGTTGTGGAATAACCTAAAAATATTCCTTCATAATATTTGGGTGGAAACATATGTAATTTATCTTTTGTATTTAAAATAAATAATTTGCAACCAAATACTTTGAAGAATAAAACTTTTGGTTTTCAGCCTATCCATAACTCATAAGGAGTTTTATTAAGAAGTTTTTGAATTAAAACTTGATTTATAGTATAACAAGCAGTACTAACAGCTTCTTTCCAAAAATGTTTTGTAATTGAGTATTCACTCAACATGGTTCTTGTTATATCTTGAATAATTCTATTTCTTATTTCAAAAACACCATTTTTATGGGGTGTTCTTGGTGAAAAAAAGTTGTGAGTAATACCTTTTTTACTACAAAAAGTTTTGAAATAAAAATTTACAAATTCTCTACCATGATCACTTAGGATAGATATCAATGGTAGGTTTTTCTAATTTTTAACTTTAGCAACAAAAGTTTTAAAGAAAGAAAAGTCTTTTGATTTTTTAGCGAGAAAATATACCCATGTAAATCTAGTATAATCATCAACTAAGACAAATACACAGTACTTGTCTCCAATACTTCCATTTTGTGTTAGACCAAAAAGATCCATATGCACTAACTGAAATGCACTGATAGTTTTGACTTCAAATATTGATTTAAAGCTTGACTTATGTTGTTTTCTATATTGAAAAGAGTCACAAACTTTAGAATAATCAAACCTAAGATCAGGTATATCTTTAACAAGTCCTTTATTAGAGAGTTTATACAAATTTCTAAAATTACTATGTCCTAGTATTCTATTTTATAAATAGGATTGGTCTTCCACTGCACTCAAACAAGGTAAGTCTTGGCTCCTAAGGTCTTCTAAGTTCAAATTGTAATCATCCTATTGCCTTTGGGAAGATAGAATGAATTCATCCTTGTAATTGTGAACTAAACATTTATCATTCTTAAAATTTACAAGTTAACCTTCATCACATAATTGACTTATGTTAATGAGGTTCTTCTTGAAACCATCAACAAATAAAACATTATAAATTAATATTTTTCCATGGAAAATGATATTAACTATACCAACAATCTTTCCCTGAGCATTATCTCTGAAGGTAACTTTTCCTCCTTTCGTCTTGATAACTTTTTCAAGGAAGTTTATATTTCTAATCATGTGATTAGAACATACACTATCAATACACCATGTATTTTTATTGTTTCTTGTTTTGTTTTATTGAAACAAAAACAATTAAAATTTTGGAATCCAAACCTATTTGTGTCTGAAAACATTAGAATGAAAAATTTTAGGAATCCACATTTGTTTTGAAAAGTGATCTTTTTGGAAACCCAAATATTGTATTTTATTTAGAGAACAATTTCTTTCACAATGTCCACCACATTGACATTTAGAGAATAATGGAGCACTTTGGGGAACAAAATAGTTATTATTAAAAACCATTTATTAATGATTATAATCGATTCTAGAACTATTTATTAAAGGAAGAATTTGAGAATACATTTTATCAAACTCCTTCCTCCTAGTAGTAAATTTTGAAAAAAAAAATATTTAGAGAAAAAGTCTCATATTTTAGTCTGATGACTAAATTCTTATCCTCATTTGTATTTGTTTTAGAATTGATTTTTTCTTCTAAAATAGTTTTGTCAGAAATCATATTACAAAAATCTTGAGAAAGTTTGTTCTTTTCAAGATTCATTTTCTAAAGGTTTTTAGAAAGACTTTCAATCTCAATAATTTTAGAATCATGATCTTTAGAAAGATCTGATACTTCTCTTATTAAAATATCAATCCTAGTGTTTTCTTTTTCAAGTTTTCTAGAAACTTTCAAATTTTCATTTTCAAAACATTTAGAAAATATGGAAACCACTTCATAAGAAGGTAAAGGATAATCATTCTATAATGAGGGTGTTTCTTCATCAGAAGAATAAATTTTATCAGGATAATTGTTTCTCAAAGACATATTAATAACAAATTTAGAACTATTTACCTTTGCCATTAAGCACTGATAAGGAGTTTTGGAAAAAAGACCAATATTCTTATGATTTCAGGTATCACTATCAGAAGAATATTCAGAAGAATCACCTCCACTGGCACTCCATGATTCATTAACTTTCAAGAATTTATTTCCCTTTAACTTCTAGTATTTCTTCTTATTCTTATTTTAATATTTTTTATTTCTATCATTTATTTTTAGCATAGTACAACCAGGTCGAATGTGACCTTATCTTTTATATTCATATCATGTGACTTTAGAATATTTCTTGTCCTTGTTACCTTTGTAAGTGTTTTTATATCTATATTGGAAATATATCTTGATAAAAAATTTATTCATTTTTTCTAGAAATATTTTCAAGATTATTCTTTGACTGCTCTGTATCACTAGAATCTGATAAGACTTAAACCTTACACTTTCTTGAATTAGTTCTCACAGAAGATTGAGACATGGTAGGATTTATTGTAGTATTGAATGCTACTTCACCATTCTTATTTTTAACATTATTTTCATCTCTCTTAAGTCTTCCTTCATATTTCAATAGAGTTCCAAAGAGATCATCAAGAGTAATATTAGTAATATTTCTAGATTCATCAACTATAATCCTCTTGGATTCCCATTCATTTGGTATAATATATATGATCTTCTCAACTAAAACTTCATCTTCTAAACTTTTCTATCCCATATCTTAAAGACAGTTGACTATTATCATAAATCTTTTTTGAACCTTAACTACTAGTTCACTATAAGGAAATTCAAAATCTTGATAGTCAGCTCTTAGAATATATCTTCTTATTTCAACTACTTTGGAATTACCAAAATATGTAATCTCCAATTTCTTCCATATACTATTTTCAGCTTCATATTGAGAGATTTTACTATAATTGTTCCTGGACATAGAACACAACAAAGTATTGTGTACCTTGTAGTTTAGCTGATATTCAACATTTTCTTGGGTAGTAAAAAGTCTGACTTCTTTATCGGGGATCTTATATTCACCAGTGAGCATGAAAAATTTATCCACACCAGTATTTTTGATAAAAGACTTCATTTGATCTCTCCAACATTAAAAATCATTGCCATCAAAAATAGGTGGTAATGTAGGGTTAAGGATGTCGATTGAACCAAAATTCATCATGCATTCCATCATAAAGAAACAAAATCCTTTTTCCAAAAATATAGGTTAGTGTATTTAGAAAACAATATAAATAGAATATACAAAGCAGTGGGAAACCCTCTCTGATACCAATTATTGGATCAAAATGGATATGAGATGGAAAGAATACAAGAGGGGTGAAATGTATATTTAAAAATTTCTATTAAAACCTCTAGAGAATGTTCTTAGTTTACTATAACTAAAACAATTCACAAATACTATTATAAAATAAAACAAAAGATAGGACTGACTATTAGTCAGATGATGGAATATGATACCCCAGGATATAAAACAATTGTATTCAGATTGAATACAAATATTAGAGTAATACAAGTTGTAAAGGATTCTTCCATATAGCATATAGAATCAATACTAAAATTATAATATGTAATTAAAACAATTATAAAAGAATACAAATAGAAAGAATAAATAAAAAGGATTATCTATCTATTACAATAAGAATCAAAAAAGTAAAAGTTATTACAAATATTTTATCCCAAATAGTTGGGTATTCTTTCACCTAGGATAATAGGTCTATCTCAACAATACCGATAATCCCTCGATACGATGATCAGAACGTCCATATTACTATCCCTGCAAGCCCTCGATTTTATAGGTAATCAGCACCTCTATCTTTCAAATATTTGAAATCCCTCGATACAATGATCGGTTTCACTGTTTGCCTATCCCTAGTATCCCTCGATTGTAATCACCTAATTGGACGCACAAATAAAAACAAATCACTTGTTGAAATACAAAAACTAAGAATGATCCGTTCACAGTTTTTAATTTCAGGGCATTCATATGAAGCAAAGAGAAGTCACACAATCTCTCTCTAGAACTTGGAAGAAGCTGAAGTTGATCAAAGTCTTTTCTCTGTTTTAAATGACCTCTTATTTATAGGACTCGGGTTCTAATGGTCATATTTTCTCTAATGGGTATATTTTCTCCAAAAAACATGGAGGGACTTGGAAACCCGGAATTTTAATGGTCATATTGAAATAGAAAACATGACATCATATTGATTAGTTTATAACTAACTCCATGACGTAGTTTTGGTTGTAACAATAATTATAAGAAAATGATAACATAAGTACGATTAATATAGAACATGTATTTTGATGAATGAATAAAATCATGCATGTGATAAAATTAAAACATGAGTATGAAATGTATTAATATGATACAAAGTGAGTAAAATGAATAATGTGAGTATGATTAACATAGTCAGTACAATAGAAATATTTATTATGATATACAGAGTCGGTTCGATAGACAGAGTCAATATAATAGACAAAGTTAGTATGATATATAGAGTCAGTATGATATATAGAGTCAGTATGATAGACAGAGTCGGTGCAATAGACAGAGTCAGTATGATAGATAGAGTTTTTACTATAGACAGAGTCAGTACGATAGACAGAGAAACTATATTTAAAGAAATTCTTTTATTTGATAAATGGGTATAAAGAGATTTGTGATTTCCAAAAAAAATACATAAAAGTCAAAATAAGACTTATGACTTAACAAAACATACATATGGTAGGCACCACCCTCTAAGAGAACATGAAAAACAGAGATAAAATAGATACACCAATAAATTACAAATTATACATATATATAAATAAAAATAAATTTAAAACATTCAATTACATACAGTACTATAACAAATGAAAGGAAAGCTACAAGTACAAAAAGGTAAATATGGTTGCAACCATAAAGCCCAAACAAATCCAGAAAACCAAAAGCTAGTAATATCTATCCTGATCTCCAACCTTCTATGGAAGACCTAAAAAATAGTTTATATATATTTAGGGTGATCATACCAGTATACTTAGTAGGATACTCTCCAAATAATCTCATTCAAAATAAAATTAGTTCATGCTAAATCACATTGAACAATAGTGAAACTAACTCAACAACAAAATAGGTATACTAATTTCCTAGCCTCTTCATAGATAACTCTCACCAAGTATAGTATATAATAGATCATATAATATAATAAAGAAACATAAAGGTTATCCCACTCCCACTTCCCAATTGGTTTTCCTCTCTTCCCAAACATTGTGAACCCTGATCCATCTCTCATAATCCATCCCAAATATAGCTAGTCAAGTCATCACAGCATACACCCCATACATCACATTATCCCATACACATCATCATATATAGTAAATAAGTAGTTTCTAAGAGCCACCACATCATGTATGATGTGTATCATACATTGGGTATTATACCTCAAGCCATCACAGCCCATACACCAAGTAGTACCTCAAGCCATCACAAACTATACACATTATGTCTATAATAAACCTTTGGATACTATATTTGGGGATACATATGTGTGAATAACTAAAATAAATCATAGATTTCTACACACATATATATATATGGGGAAACTAACAATCATGCATACAAACACAAGTAACTACCAAGAGAAGAGAGTGGGGCCAATGGGGGTAGTCATCCATCTATCCTCCCACTAGGATGTTGGGAAAAACACCCTCCCTTAGTCCAATGGGTGTTAGTCACCCTAACTGATATGAGTGGGGTAGCATATGAAATCACAGAATATATAGGATATAATATATCTCATAACCATACTATGGGAACAATATTGTATTGGAATCAACTATAAATAACATCACTCGGAATTCTGACTTCCACTGCTAGGACCAGATTTCCTATAAGTACGTAATCATTTAAAAATAGAAACATTAATTAATTATTTCTTTTTTATCATTTACTTTTTTTAATTAATTTATTATCCATTAAAATAACCATTAGAGTTATTTCAAGATACATTCATTAACCACCATCATAAAGCCCATTCCCTCCAGGCATAATCCAAATCAATTATAAAGTTTATCAAGATTAACATTTGTTAGAATTTGAATTCCATATAAACAAATCATATGGGTTAAGAATTATTTATTCATTATTAACATCAATACATAATTCAGTTACTCTAGGAAACCCATCCTAAGCTACCACCAAGAGGAAATATGCAACCAAGCACATCTAGTTTCCTTAAGCAGTGGGGAAAGGAATATAGTTAAAATGAGAAACTCAGTCATCATCCATTAAATAGATTCATAAGCGATCATCCCATCTCTTATCAACACATCAAGAGGTAATCCAACCTTCAACCTATTCCATCATCTATGGTGTCATCCCCGACACCAACATACATATCCTAATTCATCTTTCCATCACATGCATCAACTACTTCTACATTTTCTAGGCCTCCATGACCATATCACATCAGTCATCCTAGGATCATATCACATTTTTGCCTCCCCACCCCATATCACATTGCATAGCGAATCTCACATCTAGATCACATCACTAAAGTAATAGGAAAAAACAAGAACAACCAACAGGGTAATCTAGACCCTAAAAGAAGGCATCCAGCCTTTACACATAAATAAGCTCTCACAGCTCCAAACTCAAGGCATTCATCCTTCACAAGTAGATGGGTAACTCTGTACCCTAAAATTATCTTTATCAAAAAGCTAGTTTTTATTCCATCTTGAATTAACTAATTCATTATTCATAGGTTCCAACTATGTGAAACCTAAGGAATCATGTTATAATAAATTATCAAATGGTTAAACATTATCTCTATCTTTTAAACTAGTTTCATAAAACTATTAGAAGTACCATTCTATATTTAACATACCTTTTTATTATCAACATTCTCAAAAATCATTATCATGTTTCATGTTTTTTATCAATTCCATTTATATGGAATTAATAATTTAATCAAGCATGAGAATTGTATCAGTTTTATTATCATTAAATTATAAGAAAAATCATACGCATTATTCATGCCTCTTTATTCTCAAAACAATTAATTATCTATTAAATAATTCCATATTTACGTTATTTACCAATTTTCATCAAGAACAACATGATAATACATAGCATAAAAATACATGCTAATATTAAAGCATAGATATCACACTATATAACAAATAAAGAGTCAAATCTCAATTATGATATAAGCACAACAACATGTGACCACTAACCAATTATTTATTAATCTAGTTCAATAATTATTAGGTTAATTCCATTTACATCCAAAGGGATAAAACATGCTAACTTTACAAATTCACATAAAAATAGGATAATAAATAAATCCCCTACCTCAAAGTCATTGACATTATTCACATGAGAATGGACTAACTTCATAGATCATGATCACCAATCCCATGAGATCTATATCCTTCCAAGGATACAACTCCATAACCACACCAAAAATCATTAAGAAAACTCCATTAGAAGTATGAAGAGAAACCACTATCAGGTGGAAAGAAGAAATGGGAGGATCCAAATCAAAGAACCATGAGAGGAGAGGTACAATTTACCTTGGACCACCACAGATCAAAGACGGGAAGATGAAAATTGATCCTCATCGAAGGTATTTTAAGATTCTTAGAGAGAGGACTGATGGCCACGTGGGGTTTTGGAGAAAAGTGTCAGGTTTGAGGAAATATGAGGTGATGTAGATTTTAAAGGTACACTTCACAGTTTATTTTCATTTCATGAAACCCTTTCATATCATGTAAGTATTGGGTTTTAATTTACATTGAAAAACATGTCACCTCGAACCATTTATTCTTTATTTAATTAATGTCATGTAGCACCCCATAAATCATAATCACATAAGACATGAACCACACATTATTAACGTGAAACCCTAACACATCGTGAATTATCCATTATTCTAACTTTTAGTATCTGAACACCTCCATGGTTGGTCTAGGCCTCCTCTAAGCTCTAGGAGCTTTGAAAACATAGAAAGGGTTAGACAAGATAAATCTAGGCCCTTTTAAGAAAACTCTTTTATCAACTAATTGGTTTATATATAGAACAAAGTGATATTTTAAATAAAAAATGTATCCTTTGTGTAATTATTTATTTCATCTCTATACATCACACTTTTTAGTAATTTTTAAATGGATCAATAACTTCAATAAGTAAAATATGATAAATCGCTTCAAAAAATTAATCCCTTTTTATCACTCAAAAAGAAATTTTGTAGTGATAAAAATATATAAGAAATGTAGAACTAACAAAGGGGGGGAATATCTCAATTATTTTTGAGTTATGAGAAAGGTTCCCTTTTACATCACTAATATAAGACCTTATAGATTAATACACCTTTTAATGTTGTGGCATCACCAAAAAAGATAATACCAAAATAAATTTAAAAATACTTGAATTAGAAAAAAATCATCATAAGAAATATAAAACATACCAATACTGAAAAAATAAATATAATACCTTAATATAATTATCCAACCACATAATAATAAATGAACTTACTATTACAACTATTATAAATACAAAAACATGTTCATTAGAGTGTGTTTATGAATAAAAAATATTATAACTTTTAAAAAACCTCATAAATGTACCTATAATTGAAACAAGAAACTCTTATATAAGTAATAATAAATTGTATTTGTTTTATTAATAACATTTCATAAATTTAAAACTATTTTGAAGTTAAAAAATGAACATTCAATCATACTAACCACCCCACATTTTGTAATGATTTTTATTTAATTAATTCAAGTCCAAAATAAATTAATTATCATTTCCATAGATTTTGATAAAAAATAGAGTGTGTTTTCTCAGTTTTTATTAACTTATATGAATTTTAAACTTATTTAACACTTAAAATGTAAAAAATGTTATTTAGAATATTTTGAATTAACTATATATCAGAATGATGTATGGTTAATTCTTATAGGCCACAAATAAATAAAATATCATTTCCAAGAGTTTTGTGATAATCAGAAAATTTTTCCTTAGTTTTTAGTAAGCAGCTCAAGTTTTGAACCAAAATATCATTTTTATAATAAATACATGAACTTTTAGTCACCCCACCCACACCACATGTCGTAATTACATAAATTTAATTCCTTTATGTAAAAAATGAATCAATGGTCTTTTTTAAAAGATAGATGATAATATAATCATTGTTTATTAGTTTTGAGTATGTGACATGTGTTTTGAACATATTTAACACTTTTATTGAAAAGTAATATTTTGCTTATTCTGACTATATTAATCATAAAAATGGAATGTCGTTAATTCATACATGTTGCATATTAATTAATGATGGTTTACCTATAGTTTGAAAAAAAAATTGAGTGATTTTACTCATTTTTTAGTATGTGTCATGAATTTTGAACCAAAATATCATTATTATATTGAATACATACACTTTCAGACACACCATCCATCTCATACTTTAGAATTATGATTGTTTAATTCTATCATGGCCCCCTCCCCCCAAATGTACCCCTCCTAGGCTGGTAATTACAGAAGGAAGATAATGATTCATGAAGTCCACCTCCAATAGGCCCCAGATTGGAAACAAGCACCGAGGGTATATCATACATACAAATGGGATGAATTGACCTCTAAGAAGAACATTATGAAAGATATATAAGACAAGTATACAAATTAGATCCTAATTAGAATAAAATTAAATAGAGATCCAAAAACATGCATGTAATTTCATACAGACTAAAACAACAACAAATGAAACTACAAGTACCAAAATTAAATCATCATTAGTGAACTTGAAGACCAAAAAGATACCAAATAACTCTATGAGCTAGTAATGTATATCTTGATCACCAACTAAATCCTGTAGTCTAGAAAAGTAGTTTATATATATAGGTTAATCATAACAGGTATACTTAGTAGGATCCTCCTCGGAGCCTCCCATTCAAATGGTAAATAAAGTATACAAAATCCTAGTAAAAAAGTGAATATAACTAATCAACTAATTAGGTATACTAAGTTCACAGCCTCACTATGGCTCCCACTACAATATATCATAAAAATAATAGTATAATATCTAAAATATATCAAAATAAGGTACCCCACTACCACATCCCCATTGGTTTGCTACTCTTCCCCAAAGTCACACATCTTGGTCCATATCTCCCCAAAATTAAGTCAAATTGAAGATACCTGGGATAATGTATCACATCATGAACCTTGTGAATCACATCATCTCATCATCTCATTCCAAATTTCTAGATAGAAACTGAGTAGTTTTTTGTATCCATCACAGTATGTATGTCAAGCATTATCCCTCTATCCATCCCAAATCATTCATGATACACCTATAATAATACATAGGATACTATATCTGAATATACATGAGTGAGTAATAACCACAATATATTATATCCATCTACACACATATATGGAAAATGTAACCACCATGCATTTTAGCACATAATACTAGAGAGAGGCAAGAGGGGGTAGTTAGCCATCTGTTTCTCTCCATCCTGGATATTGAAAAAAACACCCTCCCAGAGTCCACTAGGTGTCAATATAAAGACTGTAATGGGTGGTTTAGTGTATGAAATCACATAACATACATGATATAATATATCTCACATCCATACTGTGGTTATCTAGCTAGACTTAAGCTCAACTACATCTAATATCTCAAGGAGACCCAACAGCCACCACTAAGTACTAGATACCCTATAAGCACAAAATAATTCAATGAAATTCATTTAATTAATTATTTTAATTAAAATTTTCTTATTGCATTAATTATAATCCAACTAATCCCATGGTTTCTCAAGATTTTTATCATTAACATTCTTTCAAGCACCAGACCAATGGGTTAAAAGATTTATTATTCCTTATCATTTAATAATTTTAGGTACACTAGGACTCGACCTAATTTACTATAAAAGAGATGAATAAACCAATCACACCTAGATACCTCAGGTAGTGGGGAAAGGAATGCACAAATAAGAAACCATTCCATACATTCATTAAATGAGATTCATTAACAATTAAGTATCCTATATTTTATCACAACAATGAAAAAGACCAAATTCGACCCATCCCATCAGTATTGATTCCATACCTAGCACCACTATGCATATCACCATGCATCCCGCCATCTCTGGAACCAACTACTACCACAAACCCTGGCATCCTAACCCATATCTCATCAACCTTCAGTCATCCCAGTATCACATCACATATCAAGGTTCACATCCATAGAAATCAAATAAGGCAGTAATAAACAATAAATAGAGTTTATAGGGAATATATGACCTAAAAAAGTCATCCATACTTCAAAAACAAACAATCTAACTCAACCCTAAACATTTATCTCTATTAAACAATCGGTTCATTAACATATTGGATTTACAAATTAAGTTATCATGGGTTATTACCATAGGAAACCAATAACTTTAGCAATTAAAATCTATGAATTATTTAAAATTTATTTTAGGTATAACTTTTGGTTTCGTTAAACTTTAAGGAATAATGATGTCATTTAATCATGTTTCAGGAATCAATTTGATTTCCTTTAAATTATAGGGAAGAATATTTATATTTAGACATGCCTATTTGATTATTTATCCCACAAGAATTACTATATTTATATTATTTATTCAATTTACAAGAATAAAAAAAATTCTAAAACACATCATAGACAAAGATAGAAAACTATCAAGTAAAATAAGAAGAAAATTGTTATCACGGTAGAAAAACATGTTATTACGATAACCATAAACCACTTCCTTTGTTTAATCTACTTTAATATTCATTGTGTTCATTTCCACCATTATCCCAAAGATATAAATCATGATACCTTTTATATTTCATACAAAATAGGAGAAGAAATGAGTCACATACCTAGAAATGTAGTTTCCAAACATGATCCACCAAAAATATAGGAAAAGATGATGATGTCACTGCCTGGATGTCTCGAAGATAAGAGCTTAAACAACTTTTCAATTTTTACAAAGAAGGAGGGAAATGAAATAGAAACAATTTCCTATATCAAACATGACTCATTGATGTAGAAAAAAAATGTGAACCAAACTATTAACATTCCCATAAAACATGAAGAAGTTAGTTCCTAGTGGATAAATATGACTCTTCAAGGGTCAAGGAAACAATCTGGTTTATCCAGACTCTATGAAAGAAATAAAATATTTGAACAGAGGAATGGTCTTTATTTTAAAGTTAAGAATATGTGACCATATAGATTTATATCAGTTCATACATTAATTAGACATAATTAATCTCATTTAATTCACATGGAAAATCCATATTAAAAACTTTGGTCTTTTATGAAATGATGAATATAAATATCCACTTTTAAATGGCCCTTAATTCCATTATTTGGGAATTTAAAAACCATGTTTTCATAAAAAATTTACATTTATTACATTATGTAAAAAACAAAGAATTTTTAAAAACAACTGCTAGAATCTGCTTCTACTACCACCAGAACAAATTACTACTACTAGAACAACTTACAACTGTTAGACTAAGAAAAAAATTGGGAATTTCAAGGAAAATAATACTCTAAACATAAAATTGGAACCTTAAGGCCTAGGTCAAAAAATTAAAGGTTTTTTAGGAATTTATGAATTATATTAGATGCCTTTTAAACATTTTTCATCCTTTAGAATTAAAACATAACTCAAAAGGAAAAGGGAAAGGATATCTGAATAATAATATCTGAAATACCTCTAAGGGATCTCTCTATATTAAGAACATAGTCACTCATGGAAGTGAGAAAATAGATAACTTGGAGTCATCATCTACTTGGAAAAATATATATCTTACCATCGATGGAGAACAACCATCCCACTTAGAGGAACAAATATCATGACAATAAAACCATATCCCAGGGGGAGATATCTCTCAAACAATTTAAAATACATAAACAATGTATCAAGTAAGATATATCCATATGATAATCCAAAAAAATAAAAATCAACAAATCATAATTAAAAACAAAGATTAAGAAATAAATATCTAAGGATATATAGAATCTATCTATGAATCACATTAAAATGTACTCTCTTCCACACCACCATGTTGCTAAAGGGCAACAACCAAAGGGGTATATTAGAAATGAAACACCTTCTAATGGTGGTCATCAATATCTACGGACCACACCTTGAAGGTCACGTCATCATCGACATTTATCTCTCCACAATAAATGATGTGAAAATATTCATAAAGTTAATGAAGAAGTTGCAAAACATAAAATAGATCATGAATTTTGTTTATCCATGAGCGTAGTGATATCTAATACATAATAGATATAATATGAGACAACACCATAAAATACCCAAAAAATGGAGTGAAATATTACTCCCACATCCAAACCTTCAAATCCTGTGATGAGGGGTCACCTTAAAGAAAATGTGATCTCTAATTTTAAACTCTATAGGTCTCCTCCTTTGGTAGGAATTTCATTTCTAGAAATCATTCACAACCTCCACACTCTCATGCATGAACCATATCTATCATTATTTGTACTAGATTTGTCATGGTAATTACTACCTCTCCAACCCCAATCTAGAAAAATAGAGAATGGAAAGGTAAATCATGAAAAGATTCAAATAGTTCCTTAAAATAAAGGAGATATGACCATTACTGTAAGAGAAGTAGACCAAGGGAAGGTTCATAATCCAAGAACCACCAAAATCCAAGATACAAGCATGAAATATGTCTTGATGAGTCTAGAAGGCTCATTCTATATGAATATCCCTTTGAGTATAAAAATAAATGATAAGGTATAAATGAGATCCAAAATAATGTTGAAGACCTATTTATATCCTAAAGGTAAAACAAGGATCATGATTATATATTATCATCCTTAGGACTCTATAGAGCCTTAACACCTCCTCGAGATATTTCTTCAACAAAACCTCAACCAATCTCTACTCCTTGATTGCAATGAAGTGAGATGAATTTTTCAAACGGTCTATTATCACCCATATAGAATCATATTCTCAATGATATTGAGGTAAAATGGTGATAAAGTCCATAGAAATTTCCTCCCAAATCCATTAACAGCTGGAGAAACCTATCAGAAACACATCATTTATCCTTCACCTTCTAACACAATAAATATCGAGATACAAACTTTGTAACTGAATTTTTTAACATAGGCCACCAAAACTGACCTCCTAGAGAATTGTAGATATTTTTCAAGATAGTATGTATCGCCAAGGGTGATCCAAGGAACTCATAGAGAATTAAATCAGGCATCACTGAAGGAACGAAAAGAATCCCTTGGAATAACACCCAATGATGATCATCCTCAAACTAACCATCAAGGGCATCACCAATGATAACTCAGTCTCTCCATACCTCCTTCTCAAAATCCCCTAGCTCGAAATCTTATACCTATTACACTAAATATGACTACACTATCATCTGAAAAAGGAATCCTCTTACACCAAAATCTCACACATAAAGATTCATTATATAGATCTCTTTTATCACTCTCCATGAATCTCTAAACACACAAATGGCACCACTACGTGACTTGTATCCTAGAACATTGGTTATACATTACTCTTTCCTAAGGTATAGTAAATATTGAGTTCATAATCCTATAATAATTCCCTCCACATTCATTATCATAAGTTTATGTTTCATTGAGAGAATAAATACCTTAGGATCTTATGATCGCTAAAAACTACAAAGTGCTCACTGATGAGGTAGTGCCACCACAAATTCAGTGGGAAAAAAATGTTCTTATCTCAAAAATCATAGGTGAAATAGTTGATTTCATGGGGACATAGATACTTAGACCCATAAGAAATAACTGATCTTTACTATATCTAGAAACTACCCAATATAATATATAAAGTTTCATAGAAAATCTCAAACTGAAATTTATCTTATAGAGGATGAAGAACTGAAGCCCTTAATATATACTCCTTAAGATACTCAAAATCATCCTAACACTAGTTAATCCAAAACAATTCCCAATACTTTCTATTAAAGACTATTAGAGGAGTTTTAAATTGATATAAGGTGGGTATGAACCTCTTATAATAGCCTATAATCCCATAGAAACACTAAATTTCTACAATATTCTTAAGGGATACCCAAGAAACAAAAACCTTGATCTTTTAAGGATCCATAATTATACTATACTAGGACATGACATGACACAAGAAATGAACTTCATGATCCCATAATGCACACTTTGATAGCTTCCCAAATAGATTATGATGATTAATAACTCCAAAAATTCCCAAATATTCTCTACATACTCTTCATAAAATGTGGATTACATAAGGTTTTCATCAATGAAAACCTCCACAAACTGACCTAGGAACTCTTAGAACATTGAGTTCATCAAACCCATCAACACAGCTTAGGAATTTGTCACACAAAACAAAATTACAAAGGAATCATAATTCCATTAAATACATTAGAAAGTGGTCTTTGGTATCTCCTCATTTTTACCCACATATGATGATATCTTGGTTGTTGATCGATCTTCAAAAACAACTAGCTCATTTCAGCAAGTCAAATAGATCATTAATTTGTGGAAGATGATAGAGGTTCTTCACTATGACATAATTCAAGTGATGATCATCGATATATAAGCACAGAATTCTGTTTTCCTTCTTTATGAAAAAAACTGATGTACTACAAGGTGACATGGTCGGATAAACAAAACCTCATAGAAAAATATTATCAATATGAATACACTGCTCCCACAACTCAAAATGTGTCATCCTATATGGAGAAATCGATATTATAAAAGAAACCAACTATATAGTTATACCAAAATTGATCATAAATAAAGGGGTAACACCAAAATTATTTGATAAATATATTAGGGTACTCTTCCATGACCCAGGGAAACAAAATTTGAAAAACATCTAATGAACTCAGCATCAACTCTACCATAAAGAAAGATGAGGATGGAACACACCTCTGACCTATCTGAGGGTCTCACTTTCCGATGAACATAGTAGACTCTCCATAAGAATCATATAACACAATATTTCTTTTAAAAAAATCCATAGTATTCTACATATAATACTAAAATTATATGTTGAGTATGATATTGTATGTTTGTATCTATAAACATAGGAAGTCTCCCTAATAGAAGTCTTTCCCCAGCACTAGCTCACAGTCTATACATACTTCATATAGATAAGCCCAACCTCTAACAGTTGTATTCAATTCCAAATGAACCAGAAGACTCTCCACCTAATGTCCAAAATCATGGTCTACGGTAGATTATATAAAGGATTTTTTATCTCCTAAGTCAAACAAAGAATACACCCAAGTAGAAAATAAGTAAAGGGTACCTCAAACGACATTTGGATCGCCTTGTGCTAGAAACTCTAAATCATGAAACTATCCATGACCTTTTCCATGGCATATATGGCCCTAATGATGGCCACCACCAGGGTCAAACTCTTCTCCCTAAGGAAGAGGAGCATCATAGGGCTTTCCTCTACCTTCTATATCTCCCCTTAACTAATCGATATCCAGATCACCATACTATTGTTAACTTGACTAAAAATACCACAATAGAGGGACCTAAATCACAACACTTATTACATGTTTCTAGCTCAAAAATTTCAATAAATATCACTACTAATTACCATGGACTCCACTTGAAAAAAAAAAGAATCAAATCTCATTTTATGGGCCTAAGAGATAACACCCCTGGTGAAATGAGATAAAGAGGATTGGGAATTACCCCATCCATCTGAAAACTCTTCAAAATATATAATTAAGAATCTCAAACCATGAATATGCTAAATTTTGAGTCCTGTTGACTCCCTTATTATAATTATCTAGCCCCGGTCAGTACCCTATCAATAAATTATTCTCTCTCCAGCACCTCAAGATATGTTGGTAGAAAAAACGGGATGACCTCGTGATGAATCTTTGGATGAAAATCCTCCTCAAAATGCCTCTCATTGGTCTCCTCATCTAGAAATAGATACAAATTATTCTCTCTCCAGCACCTCAACATTATTCTAGGCTTGCATTACACGCAAGAGAAACCTTCCTTAATAGCTTGAATTGTATGTAATACTGAGTTTCACTAAACAATGATATGTTATTAAAATATTATATAAACTAGCCATTATGAATAGTAATACCCAATTTTTGAAATTTTATAAATTTTATCTTTCAAAATGGACTTCATTTTTGGATTCAGAAAATCAAAATTAGCCTAGGGTGAATTTTTGGTATTTTTCTGAAAACTTTCAATTTTTGATGAATAGTGAAAACACTGAGTTATTGGTTAAAACCAACTTTTTATTTAAATAATAATTTATTTTATTTAAATGATTTTAAGTCAAAATAGGTACATAATACCTATATAAGTTCAATGTAATTCATTTGAGTCATTTTATAATAATTTTAGATATATAAAAATTTTATTGAACTTTTGACAGTCTTTTACCCACCTCCTAGGAGAATTTACAAATTTACATAAAACTTAATTTTACTAATTCTGTGAGTGGAATTTCAAAAATCCGAGAGACATGGTTGATATCAGTAAGTAAAATTTGGTTCAATAAGATAAAAATAAATCTTTGTGAATAGTAACTTTTTACTTTTATTTACCCCGGTTAAAAGTAAATAGGGTAATTAAGGGTAAAAATGATAATATTATTACCCTAACACATGTCCTAATTCTATTGGATAAGTTTAATTTGACCAAAAACAACCTTAGGAATAAAATATTAACCTTTAGGTCCAGTTGGATTAGATTAGGACATTTATTATTATTTAATTCAAATAAGAGTTAAAAGGGTTAAAATCAAATTTTAATAAGTAAAACATTTTTAATATAGGGTAATACATAAGATAAATTTGACTATAAATGTTCATTATAAAGATAAAAATATTTCCTATATAATGATATTTTATTTAAAATTTTTAGACCTTAAATAATTTAATTTATTTATGACACAATGATGATGCAGTAATTACCTTATTAATGAAATATTAACATAATCGATATTATAAATACCCAAATAAATGTAATTTGAGACTTTTTATGAGTTACACTAATTTTATGGGTTAATATAACATATTAGGGTTGTTTAGATGAATTATTTTCGAAGTAATAATGCTGTTATGAATTTAGAAAAAACAAAATACCAAATAGTGTCAAAATTGACATAAAAGAGTTTTTAAAACAAATATTAAATTATTAATTTATATTCTATTCCTAAAAATCTAAGGTTCCTATAAAAGACTTATATAATAATATATATGACGTTAATTAACCAATAGGGGTTCTATTGGAATTTTATAGTAAGTTTATTAACCGTATAGTGTAAGAATACAAGAAGACATGGTAAAAGTTAAATTATTTAACTTAGAGTTAAATCTAAATGATAAGGTTAAAATGGTAACCTAAACTTGTCTAAAATCTATTTGTTTAGAGGATTTAGACACATCCCCACCCTAGCCTCGAAATAAGTCACTTTGGATCCATTATAAACCGAATATGAATTTATTATAAAATAATATTTTAAGTTTTTCCTAAGGTGCCCCTCACCTCTCTTATAAAAGGGCACTCCCTCTTCTCTCACATTCACTCCTCCCAAGCCATTTGACTCAGCCAATCCCTCCCAAAATACCCTCTCAACTATCCTCTATTCATCCTAGAGACATTCCTTTAGTCAGAAATCCAACCTAAGGATACATTTTGATCAAATCAAAAGGAATAACCCGAAGAAGAGGAGATTCGGACATGTACGGAAGAAATTGGACCTAAGGTAAGGGATAATTATTCCAATCTTGTTCTTATCCGAGATTGTTTACTCATAAGTATTTACTGAGGTTTATTTTTATCATCTATGTCCATGTTTTATAAAAATGTTTTCGTGTATTTTTAAAGTTATTTTTACCCATTTTTGACTTTTACCACATGTTATGGAAAGAATCCTTCTTTTGTTTACCATGCGAGGAACTTTTTGACTTTTCTGGAAAAAGTACAAGGAGAATGTTTTTTTAACTTATATGGAAAGAAAAAAAATTACGGTTTCATAACACCTAATTTTTAGGAAGCTTCCTCTACAAGATTTCATGATTATTTTCAACAATATCCTTTTCTTTTAAAATTGAATGGCTTTTTGTGAAAAGAAAATGATTTTGAAGAAGAAAGGATATTTTCCTCAAGAATTCATTTCAATAGTTTTGTCAAAAATATTTTCCATCTAATATGACATTATTTAGTATGATTATGTTTCAAGTATAATGTCTCTATTATTTACATGGTTTGATTCTTCTTATGATGAAATGAAATCCATTTGTTTTATATGGATTATGTTATGATGGGATTATGTTTATAAAACCCATTTTATTATTTGGGTTATGATGAATGATTTATGTTTATTTTGTGGCACAAGTAAAAATGATTTCATTATGAGATGGGTGGGACCTATATCTCCCTCCAATGCATTGGTTAAATATTTATATCTCATGAGATAGACATGGTTGGAATGGAAAGTTAATTTGGTTCAGTGATACAGGACCGGAACAAGGAGTGAACTCAATTCAGTAAGGGACTTTGTCCACTATGATGGTCTTGGAAGTAATGCCTTGGCTACTATGGAAATAATATCATGTGCATAATGGTTTTCCACAATTATGTATTTTATTCCCATGTTATTTTACTATGACTAATGTTCCTTTATGATATATTCCTTATGTACTTCCAAGATTTATGTCATTGCTCAAGATTTTGATGTTTATATTTTATGTTCACGTTTTTTACATTCAAATGTTTATGGATTGTTTTATATTCTCTATGCTTACCCTTACTGAGCATTTGAGCTCACCCTTTTTATGTTTTCTTTTTCCCAGGATATAAAGAAAGTTTTTAGGAAAGAAAACAAAAGGGGAAGATCTTTATGGGAGATGTTGAAGATCTTTCACCACGATTAGATGATTATTTTTTCGAGTTTCCGAAGACACTAAACTATTATGGTACTTGTGTGATTTCTTTTGTTATGTATTAATTATTCCACAAAATAAATTTAATTTCTATGTTCATTAAGTATGGGTCTCTACAGTTGGTATCAGAGGAAGGTTTAGTTAACCTTTGGAAACTAGGATTTGAAAACTTTAGTGAAATCCCTAGAGATATTTCTAAGGTATGTCTAGAAATGTCTCTAAGGTTATGTATAAGTATATGTTATAGTCCTATAATTATGGTAACGATATTAGAATTAAACCTAAGATGTTATAGATTGAAAGTAATCCCCTTGATTATGTTGTTTTTCGAGTATGATTTTTTCCTCTCACACTATTCTTTTTGGGTTTTAGATAATGGATGAAACCCAAAGGAATCATGTCAATGATCAATGCACTGGGAAATACAATGATTTTCCTCCTGAAAAAATCAATGTTATGGGAGATGGAGTTCAAAATCTTATTGTTATACTTACACAAGCTATGAATCATTCTGTACTTCCAAATGAGCAGAGAAGGGAACAATATTCTATTGAGTCCTTAATGAGTAAACATCCCCCTTCTTTCAGTGGGTCTTCTGATCCATGTTTTTCTGAAAAATGGATCAGGACCATTGAAAAGATATTTTCCATACTTCATTGTTCAGAGCATGAAGAATTCATTTTAGCTATTTACTATTTAGAAGGTGAAGCAGACCAGTGGTGGACTCTAATTAAGAATACAAGGCCCCAGGATGAAATTGAATCCATGTAATAGGATGAGTTTGTGAACTTATTTTTCAAAAAGTACTTCCCTTGTATTCTTCAAAAAAATATGTAAAAGGAGTTCCTTGAGCTTAAGAAAATGGATGATAAATCTTTTGGTATATATGAGGTGAGTTTTACAAGGCTTTCAAGGTATGCATCCAGCTTTATCATCCAACCTGAAAGTAAAGTTGATTGATTCTTTAGTGGCTTAAAACCAAGTCTTTGAAGGGCATTAGCTATAAGAGACTTCAGTGGGTATGAATAAATTGTGTGTTGTGCTATCAAGGTAGAACTTGAAGTTGGTGTAACATATCCATCTCATGGTTTTGACAAGAAACGACAGATGGAGTTCAAGGACAAATCTCAGAACATTGGTGAAAAGAAGGTGAATGCTTCTTTATGCTCAAAGTGTTTAAAGAAGCATGGTGGAGATTGTCTAAAAGGTACTAGAAAATGTTTCAATTGTGGAAAAGAAGGTCATCGAGCAGCTGAGTGCTGAAGTAATGCGAAAAAGGTAGCTAATGGTTTGAATGGAGAAAATATTATAGAGAACTCACCACCAACACTTCAATGTTACAAGTGCAAGGAAATGGGGCATTATGCTAATCAATGCCCTAATCCAAGTGTTAATGATGATTGATGTGAGCAACCTCTTAAGGAAAAGGACAAAGGTAAGTCACATGCGATCACTATTTGTGATGTTGAGTATGAAAATGATGTTGTGGAATGATTAAGTGCTTATGTAATGGGATTTCAAAAATAGTATCATGGAATATCATTTATGGTATCATGGAATTTTGGAATATCTATGTATTGGTTTTCAATAATTTTATGGTACTGATAACCTTGAAAAGTGATTGAAATATTTTTGGAAAGAAGATGATATGCACATAATGAAGGGATAAGGAGAAAATAATATGTCTGATAATATTAAGTATTTCATGACTGATATAAGGACAAAGTGATATCATGGTTTGAGTATATAGAAATTTTGGGAATTTGGTATGTGGAAAGAGTTGAATTTTGATAGCATTCATGTTTTCACAAAGATTCTATGGTAATTCATGTTTCAAGAGAATACATGATTAAGGTATTCACATGTTTGGAATGTGACCAACAAGATATATCTTATGATATACGGGGGTAAATGATGGTATTCATATGATCAGTAGATGACCTTTCTAGTAATCATTTTATTTATACTATGAGCTTGGATAGAAGTATTTTGGATAAGCCTAAAGATTGGAATGAATTAGGTTAGACGTCATATAGAAAAAGGACAACCTGTAGGACGGGCGACAACCCGTCGCATCGGACAAGGATGCGGGAATCAAACCCAAAATCGAAGTGCAACAGGTCTTTATCACCTACTAATGGCCTAAAGGAAGTCCCTAGTTAGTATAAATTAGTTTTATTTTATTAAGCGGTATGATAGATGAAGTATAATTCCATTTTAGGAACCATATACAATTAATCTCACCATAGATGGACTTATGTATATTTAATAACTTTTGCTAACTTTTTGTTTGAGACAGAAGGAATGACCTATCATTATATCGCATGATCTTATAACACTTCACGAATAAAAAATTTAACTTTATTTCTTCAAAAGATGAAGTGAAAATTGTTTAAGGAATGACCAACGGTGAGATTGTACCAAAATCAATTAAGTATTTCTTCTAATTATAATTTTTTCAACTTTAGGGAAATGATCTTGAAAACCAAAAATGTTGTCCTAGATGGTACCTTAAATCATCACAAATTTATGGCTTTGAGATTGTTGGATTTTTCATATCCATGTTCTCTACCACTCTCCATCAGAACTTTATGGTTAGATTTCTCTTCCATATCCATATTTTCACCTATGTTCTTCTATGTGGAAACCCAGTGATGAGTTAATTTGGGTAACCATTATATTTCATACATTAGTTTTTAAAATTAAGCTTTAGTATTCCTTTTTACGATGTGGGTTTCTATGAATGAAACTTTCAAGTAGTAAAACATTTAAAACCTCGACGAATTTCGAGGGAGAAATTCATTTTAAGGGGGTAGAATGTAACACCTCGAGATTTTATGAGAAATATTATTAATTTATTCGATGTCTTGTGTTGTACGCTACACCAAGATTATCTTGCACTATACACAACACCGTATTATCTTGTAGTATACGAAAAAACTATTATTTTCTTGTGTTACACGCAAGAGCAACCTTCCTCGATAGCTTGCATTGTACGCAATACTGAGTTTCACTAAACAACGATATGTTATTAAAATATTATATAAACTATCCATCATAAATATTAATACCCACCTTTTAAAATTTCATAAATTTTATCTTTCAAAATGGAATTCATTTTTGGATTTGGATTATCGAAATTAGCCTCTGGTGAATTTTTGGTATTTTTCTGAAAACTTTCAACTTTTGATGAATAGTGAAAACACTGAGTTATTGGTTAAAACTGTCTTTTTATTTAAATAATAATTTATTTTACTTAAATTATTTTAAGTCAAAATAGATACATAATACCTATATAAGTTCAATCTAATTCATTGGAGTCATTTTATAATACTTTTAGATATATAAAAATTTTATTGAACTTTTGACCGTCTTTTACCCACCTCCTAGAAGAATTTGAAAATTTACATAAAACTTAATTTTACTGCTTCTGTGAGTGGAATTTAAAATATTCGAGATACACGGTTGATATCAGTAAGTAAAATGTGGTTCAATAAGATAAAAATAATTTTTGATGAATATTAACTTTTTACTTTTATTTACCACGGTTAAAAGTAAATAGGGTAATTAAGGGTAAAAATGATATTATTATTACCCTAACACATGTACTAATTCTATTGGATAAGTGTAATTCAACAAAAACAACATTAGTAAGAAACTATTACCCTTTAGGTCTACTTGTATTAGATTAGGGCATTTATTATTATTTAATTCAAAGAAGAGTTAAAAGAGTTAAAATCAAAGTTTAATAAGTAATACATTTTTAATATAGGGTTATACATAAGATAAATTTGACTATAAATATTCATTAGAAAGATAAAACGATTTCCAACATAATTATATTTTATTTATAATTTTTAGACATTAAATAATTTAATTTATTTATGACACAATAATGTTGCAGTAATTACCTTATTAATGAAATATTAACATAATTGATATTATAAATACCCAAATAAATGTAATTTGATACTTTTTATGAGTTAAAATAATTTTATAGGTTAATATATAATATTAGGGTTGGTTTGATGAATTTTTTTCGAATTAATATTTCTGTTATAAATTTAGAAAAAACTAAATACCAAATAGTGTCAAAATTGACATAAAAGAGTTTTTAAAACAAATATTAAATTATTAATTGATATTCTATTCCTAAAAATCTAAGTTTCTGCCAAAAGACTTATATAATAATATATATAAAATTAATGAACTAATTGGAGTTCTATTGTTAGTTTATAGTAAGTTCATTAACCATATAGTGTAATAATACAACAAGATATGGTAAAAGTTAAATTATTTAACTTAGAGTTAAATCTAAATGATATGGTTAAAATGGTAACCTAAACTTGTCTAAAACCTATTGGTTGAGAGGATTTCAACCCATCCCCACCCTAGCCTCGAAATAAGTCACTTTTGATTAATTATAAACCGAATATAAATTTATTATAAAATAATATTTTAAGTTTTCCCTAGGGTGCCCCTCACCTCTCTTATAAAAGGGCACTCCCTCTTCTCTCACATTCACTCATCCCAAGCCACGGCCAAACCCTACCAAAATAACCTCTCAACTATCCTACCTTAATCCTAGAGACATTCCTTTAGTCATAAATTCATCCTAAATATCCCTTTTGATCAAATCAAAAGGAAGAACCCGAAGAAGAGGAGATTCGGACACGTACCGAAGAAATTGGACCTAAGGTAAGGGATAATTATTCCAATCTCATTCTTATCTAAGATTGTATATTTGTAAGTATTTACTGAGGGTTATTGTTAACTTCCATGTCCATGTTTTCTAAAAATGTTTTCATGTATGTTTCAAGTCCTTTTTACCCATTTTTTACTTTTACCACGTGTTATGGAAAGAATCTTTCTTTTGTTTACCATACGAGGAACTTTTTGACTTTTTCGGCAAAAGTAAAAGGAGAATGTTGTTTTAACTTATATGGCAAGAACAAATTTTTATGGTTTCATAAGGCCTAATTTTCATGAAGCTTCCTCTCCAAGATTTCATGATTATTTTCAATAAAATCCTTTTCTTTTAAAATTGAATGGCATTTTGTGAAAAGAACATGATTTTGAATAAGAAAGGACATTTTCCTCAAGCATTCATTTCAAGAGTTTTGTCAAAACTATTTTCCATATAAGATGACATTATTTAGTATTATTATGTTTCAAGTATAATGTCTCTATTATTTACATGGTTTGATTTTTCTTATGATGAAATGATATCCATTTGTTTTGTATGGATTATGTTATGATTGGATGATGTTTAATAAACCCATTTTATTCTTGGGGTTATGATGAATGATTTATATTTATTTTGTGGCACAAGTAAGAATGATTTCATTATGAGATGAGTGGGACCTATATCTCCCTCCAATTAATTGGGTAAAGATTTATATATCAAGAGATAGACATGGCTGGAACGGCAAGTTAATTTGGTTCAGTGATACAGGACTGGAACGAGGAGTGAACTCGATTCAGAAATGGACTTTGTCCACTATGATGGTCTTGGCAGCAATGCCTAGGCTACTATGGAAATCATATCATGTGCTTAATGTTTTTCCACAATTACATGTTTTATTATCATGTTATTTTACTATGACTAATATTCCTTTATGATATATGCCTTACGTACTTCGAAGATTTATGTCATTGCTCAAGATTTTGATATTTAGATTTTATGTTCACGTTTTCTGCATTCAAATGTTTATGGATTGTTTTATGTTCTCTATGCTTACCATTACTGAGAATTTGAGATCACCCTTTTTATGTTTTCTTTTCCCCAGGATATAAAGAAAGGTTTTAGGTAAGAAAACAAAAGGGGAATATCTTTATGGGAGATGTTGAAGATCTTTCACCATGATTAGAAGATTATTTTTCTGAGTTTCCAAAGACACTAAACTATTATGGTCCTTGTGTGTTTGCTTTTGTTATGTATTAAGTACTCCGTAAAAGAAATGTAATGTCTATGTTCGTCAAGTACGGGTCTCTTCACTCAACCTCCTCTAGCCATTCCTCTATCACTGAGTTTGATATGGATCCCTCATACTTTTATAGACTCTAGGTTTGAAACTCTTAAAGTGTCCTCCCCCAAGATTCATCGTTATCAACCTCCACTATAATGCAATATACTTGTATATCCTTATGAACATAATTGGCATGAACTTGATGAGTATTTTGACATATATCTATTCATATAATAGAAAAAACGTTTAGGGACTCCAAAACCTATAATACAGAATATTTAAGATTAATTTATTTATTTATTAAGGTTTAACCATGTCCCATGTACTACCCATTCAAACACAAGTATAAGAAGAATGATATATGGTCATTTCTTATGTCTCTACCCTGAAACCAATATTATTTAACTTAGTAAACTTAGTAAACTTAAAGTTACATGTAAAGTATCATAGGGGGGCTAAATACATGTGTCTTAACCAGTCCCCCTTATTTATATTTCATAAAAAACTTATCTAACATTGATTCCCTACCAAATCATACACTCCTCACATTTTATTACCTCCAAACTCTATTTAATACCTCAACTTGAACCTATGATACCACTCTTTCACAACTCCCTCCCCCCAAAGGTACCCCTACTAGTACAAAAATGTAAGAAGGTAGAAAATGATTCTTAAAACACATCTCCAATAGGCTATGGGTTAGTGAAAATCACTGAGGGTATATCATAAACACAAATAGGAGTCATTTACCTATAAGTAGAATATAAGGAAAGAGAGATAAGACAAGTACAACAATCAAATACTACTCATAAAAAAAGTAAATATAGATTCCAAAACAAGCATGTAATGTCATACATACTGAAAAAACTAAAAAATAAACTAAAAGTACCAAAAGTAAATCCTAGGCAATGACCTTGAAGCCCAAACAACTCCTGAACAATTCCATGAACTAGTAATGTCTATCCTTATAACCAAAAAACTCATATAGTCCTATAAAATAGTTTATATATATATATATATAGGGTGAGAATAATAGGTATACTTAGGTGGATCCTCCCTAAAGACTCTTGTGAAAAAATAAAGAAATCATACTAAATCCTAGTGAATAATAAGTGAATCTAACTCATCACTTAATCAGGTATGCTAAGTTCTCATGTTTTCCATGGATCCCTCACCAAGTATAAAATACAATGAATAGTATAATATCTAAAATATACTAAAATAAGGTACCCCACTACTACTCCCCCACTAGTTTGTCACTCTACCCCAACATTTCACATCTGGAGCCATATCTCTCTAAAAGTAAGTTATCCCAATGATGCCTGGTCTAATGTATCACATCATACACCTTGTGCCTCACATCATCTCACCATCCCAAGCCACATATCCATATAGAAACCACATAGTTTTTGGGAGACTCCATAGATTGTATGTTGAGTATTATTTCTCAATCCATCACAACCCATACATGATATACATATAATAACCCATAAGAAACAATATCCAGAGGTACATGTGTGTAAAATAACCAAAATCCATTACATCCCTCTAAACACATATATAGAAAAGGTAATCATCGTAAAATCCAATACATAATACTACCAGGTGATGATATTGGGACAAGAGGGGTTAGTTAGCCATCTGTTCCTCACCAACTTGAATATTAGGGAAAACAAAATCCTAGTCCACTAAGTCTTAGTATCCCTACCGATATGTTTGGGGTACCATATGAAATCACATAAGATACATGATATAATATAGATCATAACAACATTATGGGAATCTACCTAGTCTTAAGCTCAACTGGATCTAATGACTCCTGGATACCTGGATTCCACCACTAAGGAATAGATATATTATAATCACATAAGAAATTAAGGAACTTTATTTAATTAATTCTTTCCTATAAACATTTATTATTACATTAATTACCATCCAAGTATATGAACCTCAAGTATAATTCAACTAATCTTATATTTTATCAAGATTTTAATCATTTTCATTTCATCAAACACCAATCCCTTGGGTTAAAACATTTATTATTCATTATCATTCCATAATTCCAGGTACTCTAAAACTCATCCTAAATTACAACAAAAGAGATGCATAAACCAAGAAAAACCAGCTACATCAAGATGTGAGGAAAAGAAAGCATAAAAATAAACCTAACTATCTGTACTTTACCAAAATATTATTAACAAGAAATCATCTCAACTTTTGGCACAATAATGGGAAATCCTAGATTCAATGTGTTCTATCAGTCCCAATGTCATCCCTAACACCACCATCAATATCACCATTCATCCTACCATCGCAAGCACCAACTACTACCACAATCCCAGGAATCCCCACCCATATCTATTAAACCATAAGACTCCATAGATCATATTGAATCTCATATAAAGGATCACTTCTAGATAAATCACACAAGACATCAATAAATAATAAATATATTCATCAAGGCATCTAGGAACTAAAAATAATATATTCATCCTTCACAAACAAATAGTCTTGATCAACCCCAAACATTTATCTTTATTAAGAAACTAATTCATTACCATATTGGATTAACTATTTCATTTATCACAGGTTATAACCACATGTAATATATAAACCTAGTCTTAACAAACCTGGATATTACATCATTTTAGATGAATATTCATCACATTAAAAAAAATAAATGCATGAGGACAATAATATTTTAGTGTCGTTGGAAACTTTGAACAAAATCCTATAACTTGGTAAAATATCAAAAAAAATTCCCACAAATATCTTCTACTTTAGTACATATACTTAAAACCATTCATCACAACTTGAGTAAAGGAAACATAAGAAAGGTGTGAGCTCAGTTTCTTAGTAAGGGTAAACAAAGGAGATATATAAGAAGAACAGGATCATAAGGGTATGAGAACATGAGAATAAAATTTTAAGATCATACCCTACATATCAAGGGTCATATACATGATCCATAGGATAAATATTAGCAGTTCATAATACATTAATTATAAGGGAATCAAGAGGATAATCCATAAGACCATAATATAAGAATAAGGCATAGAATTTGTTATAGAAACAAAATTATATAAAATTATTTTCATTGTAGTCAAGGAACAACTATTAAGTCCATATTATTAGTACGGTTTCACTCCCCATACCATATTGGTAGTCATAATTCACTCACATGACCATCATGGTAGTCAAAGTTCACTCCCAAGACCATCTTAGTAGAAAAATTCTTTTACTAAACCGAGTTCACTCCCCATTCAAGCCATGTCTATCTTAGGATATATAAATCATTACTCAATGCATTGGAGTGAGATATAGGTCCCACCCATATCATAATTAAATCATGCATACGTGTTCCACATGATCATAAAAAATCATATCATAACCCATGAAATGAAATTAATATCATAAACATTTAATCATATCATGACCTATCGAAAGAAGAAAAGTTTCATAATCATTTAATAAAAACATAACCCATGAAAAGAAGTAGATTTTATAAGCATAAAACCAGTGAAATAGGAAATGTTTTCATAAACATATATCTTGTGAAAGAGAAAAAAAAATTATAAACAAATAACACATGAAAGATAAATGGGTTTTCTTAAACATCAATCCATCAAAAAATAAACCATTCAAAAAACTAATATGAATGTAACCCTATGATCATATCCCTATGAAGGAATGAGTAACACCAAATAATGTCATATTATATGGAAAATAATTTTCAAATATCTTTTAAAAACATTTATTGAAGAAAATATCATTTCTTCTTTTAAAAAATCTTTTTAAAACATAAAACCTTTTGAAAACCATTTTCTTTGAAAATAAACTTCAAAACTTATAAAGGATGCTATAAAAAAATTCCGTGAAAATAATTTATTTGAAAGGGAAGCTTGAAAAAAAAAATTGAAATCAATTTTCTTTAAAAATAATTCAAAAACTTATAAAATAATCACTAAAATCATTGAAATCCTTTACTTTGAAAATAAATTTTTCAAAACATGTAAAGGAATCTTTAAAAATCGTTTAAAAATATTTTTAATCATAAAACATTTTGTGAAAACATTTTTCTTTAAAAAATACTTTAAAAATAATGAATGTATAGAATATTAGAAAAAAAAATTTATTGAAAATTAATCTTTTAAACTTTAAAATTAATCTTAAAATAATGTCCATGATGGTGGATAAATCTATACATGTCGAACATTCCTTATGCATAGTAAAAAGTTTAGAAAAGTGCTACAATAAAAAAATAAAAAAATATATATTCCTTTTTTAAAAACCCATTTTTAAGGTAAAACATGGGTATAAATTTATTTTAAAGATCATAATATAACAGTAGAACAATTTTGAAAACAATTTTAGAAAATATTTTTTTAAGGAACAAAGATTTCTAACCAAAGAGGGAGATAAGGTCTGATTTTCTTAAAAACACTTTCTTAATTATATTAAGTACCAAAGAGTGAGAAAATGGTACTAATACTTAAAGATATCATGACTAACTATAGGATAATAATATTCATGATTGTTCTTGAAATATGTATCACAATATTTCATCAATTAAATCATAATCATAAACAATCCCGATAAATGATGAGATTGTTCTAATAAGCTCTTACCACTTGGTAACTTTGAATCATACTCCCCATGTAAGAAAATAAAATTAATTGAGGCTTAAAATATCATGAAAATAATTATATTCATGATACTACATTTCACATTAAATTATATAAACCATATAAATAAGATATTTTCATAACAAAACATGTTCCTTAAAGAAGGCAAATTGAGACAAAACTACCCTACTGATTTGGTAACTCTTGAATCATACAACCCCATGAAAGAGAGATCATAAAATAGATATTTAAATACCCATAAATTTAAATATAATACTCATATAATATATTTATGGTCAGTATATATCCAAAATAAATAAATTAGTGGTGATTAAGTCACAAATATCAGAGAAACGAAAGTAAGACGAGAAAACCCTTACCGGATGTATTGATTTTCTTCGTACACATTCACAACTCTTGTATAATAAATAGGAGTTTATTATAAATATAAAAAAGAACCATATTATTTTATCTAATACCATGTATTATTTTATTATGACTTTATATTACCCATTTATTAATAATTCCATGTTAATGTTACGTTTCGGGTAATATCTGATTTGTTTTTCATATATGTTGTGACTTGTTATTCTTGATCTTCTTACATAGATAATTATTTAATTATTTACATAATGTAAATTTTGATTTAAATATAATAAATATTTAGTATATAAATATTTATAATAATCTACAAAATATATAAATATGAAATGGAATACATCATTCATGGAGACATCAGGTCGTACGTACACATGAACGATATTTCGGATTTATTGTCGTATTGAAAGAAAGAAATTAAATGAAATATATGTATATATATAATATAATTACATTAGAATTATTATTTAAAATATATCATATAATTTTACTAATCTCATCCTTAATACATTCTATGTAATGTGTTAACGAATCACATCGCTTTGAGGAGGCAATAGTCCACACGTCCACAAAAAAAATTATCATATTTATTCAAATGGAAATAATGAAGTTATACTGTATATAATATTTAAATAAGTATAAATAAATCATAAATATCATATTTATATAATATAAAAATATATTTTATATCATAATTCCCACCCTTGAGAGGTGGTAAAGGAAAATGAACAACATTGTTTCACAAGGTGATAGTTTGTCGTACACACGAATGGTAAGTTTGTTACCCATTAGATGTAATTGTGTGTAATTTTAGCTCAAAATGTTAGAATAAAAACATATAAGTATATTTAGGATACTTATTTTATTATATAATATTGTAATAGGAAGAATTTTTGGGGTGGAGACTAAAAATAAAACAAAAGATATTGTGGAAAGATGTTACCTCTTCTTTGGGTAACTCTTCTTGGTTTTCACTAAATGGATTCATTGGTTGTATTTATTCTCAAATGGAGGCTTCTAGGATTATCGGAGGGATTTTTAGAGATAATTTTAGCATATTTTGGGTGAGATGAAGGAATTGAGAGGTTTGAATAAGTGGTAGGGTTGGGTTTTTTTATAGTATAAGAGGAGTGACATTTTTTGTAAATTTTTTAAAAGGGAATTCCACCCATGTTTTCACAATGTCATGTGGATACAATAGTGGTTAAAATTAAATATAAGTGAGTATAGGGTATAAATATGAACATAAAATATATTTTGGACAATTTTATAGGTCATTTAAGGCCTTAAGTTTAGGGTTTAGTCCTTTGTTCAGTTAATTTTTCGCTTAATCATTGTAATTAATTTTAATCACCTTCGCTGATCATTTTGGTAAAAAATTAAGTTTATCATAATAAAAATTATAAATTATTATTATTCAAAATATGTAATACATTTTTATAAATTAAAATTACATAAGTGGTAGAAATTAATTTAAAATTAGTTCTGCAAACGAGATGACAATGTGGGTTTTTAAAGCGAAAAGGTCCAAAAGTTTGAAATGTTTTATATCCAATTTCATTGAAAAATTGGTTCCAATGACCTAAATTGGATGAAGTGATGTATAATTTATCTAATTTTACATTAAATATAAATTAAAACATAACTTAACTATATAAATAAATTATATTAAAAAACATTTTTGATTTAAAAATTAGTGTTTTCCACTATTCATTAAAAAAATGAAACTTCTTAGAAAAATACCAAAAATTCACCCAAAGTAAAATTCGATATTACACTTAAAAAAAAGAAGTTTATTTCTTCAAATAAAATTTATAAAAGTGTCAGAAATTATATTTTGAATGGTTTTTCCATTAAAATGAGATAAAATTACCTTTCAAAAAATACTTTTTTTATTAATAAAATTAGATTTGTTTTTATTTATAACTATAATATATATTGGATGAGTATAAAAAATATTTATTGAATATATAATATAAAAATTATATTGAAAATATTAATCAAAATTAGTTTTTTAAATTTATTGGGATAAAATTTTGTTTATATATAGAAAAATAGTTTTCTTATAAAAGTAATTTTTTATTTTAAAATAGTTCTTTCATTCACTTATACTGATTAATAACCAGAGTATTATTTTTATACACATTAATAAATAATATTTTAATAATTTAATTAATCATATTCATAGAATCTGTTTCAATGTATATGTGGTAGCTAAAATAATATTTTAACAATCATATTTATAGTATATTGTTTTTCGGTAAAAACTTGGCCTTGTGTGTTATGAAATTTTTCGAAAGAACTCAACATTGTGTGTAACAAAAGCCAAACATAGTGTTGAATTAAACACAAGATAATCTAAGTGTTACGTGTATTGAAATATTAACATGGTGTTTCATATATTGAAATACAAACATAGTGATTATATATATATATATATATTAAGTGTTGTGTAAAATGAAAAATATCAAAAATATTGAATTAATTTGGAAAAAAATATTTCAAAAAATAATGGGGTATTACAGGTAACCTAGATCTTTATCTATTAAAATATATGAGTTATTTAAATAAGATTTTATTTTTAACTTCTAGTTTCATCAAGCTTTATGGAATAACGATATCATTTAATCATATGCCAAGAATCAATTTGATTTTATTTAAATTATACAAAAGAACATTTCTATTTAACAATGGATCTTTAATTATTTAGCCAACAATAATTATTATATCTATGTTATTTATCCAATTTATAAGAACAAAAAAACATGATAAAATATAGTATAGATAGAAAAATCACATTATCTATAAAAATAGAGGAAAACAATTGTTACGGTGGGAAAAAATGTGATCACTATAACCATAAACTAATTTCTTTCTTTAATCTAGTTTAATATTAATTAAATTTTATTCCACCATTATGCTAAAAATACAAATCATTGTAACTTTATGATTGTACTAAAATAGGAGAAGCAATGAATCCTCAGCTTATAAAGGAAGTTTCCAAACATTACCCACTAAAAATAGAGTGAAAAAGAAGTTGATGTCGCCGTCTGTATATCCCAAAGATAAGGTATTAAAAAGTCTTTTAAATTTTTTAAAGGAGGAAAATAAAAGAGAAACAAGATCCTACCTCAAACATGACTCATTCTATATAAAATAAAATACGATCTAAACTATTAACACACCTAGAAAAACTAAACAGGGAGATTCTGGGTGGATGTAAACAACTCTTTTAGAGTCAATAAAAAAAGATGGTTTTCCTATAATCAAAGAAAGAAAGTAAATATTTAAAAAAAGGAAAGATATTGGTTTAAGTTAATAATACATAACAATTAATATTTCCATTAGGTCAAACATTAATTAAATATAATGTATATCTCATTTAATTTTGGAAGAAGAGATATATTAGAAGATTTTATCCTTCATAGAATAAAGTATATAAATATACACCTTGAAATAGGCCTTAATTCTCTTATTTAAGGCTTTAAAAAAATTATATTGAAATTTTGTATTTATTACATTCTAGGAAAAACTGTAAATTTTAAAAAAAATAAATGGAATCTAATTATGATAGCACCAGAATAAATTTTCACCACTAGAACAACTTTGTAGCATAAGAAAAACTTTCTACCACTATAAAAAGATAACACTTGATAATTTTAGGGAAAATAGGACCCAAAACACCCCCTTGGAACCTCCATATATAGGTAAAACACAAAAAGGTTCTTAGAAACTGGGTAATTACAAATTATTAAATGTAAAAAATGAATCAATGATAGTTTCTATATAGTTTGGTGATAATTTGAGCATGATAAATCTTTTTTGAGTATGTGACATGTCTTTTGAACTTTTTTAACCCATAAAATGGAATAATACACTTTAACTAATTTTGACTATACTATGAAATAAAATGGTGAGTGGTTTATTCTTATAGGTCATAAAAGATTATAATATCATTTTCCAAGATTTTCATGACAATCCAGAATCATTTGATCGATTTTGAGTATATGATGCATGTTTTGAACTAAAATTCCATTTTTCTATTGAAACATTCACTTCCAATCATACTATTCACAACACACATCAAAGAAATTTGGTTAATTACTACATGTAACAAATTAATCAATGATCATTTTCATAGAGTATCAGGAAAATCTAAGTGTATTTTTTTAGTTTGAGTATTTGAAATGTGTTTTGAAAATATTTAATAGTTAAAATTAAAAATATACTTTAGGTTATTTAGACTACATGATGAATCAAAATGATTTGGGGTTAATTCATACATGTTAAAAATGAATCAAAAATAATTTCCTAATAATTTGAAAAAAAAATCAAGTGGGTTTTCTTAGTTTTGGGTATGTTACTTTAATTTTGAATCAAAATATCAATGTTTATATTTAAAACATACACTTTTAGTCACACTATCCACCATTCACATTAGAATGACATGTGGTTAATTCTTATATGTCATAAATGAATAAAATATTATTTTCATATAGGATTAAAAAATATGAGTATGTTTGATCAGTTTTGAGTATATGAATAACATTTTAAATTCATTAAATACATAAAATTTAAAAATAAACATTAGGTCACTCTGACCACATAGAAAATTAGAATAATTTTTTATTTTTTCCTATATTCCAAAAATTTATCAACGGACATTTTTCTATATTTTCAAGAAATTTAAAGTGTATTGTATTGGAATTGAGCACGTAATGCCTGTTTTGAACTAAAATTTCACTTTTAAATTGAAAAGATGGGTTTTTAGTCATTCCAAATACACCATGAGTCAGAATGAAGTATGGATTATTCCTATATGTTGAAAATGAATCAATGGTTATTTTTCTATATTTTCTTGAAAATATGATCATGTTTCATCATAAATTATCATTTGATGTCTGTTTTGAACTAAAAATTCACTTTTAAATTGAAAACATGCATTTTCATTAATTTTGACAACATTAAGAGTTGAAAATTATGTGTGTTTCATTATTATATTCCAAAAAATACATCAATTGTTATTTTTATAGTGTTTCATGGAATTTTGATAATTTTTTCTTAGAATTGTGTATATGATGAATGTTTTGATCTAAAATGACACTTTAAAATTGAAATAAAACATTCTCATTCATTCCAACCACATTATGAGTCTTATTAATTTGAAATTTGTTTTAAATTAAAAAAATGAATCAATGGTCATCTACCTAGATTTTAATGAAATTTTGAGAATATATTCTATAAATGAAACATTCTCCAAGTTATCCTAAACTAATGTGAAACTTTTAAATTGAAAATATGAGTTGTTAGTCATTTTGACCACACCATATGTCATAATAACATGTGTCTCATTCTTTCATGATTAGAAATATCAATGTTAATTTTCCTAGAGTTTCATGACATTCTAAGCATGTTGGATTAGAATTTAGAATATGATGTATTTTTTATAATTTTAATTATATACTCAACTATTACATGAATTTTTAGATAATAAAATTAAATAAGTTTTGGATAAATATATCTTTAATAACAGTATAAATATTTGTAAAAAATGATACCTAACCTCTCATACTATAATTTACCTATCTAATCATCTAAATATGAGTTATAATTATATTCTGTATAGTACAAATAAAATATAGAAAATGGTTAATAAAGATTCCAACTAGAAGTGTATGTGCTCAAAAGTGAACAAATATAATATATACCTTTAATTGTATTTTATTTTTTCTATAGGTTATGATATACTTAATAAATTTATATATTTAGTAACCATATTTTTTCTATTTGTATATTTTCATAATGTTATAAATATTGAAAATTATAAAAATTTATTATAGAAGATGTTTCATTACTGAACTATTAGTATGTATACTAAAACAAATTTCTATATCCATTAGTTTCTTTTTTATGATTTTTTTATAATTTCTTCATAATCTATAATTATTAATTCTATTAAGTGAATATAGGGACATAAAAATTTAAATTTATGATTCAATTCATTGATCATTTTTAAATATTTTATATAAAAATATGGAATAAAACACACACCATTAAAATTGTAAAAATCATATATTAGTAGATAAAAATATAATTTTTTTTTGGGTTTGATGTGAGAAATGTTTTCTTTGTTAAGTTTTAGAAACTTTTGGAAGGAAAATTTTTCAAATTAACACTTGAGAACCTATATGAATTTCTTTCACCAACACCATGTTCAGGTTGTGGATGGATAGAGATCCTTCACCGAAAAAAGATGAATGGATGGAGTATATCATATATGGTCAAACATAGTTTTGTAGAAATATTTTAGTAGATGGGGTCCTACTTATAGGGTTCAGTGGATTTAGTTCAGTAAATAGGGTTCAATGAACAAATTCCAGCATAGATCATTATATAGAGTCCAATAAAGATGGTAAAATAGGGTTTAGCGGACATATTCCATTATATGGAGGCCTTTGGACCAAGTTTCGAAAAGAATAATAGTGTGGGTTAACTATTCCCATGTTCACTAGAAGGGTATTTCTATCAGGATTTTTTAGATAAGTAGATTGGGATCTAAGAAACTAGAATGGGAAGCTTTTAGATGAACTCAGATGTAGAGATCATGGTCTAGATGAACACAGTGAGGCTAATGGGTAGAATTTTTTCTGATAGTAAAACAAAGTTCTAGGTGTAAGTGAAGTATTGTGTGGAATTCACTCTAAAGATTAATCACTGAGGTTAAAACATGGATTGTTCTTCACATGCACCTAGAAAGAAATTTTGGTTAAATACTTAGTAAAAATAATAAGGTGATGTGCGGTGTTCACCAAGAGTTAGGTGTTGATGTGGTTGAATCTATTATTGATCGATTATGGCTTGCTTCAACGAATGAATTCCTATGAAAATCATAAGGTGATTTTGAAGATATGATCAGTTGGGGCCTTCTCTATGAAGGTTATTGGATCACATTTTAATGATGTCAATAAATATGACTGATTGTAACTAATGAGTCCAATATAATGAAATGGTCCCCCCTTTTAATGGTGATACCTAGGAACACTTTGGTCAGTGTCCAGATGTACCATGATCAGATAAACAATAGTTGGATAGAAGATCATCCAAGTGCATACATTAGAGGAACTCATTTCAGTAATCTGTGTAGGGTATATTATTTATCCTTATTACCATATGTTATTTTGATGAAATGGATAATTTTTTTTAATTCTTTTTTGGATGTAGGAATCAAGTATAAACCACGTTATTACTACAATCATTAATTCTTATTATCGCATATGTTTCTTTCTTTTCTACATGGATTGTTAATTTGTATGATAATAGAAGATTAAAGGAGGACTGTAACATTGAGTTTCATTAGTAAGATGAATTTGTATGGTGGTTGGGGTGCTTGGTATAACCAACTCTTGAATCCAAATTTCTATGGGATCTTCAAATCATTGGTGTTCCAAAAGGATATTCCACATTGGTTCTTCTAGTGGAGTTCATCTTGTAGTCATCATGTAGGAGGTGCATCTGATGGTTCTATCATACCAAGGTATATCTGGTGATGTTACCGAATGGAAGCTAGTCCAATGGTTTTTATGGCTCATGATTCCCAAAAATATTGTTAGAATACCTCACATATACATGTATGAGAGATGATCCTAGTCATTAACACTTCATAATTTCATTTAAATTGGGAAGAGAAATAAAATAAATTGACTCTGTATTGTACATGTATATTCTGAAATCAAATTTTATAGAATTTTTCTATTTAAAATATGAATTCTCAAGGGTATTTAAAGTTTCTAGGGTTGTATTTAATAGTGGTGGAACAAAATTAGGGATCATAGTCTACATTTTAGGTATAAAATATAATTCCTTTGACTTATTTTATACAAATGTTTGTTTACCATTTTTTAGTAACAAATAATAACTTACAAAATTTTATTTATTATAATATTTAATGAGTTTAATATATACTATAAATTCCATTCCCCTTTCTCATCATGGGTATTAATAAGAATAATCCTCCATACGATGTATATTCAAATAGATTATTTGATATTTTGAACATCAACATCGTCAATGGGCATAGGTAACACCACTCTTCGGTCATGATATACATGAATCCTTACTCACATATAACCTACTAGTAATGGTGTAGAATTAATTGTGTCATCTTGAATATTGTACGTCAAACTATAACAAAAATTCGGTGTGTGGGTTCCAAAAGATATAGGATAAAAATATTTTTACCCTAAAAATTTTACTAACTAATATGTACTCAATACTAGTTCAATAAACAAATATTAGAAAAACATTGTTAAATAATTAGTAGATATTGTATATTTCACTTATTTGGGGAATAATTACACTCAAAACATAATTTTTTCTGGGCCCATTATTGGTGGTTATGGTGGTTGTTTAACTAATTAACCCTCTTCCATAAATTTCATAAGCACTTTGTTTTATTTAAACATTGATTACTTATGTTTCACAACCTTTATTTATAAATATTTATATTAATTATTAATAAACTTCCTTGTTTTTCATTTTTTAAATTAGTTTATTTGTGAGAGTCTAAAACTCGCCCCTTTAACCCATCTATATTTCTCTGTACAATGCAAAATTATTGAAATTTGTTTTTTTAATCATTGATAAATGTATTATATTTTGTCTAGAATAGATAAATAAAAACATTATATATGTTATTATGATTCAAAATATCAAGTAACAACAACTTTAATCTATTTCATACATATTCATTCTATACATTTTGAGTACTTTCATCTACTAATTTACCCATATTATTAACACAGGCCTCCTTGAACATCACATGATGTGGGATTGAGGTAGTGGAGGGATCTGATTTATCAATATTCATCTCAAAACAGATACATAAATAATTTTTTACATTAACTATTTCATGATTTTAATAATGTACCTTATGTTTTTCAAGTAAATCATTCCCCATCCTTGATTTACGGTACGAGTATTATGGTTCTGTTTCACATTTCTTATTCTCTTCGATCCTCTTCTATTTTTATAGAGTAATATATATTAAAATGAAATTATCATACATGATGCTATAGATAAATTAAATTTACCTATAATTTACCTTAAAAATATCATCCTTTCATTTAGAAAAGAATGACGGTTTTTATTCTTGGGAGATAAAGATAGTTTATAATACTAGTGGTTTAGGATTAACTTTCCCATCAATATCTCTATAGTACCTAGTGGTCGATATTTTTTTAGAAACCACAATGGGACTTTCAAAAAAAGAGAAAAAAAATCATTCTATAATATTTAACAATTTATAAACTATTAAAAAGGGGGAAAATAATCAACATTTCAAGACTTTATCTCACAAAGATAAAATGGAAAGTGTAACAGTTTGTTACCACAACGTACTCCCAAACAATGGCCTTCATTGTAGGTATGAGACAATGACAACTATCCATGTAAATTGACATATTCAATATGGTTTAACATCAATATAACTTATGAATATTGATCTATTAGGGTCAATGGGTTGATTACAATCATTTCATCCAACAATGAATTGTTGACCTTTTTTTCTTACTTTAACTGCTTTTGTTAAAACTATTATCTAACACCTCTATATTTTTTTCTGTAGTTTCTTTCAGGCATAATTTCTTCCTCACCTTGGGATCACTAAGATTCCCATCATTAGGGTGAGTGGTATCTTGATTCAAATAAAACATTTTCTACATTTTATTTTGAACAATTAAAGTAGAATATGTAAGATTTTTATTGATTATCTAAATTCAATCTCAATGATCACCCCTAACATACAAAACCTCATCTATAAAATGTTTATCATGAAATGATTGTGATAGTGAAAGGGTTTCCCTAAAATGAATTGACACTCAATTTTCTATTTTCATTTATTACCAAAATAATAAGGAATAAATATTTTTTCTATAGTATTTATCATCGATGAAAGATATGCAAGGTTATACCTTAATTTCCATCAATGATAAATATTATGAAAAAGGGACTTCTTTACAAACACGAAATTAAGTTATTTAGTGTAGTTGTTTGATTTGACACACACACATATTAGAAATACAATAAATTATTATATATACATTTATATAACATATATAAAAATATTATATTGACATTAACAATGTGAGTATATATATATATGTATGTATATATGTATATATAGTTTTTAAAACATATATATTCATATACACTAAAAACATATATATATGTATATAAGTAATTAAGTATTATCCATAAACATGTGTTATAATCACAATATAAAATTATATTCATATACTATAAATTAAAATACTATATAGATAATATTACGCAAAACATTATTAAAATATATATATATATATTCTAAAACATTTACATATATATTATATAAAAATAAATATTTTATAAATAAATTAAATAAATAAAAAAGAACATATATATATAATATTTATAATTAGATATATAGGTATATAATTATAAATGTGCATATATATCAATCTATATATATAAATGTATATATAAATATACAAATCCAAATATATATATATAAAACAAATAGATATGTGTTTTTGTGTGTAAATATTTAAATATTAATATATATAAAATATATAAATATATAATTATAATTATATAAATACAAACATATATAACATATAAATATAAACATATATATATATATTAACAACCTGAGACACCCTAAAAGGGGGTTGAATCAGGGTGTCAACTCTTTCTTATGTTATATAGGATTTTTTCCGACATTGGTAGAAAATCATTTAATTACCAGAGTTAAATGCTCATCCACTACAAACACAAATGTATAAATTAAAAAAAATAGATATTAATTTCTACTTGGTTCACCACCTAGGACTAGTATAAGGAGAATACACATAGTAGTGTTTCAGTGTACCATAATCCAATAAGATTCACTTGTGTGTTGGATACAATTTTCTAGCCATAATCACTTTGTTTAAAAATCACTACCTTTAAAAATGAGTATAGGGAATAATTCATGGTATCCCTTTGAACACTTATACTGAATCCACCTTTGATTACTACTTCAAACGGATGTCACCTCATTTTATTAACATAATGGTTTCTTTTATAACAAGAATTTGTAGGGTTTATTCATCATGAATTCTTGAATTATGATGCTCCAATGTACTTATAAATCCCAAGAATAATCACCAACAATATATGTTTATATATCATATTATATACTATTCACTAGGAAAACCCTTCATTCAAACCTCTTCCTTTCACACAACTCATTTCTTGTGCTTAAATAGACAGTTTTAAAAACCATTTTCATGGAAAAAATTGATTCACATAACATCCCCTCTATGTGAAATGTATTTTCGTGAAAATATTCTCTCATAAGGAATACATTTTCATAAGCCTTATGTGAAAATATAGCACTTATCCCTTCTCTAAATATTCAACTACTCTTAATGAAAATTAGTTACCTATTTATAGGTAAAAATTGATCCACTTACAAAAACTTTATAATCCCTAAAATAGAATCACCGTTATTGTCAAAAACCACACCTAACTCCAAACTCGCAGTTTGTTCACGCAACGCCACTTTTACGAGGGTATTTTTTACTTTCATAATAATTCTTCCTTTGCATTAAAATTCTATACAATTTTCTTGAATAGAATCCCCTTTCTCCAAAACTGCAAGAACTTATAGAATATTAACTTCAATAAGATCTTATTATTAATGCCAATTATATGTGAAAAAATCAACCACTCCATCCTTCTTCTCATATGAAACTTCCATGAAAGAATATCACATTATCATAAAAACTCCTCACTCAACCAAAAAATGTAACTAGATATTGAATTGATAGAAAACACAACATACTCTCTATATTTACCAATCATGTAAAATAATCCTTATCTTTATATTATTTTATTTAATAAGAACTAGATTCTGTAAACCTTTAGAATAGATAACCTTGGTTTTAGTATTCTCCTCCTTTAGGTTTATTGGAAATCCAAATTGAAATTTACTCTTCTAAACTCACTTAAAAACATCCTTAAATCAAAATAATATCCCTTACATTACAATAAGTCTATGTGATCAATGATCATTTTTTAAAATAATAGTTTTAGAGAGAATTACATTAATTATGAAAAAACACTCCATAACTACCCTTATCTTTCTGATCATTTAAATTATATTCCCCATGGATCATATCTCCCCCTAAATTTCATACCTAGTACATCCACTTATAAGAAAAAATAAGAATTCCCTCTCCCTTTTTCATTAAATATCATCACGAGCATATTGTATTAAACTTTACCATATTCATTCTCCCCCATTGAAAATAAAACTAAAGGGAAAGAACCTATAAAACATGAAAAGTATCATGCAAATAATTATATTCAAATAGGAAGAGGGGATATTATACAAACCTATTCAATCTGAGGAAGGTGGTATAACACCTATTTTTAACTGATGTTTCTCAAATATTAGAGTGTCCAATGACTTAATCGTAACATTTTCCACTTATTAATTAGTTCCAACATTTTACATTTTAATCATTCTTTACTCTTCATTTTTTTAAGTGACAACTGGTCTTAATATGTTTGGTTACTGAGATTTAAAAATACTTTATCATTCTAATATATGTTATTTCCTTATTTTTCTCAATTCTTCCATGCATTTGATTCTAATAAACAATGAACCCCCACTTTTGAAATTTTTTCTCACCACATCACCGACCCAATATTCATAAAAAATAATTATAATTGATGATCCTTTCACACATAGAAGTAAAACCCAAAACTGAGAGTACCTTGGATGTACCTCACGATCCATTTATCTATTACAATATTCTCCTACAATTTATAATTATACTTTTATAAAAGCTAGTATCCACAAATTTATCCTCATCATGTTTCTTAAGTTAAGTTCCAATCATACTCAAATTTAGAATTGTTTTCAAATCATGCATGTAAAATTTCTTCAGAATCTCTCTCACATAACTATCAAGGGGATAAAAGGTATATCTCTATTTCTGAACCACATTCAACCCCAAAAAAAATTAAGTTCACCAATAATGAACATTTCAAATCCTGATCTCATGAGATTATCAAAATTATCCACAAATTCATGCCTACTTCCTCCAAAGATGATTCCATACACATATATGAGTATCATGAATTATTATTCCTTATATGTCTTCAAATAGAGATTATAATCAACACCACCCATTTTTAATTTCATCTTCTTTAGGCGTGAATCAAACTAAGCATACCATTATCATGGTGCCTATTTTAGATTATAAATGGCCTTATTTAATCTTTACACCTTTGTTTTATCACTTATAATTAATAAAATTACCAGTTGTTCAATATAAACCTACTCCTAGAGTATACCATTCAATATTTTTAGTTTTACATCCATTAGATAAATATTGAATTCTCTTCTAATCACCATCACTGAGAATATCATAATCGACTCAAGCTAATCCACTGGTTAAAAAATTTATCAACATCGGCACCTTTAATCTATTAATAGCCTTTAAATATCAGATTTTTCTTATTTCAGATCACATTTTCTTGCTCATTATGTTTTTTCTTGAAGAACCACTTTATTCTAATTACATTATGATTTTCAGTATTCTTCAAAATTTCACAACTTAAATTGTTTAAAATTTTATCCAATTCCTTATTCATATATCTAGCCCATGAAACGTTGTTTCTTACCTCTTCAAATGAAGTTAGTTCCACTTCTAAAAATAGAGCAGTATACTCTACATTCCTCATACTTCTTAATTGTATTAGAACATATTTATATCTAATTATATCAAATGGATCTACTTCCACTCTCATGTTCTTTCTCTAAGGTGTAACACCCACTCAAGTATTAGGGTTAAAACCTAATTTTATTTTTAGGTATGATATTTTAAATTTAAGCTGGAAACTAAATTTAGTTTGAATTTTTATTTAAATTTGAATTATCACTTTAAATTTAGAATTTTATTTTTAATTATATATTTCAAGTTTTGATCCTATTTTGAAAGGTTTTTCATCTAGGAGTAATAATTGTGGTTAATCCTTCTCCCAGCTATGTGTAATGGGGCCCTGTGAAATATTTAAATGTGCTGGGATAGGTTAGCAGTAAAGTTTTGATGTTTGGTTGGGCTAAAAAGATGATTTCGGTAGCTATTTTTAATTACAATGGAATTTGGGGTGGTTTGTAGGAAATTTTCATTAATTCTATAAGTCTTAGGTATAAATATTTGGAAAACTCGTGCATGGATATACTTTTCCATGAATTTTTAAATGTCCAATGTTGGATAAGGAGAGGCCTATATGACCCCAATGTGGCCAACCTTAGGGGAAAACCCCTATGTGGTGATCCTTTTGGTGTCACCTTTATGCAGGTAACCCTAATGGGGTCACCTTTACATGTGGTGACCCTTAGGGGGGTCACCCTTATGTGGGAGACCATTAAAGAGATCCCTTATGGGTTCAACCTTACATTTAGTAAACCTTACAGGGTTACCCTTTTATGGGTGACCCTTATGGGGCCACCTATACATACTAACACTTATGGGGACAAACATCCATGATGACCCTTATGAGGTACCTTTATGGGAAGACCCTTATAGGGATACCCTTAGGTGGGTGACCCTTATGGGGCCACCCATATGGGATGACCCCTACATGAGTCACCCTTACATGGTTGACCCTTATGAGTAACCCTTATAGATGATCCTTATACAGAAGGGGTCTGTAGTACCCATACGTGGGTCTGAGGGATAGATTGGTTGTGCATAGTAAGAAAGAGAAAGAAGAAAAATAAACTAATTAAGGAAAAAATAAAACAAGTAAATAAATAGGAAAAAAAGAATAATAAACAGGGAGTAAATGAGTGGGTATTTAAAGGATAGTAAGAGGATTTTCCTATACACTTTTTCCTAGATGTACCTTAACCATCAAACTCTCCTCTTCTAAGTTATATCTCTCTCATCTCTTATTGTATTCAAGCATCATTTGATCCCATGAGTAGTTATGGATAAATATAACATTTTATATACTTTATTCTTATTTTATCCTTAAATTTATTATATTTATGAAATTTATAGATATTTATTCCCTATTTTAGGGTTTTTTCTCAAAACCTATGATTTCTCTTATTTGATCTTGAACTAGAGGATAATACCTGATGAGTATAATTTTATGAACATAAGGTAGGAAGTCCCTAATCTTTCCTTAAAAATATTTTCCTCGTAGTTAGTGTGTTTGATGTTTGGTATCTCTAACCTATTGCACATTGACATAGAACTATAATAAATAATTTAAATGGTTGGTTCTAATAATAAAATTTATTTTTAGATTGATTAGTAGACACGGTTACTAGAAAGTATAAAATTATAAGGGAGGGGTAAACATTAGATAAGCCTATAATTAAAACCCATGTAAGTTGACTTTATCTTGTTTTCAGGTTGGGAGTGTTTATCCCTAAGTTCCAGATGACTGGTTCTTATATCCTAGTAGAGATTGTATTCCCCTAAGGTCGCGATGGTTGGTTCATGTTTCTTAGAAGGGAGTGACTACCCCTAAGGTACTGCTATCTAGTTCTTGTTTTTTGATGGGTTGTGGTTATTCCCTTGAGTTTCTAGAAGATATGTTTCCTAGAATGGATTTTCTACCCATAAGTTCAAGATAAATAGTACTTTTTTCTAGTAGGGTTCTTGTAAGTCCTCAACTTCTAAATGAGGATAGCCTATTTAGAGACATCCAGCAGTGGACAAAATAGGACTGTTCAATCCTAGGAGTCACCTTAGAACTCATTAATATATAGATATTTATTTATTATACTTTACTAAATGTATTATTCACATTGGAAAGAACTATTACTCAAAATATAAATTTTTATAGACATATTTTATTGTGGCTTACTAAATTTTAGTCAAACCCTGGTTGAGCTTCCTTGGATACCCAAGAAGTCCTCATGGTTTTAGGATAGGATAAGGTTAAGAACCCTATAATTTAGAGTTGATTATTTGATAGTTAGTTTTGTTACCACATGGTATATAATCAACATTGATAGTGGGAATCAGTTTTTTTGTAGTTTTATACAATTTAAATTTATTATCCCTTTAATACTTAGACTAGTTATGATCTTGATCCTCTTATTCTCTTAACTTCCCTTTGTTTGTTAGTACACACATTAAAAAAGTAGAAAGAAGATTTATAGGGTTCAATATTCATTAGTAAAGGTTATTCCTTAGTGAAATTTAGAAATAATACTTAATCACATAAGATACTATAATGAGATACCTATTTCATAGGTTTAGCTAGAAAATAATCCTGAATCTAAAGTTTGGTATCCTACACTCAAGAGGGGGGACAGAAAATAATATTGAGTCCCTGGAAAAGTATTGGTCTAGTTTAACTACATCTTGTGGATGAATTTTTATACTTTCTGTGTAAATTATTTAATTCCTTTTAAACATCAAGATATTCCTCTACCAAATTTTATTTCAATTGATTTTAATAGTGTCTAAATGTTCTTCTCCACTTCTTCTCTTACTTTCACAATAGAATGTAAGAAACTCCTCTTATTTTTCTATTGTATAAATAACAGTATACACACTATTTACATATGAAAGTCTGAGTAATTCTCCTTACTTTTCTTCTTTTTATGAAAATATTAATTCATAGTACCTTACTCTCTTCTTGTTTTCTTTTTCTTCTCTTATTCTTTCAATGAAATTGATTTTTACAAAACCTTCTCTCCTTCCCTATTATTTATTTAATGAACTTTAATTAAACTAGATATTTTTTTTCTTTCCCTCTTCTTCTTCATTTATTATTTAGTGAAAAATCTATTTCATTAGATCTCTACTCAATTATTTGACTCTACAAGATATATATGAATCATAATAATTAGGTCACTCCCTTTTCGTCTTCAACACTAACAAAATTTTTGCTTCAATTTCTATATCTTATCTATTTCCTAAATTCATCTTTGAAAATATATGATATATAGATATAATAATAATAACAATAATAATAATAAATGTAGTTTTAGTTATCTACTTATCTCTCTCTTCTTCATTCTAATATTTACAAAACTATGTATACATGATTTGAATTACCAAGTATTATGGTAATTTAAATCCTATTAAATCATGAATCTATTCTATCAACTATATCCACAATTATCAACCTCATATTACTCTCATAAAACCATATAAATTGAATTTATCTATAACTACATGAACATGTAGTAATTATTATGATATTTTCATTTACATATTTATCACAAGTTTAAATTTATATTACCATGTGAATTTAAACATCCAAACTTCTTTCTATAGATTCATAAGTCTTAGAATATTCATCTTTAATCCATGTTGTATATAGATATGCATCCATGTGTTTTGATCATTGTATCTCTATTCACCCAGACTCTCTCTTGATAAGACAATCCTAAATCAAGATTTACAAAACATGGTATTTTTTATTTAATAATGGTATACCCACCATCATTTGGAATCAATTATCTTCTTAATTTAAATACCCTTTATGTGGTTATCAAAATACCCATCAAATCAGATTCTATTTATTTATTTCCTTAACAGTCACATGAATTATTATCATGTGGTTTCTCTTTATGTTCATTCATGGTTGTATGAATTAAAATAATATTCACCATATACATGGAAACACTTATCAGTGTACTTGACATGTAGGTATTCATAATGTGGATCAAACTTCTTCATTTCATCCATATCTTTCATACGTGATATACATTCTAAATATACATTTATCTTATGGATTAATTAAATAATTAATATTTTATCTCTATTATGAAATCATCATATTAATTCTTATTATATATATTTAAAAAAATTCCCTCAATTCTACAAAAAAAATTAATCCTTAATCTCATGGAAGTTCCATGCAAGATTTATTTTCATGGAAGATCCATCCTCACGTCTAACAAAAGATGTGAACCACTCATGGAATCTTGGGTTGATTTCCATATTCCCAAAAAAGATTTTTTTTTATATACAAAATAATAATCATGGAACATCTATGTTTCTTCATACGGAGTTTATATGCCCTTAATGCGGAAGCTACTTAAGTTTTTCATGGAATATCTATTTTATCACATAGAAGTATGGTTGAATATTCATGGAAGTCTCATAATGAATATTATGATCATGGAAGATCCTCAAACTCATGGAAGATACATATAGGTTCCTCAAAAAATATCCATGATGACTTGAATCTTATACACATGGCAGCACAATTTTTAAAGCGAGTGAAAGAAGATGATTGTGTGGAATAATCAGACAGCACAGATAGATCTGATCAAATGACCATCCTTATTTCTAAATATTTTTAAATTTAGGGATATTACTCACTAATTATTTATCCTATATAAGATTTCCATTTTTCTAAACATCTCTTAATAATAAATTTATATCTTTATATTCCCAATTACAAGGATCTAGATCAGTTCCAGGAACCATCTCCTCTATCGTCATTCTTCCCCAAATGGAGGATCCTTCACTGCTCTTGTGTGAACCCAGGGTTCACTATGATCACATACCTACCTACTTGTGTAGGAACTCTACCTCCAATATACACACCCACCACTTCTAATTTCCATGCTGATTTGGATTCTATGTGGTCAAGATAGCCTCCTTGTGAGTAGTAGAATCATTTCCATGGATAACAAGATGTTTTATTTTTTTTTTAAATCATTAAATACTTCCTTTGAAAAATATAATTCTGCATGTCAAAATTTTCCATTTTATATCATTTACCTATTCTTCATAAACATTAAAAAACTTTATCCATATATGTTTTTAATTCTCTTAAATAACATGGATAGAAATCCTAAAATCTTTAAATATAACTTCCAAGATGTGTTTTCTAGTATAATTCACTAAATATGATTAGACACAATTCTTGGGATCATCTTCTTCTTCAATATTTTATTCTTTAGATAACTTTTCAAGCTAATTATTCACATCATATTGACATCTCTTTATAATAAATACAAATCACATAATGTGGGATCAACAGTGTGGACAAAGGGAGTGGGACTGGACTAGGACTCATGATCATTTTTATAGTCTTTCCTAGTTTTTAATATTTTAATTATTTTTTACCTTATTGTATATGATACACCCATGTTTTATCATGATTATTTATGTATAACTTAAATGGTTATATATATAATACATTTTGATATAGAATGGTTTATATATTATTTTTTGTAACTTGTCATGGTGTTTTTCTCTTAATTGTATTGTATATAATATTGTTATTATTTTGTGGCAATTTCTTACTCTAATATGAGAGTATATTCTCCCCAAGGTTATTCCCTAGACCCTCACTACAAGTCAAAATCCTCTGGTATATGAGGAGGCATGCCTAAGGTCATGTAACACCACTAAGGCAATTATTATGGAGTGAATCGGGTCAGGGGATGTTACAAATTATAATCAAAGTATCTTTTATTTTTTTATTACTTTTTGGGAAAGGTAAGAATGTAAGAACCCGGGTTTTTGGAACGGGTCAAAATCCCAACCCTGTTTAAATTTTTAACTGGTTTCCGAGGAGTCCAGAAAATTTGGGAAGTTTCTAGAAATTTCCAGACTACACGCCGTGTACTTTTCGTACACGTCGTGTATGTGTAGGCGAGTGACCGGTCGTGTGCTCACCGAGTACATGTCATGCAGTTACCGTGTAGCGGCCTGTAGTTTTGAACACACTGTGTATACCCCCGACCGTGTGAGGTCATACATGGCGTGTAGGCCTGTTGGCCGGGTAGAACCAAGGACACGCCATGTTCCCCTTGGACACGTCGTGTAGTCTATCCGTGAATAAGTAATACACATGGCATGTGAGTACGTAGGTGAGGAAAGGAAGAGGAACCAAGTACACGCCTTGTACCCCTAGGTACACGTCGTGTACTCATGTCGGCAGGTTCAGAAAGTAAGTCGGCAGAATCTTTCCGTCTTATGAACAGTTAAATGAACCATACACGGTGTGCAGTCCCAAAGTACATGTCGTGTACTTTCTTTTTTTTTTTTTGCTTAAAACGGGCATTAGCCTCATATTGAGGCAAAACCTCAATATTTTGACCGGGTTTAACGAACCAAGTCAGTCGGATCTTCATTTGCTTCTCGGTTCTTCTTCCGAACTCCGATTTGATCCTGGTTGGATGCGTTGGAACCCCCTCGGTAAGGCCTCGATTCCTCTTTGGTTGTTTTGTCTGTTTTTCATTCTAGAATGAGTTATATGCTTTTGAACGGTATTGAATCTTTTGTAGATTTACCGCATTTTAGACCGAATTGGCGGATGTTACCGGAGGAGTATCATCGTGCGAGTCTCAGGTAGGTGGTGCATACCTCATTTTGTATTTTCGTAGTTGTTTGGGTGACACAGCCTTCGGCGCATTTTCAGGTATTTTGAGCGGGACCTGTTTTATCTGCTTTTTCATATTGTAATGCTTATGTGACCTCTGGTATGCTTTTGGGTATGCCCGGTTACCAGTGTGCGTGAGCAGGGCCGGGTGAGGGGTCATTCCTCATCGGGGCATTTTTGACGGGGAACGCCAAAATGGTTTTAATTGAAATGTTATTGTTATAAACTGTTTAGTTTAATTTGTTAAAGCCTATTATAAATTGTTAGAGGCATTTAAGACCTCAGTGCTGGTATGGGACAGCACCTGGTAGAGTGTAATTGAACTGTTTAGTTTGTTTTGCTGGTTTATATTTTCTGTTTAAATATGTATATATGCAATTGCTGGATTGCATCTGTTGGACCTTTTGGGTAGTGTTGGGCTTGGCCCGGTTACACTTGAGTGATGTCGATCACAGTTTGGGGCTTTTCCCGGGTTACAATGGGTGGTTTTGACCACGGGATAGGGCGTCATGGATGTCGTCTTGAGTTAGTACGACTGTCAGGTTGGGGCATGGACCGGGTTACTTGGATGGCGATGTCATCGAACTTGAGCGACATGATCGTAGGGACATGAGGTGTCAGACGTGTTGGTGGCTTAGTACTATTTTTAGGTGATTACCGCTCACCGGGACTTTGAGTAGTGTGCACACAGAGATACTCCGTGATGAGGTGGTTTTGACCACTCGTGTGGGTAGAGACCCCCGTAGTTGCGGTTAGGTATTTTGGTTGGGGGTGCTTGCTGTAGAAAGTTACGTGGGAGGTGAGGAGCCTTCAGGGAATGGGCGTGCCTTCGGGACGTCGGTACTTGAGACATGAGGTGTCAGGAGGCACATGGTGTCGGGTTACTATTTTTTGGCGTGCCTTCGGGACGTCGGTACTTAGATACACGAGGTGTCAGGAGGCATGTGGTGTCGGGTTACTATTTTTGGGCGTGCCTTCAAGACGTCGGTACTTAGAGACACGAGGTGTCAGGAGGCACGTGGTGTCGGGTTACTATTTTTGGGCGTGCCTTAGGGACGTCGGTACTTGAGACACGAGGTGTCAGGTGGCACATGGTGCCGGGTTACACGACAGAGATCCCGGCGTTGGTCGAAGCAGGTGACACTCCATGGTGGCTGTTGAGCACCAGTGGAGTTTGTGTTTATTTGTGCATTGTACTGTTTACTGCTTTCCTTTTAAATGCATGACTGCTTAAACACAAATATTTGGTACGCACCGTTGGGTGTTATCCTACTAAGATTTGTCTCACACCCTGCACGGGCCCTTCGGGATGCGTGCAGACTTTATGGATTTACGTGCAGGAAAGAGGCCAGCTTCAGGATCTGGGTTACATTAGTTGTTGCAAGGAGGTTGTATGGACCTTGAGGTCATGCCTAGATGGGGTTACTTTGCTTTATTTACTTTTTTGTATTCCCATGCTTGTTGTAGCTACTATTGGTTAGCCATTGGCACCCTTTTTATATTCAGTTGTGTATGACCTGCTTTGGATGTATGTGTTACTATTCAATTGTAGTTACATGATATCAGCATGTTGTTGTGTTTATTTCCACTATTGTTGTTTACATTTATTCCTTTCGCTGTTTATCTATATTGTTTATGCTTCCACTCTGTGGGTCCGGTTTGAGTCTGCTGAGTCTTTCTTTCCACTGCATCTTTACTGTTATACTTGGACCAGTACCCTTATTATGATCCTTAGAGAGGGTATAGCCTCCCCACTATACCTATTCAGACCCTCGCTCCTAGTCGGCAGCCTCTGGCGTTCAGGGGAGGTGCGCCTAAGGTAGTGACACCTGACCCGTTCGGCACTTTTCGGGTGGCTGGCCGGGTCCGGTACGTTACAAAGTGGTATCAGAGGAGTTCTTGACAGGTATTTACTAGCTGCGTTTTACTAGATACTAATGAGTTTGAGGCTTCTTATTTATTTCTGCTGGTTTTTACTATTTGGGATATGGTAGACTAGAGATAGTTTGTTACAAGGATTGGGTTTCTAGATTGTGCTTGGATTCCTGTAGCCCCAGGTATGAGGGAAGGACCAAGTTTCCATGGGTGGGAATTCCTATTTTCTTTTGCTCAGATTACAGTTTATATGATTTCCACATCGGTGGCTCACTAGATGTGTGATGTTCGTGATTGTGATATGTGACCCTTGACCCGGTATGATAAGGGAGAATTGGACCTTGGCCCGGTATGGCAAGGCTGGTTTCTTGGCTTTTGATAGGCACATTTGAGGGTATTTCAATTTCATAATTGCACGTATGCTTTGTGAAGTGATAATGCCATGTGAATGAAATATAAAATGCCATGCTTTATATGTTTTAAAATGTGAATCGGTGAAATTCCTGATAGAACTGCTTGTTGTGAAAATGAGTATTCCATGCTTTATATTTTGTAGAATTGCATGTGGCAGGATATTTGGGTTTGGCTCTTATGAGAGCAGGCGGGTACTATGACTGAGGTAGTGTAACTGTCAGGATTGGGCAACTCGGTCGTCAGTTTGAGGCAACGTGAGTTGTCGGGAAGGGCATGGCCCGAGGTACTTTGATACTTGGCTCTGTTGAGGGTGGGTAAGGAGGCCATGAGGCCGGGATGCCATGGGGCATGGGTTGCGGTAAGGGGGAGTAAGGGTAGTTGTTATGCACTACCTTTTACTTCTTTCCTTATCTGTGTAGAATATCTTTATATATATATATGGGTTGTCTGACCATTTATGGTATTCAGCGGGTTAATCCTTCACAGATCGATGGAGCGTTAGGCAGGAGATGATACAGTGCCGTAGGATCAGGGTCAGAATTCGGTATAGGCTCAGCACGAGCTGCAGGTACAGGCTCAGGGACAGGAACAGGTTCAGGATCCAGTGCAGGTAGGACAGCAGCCGGGTTTGGCATCGTTCGGGTCGTGGCTTGACGAGCAGCTCCGATCTAGCTGGGTACGTGTCTTGCATGGGATTGACAGAGGCGCGCAGAGTACAGAGCCTTATATGTCGTATCTGACGCGGGAGTTCCAGTCGCAGCACCCGCCACTTTTTCAGGGAGAGGGTGGTCTGTAGGCGGCTGAGAAATGGATAGAGAGTATGCAGATGATTTTCGAGCAGCTCAAGACGCCTCCAGGGTGGAGGGTCAAGCTGGCGACGTACATGCTGAGAGGACCGGTGAAGTGTTGGTGGGATGTACAGGTACAGGCTCGTAGGCACGGGGGACTATCATGGAAGGATTTTGAGGACAGGTTCTTTGAGCACTTCTACCCGGAGATACTGAGGGCAGAGAGAGCTCGGGAGTTCTTGAGTCTTCAGCAGGGAGACATGTATGTTATGGACTACGTAGCTACCTTCACAGAGTTGTCTCTTTTTGCACCGGGTATGGTGAGTGGTGATGCAGCTAGGGTGAGGTGCTTCGAGGATGGATTACGACACGCCATTTGGGTATAGGTGAACATCTTCATGCTGGGTTCTTTCTCCGAAGTGGTGAATCAGGCACTCATAGCCGATGGCAATGAAAGGGAGAAATCTCGCTTGGGCAGGACGACAGCTTCGGGTAACGGTTCAGACAGCAGGAAGCGTGGACGGGATGAGTCTCCACAAGGCAGTCAGGCCAGGGATTCAGCTAGACCACCACGTGGGAGTTCTTCGGTGATTTGATTCCAGTGTGGACATCCGGGACATGTTCGGGCACAGTGCGATAGGCCTCCGAAGGAGTGCCGGGCATGTGGACAAGATGGGCATCTGGAGAGGTTTTGAAGGAAGCCTTCTCAGATAGTCGGTAGGCAAGTACCAGTACATACTGTAGCATCTGGAGTTGGTTCAGGTTCGGTACCTGGAGAGGGTAGTCGAGGTTCAGCTATGCACGGAGGTCGTGATAGAGATAGTGGGACCCAACTGAGGGTTCAGTGGCCGGTGACTGGAGCAGCATCGGGAGGTCAGGCGTCAAGCAGCTGTGTTTCAGGCCAGGTGCACGTTGTGGAGGTTCCAGAGGCTGATCAGGCCGGTGAGCTGGTGACAGTTAGAGGTACAATACGGTGTGACCGTGATCTCCATGTTTCCTTTTTGGCATGACCTGTAAACGTATGTCTGTTTTGAGTGCAAGAGGTGCACAGGATCTTTGTGGATTGACTAGATGCTAGTCAGTGGGTTGGAACCATATCGGTTGCATGATATATATATATATATCTGTGTGTGTGTGTGTGTGTGTGTGTCTGAGGTGTTGTGGGCATCGGGTCATCGTGGATGTGGGTTACTTGAGGTGTCGTGGGCATCAGGGCATCATGGATGCGGGTTACTTGAGGTGTCATGGGCATCGGGGCATCATGGATGCAGGTTACTTGAGGTGTCGTGGGCATCGGGGCATCGTGGATGTGGGTTACTTGAGGTGCTCGGCACCAGGAACTCATGGAGGCGGACACCGATGCGGTGCGGGTTACGTTGGGTGTCAGAAGTGACACAGGAGCACCAATGAGGTGTAGGGGTGATGATGTGTCATGGGAGGACTATGCGTTCGTAAAACAGGTTAGTAAACCCTGTTTGATTTAAATTTTGTTGGTTGAGACCGAGTAGGAAATTCCTAAGGTGGGGAGCCGCTCGAGGAATTTAGCCAGAACCTTGGGACCGGGGTAGTCCAGATTGTTTAACTGGGATGGGCGTGTTCGGTGCCATCTTCGGGTTTCTTTTGGTAGCTCGAGGATAAGCTACGTTAAGGTGGGGATTTTGTAAGAACCCAGTATTTTGGAATGGGTCAAAATCCTGACCCTGTTTAAATTTTTGACTGGTTTTCGAGAAATCCGGAAAATTTGGGAAGTTTCTGGAAATTTCCAGACTACACATCGTGTACTTTTTGTACACGCCGTGTATGTGTAGGCGAGTGACTGGCCATGTGCTCGCTGAGTACATGTCATGCAGTGACCGTGTAGCAGGGTGTAGTTTTGAACACGACGTGTATACCCCCGACCGTGTGAGGCCATACATGGCATGTAGGCCTGTTGGTCGGGTAGAACCAAGGACACGTCGTGTTCCCCTTGGACACGCCGTGTAGTCTAGCCCTGTGTAAGGAATACACATGGCGTGTGAGTATGTCGGCAAGGAAAGGAAGAGGAACCAAGTACACGTCGTGTACCCCTAGGTACACGCTGTGTACTCATGTTGGCAGGCTCGGAAAGTAAGTCGGTGGAATCTTTCCATCTTATAAACAGTTAAATGAACCATACACGGCATGCAGTCCCAAAGTACACATCGTGTACTTTCTTTTTTTTGCTTAAAATGGGCATTAGCCTTGTATTGAGGCAGAACCTCAATATTTTGGCCGGGTTTAACGAACCAAGTCGGTCGGATCTTCATTTTCTTCCCGGTTCTTCGTCCGAACTCCGATCCGATCTCGGTTGGATGCGTTGGAACCCCCTCGGTAAGGCCTCGATTCCTCTTTCGTCGTTTCATCTGTTTTTCGATCTAGAATGAGTTATAGGCTTTTGAATGGTATTGAATATTTTATATATTTACCACATTTTAGACTGAATTGGTGGGTTTTACTAGAGGAGTAGCATCGTGCGAGTCTCAAGTAGGTGGTGCATACCTCATTTTGTGTTTTCGTAGTTGTTTGGGTGACGCAGCATTCAGCGCGTTTTCGGGTATTTTGAGCAGGACCCGTTTTATCTGCTTTTTCATACTCTAATGCTTATGGGACCTCTAGGATGCTTTTGGGTATGCCCGGTTACCAGTTTACGTGAGCAGGGCCGGGTGAGGGGTCGTTGCTCATCGGGGCATTTTGGCCAGGGAACGCCAAAATGGTTTTAATTGAAATATGATTGTTATAAACTGTTTAGTTTAATTTTTTGAAGCCTATTATAAATTGTTAGAGGCATTTAAGACCTCAATGCTAGTATGGGACAGCACCTGGTAGAGTGCAATTAAACTGTTTAGTTTGTTTTGTCGGTTTTTATTTTCTGTTTAAATATGTATATATGCAATTGCTGGATTGCATTTATTGGACCTTTTGGGTTGTGTTGGTCTTGTCCCGGTTACGCTTGAGTGATGTTGATCACAGGTTGGGGATTTTCCCGGGTTACAATGGGTGGTTTTGACCACGGGATTGGGCGTCATGGACGTCATCTTGAGGCAGTATGACTGTCATGTTGGGGCATGGCCCGGGTTACTTGGATGGCGATGCCATCGGACATGAGCGACATGGTCGCAGGGACAGGAGGTGTCAAACGTTTTGGTGGCTTAGGACTATTTTTGGGTGATTACCACTCACTGGTACTTTGAGTAGTGTATACACAGAGATACTCCGTGATGAGGTGGTTTTGACCACTCGTGTGGGTAGAGGCCCCCGTAGTTGCGGTTAGGTATTTTGGTTGGGGGTGCTTTCCATAAAAAGCCACGTGGGAGGTGAGGAGCCTTCAGGGAATGGGCATGCCTTTGGGACGTCTTTACTTGAGACATGAGGTGTCAGGAGGCACGTGGTGCCAGGTTACTATTTTTGGGCGTGCCTTCGGGAAGTCGGTACTTAGAGACATGAGGTGTAAGGAGGCACGTGGTGTCGGGTTACTATTTTTGGGCGTGCCTTTGGGATGTCGGTACTTAGAGACACAAGGTGTCAGGAGGCACGTGGTGCTAGGTTACTATTTTTGGGTGTGCCTTCAGGACGTCGATACTTGAGACACAGGTGTCAAGTGGCACGTGGTGCCAAGTTACACGACAGAGATTCCGGCATTGGCTGAAGCAGGTGACACTCCATGGTGTCTGTTGAGCACCAGTGGAGTTTGTGTTTATTTGTGCATTTTATTGTTTACTGCTTTCTTTGAAAATGCATGACTGCTTAAACACATATATTTGGTACGTACTGTTGGGTGTTATCCTACTGAGATTTGTCTCACACCCTGCACGGGCCCTTCGGGACGCGTGCAGACTTTATGGATTTATGTGTAGGAAAGAGGCCAGCTTCAGGAGCTGGGTTACGTTACTTTTTTCAAGGAGATGGTATGGACCTTGAGGTCATGCCTAGCTGGGTTTACTTTGCTTTATTTACTTTTCTGTATTGGCATTCTTGTTGTAGTTACTGTTGGTTAGCCATTGGCGCCCTTTTTATATTCAGTTGTGTATGACCTGCTTTGGATGCATGCATTACTATTCAGTTGTAGTTACATGATATCAGCATGCTGTTGTGTTTATTTCCTCTACTGTTGTTTACATTTATTGCTTTTTCTATTTATCTATATTGTTTATGCTTTTGCTCTGCAAGTCTGGTTCGAGTCTGCTGATTCTTTCTTTCTGCTGCATCTTTACTGTTATACTTGGACCAGTACCCTTATTATGATCCTCATAGATGGTATACCCTCCCCACTATACCTATTCATACTCTCGCTACTAGTCGGCAGCCTTTGGCGTTCAGGGGAGGTGCTCCTAAGGTAGTGACACCCGACCCGTTCGGTTCTGTTTGGGTGGCTGGCCGGGTCCAGGACGTTACAAAGAAGAAGAATAAACATTGTTAAAAATTGGTATATGAATTTTTCTTTGGAGTAGTTAACCCACTTATAAGTGAATTTTGAGTTACAAGTGATGGAATATTTTTCTTGGTTTTTATTTTTATAGTTGTGTTACATCCCCTAAATTGATATATTCGGTTTTGAATTTACAATTTGTGAGATATTATCTCTTGCATAGAATTGAAAGAGGGAATGAGTTCATTCATCATGTCAGACATGTAGGATTCACATATCATTCTCATTATTTATTGTGATTGGTTATATGGATACAACAATTTGGTTTTATATTTATAGTGTTGGAATCAACTTATATGGTGTTTCCCCATATAACTTGATAGCATGATCTTATCTAACTGATTTTTTAAATAGTAAAAAAAGAATTTATATCATGGATACTTACCCCAGTTACTCTATGGTTTCAGTTAAATAAAATTCCAAATGAAACATATAAAGTGGTTTCCTCTATAACTTATAGTTGACACTTCATTAAATAAGCATCAATTATGAAAATTGTGATTAAATTATAATGAATAGGAGATATTATTTTTTTCATCCTATATATATATATATAACATTGATATTGAGTATGGTTAGATGGGGATAAATATAACACTTAGTTTGTGAATCATTATGATGAGGGGGGTAAATAATATTGGGATGGTATGCCTGTTATTTTTTTCCCTAAACTGTGATACCAAGAATTGTTATTGTAATTTTCCATGAGTTTTGTGTTTTTAACTATAGAGGAATGACTATGTGGCAGCCTATGATAGATTTCCAGGAGGTTGGTCAAGAGTATACCCCATTGGAAGTTGTACTAGAGCCTCATGTGGTGACTTGGGAATTAATGGATGTTCTTCTCTGAGACATATTGATATGTTTTGTATAGTAAATGGAGAGAGATACTCCTCAATATATTCTTATGATAATTGATCTACCATAGAGTCTCATATGTAGGATCCTCGATTTTTCACTGGGTATGGTTTTACCCAGGCAACTATGTTTTGGATAGAGTCAATCTAGATGGTATTTGACCATCTTGGGACACCCCTGGAGAGGACGTTTATTCTATCCATTTATATTCTATGAAATACAGCAAAGTATTTGAGGGATATTTTGTTCTATGATGACCAGCGCATGGGTTTATCTTGGAAGGACTCTTATACCCATTTCCTTGATCATTTCTTTCCATATACCTTAAATAAAAGTTATGGAGTTCACACACCTCATAGAGAGAGATATGTTGGTGATGGATTATACCAATTACTTTATAAGCCAATAATATTTTTCACTTATTATGTAAGGTGATAATAAATTCATGGCTAGATGTTTTGAGTATGGGATAAGGCCTGAGGTTTGGGAGCTAATGAATGTCTTTTATCTTTCATCATTTACAAAGGTTTTGAACTAGTCACTTATTACTGAGATGAACCTAGGTGAAGGTAGAGTCTTGGGGAAGGCGGATTATATTGGAAGGACTGGCAGTGGGTCTTCAGGAAGTAAGAGGTTTCCTTTTGATAGTTCAATCCAAAGTGGTGGTAGGAAGAGTATCCATGGAATAAGATCATTTCCTTCTCCTAGGGGAGGTAGTTTCATCCATTACTACCAATGTGGTGGATTATGTTACATCCATACCTAGTGTGACTGACCACCCGTTGAGTTCCAATCCTGTGGGAGGATGATATGTATGTATTAGTTTTATGGGGTCAACCAGAAGTGGTCTGGTGATAGAGAATCAGAAAAAGGATCTATAGTAAGATAAGGAGTGATGTCTCATACTATTAGTTGGAGCTCCACTATCCATTTAGATCAGGATGTGTGATATTGAACCCAGAGGGATGGGAAGAAGTTACAATCGAGTGGTGTTTCACTAGGGACATGGATAGGATCTCAGGGATGAAGCACAGTCAAACTACATGTCATTCATCCCCTTCTACTATCCAGAATGTTGGACCATCTTTTATTCTATGTACAATTTTAGTGTATTCTACTTAATAATGTGCCATATTTGATACAGGAGCCTCATATTCTTTCATTTATTCTCAATTCATAGATGGATCGGGCTTATCCATTGAGTAATTATATGGGGTAATGTCAATAAAAATTCTATTAGGGGTGTGATATGGGGGAATTCATAGATTTATGGAGTGGGACCTTGTGAGTAATGGTTGTTTATTTCCCTAAGATCTCTTTATTATAGTGATATATAGTTTTGATCTTATTCATTATATGCATTGGTTAGTACCATATAAAGCACACATCGAATGTTATCATCGATGAGTGTCACTCACCTCTCTTAAGGGTGGTACCTTTGTCTATTATGAAGAATCGTAAATATAGATGGGTTTTGAAAGACCTAAACATTAGAAACCAGATAATATTATAGCCTAGGTTACTAGTCCAATGTTAGATGATGGGGTAGTGAATCAGTATATATTTCCTCCTATGTTTGATCTATTTAGGGATATTTTTATTAAGGGCTTCCTAGGGTTTCCACCTAAGAGAGAGGTTTATTTTTCTATTAATCTCATTCTAGGTTAATATACTATTTATATTCTACCATATCAGATAGATATTGTCAGTCTATAGGAGATAAAGGTTTAGTTTGAGGACTTGTAGGCCTGTGGATTTATATGATTGATAAAATATACTTAGGGTTCTCAAGTTCTATTCTCTAAGAAGAAGGATGGTTCCTTGAGGTTGTGTCTGTACTATCAAAATATGAACAAATCTATGTTTAAAAACTATTATCCACTTCTATATATCAACAACTTATTATATTAGATTAGGGGAGCCTGAGTATTCTATAAGATTTATCTGATATTAGTTTATCACTATTTAAATTTGAGGCCTTTAGACATACCTCACACTACATTCAAGATAATTTATGTTCTATAAGATTATTTAGAGGTGTTTTTTAGTCCAATAAACACTTCGGTGGTATTTATGGATTTGATGAATTGGGTTTTCCATCCATATCTAGTTTATTTTTTGGTTTTATTTTTTGATTAACTTCTCAGGTACTCCTAGTCAAGGGAGGAGAACATGTGTCATATATATATTATTCTTGGAACACCTTAAAAGAATTAGTTATATAGAAGGATCACAAATTTCCACTTTTTGATTGATTGGGTGCACTTATTAGGTCACGTTATATCTGATGTTGTTGTATCAATGGACCCTAATAAGGTTAGGGTGGTTTTTTAATGGGAGATACCCAAAAATGTTTTCAATATCCATATCTTTTTGGGTTTTTAGAGTTATTATAATATATTTATTGAAGACTTATCCCATTTGATAGTTTTGATGGTAGGCCTATCCTAAAAAGGGGTGAAGTTTTTTTTAATTATTTAGAAAGTTATTTTTATGATTTAATGGGGAGATTTTATTTAGAATTGATTTTGACCTTACAAAAGCCAATTAAGGAGTATAATTTTTATTGTGATGCATTAGGAGTCGGGATGGGAGTGGTATTGATGCAGGATAGTCATGTAGTCACTTATGGTTCTAGATAGCCGATGCTGCATGATCATAGTTATTTGGAACAATACTTCGAGCTATTAAAATTGGTACATTCCATGAGATTTTGGAAGAATTGCCTTTTGGGTTAGTGGTTCATTGTGTATACAGACCATAAGATTCTATGATAAATATTCTCAAAGAGGGAACTAAACCTTCGATAGTGAAGGTGTGTCAGGTATCTATAATACTATGATTTTGAGCTAGCTTACATCCCTAGAAAGGGTAACATGGTTGTAGATTAATTAACCCAAAAAACACTGGCTCAAGTGGTGGAGGTTTCAAAAAATGACTGGACATTCATTTCCCTATTCACTAAGATACATCTTGAAATTTAGGATTGTTCAGTCTGAGAAACCCTTACATCCTTATCCATAACTTATTCAATCCTCATTAGGGTGAAGAGGAGTAGTCTATCATATTAATATATTCTGGTCATGAGAGATGGTATATATGGTGGGTAGATACCACTAGATTGGTCTCTTAATAAAGATAAAATATTTCATGTCTGAGGTCTTTTTATAGTCCCCAAGATCGTGAGTGAGGAATTAATGAGTGACTCACGTGCTAGAGATGGTTGTTACACCTATGTTTGACTAATTCATATCATGATATATGTAGACAATACTATTTTCTTATGATTAAGAGGGACATAGTGGATTTTTATGTGGATCTTTACCAATTAGTAGATGGAGGTCAAGCACCAGAGGCTCACTAGTATACTTCAGTCACTACCCATACCTAAGTGGAAGTGGGATGACATGTCCATGTATTTTTTTTATGTGGTTACTAAGGATTCCCTGATATAGTGATTCATTTTAGGTCATTATGGATTGGTTTGTTAAGGATTCTCATCTTCTATGAGGGAAATATAAATTTTGAAAATTCTGAATCATGGGTTGTTTTTAAAATCAGGTTTGGATTTGAATTCTAAGAGTTTAGGAACCCTAAGTTCAATTTCTTTTATATTTTTTGAGTCATTAGAGGTTCCCCTGGTTCTTGAGTAAGTCTTGGGAGATTCTAGTTGATTCTTATATGTTTACTAATGGTGATAACCTGGGTTCATGGTTTGGTGTTCATGGTTTAGGTGAAACCATGTAGTACCTAGAGCACATGGTTCTTTTTAGTTTATTTTATAAAGTTTATAGTTGATAGGAATAGTTGTAATATAGTTTCAAAAAAAACTTAATGAAATCTAGGGGAAACCACATGGATTGGTTTTGTTCTAGGGTTTGGTGTATGGTCAATGTACAGTTGGAGAAAATCCATCCAGAACTTACAATTTCAATTACAGAGGAATTTTACATAATTGTTGTGTAGTTTTGTAAACTGTGTGGCCAAACCATGTGGGGTGTGTTACCTTATACATTCAAGGATATATGATTAGTACATGATTTTTGGTAGCTATGTTTCTAAATAGTTTGATATGTTTTTACATAGATAGTTTCTACCACACGGTTACTGTACTACTTGTAAAACCATCCAACCAAACCATGTGTCCTATAAAATTTCATTAAAATTGGGTAAATAACCATTTACTCTTTAGTATTTTAGGTTACCCCCCCCCCCCCATATCCTTCCCATCTCACTCACACATGGATCATAGGCCTTCCCCCTTCTCTTATATTTCTATTCCCCTTGATCTTAGAGTGTTTTTAGGATTTTTCTTCAGTTATTTATGGTAGGTTTTTTCTTCTCCTACCTAATTTATTCTTCCTTTTTTATTTTAATTTTAATTATCTTTGGATTAGGTTTTTCAATGATATTCACCAAATAATGGTAGAAATCGTCTCATATATAATGGGTTTTTTATGTATCTCATAGAGGAGTTCCCAAGAGAATGTGATCAAATAAATGCTCGTCATTTTATTTGAGGTATTTTTTATTATAGATTTATTTACAGTTTTTGGATTAAATTAAATAAAAATTTTCTATGGAATCAATAAGTTCAATGATAATGATTCTTTTCAAGTTGGTGTCAGGAGTGCGCTATGAACCTTCCGTATGATATTGATCATTATTTTGGTGTGGCAAGGTTATTGGGTGATATTTTAGGCTTTATGCCTTTTTATTTAAAATTTTAAAATTGAGTATAATTGTAAATATTAATTAAATATTATAGTAAAATTAATTATGGCATTGTGTTTTGATATAAGTGCCTGAGATTTGGGTAAGTTCTTGGATAATCCTAGTTAGTGGTTTTGGGGTTGCGAAAAAATGGAAAATGGTGATATTAAGGTAGAATAACTTGACTTTACTAATTATCTTGGTTGATTAGTTATTTTATATTTGTGTACCTTAATTATTATGCTACCTAAAAATTTCATTTAATGGTGTAACTTCACCATATGGTTTGGATGGGCTTGCATCAGCTTAATAGTCAACATGAAACAATAGCTTACTATATAGTTTGTTGGTGGTTCCCTATTCGAATGAGTGTTGATGGACCTCAATGGATTTTTTTTATTAGCATGAGTTAGTTTTCAAAGCTAAAATAAGTTTCATTGAAAAAAATTATTCTAAATATTATTTTTTTACTTAGATAAAAATTTAAAAAAATGGTGATTTTTGAAATGGGATTTTAGAAATAGGATTTCTAAACAAATGTGATATTTTTAAATAATGATTGAGTGGGATTTTGTCCAAGGGACTAGCATGAGTAAAATGTAAAGTTATTCCTTTTAAAAATTATTTGAAAAATTTATTTTCATTTGGTCCTTAAAATAATTTAGAATATATTGATTGATATTGTTTTGCATCGTTTTACATCTTGAGGGTGATTCCATGTTTTACAAAGATCATGGAATTTTTTTTCTTCCCGTTTTTATTTTTAGTGTATTAGGTTTATGCATGTTGGTGCATGATGATGTGTATTGTGTGTATAGACCTATAAAAACTCTTATTTGTATCAAATTGAAAGGTTGACCAGGTTTAATGTGATAGATCCCCCTTAGAGGGTAGATACAGGTCTGAATAACCCTAGAGAGTGACGAGTGATGTTATAACTATAATGTCGGGCTGGGATCAAGAGATGGGAATGTGATCTAGGAACCTATGTAGTGTGAGTGTGGTATTGTTTGACCTAGGGGAGCCTTGGTGGGATCCTTGGTATTATGATTTTGAACCTGGAGAGGGTCTATGTAAGATAAGGGTATATCTGATTTTGGGTGTCACTTCATAACTCAATTCAAAAATGTGAGCCTTATATGGATTAGGTAATGATGATAAGTCATACGATAGATATTTTGATCATGATTTATGCGATATGGGTTGGGAAGATGACTAAATTTTCCATAATAAATTATATAAGATATTATGATAGGGGAATAATACCTCTTTGAGTTATGTGTTGTCTTGAATGCCTATAATTGTGTTCAATTCCCAAGTGGTTATCCACAATTCAAAAGATATGTATATTATTATGGTATGATCAGGATTACATCCTAGGGTTCAATGATGTCTCTTTATGAATATTGATCTCCTAAGATCACCACTTAGAAATTGTCTTGCAGTCTAATAGTTTTGAATGCCAAGGGTGATACCCATTGGGTTTGGTGGGGATGACTGATACTTTGGAAGACCAAGAGTGATACCCCTTAGGTTCAGTTATACTACCTAATGATTATTGATCACTAAGGATCACATACTAGGGATTTTATTTTATCATTATACTATGTGATTCCTTTGACATACTCCTTGGATTTGGTAGTTATACCTAATACTATGTGGGTTCCTCTAGATACTTATAAGGATATGACATTTACACTTACTATTGGATTGTCCTTGGGTTGAGTATTTGGTTGGCACATTTCATGACATTATCAAAGAAACTAAATCACTGGATGAAGAAGGTATGATATTGGTTTTTGTTTTTTGATCTATACCTAGTCCCCTTTAGTGGTTATTTATGGATAGAAACTTCTAATGCTGGTCAGAGCAGGTATGGTTGGGCTTTTAGGTGATCCATCTGACACCTGAGGACCCAATATTTATATTTAATGTGTGTGTGTGTTATTGTTTTGGGGTGGGTTTGTTTCATGATCATGAAATGACTCTATATATATGTATTTCATGAATATATATTTGATCAAAACAATACTCAATATTTTTGAGGCATTAGATACTCATATTGGGTCATTGGACTCACCCCTTACCCGCTTACACAACATGGGTTTCGATGTATATGGGTAGATATTCCTATTTTATATGAGGACATAGGTACTTCTTGGAAATGGATTCTTGTTAAAGTTATAGTTAGTTTTGGAGATTTAGTACTCAATAGGGTGGATTATATTGATTTAGTTTAGAGGCAAGTTTACTTTTCAGTTTTATTTTACTTAAAGATTAGTATGTACTAGCTAGTGTAATATTTTTATATATGATGATTATTATATTTATTTATTTTCTTTTGTTGTTAATATATTTATTTTATTGCATCATATATATTTATTGATTTCTGTACTAGTCTATGAGGGCCTAGTGGGCTCCCTGCTTATATCTATAGATATTTTGGGAAATGCATTGTGAGAATGATTTATGACAAATTTTCAACAGATATAGGTATGAACACTAAGCCTTGTATTATAGTGAATATTTTCACCACATATATCTTTGACCCTTTCTACTAGTCATAAGCCTCCATTTTATGGGAACGCACATCTAAGGTCATGTAGAGACCTCATATTGGGTGTTGTTCTGGAGATCCGGGTTGGGGCATTACAAAGTTGTATCATAGAAAATCTTGGGATAGGAAAATATAAGTTATAAATAGAGATATATTTTCTAGAATTGGGAGGTATATCAAGAATATTCCTATTCATCATGAAATCTGTTGAAATCTAACTTGATAGGGTAATCTAGTTTTGGGACTAGGTACTCTAGGATGAGTGATATGTTGGATGGGACTGAGAATCCCAATGTGGGATGGATGAGGCTTGGGATGAGTTATAGGGATCTACTAGGAGCCAGTGAGTTATATATTCACCATGATAGGTAATTATTAGGGTGTGATATATGCACTAAAGGAGATTGTTATTTGATATACTATATTTTTTGAATCTATTATTAATTGAATAAACTTATAATAGAATAGGTTTTTTCTCAAATTTATTATTATGGGTTATAAGAATAAAAATGGATGGAGGGACTTATTTGAAAGGTTTATGGATTCATTATGATTGTTATATACTTGTTTGTAATCCATAGGGTAATAATTTTTTTATTTTTTAGAAAAATTGAGAAAATTTTGTTTGAAAGTAAAAACTCATGTGGTGTTAAGTTGTGTGAGTGTGAAATCGTTTTATAATTTAGTTTCACTTAAAATGCCTCATGGAGATATTGATTTTGAAATTACTGGAATTTTTTTTTCGTAAAATATCAGGAAAATGGTCTTTGAAATTTGATTTCAAAGTGGTTTTGGAAAATGGTATTGTATTTGGATACATACCAACAAAACTCTAGATTTTTGTGATTTCTATTTTTATAAAACAATCCTTGGATGCCAATGAGTTTTTTGAAAACTCATGGGGGTAAGATACGGGTTTTGGAAGATAAAATAGTTTTGGTTACTTAATGTGTCAACAAAAATCTATATGGTGCTTTCCCATGTAGATTTTTAGCGTAATTATAGTTAATCTAACATTGTAGGTATAGTGATTTCTCCACATATCATATTGGGATGATGATATTGCATATATATGTGCCTAGATGAGATTATAGTCCTCAAGGGGTGTAATATTATGTATAGATGTCAAATGAGTACCAGGGACCAAGTAGACTTATGTTTTGGTATGTAATATAGGCGATGTGTATATAATATTCATGGAAAAGTGTGTTTTTCTAGATTGACTTAGTTATTAGAGAGAAACTCGTGTCGATATAGACCGGTTTGTTGTGTTTCCCATGGTTGGATGGGAGTGACCTGAGTGGTTTTATTTTTGTGTTCGGTAGTTATGCCATATTGGTTTAAGAGAGGTGTATGTATCACTCTCATGATATGAATGTATGATTTTGGGATCAAGTATCCATTTGTGTGTTTTATTAGATCCATAGTTGGGACTGGTTTATTTTTAGATTCATTGGGTGATTCTTATGGTGGATATCACCATAATCCTTGGATGAATCAAATGTTGAAATTTTAGTGTTTGGAATTAACAGGTCCATTTTAACTCCATATTAGAATTTATTAATAGTGTATTTCTTCTATGGTTAAATGATGAGGATACTCCTATAGTGGGGAATGTTTTATCGATTGATGGTCAGTTGACATGGAAGTTGGATATTTATGAATGGGTAGACCCAATTTGAGGATTAATGTGTGATATCGGGTAGAGTCTATGTTTTGGAAATAGACTCATCATAGTATTTATGGGATCTGAGTGTGATTGTAATCATAGAATCATTGTTACTCATGGATATAGTGTGATTGTTGAATGGATTGGTTAGGGATCAGTTCATGGAATTTACACTAGGATTCAAGCTCAAACTCCAGTGTGAAGGTTAAAATGTTTCAACAGTGCTTTTGGGTATAAATAATATATAAACCCATACTTTTCATATATATATATATATATATATCTAAGTACATAAATATTCTTTACATAACATAACAATCCAGGCCAAAATCGTTTAGGTCTAGTATCTTTAGAAACTTGGAAACATAAACAACTAGTTTATAAAATATCTACATATTCTTACACTTATTTCTTCAAAAATATAAACCTTATTATAAATATCATAATTAATACATTTTGTAACACCCTAATATTTTTTAAAATAAAACTATGTTCGATATCGTGTTTGACATGCAACATTAAGCTTAAATGACACGCAAAATATATAATTATTATAACCTAGCTGTTAAATTGGAGGGTATTAACAGTATTAACTAATTTATTAAATATATATATATATATATATATATTCTACTCAATATAAATTATTTATAATTTCTTATTAACTAATCAATCAATTTTTGGTAAAGTAATTTTATTCTTCAAAAATAGGTTTTCTTCAAAAATGATTTTTATTGGTTTTTGTAAGAAAATATTATAAATAATTTTTGGAACTTATCAAAAATTTATTTTATAAAATTAAATTTATTTTTTAAATCGTAATATAAAAATTTACCAAGGGTGAAATTTTTTAATTTTTCTGAAAATAATGATTTTCAGTGAATACTGAAAAATACTGATCTTTGTAAAAAATCATTCATTTTCAATAAATTAAGTAATTTAAAAGTGAAATTATGTTTTTAATATGATTTAAATTAAAATAATTATTATTTATTAATATTTAATCCACTTAATTTAATTCGAATCAAATTTATATTTTATTTTAGTATAATTTTTTTTGGGTTTAAAAATGAGATTTTTCTTAAAATTGTTTTAGAGTGCATAATGTTCCCCCAATTTAATTAATTAAAATAATCCATAATGAGTGATATTTAAAAATAAATTTATAGATTATATATAATTAAATATTAATTTATATTCATACAATTATTATTATTAATCTTATAGTTAATATAAAATCATCTTTTCCTTGAAAAATGCACTTCTTGGAAACCTCCTTTTTCATCGCGTCTGTGGGTTTTGTTTTAAATTAAAATTTACCAATTATTTGGAATGAATTTAAAAAATGGATTAAATATTTTTAATGATAATAATTTTTCTTTTTTAATGAGTTCAAATTAATTTTTGACCATATTGAATAGTGAAAATATTACAAATTAATTACTGCAATTAAGGTAAAAATGGATTTACCAAGGGTTAAAGTAAAAAGATAAGAGTTAAAATGACCTAAAAACTTGTATAAAATATATTTTATTTATATATTTATACCTTATAATGTCTAAATATCAATAATGGTCTATTTTGGATCCTTTTTTCATATAAAGAATGTGGTTACACCTTTTTCTTTTCAAAAATTACAAGTGTGCCACTCACCTCACTTGTAAAAGGATACCCACTCTTTTCCCCTCCTAAAACATTTAAACCCATATTTCTCAAAAAATACCTTAAAACATATCTTCCTTAATTCCATAAAAACATCATATAATCCTTTTTTTATCATAAATCCATTCTATGAAGGCTTTTGGTGCTTACCTAAGGAGGTTGTCCGAATAAAAGGTATTATGTTTAACCGAGCGTCTTAATTTAATTTCCTTTTACAAATCTCTAAAATATTATAAAATTATGATTATATAATAACACAGTTATCTCCCATATACTTATATGTTATTATGTTAATTTAATAACCTAAATACATCTCCCCTTTCATCAAATGGGATATGAATTCTTCATTTGTGTTTACGTCGAACTATAGGCTCGCGAACCGATGTCATTCATTTTCTATTATCACCTCTCATGGATTGTTTTAATGATTGATTTAAAGTATATATATGATATTTTTAACATATTTATACTTCTATAGTTATTATATCACATGTAACTTCTTACTTTCCATTTTTGGGTGATACGATAATGTCGCTCGTGTGTATGGCAGACTACCGCCTCCCGAAGCGATGTGATTCATTTTTCACTAACACTTTAATGGAAGGTAATGAAGATAAATATAATGCATATATGTGATATACATGAAATTATAATTATATTTATGACATATTTATTATTCTTAAAAGATAATATATCATTTTCTTTCTTACACTGAAAAATGATAACGTCGTTCATGTATATATGGACTACCGCCTCCACGGAGTGATGTGATTTTTTACTTTATCACCACAACACATGGATGATAAATAAAAGTATATTTAATTAAATAATGTGATATTTATTATATTATGGTAATTCTTGAAAGATAAAATAGTACTTAAATTATTTCCATAATGATCATTGAAAAATGGAAACGTTACTCGTATGTATATAAGGCCTACCGTCTTCATGATTCTAACATATTTCATTTTTCATAACCATATTTCATGATTGGTTTTAAAAAAATATAATTGATGTATAAATATGATAAATATTTTATTATTATTCTTCTTTATATATTTAATAATGACCTATTTGACCTATATTCAACCTACCGAAGTAATTTTTGATACATAAGACAAATATCATCGAAACATCAGACATAAACTCAATTGATTACGTAATTGTATATAAAATGGTAATAAGATAGATAAAATGAATAATAAAATTGGAAAAAAATTAATAAATTAAATAATGAATATAATTTTATTATTCAGGAATATAAATAACATATGTGAAAAGTCAAACTCAAGGTAAGGGACTTCGTCTCAATTTCTCTTCATTGAGGAACATTTTATTATTGTACACCTAATTTATTTTATATGGTGTACATACTAATAATTTTACTTTTAATATCATTAATCCTTTATAATTCATAGTATTTTAAGTTTTAATTTTAATTATTTCATCTAATTGTGTTTTACTTGAGAGTTACCAAGTGGTAAGGGACTTCCTCTCAATTTCCTTTAATTGAGGTATATTTTGATGTTATGCACCTATTTTTTTTATATACAACCACTTTTAAATGTTATATCATGAATTTATCTGTTCTTGTAGTATTTAATGTTTTTTAAATGTTATTATTTCATGATACTTACAATTCAAGTGTTTCTTAAATGATAGAGGATTTTTCTTTTTAAAAAATAATATTTTTATGTTTTCCTTCCAAATATTTATCTTATGTATCCATGTTTTTAAAATGATTTTATGAATTTTTTTATATGGATATAAAAATCTATAAAGTACATTTTATTTATATTTTTATTTTATTATAAATTTTTAAAAAAGTAATATTTTTATGTGTTTTATACCGAACGTTTTGATAATCAAAAAAAGAAATTTTATATTTTTAAAGTATACAGTGACAATGAATTTTTCCATTGTGAGGACTATTATTTTATTTCTATATTCCTTTTCAATATTTCTTTCCTTCAATGAAAAACCATCTTTCACTTTTTCTAGGTATTTTGTTATTGAAAATTGGTTTTTAAAAGAAAATGGTATTTTGATATCCAAAATCATATTGCATATGGGTTAAAAGTTTTTTTTAAAGGTTTTTATAATGAAAATGTGATATCATAAAATATTTTATTCATGATATGGTACTTGAGCATTATATGAAAAACAGGTGAGCTCGATATAGCTTATATGAAGGTTTTAGTCCCCATTATAGCTCATGGTTGAGCCTGATATAGCTTAAATGAAGGGTTGAGACCCATTATAGCTCATGGGTGAGCCCAATATAGCTTATATGAAGGGTTGAGACCCATTATAGCTCATGAAATATGGGTGAGACTAATATAGATTATATGAAGTTTTTATCCCCATTATATCTCACAGGTGAGATCGATATAGTTTATACAAAGGGTGAACCCCATTATATCTCTCCAATGAATTGGGTAATGATTATTTTGGAATTCGTTCATATGGCTATTCCAATTCAAATAGTTTTGAAAGGGTTTTATGAATATGATTCTTTAAGCTTCCAAAAGGGGTTTTAATTTCTTGATATTAATTTTAATTATTTTTATTGAGAAAAAACTATGTTTTTTATGTGAAAATAATTTATTTATTTCACTCAAAAAACATTATCATAAAGGTAAATAATTTCATGGGTTTTAATTTTTTTCACTAGACTAATGGTTTTCATTATTTTTATATTACTTATTGAGATTCTAATGTTCATCCCATGTTTTAAAAAAATCCATAGTTTTTAAGGATGGGTAAGGGAAAGTAAGAAGTCAAGTTAAAAAATTTAATGATTTTCCATGAAAATAAATTATTATTTATTTTAAAAGTTTTATATTATAGGAAAATGGATACTAATCACAAGTTTCCAATTTTTATTATATGGTTTTTTATGTATGATTTATGACTTTATTCTCTAAAACTCTAAACCTAAAAAGATCCTTAAAGTTAAAGAAAATTAATTCTTGACTAAAAATCAGGATTATGTTATGTTTAAGTTCGGGTCCTTATAGTTGGTATCAGGGGATGGTTTAGATTACTTTATAGGTTAGTGTAATGTTAATATCATTCCTTTGAAAGATTATACATTATTTTTAAGTTGAAATAATATATCATTTTAATATTACCATATCGCTTCATCTAAACTATGTATGTTTAGAATAGTTTTCCAAATAGGAAATAGGGGAGCTATATTGGTAAGGCACTGAGAGGAATATATCTTTCCAAATAAGAATCTTGAGATGGATGAAATTGGAATAGAATAGTTTATTGTGGTGATGGATCATGTGACACATTTTATAAATGGTGGTGGTATCTATTCTAGATATGAACTCGGTCTACCATGAAGGAACATATCTATAGTGGCTCATTTCATGAAGAAAAATCCCCCATAATTTAGTATATTATCCAACCTACTAGTAGTCAAAGGATGGATCAATGACTTGGAGAATATATTTTAAGTCATGGGATGTTCATAATGTTAAAAGGTAACACTTTCCATTTATCATTTTGAAGGTTAATGTTGTTGCTAGTGGTCTTTTGTTAAGAATTCCAGAGAAAAATATGATCTTAATACCATGGAATAAGAAATATTTAAGAATATATTCCTGGATAAATATTTCCATAAGGTTTTTTTCATGGTATAGAGAAACAGTTATTGTAATTTAAGTATAAGGATGAATATTTAGTGGTTTCTTGTGAAGAAAAATTCACAATATTGGCCACATATGTGCCAAATTTTATTCAAGAAATTGATAGTAAAGTTAATCATTTTTACTCGGGATTTAAACCAAGTTTAAAAAGAGCTTTGGCAACATGAGAATTTAAAATTAATGAGAATTTTGGGTTGTTGTCTGAAAAAACTTATTTTTCACAAGATGAAAATAGTATGAAACAGTCAAGGTGGTAGGAAATGGATAAGTGACCAACTGTGAAGCCTAAAACATGTTCCAAGTGTGGTAAAAGAAATTTTGGTTAATTTTTTTCAGGGTCTATAAACTTTTATGGGTGTGGTAAGTTTTTTCATAGATTAATGGATGCAAAGAAAAGAGTCCTTAAGAATAAAATAATGAGATAATATATATCCAGTCAATGGTGATATTTTTTAGCTGCAATGATTTGGGACATTATGCTAATGTGTGTCTAAATTTTCTTACACGGAGTGGAAATCATCATGATCAAAAACAGAAAGGTATGAAAAAATTATTTGTTACTACTACAGTTGATGTTGGTTCATCTTTGTAAGTGGTGACAACTCTAGGGAGCTCAATATTTTTTGAAGCTTAATTATATGTCCAAATTTGTAGAAACCCCTTTTAGGTTTTGAGTGATTATATCTTAAATTGATTAATTAATTTTTCGGAGATTATTTTTTGGGTTTATATATAATTAAGGCTTTGGTTTGACCTAAAGTGTCCCTTTACTTTCTTTGGACATGAGTTTTAAGGTATTTATAACATTTAGGGTTTACATTATCTTTAAAGTTTAGATTTATTTATAAGGATGTTCATCATATTTCTAGGAATTTTATAAGGATTAAATATTATGAAAAATGATATCTCAAAGGCTGGGAAACAACCCATCACAACTGGAAAGGCCATAGAGATTGAACTAATAAACGAAGGCCGACAAGGGTGAAATACCTACCACTGGCATATGTGATGTCTTGGTTAGTAATAAATCAATATTTAAAATTAAATAGTTTTAAATATAATGATAAATTTTATTTACTAAACATATGTTTTATCACATACAAAACCATGGGATTAAAAAGTGATTTGATGATTTGGGGATTTATGTTGTTGCAGAAAAGGATCATTATAATTTTGAGAACATATTTACTTTTTCTGACCATTTTGGTTGTAGTTAATGTCTAAATATATGAGGAATATATTTTTATCCTTTTGGGGATTATGTGATCTGTTATAAGATGATTTTAGTGCTTTGGGCATAAAAATTTTATCTTAGATACTCATCACTAGATAAAAGATGAGAGAGTGGTGCAAATTTATTAATAGAGTAAAATTCTACTCGAAAAGTAAGTATATTGACTTATTCTTTTAGTAAATATGGTAGAGTAATTTCTCAAATCTAAGAAAAATATCTTTAAAATTAAAATTTTATCCTACTATGTTCATTTCCAATGAATCAAATAGTCTTTTAACTCATTATAGATTTATGGTTTTGAAGTCCTTAACTTTCTATTGATCATTTAATTTCTTGTGATCAATTATATTTATCACTCTCAATCATTGTTTGGAAATTAAACTTTTCTTCTATGCCTAAATCATAACTTCCCCCGTATGTTATCCTACCTGGAAACATAGTTATTCATTATTCCATATGGCCTTTGTACTTCATTTTCCCTCTTATCAAAATGATGTTTTATTGACACTTTTTAAGATGTAGGTTCCCAAAAAAGGTATTTTAAAATATCTAAAATTTTAAATGAAATTTAAAGTTAAAATTTAAACAATTAAATTTATTAAAGGTTGGTATGATGTAACAACATGAGATTTTATAAAATAAAACTATTTTTGATAGCATTTTCAACACACAACCCCGAGTTTAAACGAAACACAAAATATATAACTCCTATAACCTAGACATTAAATTGGTGGGTGTGAATAGTATTAACTAGTTTATGAAGTATATATATATATTTCCTGATAAATATAAATTATTGATAAATTTTTATAAAATAATAAACCAATTATTAGTAAAGTTATTTTATTCTTCAAAAATATGTTTTCATCAAAAATGATTTTTATTAAATTTTATAAGGAAATATTATAAATAATTTATGGAAATTTTTTAAAATTTATATGATAAAATTAACTTAATTTTTAAAATTATAATATAAACATTTAAATAGGGTGAAATTTTGTGATTTTTTTGGAAAATATAGATTTTTTAGTGAATAGTGAAAATAATGATTTTTGTAAAAAAGGCATTTCCTTTCAACAAATTAAGTAATTTAAAAGAAAATTTATTTTTTGAATATGATTTAAAGTAACATAAATATTATTTAGTTGTTTTTAATCCAATTAATTAATTTTGAATCAAATTGATATTGCATTTTAATATAAGTTTTTTTTGGTATAAAAATTGGATTTTTCTGAAAATTGTTTTAAAGTGCATAATGTTCCTCTATTTTAATTAATTAAAATAATATATAGTGAGGAATTTTTTAAATGAAATTAATATATTATATATAATTAAATATTAATTTATATTTATATAAATATTATTATTAATCTTTTATTTAATATATAATTATATTTTGCTTGAAAAATACACTTCTTGGAAACCCGCTTTTTCGTCACCACTGTGGGTTTTATTTTAAACTAAATTTTTCTAATTATGTGAGTTTAATTTATAAAAATGAATTAAATATTTTTAATCATAATAATTTATATTATCTAATAAGTTCAACTTAATTTTCCATAATTCATGGTGAAATTAGTAAAAATTAATTACTGCGATTAAGGTAAACATAGATTTATTGGGGATTAAACTAAAAAATAAGGGTTAAAATGACCTAAAACCTTGTATAAAATCTATTTTATACCAATAATTAGACCATATAATTACTAATTATTTATTATGGTTCATTTTATATCCTTTTGGCATGTGAAAAATGGGGGTACACCTTTTTATTTTTAAAAATTACAAGGGTACCACTCACCTCACTTATAAAAATTCACCACCTATCCTCTCCTATTTACACATTAAAATCCATTTGGATTATAAAATAAATAACTAAATATATTCCTTAATTTCATCCACACATCCTATAAGAATATTTTTATCATAAATCTTTCCTAATAAGTCATCTCGTTCTTACCTAAGTAGGTTGTCTGAAGAAGAGGTATAGTGCTTAATCAAGTGTCTTTATTTTATTTCTTATTCCACATCATTAAAATATTATCCAATAATGATTATATAATAACACCAGTATCTAAAATATACTTATATTTTATTATTTTAATTTAAAAACCTAAATCCATCTCCTCTTCCATCAAATGGGATACAGAATCATCATTCGTGTGTACAGAGGAGTACCGCCTCACGAACAATGTCATTTGTTTTCCATCATCACCTATAATGGATTATTGTAATGATGAATTTAAACTATATATATGAAATTTTTTACATATATATACTTCTATATTTATGATATCACATGTACATTCTTACTTTCTATTTCATGGGGGGTACGATAATGTCGCTTGTGTGTACGGAGGACTACCGCCTCATGAAGCGATGTAATCCATTTTTCACTAATGCATTACATGGAAGGTAATAAGGATAAATATAAATAATATATCTGATATAAAAGAAATGATAATGATATTAATTACATATTTATCATTCTTAAAATATAATATATCATTTTATTTTGTACACTGAAAAATGATAATGTTGTTTGTGTACGCGTGACTACCACCTCCACAAAGAGATGTGGTTATTATTTTCATCACTGCAACACATTGATGATATATAAAAGTATATTTAATAAAATAATATAATATTTATTATATTATTATAATTATACAAATATTAAATATTACTTACCTTCTTTCTATAATGATCATTGAAAAATGGAAACATTACTCATGCGTATGTATGGCCTACTATCTCTATGATTGTAACGTAGTTCATTTTTCATAACAATATTTCATTATTGGTTTTAAAAGGTATAATTTATATACAAATATGATAATTATTTCATTCTTATTATTATGGAGATGTTGAATAATGACCTATTTGACCAATACTTAACCTATCAAAGTAATTTTTGACACATAATCTAAATATCATCAAAACACCCAACATGAACTTAATTGATTAAGTAATTGTATATAACATGGTAATAAGTGAAATAAAAGTTATAATAAAATTTAAAATATTCCTAAATCAAGTAAATAATTAATATAATTTCATTATTCAAGAATATAAAGAACATACATGACAAGTCGGGTTCAAGTTAAGGGACTTTGTCTCAATTTCCCTTCATTGAGGTATATTTTAATGTTGTGTATGTAATTTATTTTATATAGTGTAAATATTACTCCTTTTACATGTAAAATCATGAATCCTTCATACTTAATGGTATTTTAAGTTTAAATTTAATTATTTCATCAAAGGGGATTTTACTTGAGCATTACTAAGTGGTAAGGGACTTCACCTCAATAACCTTTCGTTGAGGCATATTTTGATGTTATGCACCGTTATTCTTAATATGCATCCCCTTTTACTTCTTATATCATGAATTTATATATTATAATGATATTTAATGTTTTTTTAATGTTATTATTTCATGGGTATTATTATTTAAGTGTTTTTCAAGTGATAAGCTACTTTTATTTTAAAATACGTCTTTTAAAGTTTTCCTTCCAACTCTTTCTCTTCTATGTCCATATTTTTAAAATGATTTTATAAAAGTTTTTATATGAACAAAAATGAGTTATAAATTAAATTTTCAATATATTTTTACTTTATTTAAAATTTTGTAAAAATTAATATTTTTACATGTTTTATATGTAACACTTTGAAAAATGACAAAAGGAATGTTCTACTTTTAATGTATACGGCGAAAATGAATTTTTCTGCCACCATGAAAGTTATTTCATTTCTCTATTCCATTGTAATATTTCATGTTTTATTCAATGAAAAACTCTCTTTTCCTTCTTCTATATATTTTTGTATTGAAATTTTATTTTTAAAATAAAAGGGTATTTTGATATACTAAAGTGTCTTGCATATGGGTTCAAAAGTTTTTTTAAAATGGTTTATGATTAAAAGGTACAAGAATAAAAAAATTTATTCATGATATGGTACTTGAGAATTATATGAAACATTGGTGAGATTGATATAGCTTATATGAAGATTTTATCCAATTTATAACTCACTGTTCATCCCAATACAGATTATAAAAAGGGTTGATCCCCATTATAGCTCTCAGGTGAGACCTATATAGCTTATATGAAGGGTTGATCCCCATTGTTGATCATGAAAAATAGGTTATCCTGATATAGATTATATTAAGGTTTGAGCTACATTATATCTCATAGGTGAGGCCGATACATCTTATAAAAAGTTTGAACCATATTATAGCTCTCCAATTCATTGAGTAATGATTATATTGGAAGACAACCATATGGTTATTCCAATTATAAGGGTTTTGAAAGGGTTTTATGAATATGATGATCTAAGTTTAAAAAAGGGTTTTTAATTACTTGTTATGGATTTCAATGATTTTATTTGAGAAAAAATGTGCATTTTTCATAAGAAAATAATTTATTTATTTAGCTTAAATAACATTGAGATAAATTTAAAACATTTTATGGGTTTTTATGTTTTTCACTGGACTAATGAATTCCTTTATTTTTATGTCCCTTACAAAAATTTTTGTTCTCATCCCACATTTTAAAATGTATTTCACATAGTTTAAGGATGGGTAAGGGAAATAAATAAGTCAAGTTTAAATACTTGAAGATTTCCCATGAAAATAAACTATGATTTATTTTAAAAGTTTTATATTATAAAAAAAATGGATATTAATTATAAGTGTCTTCTTTATATTATATGGTTTTTTTATGTATGAGTTATGACATAATTCTATAAAACTATAAACCAAAAATGATATTCAAAGTGAATGAAATTTATTTCTTAACTAAAAATCAAGATTATGCTATGTTTAAGGTTGAGTCCTTATACCTGTCTTCATAACCTAGGGAAATGAAACATAAGAAAGGGTGATCTATGATTCTTGGTAAGGGAAAACAAGGGATATATCAATGATCATATAAGAATAACATTAGAAATAGGGTATGATAACATGATCTTAACATTTTAAAACCATACCCATCATATCATATATCATAATATTAATTCATAGAATAATTCTTGGAAATTTATATTTCATGAATCATAAATTAATCAAAGAACATGATACATTAGAACATAACATTATCATAAGACATGGAATTTTGGAATATACATAAGAATAGAAAATAATTTTCTTTCATATTCAAGGATATTTTAAAATAATATCATAGTGCAATGGGTTCACTTTCCAAACCATTTTAGTAGTCAAGGTTTACTCCCAAGACTATCATAGTGGACAAAGTCGCTTACTAAACTGGGTTCACTCCCCATTCAAGTCATGTTTATCTCATGAGATATTAATATTTACCCAATAAATTGGATTGAGATATAGGTCCCACCCACCACATAATGAAAATCAAATATATTTGTACCACAAGATCATAAACCATTAATAATATCAGACCCCATGAAAGAAATATGTTTCATAAACATTTCATCACAATATAACCCATGTAAAATAAATGGGTTTTATAAACATTTCATTATTTCATCATAGATTAACCTATGGAAAAAAATAGGTTTTATAAACATTATGTCATAATATTACTAAATAATATAGGTAAAAAATAAATATTGTATCATTAGAATCATATTATTAATAAAGATTAAGTAAAAAAAAAAGTATTTAATATTATAGGGAAAATTATTTTTAAATATCACTTGGAACATTTCTTTTAGAAAATACACATTTCATTTAAAAATCACTATTTAAAAAATGTGAAAATAAAAAGAAAATTTTTTATTTAGAAATAACCTTGTGAAATTTAAATTTAAGCTTCAAATTAAATATTATTCATTATGGTAGGAAAATTTTTTCATGTTGTATAAGATAAAAACATTTATTCCTTACTTTCATCATAAAATTCACAAAGTACCTTGTTTGAAAAATGAAAAAAAATGTTACCTACAAATAATTTTGTAAAAAGTAAAACATGAGTAAAAATAATTTTAAAAAATAATATAAAAATATTAAAAAAATTAAAACAATTTGTATAAAACATAAATATGTAATAAAAAGGTTTTTCGACCTAAGAGAGAAATGAAATCGATTTTCCATAAAAATATATTTTTCATCTCTTGAGTACATAATATGAGGAAAATGAAAATAAAAAAGATTATTCTAAATAAATAACCATAGGATAATGAGATTCATAAGATTATTTTTAGATATATCATAATAATTCATCATCAAAGGTGTAATCATAATCAATCTCAATGAATAATGAAATTATGTCATAAAACCCTAACCTCGAGTTCTCAATTATTTGAAAGCATTCTAACCTCATGTATGATAATAAATTTAAGTTTATTATAATTCCATACAAGATTAATTTTCAGAATTATAATTTCATGTGTGATCTCTTTATAACATTTCAACACCAAATTATATCAATAATTCATTATTAAAATTTCCATTTTCGGATGTAAATTGTTTCGTTTATCAAGAGTGTTTCAATTCAATAGTTTCAGTAAATGTATATTTATTTAGGTTAAATTATATAAATAATATTAATAATTATATAAATATCATATATATTCATTATATACATTTTTATAGTCTTCTATAAAATCTGGATATATAAAATTGAATTACACGGTTAATGGAGATAGTAGACTGTACATATGCATAATCGTTGTTTTCATTTTTTGACAGATCGAAAGAAAGAAATATAAATATTAATTAAACTTTAAAGGGTCGTTATTATATCATATATATCATATATATTCATAAAATTTATCCTCATTATCATACAAGTAAAATTTAAATGAAAAAATAATTGCATCGCTTTGTGGAGGTGGTAGTCCATACGTACGCATGAATAACGTTATTGTTTCTCAAATGATATAATGGTAAGTAGATAGATTTGATATTATAATTTAATAAGTATAATTATTTCATAAATATCATATATAAACATTAATCCTATCATAATACCCATCCATTAAATAAAGTTATGAAAAAATAATTATATCTCTATGTGGAGACGGTAAGTCGTACGTACACACGAGCGATACTTTCACTTCTTGTTTGAGGGGAAATAGAGTATATAATGGTGATTTAATAATCATAATAACATTTAATAATATTAAGGATAATTAATTTATTATTTTATGATAAATACAATAAATTTATAGGAGTTAAAGAAGATTATAAATGAAAGTGATTGGGTAAGGTGATTACCTCTTCTTTGAAATGGAACCTTTGGATCTCCTATAAAGGGCCATGGGGTTGGAATTTAGGGAATAATAGAACCTATATAATGTGTCTAGGTAAGTTTATAAGAGTAATTGGAATATCTAATTCAATATATAAGGATAAAATTGTAGTGAATAAGTGAGGGAGGAGGATCCCTTTTATTATTGAGGTGAGGGGAACTTATGGAATTTCTCTAAAGATTAAATAATAATAAATTCATTCTCAATCAAAATGACCCAAAATGGACAGGTATTATAAGATAAGGTGTGATAGGGATTTAATTCCATAAACCAATATAATTTATACAATTTTTTGGGTCATTTTAAAACTTATCATTTTGATGAACCCTTAGTGAACCAATTTTAATTTTAACTACTGTAACAACTTTTTTTCAATATTAAAGGGTTGTAATTTTAACTTATAAGATAAAAATTGGAATATAAATAGAAAAATTAAGTCATGTTAAACAATACCATATACACCTTTTCTTATTTAAAGTTTTTATTATTCTTAAAAAAAATTAATAAAATATTATTTTGATAAAATATCATTATTGTAAATTTTGACTTTATTCATTTAATTTGAATTAAAAACATAAATAAAAATATTTAATTTAAATATAATCATTTAAAAAACAATAATATGTCATTTTCACCAATAAAATTCTTGTAACACTATAAATTACATAAATTATATCACTTTTAATATTTTCAAAATCATTTTTTTATTTTTTTCATTAATTGAATAAATACTATTTTGGGGTTTCATAAGAATTTAAGGTAATTATATAATACCTAAAAATTAGAAATAAATTACCATAATTAATATAATTTCATTACTCAAAAAAATTAATATTAATATTTTTTTCATAACTAGTGTGTGTCCTTATGTGAACACATAAAGACTGTTTAAAACTATGAGAGTGACATTTTTAACTTTCTTTGATTTAAATAATATACAAGTCATTTTCAAAGAAAAATGTCCAATAAACTAATAAAATTTTGTCCTAATGTAATAAGGGTAAAATTAACTTTATCCAATAAGAATTAGGATAAAAAATTATGGCCTTATCACTTATTTTTAATCAATATTAACCTTAGTTAGCATTTACCAAGGTGATAAATTTTACCACAGTTATTATTCATATTAACAAAAAATAAAAGGGTTATATTTAAAAAATTTGAACCTCTAGATTCTAAATATTTAATTAAATTTATCTAGTTCAATACCTATAATGGTATAAATTAATTTTAATTTAAGTTCACATAATGCGATAAACATTTCTTTTTAGAAAAAAAATAGATTTTTAAGCATAAAACTGTATTTATTCTTATCATATGCCTAGAAAAAATATTTTTTCAATGATTAAAACAATTGATCAAGTAAATAGTATTTAAATTTCATTAAAATTATTCATTAATAATGATTAATTTTATTTATTAATATAAAAATACATTGTACTCATAAAAAAAATTTAATAAAAATGTTTCTTTTTCTTTCAAATGGTTTTTATTTTCAATTATAATAAATTGGTAACTAAAGAATTAATTTTATAAATATATAAACATATATTTTTTATATATGTTGTTACAATGGAGTGGCTAGGAAAACAATCCTCTAGCCAGTGTGAGTCCCTACACTTTAGAGGGGGGTGGGAAACAATCCTCTTCCCTGGACTAATGATGGCCTAGTCCAACTTGCAGCCTCTAGCTGGTTCTTTATACTGCCTATAGAGACAGTCTCCTGCAGCCTCTAGCTAGTTCTTTATACTGCCTCTGAAGACAGTATTCTCTCTGTTAAAAGAGTTTGCAACACCAAATGAATCTTTCACCTGTTGAGACCTATTGGATGTCAAAGTGATACTTTATTCCTCCTCTATTAAATTATTACCTGCCTAGCAGCATGCAGGTAAACAACCACTTCTTTCTCTGCGGAAAACCTGAAATCTGTACAATCTTCTTCCCCTTCTTCTTCAGTGAAAAACCAGATACACTGAGATCGCTTATGCTTCTATCTCTTGGAATCACAAACTACCTTTTTGATTATCAGAACAATGAAGACCAGCTCATCTTAGCATCATTAGAATTAAACTGCCCTGAATAATTGTCAGCCTTCAGTTGGTCATACTCTGTTCTTATTCTTCTCTTATTTCTCTTTGACACAGTATAATTACAGTGTCTTAATCTCTTTCTTCAATTCTCAATACCAACACAGGAGTGTATTAGTATACTAACTTCTTCCTTGGTGCAGATATGAATTCAGTTGCACATCTTGTTATTCTTCAATTCATAATGCACAACGATAGTGTTAAACACCAGTCATGTGAGTGCGGTTCAACTTCTCTTTGTGAAACCGAATGGTTCACAGTTCTTTCTTCTTCGCAAAGCTGCTTCGAGAGTGCTATGCAGCTATCGAAGGCCTAAGGGACCCTCAAATTTTTCGTGCAACCTTCTAGGTGGCTTGCGCGTAAAATTCCATCCTTGCGCGTAAAAACACCTTTTGGCACGAAAAAAACCCTTCTCACGCACAACTCTTCTTTTTTGCGCAGAACTTCCTATTTCGCGCAGCACTTCCTTTTTCACGTAGCACTTATTCTTTTCACACAATACTCTATACTTCAATTTTTCTGTGTGTTAGAGCTCAGGATATGTCTATGTGTTGAGTCACACACAATAATAGGGGGTCACCTCATATTTATAGGCAATTTGGACCCTGCTCGCAAAACCCCTTTCTGTGCGAAAAACTGTCTCTCAATTCTTGAGACTACGCGCACCTTCCTGAATTTTTCGTGCACCTTAGGAATTTTCCATTTTTCGACTATCCAATCAAAACACACTAATTGCGCGTAAACTTCCACACAGTATTACATATTGTGCGCAAACCCATCCTTTCACGCGACATCATATTTCGCGCAATGATCCAATTTTTTGGGCAGCTCATACCTTTGAAAATTTTTGAGCTTTTGATCTCGAAATACCTTTTGCGCAAAAAACATCATTCCTCTATTTCGTGAATCCCGCAGATTTTTCGCGCAACCCGCTACGATTTCGCGCACCACTTTATTTTTTCGTGCAACCTGTCTAAATTTCGGCGCACTCCATGCCTTTGTCATTTTTCGATGTTCTGACCTTGAATCATGCCTTGAATGAAAAAATCTAAACCGTCTTCAATCTTGCATGCTCCATCCATTTCCAAACACATTTCTTCATCTCCCGATTTTCAGGCCCTAAAATTTAGCAAACACTAGAAAACGGCGCCACCTTAAACTTTGTTTTTCTGTCGTCCCCAGATTGTCCATTGCTTTGTCATTTTCTCTCTTCACTGCTTCCCATAACCATTCTTCTGCTCTTATCACGAATCCCACTATCATGATATTTATCCTTTGATAGATCAGCTTTAGCATCATCAGAGTTGCAATGGGAACTGAAACTTCCCTATCCCCTAGCAGCATCATTCCTTCCAATCAAAACTTTATATGACTGGTGTCATCATTTCTCCCCCTTTCCTTTATAAGGCTTGCATCACAAGTTCTCCTAACTCGTGATATGTGTGAAATAAATACCAGCAACGCATCATCTGATTTGGATATAATGTGAAATGCATGGCTACCTCAGAATGCCAATCCCTTCCACATTCTCTCTTCTTCTTCAGCCATCATTATACACTTCATGAAAATCATATGATTTTATTCTTCAATTAATCGCTTTCATGGATTTCTATCATGAATAATTTCATGGTCTTCTTTAAATCCTCATTCTTCTTCAATCATCCTCAGATGGATGATACTTCTCCATTCTTCATTGTTGTAAACAATGTGTCACCATTAACACAAGTTCTTTGAACTTAGGATCATCTCAAAAATTGCCTGAATTTACTTCATGGAGAATTTCTCAAGCCTGAAATTCAATTCTATGATTACATAACAATTCTACAGGCATCCTCACTTCAGTCGATCTCCATTAACTTTAGATTCTTGCTTCCTCTCCTTCTTCATTTTGACCAGCATTGACAACTGTTGACAACAAATACAATCTTCATACACAAAGTGGTCCCAACAAATATAAATATGGTTTAACTTACCCCTCTTTCTAAATATCATCACCTACTTCCAAGGTTATATTTATAGAAATACCTTGTCACCAACTTCAAACTCTTAATCTTTCTGATGATTGTCAGCATAAATTTGTTTTTCAAATCGAATATGCTCTTATGATAATTAAATGGATATAACCTTTTATACCATTTCTTTATATATATTATGTACCAATAGATTTATTTCTCAAACTTCATTCTATAATGTTGTATTTCTACACTTCCTACCATATAGGGATTCAAATCAGCCATCTGAATACTGGAATGAAAGATATTATTATAAGAAAATTCCACCAAAGAAAGGTGTTGATCCCAAAAAATTTTGAAATCCATATAGAAATTTCTCAACATGTATTTTAGAGTCTAAATGGTCCTACCAAACTGACCATCTATTTGATGATGATAACCAATGCTAAAACTTAACTCTACATCTAGATCCTACTGAAGACTTCTCTAAAGCTTAAAGGTAAACCTCGGATCTCAATCAGATACAATTTATTGTGATACATCATGAAATATTAACACTTACTTAATGTATCACTGGGTAATGTTATCAAGAGATAAATCTTATCTAATTCCAATGAATTGTTTTGACTTCATAAGGTAGTTTATTGTAGTCCAAATAGCATTATCCCTTAAGATGTTTTGGGGAGTCTGATGAAAAAATCCATGGTGATGTTTTCCCATTTCCATTCTGGTATGGGTAATGGTTGCAACATCCCCTTAGACTTTTGTTTCTCGTCCTTAACTTGGTGACATACCAATAAACAAGATACAAAAATTTTGGTATCTCTTCTTATTTCTCCCATCAGAAATACTCTTTCAAATCTATATACATATTCATACTTCCATGATCAATACATAATGAATAACTATTATCTTCATTCAAAATATCATTATACAAATATGGTATTTAAGGGACACATACATTATTCCTCAAACTTACTATTCAATCACAATCAAGGTTGAAATTTGGAACATTTGACACCTTATTTGGCAGCTCAACATCTTCCATATATGCCTCTTTAATCTTTAGTTGGATAGATAGTTGAACACTTATTTGAGAAAGATAATATTTCTCCCCTTACTTTATGATTTTAAAATCTATCCTTTGAAAGTCCAAAAATATTGGATCTTTTTTATCCCTATTATAGATAATATAGTATGATTATTTTGACTCAGAGCATCTACCACCTTGTTTTCTTTCCCAAGGTGGTAATGTATTGAGCAGTCATAATCTTTAATTAGCTCCAACCACCATCTTTGGCACATGTTTATCTCTTTTTGATTGAAAATAAAATATAATATTTTTTATCAGTATATATTTCACACCTTTATACATAGAGAAAATTCCTAAATATGTTTAAAGTAATGATTACTGTAGCTAACTCAAAATCATGATCCAGGTAATTTTTCTCATATACTTTAAATTGTCCTAAGGCATAATATATAACAATATCATTATACATGAGGACACAACCATGTCCATTCTTTGAAGCATCACTATAGATTACAAACCATTCTTTACTATAGGGTATTATAATAACAGGTGCACTAACTATCCTTCTCTTTATTTACTTAAAACATTCCTCACATTCATCCATCGAAAGCAACTCGACTCTCTTCTGAGTTAAATTTGTGATTTAATTCTATAATTGTGAAAAAATATACACAAATCACCAATATTATCTAGTAAAACCAAGAAAAATACGAATCTCATCCACAATGGTTGGTCTAGGAAAATATTCAATAACTTCTATCTTTTAAGGTTCTATTGATATACCCCCACTTGAAATTATGTGACACAAGAATGAAACTTTTTGAATCCAAAATTCACACTTGGTAAATTTTGTATAAATATTCTCATTTCTTAGGATCTTTAGAAAAATCCTTAAGTGATACTGATGATATTAATTTATATTTGAATAAATAAGAATATTTCTTATAAATACTACCATAAACTAATCAAGGTAATCTCTAAATACTCTATTCATTAAATCCATAAAGATAGCGGGGGCATTGGTATGACCTAATGGAATCACTATATATTCTTAGTGCCCATACCTTGTATGGAATGATGTCATGAGTATATCCTCCTACTTGACCATAAATTGATGATATCTAGAACAAATATCAATCTTTTAAAGGTATTAACCTTTACATAGTTGATCAAGCAAGTCATCAATACGGGTTAGAGGATACTTTTTCTTGATAGTGATCTTGTTAAGTTCTCAGTAATCCATGAAAATTCACATTGATCCAAATTTATCCTTAATAAACAAAATAGAATCACTTCAAGGTGACACACTTTTTTGAATGAATTCCTTTTAAAGAATATCCTAGATTTTTTTCTTCAATTCTTGTAACTCAATTTGGGATATTCTATATAGAGTCTTGGAAATAGGTGTAGCACCAAGTATGACTTCTATTCAAAAATTAACTTCATGATTCTATGGAAGACTTGGAAACTCTTTAGTAAATAAATTAGTAAACCCCAGTATAATAGGCATATATTCAATTTTTAGTTCCTTCTCAATTGTTTAAGATAAATTTCCTTTTTTTAAAAGTAATTAAGGCTCGTATAATGGATGTAATTTCCACTAGAAGTTCATCTTTTTCATCATAATGATATAATATCGTAGGTTGGTTTGTAATGTCAAATTTAACTTCCCTTCCTCATCAATTGATGTGGGATTTATGTAAATAAATCAAATACATGGCCAAAATAATATTTAATTCAACTATAGAAAGAATTACAAGATTTGAAGGAAACACATTCCTATAAAATTCAGTAGAAGAAGAATCATAAACTTGGGATGTGATCATCGTACCATTAATGGTTTTTACTAATAACTAAATATATAATTTTTGAGGTGGTACTTCAGTGCCATTAGAAAATTATTTATATATAAAAGAGTGGGAGATATAAAATCAAATAAGATATTAGCAATTCTATAGTGGATGGTAAGTGTACCTTTCATCACATCATTGTCATATCCCTCATAGAAAATAGTGATATCATGATATTTCTCTTTGTCTCTAGGATTAAGGGGTTATTAACATCAATAATTATCATTAAACTTTGGGTTTAGGAACTGGTTAGCATAATTCTTATACTCCTTACATTTAAAAAACTGGAGTGTGAGTGGTGAATTCTGTGGATATTTACCTTTATTTTTATTATTAACTAAATTCTATTCATGGATTATATGTTCAATTAACTAATTACATTACTTTCTACACCGGAAACGTTTACTAGTTCCCTTAAAAATATTTCCCCCATGTTTCCTTCCACACTTCAACCATAAAAGAAGGCTCATGTTCTTCTCTATATGGTTTTCATAATTTCCATTGATTTCCATTAAATTTTTTTATCAAAACCATCAGATTGATGGGCATATACAACTTCCATTTCCACCTTGATGTCCCATAAAACAATTTATTTATATCTACTGAAGTCCCATATGGATAACACCCATTGGAGACATAGTTTTAAGCCATTGAAGAATCTATCAACCTTAATTTTAAGTTTGATGATGATACTAGAATCTTACCTCACAAGTCTTGTAAAATTTTCCTCATACGTACCAAATAATTCATTATCCTTATGTTTCTGATTAATTAGTTCCTTCTCTATTTTAATATAAAGAATACAAGGAAAGTAATTATTGATAAATAAGTTCTTAGACTCATCCGACTCCATAGATTCAATTTATTCTTGTTCTCTTATGTTCTTGATAGTATTCCCCCACTGATATGATTTTCCTTATAAATGATAAATATCCAGAATAGCATTCCCATGTTCCAAACACTAAATAGTACAAAAAATATTTTCAATGGTACTGATCCATTTCTCATTGACTAGTGGATCAGGGGACCCACTAAAAGAAGCTGAACTTTCCTCATTAAGGACTCAATAGGATATTATTCCATACTTTGATCATTTTCAAGCTCATAGTGATTCATATATTGAGAAAGTTATGTGATCATATAAACAATATCTTGTATCCCATATCTTATAACATTTGGTTGCTCATGAGTAAAATCATTCCATTGTCTATCGCATTCATCATTCACATGATTTCTTCAGGTTCGATCCATTGACTAAAACTAAAAATCATAGTGTGAGAAATAATAATCATTGTGGGAAACCAAATAATCATGAAAATTCATTTATAGTATTTCTAAAGCTTGAAACTTTCTTATATAAAAATTTAGGTTTAAACTAAATCACGCATGATCATTACCAAAACTTTAGTATTTTATCCAAGACTTATCCTTAGGGTTCTCACTAAAGTTTTATCATAATATATTGAAAATATTAACTAAACCTTACTCTGATACTAAATATAGTGATCCATACTTTTCATAAAAAGATATTACATTTAAGTAAATGAAAATTCTTTACATAACATAATGATCTATACCAGAATCGTCTAGGTATAGTATCTTTGAAAACCCTAAAACATAAACACCTAGTTCATAAAATATCTACATAGTATCCCAATTATTTATTAATAACTAGAAAACTTATTATACATATAATACTTAATACCTTTATTCATAACCTAAGGAAATAGAACATAACAAAGGGTGAGCTCTGATGCCCAGTAGGGATAAAAAGGGAGATATCAATGATCATATAAGTATAACATGAGAAAAAAGGTATGAGAACATGAGATTAACATTTGAAAACCATATCTTTTATATCATAGATCATAATATTGATTCATGGAATAAATCTTATTAATTTAGAATAAATTAATCATAAAGGAATAAAAGAACATGATCCATTAGAGAATAACATTGGCATAAGACATGGAATTATGGAATACGAATAAGTATAAAAAATCATTTCCTTTGTAGTCAATGCTCTATTACAAGACTATCACAGTGGAATGGGTTCACTTCCCAAACTATAATAGTAGTCAAGGTTCTCTCTTAGGACTATCATAGTGGGAAAAGTCTCTTATTGAACTGGGTTCACTCCCCATTCCAATCCTATTTATCTCATGAGATATAAATATTTAGCCAATGATTTAGAGGTAGATATAGGTCCCGCCAGTCACATAATGAAAATAATACAAATGTGTTTCACAAGATCATAAACCATTATTTATATTAGAGACCATGAAAAAAATGGGTTTCATAAACATACCATTATAGTATAACCCATTTAAAATAAATGGGTTTTATAAAAATTTCATCATTTTATTATGGAATAACCCATTGAAAGAAAATGGATTTCATAAAAATTATGTCATCATATTCATAAACCATCCATAGAAATAATAAATAAGGTTAAATTGGGATAATATCCCCATTAAATCTTAAGTAACATCAAATGATGTTATCTTATATTGAAAATGATTTTGAAAGATCACTTGGATCATTTATTATAGAAAATACCATTTTCATTTTGAAATCACAATTTAAAAAAACGGTGTAAATATAAAGGAAAATTATTTCATTGAAAATAACCTTGTAAACTTGTAATTTAATCTTAAAAGAAAATATCAGTCATGATAGTGGCAAAAGGTTTTAATGTTATATAAGTTAAAAAACATTACTTCTATGCTTTTTTTAGAAAAGTTACAAAGTATCTCATTTAGAAAATGAACAGAATATTCCATTAAAACTATTTTGTAAAAATTAAAGCATGGATAAAAAATATATTAAACCATCATAGGGTAATATTAAAATCTATTTTTTAAATAGAAAACATTGATATAGAAAAAAAATATTTTTCAATCAAAGAGAAAAATGTAGATTTTCCTTAAAAAATATTTTTTGTCTCTTGAGTAAATAAGATAAAGAAAATGGAAATAAAACATGTATTTTAAATAAAAAACTATAATAAAATTAATATTATTTTTTAGATATAGATAATAAAAATTATTCATTAGAGGCATGGTGATAATCAATCCCGATAAATAATGAGATTGTGACATAAAACTCTTACCTCAAGTTCACATAGCTTCGAATGAACTCTAACCTCTTGTATAATAAATTTTATTTTATTTTAATTCTATTACAAATAAATTTTCATATCTATAATATAATTTATTACCTCTTTATAACATTTCAAAACCCCCTTTTATTAATCATTCCTTATTAAAATTTTCATTTCTGAGTGTTAACTATTTCATTTTTCATGAGAATTTATGTTCAGTAGTTTTATTCCTTGTATATTTATTATAGTTACATATTATCTATAATATTAATCATTATATAAATATCATATATATTCTTTATATACATGTTTATATTCATTAATAAAATTTAGAGAAATAAAAATGAATTACACTCTTCCTAGAGACGGTGGGTCATATGTATGCATGAATGTTGTTTTCATTATTTGACAGATGAAATGGAAGAATGATAAATTTAAATTAACCTTTAAAGGATCATTCTTAAATCATATATATAATATATATTTATGAAATTTATCCACATTACCATCTAATTAAAATATAAATAAAAAATAAATCACATCACTTCGTATAGGTGGTAGTCCACTCATACGTATGAACGACGTTATCATTTCACAAAGGATTGGATAGTAAGTGGGTCGATGTGATATTGTAATTTTATAAGTATAATTATTTGATATATATCATATATAAATATTAAACTCATAAAAATACCCATATATAAAACATGGTGGTGAAAAATGAATTGTATTGTTATATGGATACGGTAAGTTGTATGTACACACGAGTGATACTTTCACTTCTTGTATAATGGGAAAGCGGGTCTATAATGGTGTTTTCATAATCATAATAAAATTTTAGAATATTTATTAAACTTAATTTACTATTTTATGATAAATATAATAGATTTTTATGCGGTAAATAACTATAGAAAATAAAGTGATCAGGTAAGGCGATTGCCTCTTCTTTGAAATGAATCTTTTAGATCTCCTATAAAGGGCTCTACGGTTGGTATTTTAGGAAGACCATAACCTATATAATGTGGATAGTGAAGTTTATAAGAGTAATTGGTAGAGTTTTTTTATCTATAAGGTTCAAAGTTTTGTGAACAAATGAAGGATTAGGTTCCCTTTTATATTTTAGGTGAGGGATACTTTTGGAATTTCTCAAGAGATAAAATTATAATAAATTCATTCTCAATAAAAATCCCTCTAAATGATTAGGTATTATAAGATAAGGTTTGATAGAATTTTAATCCCATAAATTAATATAATTAATAAAAAAATTGTGTTATTTTAAAAATTATCATTTTAATTATCTTTTAATTGACCAATTTTAATTTTAACTATGGTAATAACTTTTTTCAAATTTAAAGGATTGTAATTTTTAATTATAAGGTATAAATTGTACCATAAATGGATAATTTATGAAATTTTAGACCATATCATATCCACATTGTACTATTTCAATATTTTTATGATTTTAAAATAATTTCATAAAATATTATTTTGATAAAATGTCATTATTGTCAATTTGCATACTATTCGTTTAATTTGACCTAAAATACATAAATAAAAAAGTTTAAATTATAATATAATATTTTTAACATAATATTAATATTTCATTTTTACCTATAAATTCATATAACCTGATAAATTACTCAAATTAAATCACTTTTAATATTTTCAAAAACATTTATTTTATTTCTCCATTAATTGAATAAATACTATTTTGGAATTGGGTAAGAATGTAAGGAACTCATATAATACCTAAAATTATAAATAAAATACTATCATTAATATAATTTCATTATTCAAAAAATTACTATTAATATTCCTTCATAACTAGTTTTTTCCCTCATGTGAACACATAAAGGATATTTAAAACTATGAGAGTGACATTTTTGTAACTTTATTTGATTTAAATTATATATAAGTCATTTTCATGGAAAATGTCTCTTAAACTAATCAAATTTAAGACTATGGTGATAAGAGTTTAATTACATTAATACAATAATAATTAATATGAAAAAATTATGGTCTTATCACTTTTTTTAATCTACATTAACCTGATTTACCATTTACCAAGATGATAAATTTTACCACAGTTACTATTTATATTGATGCAAAATAAAAGTTTTATATTTACCAAATTTTAAACTAATTATTATAAATATGTAATTAATTTTATCTAATTAAATACCTATAAATATCAAGATTTAATTTTAATGTAATTGTTAAAAATGTGACAAAAACGTTTTTTTATAAAAAATACATTTTATGTATAGAATTGGATTTATTGATTTCCTATTCCTAGAAAAATTATTTTTTGAATGTTAAAAATTTTATCAAGTAAATAATATATATATATAAATAAAATAATTCTCTAATAGTGAATATTTTAGTTTATTAATATAAAAATACATTGCAGACATAAAAACTATTTTTCAGAAAAATATTTCTATTTATTTCAAATTATTTTTATTTTCATTTATAATAAATTTATAACCAGTGATTTAATTTTATATATATATATATATACCATACATTTTTCATAATTTATCTATTCCTATTCATACCCATCAACTCAACGGCTATGTGATAATGAACACATAATGTTAGGCAGTTCCTCTAAACTCGTTATTGTGTGTAACACGAGCTATCGAAGAAATAAAATTATTTAAAGAAATATATTTCACCAAAATTATCAAGGTATTACAAATACTTCATGGTTAGATGATTTAGTGATGTTTTAGTAGTTTTCTCAAACAGTTTTTTGTGAAATTCGCCTTGTGTGAGGTCAAATGATGTTTTTTAAAAATGGATATGATGAGTTGAAAACTACATTAGGAGCATCATTCAGGACATGGTTGAGGTGGTTTTAGGATAAAAATGTTATTTTTGGAGAGATATAACATGTTTGGTATTAGTTTTTAAATATTCAAAGTGGGACCATGTTTGGAAATCGGAAAGGTAACATAGTTGTTTATCAGTGAAATGATGACTGAGATATGTAGGGACATATTATTGGAAGTTTAGCAAGGATTGTTATATATTAGAATCATTATTATGAGGATATTATAAAACCTCACTCCTACTCAAGTTATTAATTTCAAGGGAATTTTTAATTTTTGATAATTCTAGAGAAGGTGTCAATTTTTAAATCAATATTTGAATTTTAATTTTGGTAGTTGAGGCACCTTGAGATGAATGTTTTAGATATGCGTTGAGTCCTAAGAGGTGACTCAGGTTCTCAAGAAATTATTAGGATCTTTAAGTAGATTTTTATAGGTTTTTTAGGGTTATTTTTGGGTTTCAGTTTTTAGTGTGCATATTTTATGGGAAACAATGCAGCGCCATGAGTGTAGGGTGATTTCAGTTCATTTTATAAAGCGCACTATTAATGATCATATTTGGTGCATAGTTTAGAGGAAACTGTGTAAAATCCATGGGAAACCATTCAACTTGGTTTTTTGTGGGTTTTGGGTCATGTTCATATAACGATTGTAGAAAAACCATGTGGAACCTATAATTTCAATTATAGTGGCATTTTGAATGATTGTTGCACGGTTTGGTTAACCATCTATCCAAAATGTGTGGTTTTCTCCTTGGATAGTGAATGTTGAATGGTTGGAACATGTTTTAAAAACCATATAGTCGAACTATGTGATATAGTCTTGTTTAGTCAATGTATACCATATTTTTGGTGCACATGTTGTGGTTTTAAGAGTACACCACAAACCCTCCACATGATTTTACTCATTATTTTAGTGTGATGAGATTTTTGGGTGATATTATATGCTTTATGAATTTTATTTTTAAATTGTAAAATTAATTATAATTGGAATAATTAATTTAATTTAATTTAATAATTAATTATAAAGTGTTATAGTTAATTAATTGTGATTTTTTTATTTCAGAAAGGTGTCTGAGATTTGGGGTGGTGCTTGGAAAAGCCTAAGCAGTGGTGCTTGGGTTTTGAATTAATGGAAATGGCGATATTGAGGTAGGTGAACTTTATTTTTTTAGTTGTATTGGTTGATTTGTGATTTTATATTTATTTGACTTCATTATTATATTTCTTACATATTATATTAACAAATTTGACTTTGAAATAAGGTAAGTACGAGCTCACATCAGCCTACTAGTCAGCATTGGCGGTATAGTTTATTAAACTATTCAATGGTTCCACCTTGTCCAGACAAGAGTTGGTGTCCCTCCTTATGGATTTTATCAATTTTTTTGAGTTATTTTTCAAAGGTAAAAGAATTTTCCCTGAAAAATATGTTCTAAATAGAATTGTTAACTCAAATAGAAATTTTAATGGAAAAATGATAATTTGTAAAATTGATTTTTAATTTTTTTTTTTTTGATATGATATTTCTAAATAGAGGTGGGGTGTTTTAAGAATTATTAAGTGTGATTTTGGCCAAGGGACTGGGGTGAGTAAAATTTCATGTGATGCATTTTAAAAATGGTTCAAAAGTTCTATTTTTATTTTTTCTTTAAAAAAATTAGAAGGGATTGATTGAAATGGTTTTGGAGTATTTGACCTCATGGGGGAGATGCCCTGTTTTCCAAATCTCATGGACTTATTATGATTCATGTGGTTATTATCTATATATTATTGTAAGATATCATATTTTTATAGGTATTATCCTCTTTTATTTATGCATTAAACCTATTTTGTTTAAGTTTTATTTTTTTTAGGTTTTCTATTGTATGAATTAATGGAGTCTAGGTATAAATGTGTAAAATGGGATTATGAGGATTTTACAAGAGTTTTGAAGGCATCAAAGGAGGTTTGGGATCTTTTATAGAATTTTGGGATTAAATCTACCTAAATTACATTTACACTCCATGTAAATGTATTACAATATGTGTAACTATCACCAAAAAGATGTCATGAAAGGAATTCAGGATATGAACTAGTCCATGATGTTAATTGGATTACAGAACTTAAATCTAAATTATATGAAATATAATGTTTTTTAAGGTTAAATTTTACTATAGCGATGCAATTTTTGATGTACCTCATAATAAATAATTACACACCGCTTTGAGTGGTTTTAAAGACATGATGAATATGTGTTATTCATAAATTTCTTGTGAATCATTCCTTTCTTAAGCCCTATGTGATTTTCTAGAAATTTTTGAGTGCCTTACTCCATTATAAATTTCTCTTTCAAGTGATCAATCTCTAGTAAGTTGTTTTTATTAGGTTTTCCCTACTCTTCAGTTGTTCTCCAGTTGGGTTGGTGAAAAATCTTGAATGCGGTTAGTTGGGGGGTTGATCTTGATCTTGTGTGATCTAGGTTTGTTCTTGAGATCTTTTGTGACTTATTTATTGTTTGTGTTACTCATTTAAAGAATTGTATTCATCATCGGTTTAAGGTAGGTGGTCTAAAACATAACCCTATGGTCTATTTAATTGTTAAGTATGTGTAATACTATGATTGCACCAACACAACATGTGCATTAATTAATTGAATGATGACTGATGATAAATCTTGTGTTGGTTTATTTGTTGGATCCTTTTGGATTAAATTTATTTTGTGACCTAGATTGTGCCTACCCATTGGGTGAGAAATCCCTTGGATAATATTTAGTTGGTTAATGGATTAAAGTGTGGTTAGCATGACATGAGATTCTAGGTGATTGATTATTATAGAATCATTTTTTTAATGGATTATTTATTATTAAAATGAATGGTGATAATTTGATAAAATGAATGTGTAATTGAAATATAAATGGTAATTTTTAGAATTAATCATTGAGTTTTATAATATGATATTGTGATATCATTGTTGTTATGATTTGTGTTGTGAATCATGTTTTAATTTTTATATAGCGGGATTGGCCCAGTTTGATACTGAAATGATTATATAGAGGGCCATGCCCAGATGATGAAATGATTATATAACATTATTGGAATGGTTTCATGCTGAAATTATTATATAGAGGTCTATTTTCATATGTTAAAATGCTTATATAGCAATAATGTAAGGATTTCATTCTATAATGATTATATAGAGGTATTAGACTAGGATGTTGAAATTATTACACAAAAGGCTCTACCCGGTTATCTGATTATGCCATGGTTTTTTTGTTTTGGTTGGCATGGTTATTATACATGCTCAGAGATATTATAGCATGGTGTTGAAGCAGGTTGATTGTTGTATTATATTAATTGATTAATGAATATATATGTTTGTAACTTTATTACATTCACCTATTATCAAAATAGTTTTTTAGGCATGGGGGTGTCAAACTATTGAGTTTTACTCATGCCTTATTAATTACACCATTTGGTACCTAAGCAGATTACATGGATAGAGGTTTGTACAAGGGAAATATACCTTGTTTCTAATTGTTTCTTTCTAGATGAGCTGGATTTTTTAGACAGGAACAACATGTGGTTCAGGATCGAGGCCTTTTATGTTTTTTTGTGTCATCTAGTTCTTTTATTTTTATTGATTTTAGTTTGAAATTTAGGTGCATTTTAGTCTGATGTTACATGATTCATTATTATTGCTTCATTTATTCTTTCTTCTATTTCCCAGTTGAATGTTGTATAGTTTCTTCTATTCCCATTACTCTTATATTTATTCATATTTTTATTTCTGATGTATTGTAACTATGTACTAGGGGTTATATTCTCCCTTCTATACTCATCATAGATCCACTATAATTTGGCACCCTCTGTCATATGGGGAGGCATACTTTAGGTCCCTTAACTAACCTAATTTTTTGATCTGAGAGAGTGTCAGATCATGGGATATTACAAAGTGGTATTAGAGTAGTAGGTTTTCTTTCCTATTGCTTTAATATTTGGGAAAGGTAGAAAGGAGGCTAGGATGTGTCTGGAATTGGTGATGATCTTGTACAGGGGATTAGCTAACCCATGTACAGGGAAAATCCAAGTGCACAAGGATGGGATTGTTGTTCATGTTTTTCATTTTTATGGTTGATGTTATTTCACCTATGGTGATTTTCATATTATGTGGTGTAATTGTTTCTTGATATTTATAATCATGGATTGGTATATCATGAGATGAGTATGAATTCATCATGATTGGTAGATAGAGATATATATTTCCATTCATTATTCATGATAGGGACATATTTTCCTACATGAAATATGAAATGAGATACCTATTATATTTTATAAATGAAAGTAAATAACTTTTATATAATTCTAAAACACTTGTGAGCCATGTTTAGAAATACCTTGAGCTAGTGTTTCTCTATTGTTGTCACCTTTTGAGTTTTTCCATGTTTTGAACCAGTGTTTTGAGGATTTTTTTGTCTTTTAGAGTAAATGTATCCTTATCATCTTCGAGTTAAGCATCATGAGAGTGGAAATCAGCACACTCATAACACAGCTAAATTGGAGCTTCCTATATCTCCAGATGATCAGATATATTTTTAGCTACAAAAAATATTCTTGAGGGTTATATGATCCATGAAAAGTGAGACTTTTTACAACATGCCTTTAATGTATAAGCTGGTGATAGAGTTTTAGCTACAACATATTCCTACATTTACTAGGGAGGGAGGCCCCTAGGTAGTCTAGTTATATATAAAGTTAGTCCAGATGATCTTCAAGAACCTCAATACACCTATATATAGGAGGTTAAGGCTTGCTACATAAAATATTTTTGGACCTTCCAAGAATTGGTGGGACATTCTAGAGAAAGATAAACATAAATAGGAGTTATCTTGGTGGGTCATGTCTATGATGTACTACTTCGGACACTTCTCCAACCTATAGTGCTTTTCACTACCATTGGATACTGATGAGATCTCCAGGATGAGGAATTTTCATGATGGTATTTTTGATGAGATTAGGTCATAGGTGAGGATCTTTCACTTGAGTATCTTTTTAGACGTGATGAATCATGCACTCGTCATGATAGGTAATCTGAGAGAGGCTCTGAACAGTGGTCATGATGTTTCAGTAGGGTGAGTTAGGATCTCTTCTTCTAGTGGAAAGAAGTTTCACTATGATATTTATCTCCAAGGCAGTGATGGGTCGAGCTATCAGGGAAGTGGGAATATATCTCAGTATCATGTTCCATTGAAATGCTATAAATGTAGAAATTTGGTCCACAATCCACCTCAATGTAAGTACCCCAATTTGGAGTTCCATTCTTGTGGTCGTTTGGGTCATCACCAAAAGTTTTTTAGGAACTTATCATAGCAGATCTATGGTATGGAATCAAGATAGGTACCAAATTTTGGGAAGGACTCAGCTTCCCCTTAGCAGATAGGTATATAGAGTTCCACTGGATATTCAGGTCAAGGTAAAGGATACAGTACCCTAATGATGGAGAGATAGTACTGGGCATAGGAAATATCATAGGGGAGTCTTATTGGAGCTCAGGTTTGAGGGGTTAGTAATTTGCATGCTATGTATACTACTCCGTCTATTGTGGATATGGGACCTTATACTATTAGAGGTATGATTCTTTTATCATCTTCCTTTCTTGATTTTTTTATTAAGTAGCATCGTATTCCTTTTTATCTTCTCTTTTTTAAAATGGTTTGGGAATGGTTGTAGAAATATTGGATGGTTTTTTCCATTAATACATCATTGGGAGTGCAGTCAGAGACTATCAAATGTTGCAAGGCATGTTATCTAGAAATCAATGTTTACCATTTATTTTGGAAACCTTTTGTTCTAGAAAAGATAAGTTTCTATTTGATTATTGGTATGAATTAGTTATTTATATATCAAGATCATATCAACTATTACCAAAGAAGAGTTACCTTTTTATCTCCAGAATGAGGTATATATTTTCACTAAGGTGAGTGGGAGCTTTAGGTTGGTTGTATGGAACCAATTTAGTTCATATTGGACTGTATCAAGGGTTAAATAGTATGTATTTCTCTAGATGATGGTGGTATGAAGTAGGATTATTTTCCTCCTATGGTAGACTATTTTCAAGATGTTTTTTCCAATGAGTTCTACATCTTTCCACCTAAGTGAGAGATCGATTTCATGATTGATTTGGTGCCAAGAGAAGAACCAGTTTCTATTCCACCTTATAGGATGGCACCAGCATAGCTTGAGGAATGGAAAGTTTAATTTGATGATCTGGAAACTAAAGGTTTCATATAGCCTAGTATGTCTCCATGGGGTTCTCCAGTTTTTTCACCAAGAAGGCTGATGGAACTTTGTGCTTATGTGTAGATTATCGGATATTAAGCCAGATTATGGTCAATAATCGGATCCCCTTTAATGAATTGATGATATCTTTCATCACCTGAGAGATTCCAAGATTTTATCTAAGATCAAATTGAATTCAGGGTACCACAAGTTGAGGGTGATACCATCAAACATACATAAAACCACTTTTAGAAGCATGTATGGCTTGTTTGAGTTCTTAGTGATTCCCTTATATTTGAAAAATGCATCAGCGGTACTCATGGACTTTATGAATCAGATCTTTCATCATTTTAAGGACTAATTTTGGTGTTTTTTGTCGATGACATATTAGTGTACTCCTAGTTAGTAGACGATCATTCCCAACATCTTGGAATCATCTTGAGTACATTTAAAGAGAATCATCTGTATTCCAATATAACCAAATGAAGTCACTATATTAATAAAGTGCACTTCTTGGGACATTTCATCTTAGAGGATGGAGTGTCAGTGGACCCAGAGAAGGTTCCATCCATGATATCTTGGAATAAACCCAATAATTTATTTTAGATTTGGATCTTTCTAGGTTTAGAAAACTATTATTGTCACTTTATCCAGGAATTCTCCCATTTGGAAGCACTGATGTCTGGGTTGAATAAGAAGGGAGTGAAGTTTTTTTTGGTTAGATGCTTGCAAGTGGGTATTTTAGGAGATGAAATTCAGGATGAACTCAGCACCTATCCTCACTTTACCTATGCTGGGTTAGACATATATTGTGTACTATTATGTATCAAGACTCAGATCAAATCTAATGTAGTAGGATCAAGATAGTTGAGACAGCTTGACAGGAATTAACCTACTCATGATATAGAGTTACTTACAGTGGTACAATCACTAAGATGACAGAGACACTATCTTCTGGGTGAGAGTTTTGTGGTGTGCGCGGACTAAAATAGCCTCAAGTACATATTTTATTAGTGTGACCTGAACCTTTGAAAGAGGAGGTGGGTCAAGTATCTGCAGTCTTTTGGCTTTGAGTTGGATTATAAACTAGGCAAGGGAAACTTCATTACCAATTAATTGATCCAAAAGATGTATAAAGAGGAATTACAGGAGTCTTGTGACAAGTGGTGGATGATGCCACTCTTTTTGGACATGTATCTAGATGTTCAGGAGTCCCAGGGATGAGTAGATCTGACTTCAAAATCCGTTATACCAGTGATTCTTGATAGGATAAAAATAGATAAGTTATTTGGTTTGTATGGATTAGTTATAAGGTATATCATATATTGTGGGGAGCCACCATCAAGATTCTCTCTGGGTGGTATTGACATTCTTCTCTTTCATGGCCAAGTATGGGTTCTTTTGGTTTTGTATGTGGAGGTGACAAGAGAGTTTCATGCTTCTAAATGGGTGGTACATCTGGGTTTGAAAAAGATGTATCATGATCTTCATAGATAGTAATGGTGGTTAGGAATAAATAAGGAGTTGATGAGCTTCATAGATAAATGTTTCACTTGTCAATGGGTAAAATCCAAGCATTAGAGGGATGTTGGGTTGTTGCAGCCTCTACCCATTCCTAAGTAGAAATGGGATGATGTCACTACGGATTTTTATTATTATTATCCAAGACACCTTGTATGAACAATACAGCATGTGTGATCAAGGATCGATTAACGAAGCTATCCCAATTCTTTTCTATTAGGGAGACCTTCACTGTTGATAATATGGGTAGTTTTTATGTGCACAAACAAATTTGGTTGCATGGTGTTCTAAGGAGTATCATTTATGATATAGACCCTTGTTTCATGTCTCAAATTTGGAAGGGTCTTCATAAGGCTATGGGATTGTAGGTTCTTTTGAGAGTAGCCTATCATCCTCTAACTGATAGTTAATCTGAGTGAACTATTTATTTTCTAGAGGATATGTTATGAGCCTATGTTTTGGATTTCATTGGGTTATGTAATGATCATATGGAACTTTTGGAGTTTGTGTATAATAATAGATTCAATGCATAAATCCAAATGGAACCTTTAAAGGCTTTTTATGGAAGTTCATTCTATTTTTATCTTTATTGGTTAGTGGAATTTGAGTCAGCACTTGTTAGACCTAGTCTCATATAAGATACATCTGATCAAGTTTAGTTGATAAGGAGGCAATTGTTGACCACGAAGAGCAGGAAAAAATCTTATTATGACCATTGGATATTACCTCTAGAGTTTGAGGTTGGTCGTCATGTTTTCCTTCAGTTGTTACCTAGGATAAGGTAGTGTCATATCAGGTAATGGGGAAAGATAGCACCCAGGTTTTTTAGGACATTTCAGATAGTGGAAGGGGTGAGTCCAGTGGCATACCAATTAGACCTTCCACGATTCTAAAGTGACATGAAAAATGTGATTCATGTGTTGTAGCTTTGAAGATATTATCTTGACTCTTATCATGTGATATACATTGTGGATGTCAATATTTGTGTAAATTAATCCTTTGAGAAGCATCTGATATGAATTTTGCACCATAGTGAGAATTATATCTAGGGAAATATTATACCATGAGTTCGGGTGTAGTGGTAGCATGGTCATTTTCAGGGGGGTAACCTAGGATAGAGAGTTTGATATGAAAGCATAGTGGATTGGATTATTCACCAAGACCCCGTAGTGAAGCTTGGAGTATCTTGGGAATGAGTTATTATATGGTGGGGAGGTTGTAAGATCTCATCTTTTTCTTGGTATGTCCCTCTTTGAGTTTTGTATTAAATCTATTTTTTTGGGTTTTATTTTAACTTTGAAACTTTTTGGTCGAGTCTTGTTCATAGATGGAGATATTTTTTTGGGGACAATAACCTAAAGTTGTGGGATGTATGTTTATTTTAATTAATAGATTTTGATTATGTAATGATCCACCTTTTCACAAAGGTACGGATCATTTATTTCAATTTAAATTCCTTAAAAACCTAATAAACATACCTAACCAATTCAAGTAGGTATCGGGTACATTCGAGGCTTAATCGGAGCCTAAGACTCAAAAATAAAAAGAAAAGACTAGGCTTCAGGGTTAGGAGAAACTGTGTTGCCCAGCCCACATGGTTTCCCAAAATCGTGTGGTTTTAGACAGTGGAGACCTAGGGGACACGCGATTTTTTTCAATCATGTAACCTCGGGTACAAAGACTTGTAGTGTTGTGGACATTTGGGATAGAGTGGTTTTTCATGGTTTGTTCATGGTTATATAAATCGTACACCTAACTGTGTGAGGTTTACCCTTATAGAAGTGAATGGCGCACAGTTGATGCACAGTTTGGCTAATCATGAAAACAAAAAGTGTGCCCTTGTTTTGTTGGGTGAAAAGTCTATTTTTTCTTAATGGAACCTTTAAACCAATTTCCTTTTCCTCCTTTTTCCAATATTTGTTATTAGTTTTCTCTTCCCATAGATCCCCATCAATTTAATTTAGGCATTGATCTATCTCTATAGTTCGATTTCTGATTCTAGATCCATCAAAAGTGTTGTATTGCCTAATGTGAGTTGCCAAATCGTCTTATTTACTATCTAAGTTTATCTTGGAATACATTGCACTATTTAGGTGCAATATCATTTTCCCTATTTCCAGGTTGTTGGACCGTTTCTTATATCTATTCTAACCTACTACAATTTTGAGGCTGATATTGAGCGATGAGTATTCTATGGTCTTAAGGTAGGTGATCTCATCATTTTACCCATGATTTTGATGTTCTGTATCTATTCCATTATGTCAAATGCCATATTTTTTTGAGCATCCACTCTATATTGATTAATTCTTATAAAATTTATCCTTTCACCTTGATACATTCTTATTAATCCTTGTTTAGTATATTAGAGGTTTTTTATCTCACTTATGGACACCCCTTTGGTTTGCCAACTTGAATTTTCCTTTATGGTTAAATGTGTGTATGACCGAATCACATTCTAAGTGTTTTCATTTGATTCAAAATGGAGTCTCCATATTTATATGAATGTTTAATGGAACCCAATGAACCTATTATGTGATTGGTCCACCTATACATGTAATTTTCAATGTAGACAATTGTCATATTGACCATCGAACCCCTTCAAATGACTTTTGATCCTTATAAATGGATTTTCAATGATTTAGAGAATTAAATGGATTTGATTACATGGTATGACTTATAAATTTTAGTTATCTTTGTCTTAAATGAAATGAATGGTTTAAATGAAATGATTAAAGGGTGTAAATTATACTCCTATTATTTCTTTTATTATCAAGTTCTTAATTGAACTATTGTGCCTTATTTATATATATAGGCTTGGTGAACATGACACATTAGAGGTAATGACTCATGTATCATATTACAAATTGATTATTCCTTGTTGTGGGATGAGGTATGATGGTAAGGGATCTTTTGATAATGACGGTATCACTCTCCCTTACATTAGGTGTTGAGTGTGACATCTCATGCCATTGACACCAGTTGGATGGTGGGAGTTACGTGCCATGTCCCTTGTTTAGAGTGTTGACACGATGGAACACTCACAGTCTCAAGTTAAAATATTTATGTCTCCCACTAATTATTATATGTATGGTATATAAAATATTTCTTGAGCTAATGGGATCATTAGACTTGTTATGGATGTCTGAGTTACACTACAGTGCAACCAAAAACTAGTACTCCGGGTATATGGACAATTATGTCTGCATGTACTTAGTTCATATAGGTGGATGAAATATATAACTATAATATATATATATATATATATATTACTATATATATAGTTACTGATCATAAATTCTTCTTGTCTATGATCTGAAGCAGGTAAAGCCTCCATGTGTCCTATAATAACCTAAGAGGTCTGTTGTTTATTTATTTATCACTATCCATTATTTCATTATTACTTACACACTATTTAGTTACGAGTACTAATAAGATTACTTCTATACACCATTGGTGGTGACCTGCTTAGATTTTATCTCACATCCTACTCGAGATACCTTTGGTACCCAAGAAGATTATATGATTGTAGGTTCAGATATGGGCAAGGTCCCTGCTACATGTTGTTGATACTTTTTACTTATAGAGGATCGAGAATTCGCTCTAGATTCTAGTGAATAATATTTTTTTCATTTTGTAGTTTTTATATATAATTATTGTATTTAGGTCCCCTATTCCCTTTTTTATATCAACATCCCATGAAACCATTTATATGAAACTACCTAGTGACTTTTGGTTATTATTTAGTTGTTCTTTCATTTACTCTTTAACTATTTTATCTTCCAGTTTTTTAATATATGCTTCTACAACTATTGTATGTTATTTTTAGTATCTTTTTTTCCACTCTGATATGAGGGTAAAGTATCCTCACTGTTGAAAACTCTGGATAATTAGATGAACTTATATTTTGATAATCCCAATTATGCTCAATTATAGTTTGATAATCCCTATATTGATTAATGATTAATTACTTATTTCAGTATTTCTGTACGCCATGCACATATTAATATATTATAATATTTATATTATCTTAAGATAATTCAGTTACTTGATGGATATATATTCTAACTTAACCCTTTCTACCAATAGAATGCTTAAACAGACAAGTGGTCACCGTTACAGAACAAAGCTACCGATTTGTAAAGTCTACCATTACATGAAGGTCACTGATACATCAAGTCCACCGGTACAACAAGTCTATCATTACGTGAAGGTCACCGATATATACAAGTCACTGTTATTCAAGACTACCAATACAGACAAGTCATCGTTATTCAAGCCTATCGTTACAGACAAGTTACCGAAGGAAGTCTACCGATAGAAAGTCTACCGTTACACAAAAGGTCACCGGTACATTAAGTCTACCACTACCGATCAAGCCTACCGACAGACATGAAGTCTACCAATAGAAAGGATACCGTTATACAAGAGGTTACCGATACAAAGACTTACCGATACACAAGGCTACCAATATCCAAAGCTACCATTCTAGAGAATCCAACACTAATTTAATTTCTTTATCTTTATTTAATCTAACCAACGGTCATATTAGGTATATTTTAATGCTCTGTCATTTATTTAATGAAGGTTGTTGGATGTTAGGGAATCTTACCTCGTACCTGCAAAAAGAAATCATTTCTTTTGCTGGAGCTCGTGCTATAAAAGTCCTTGTTGCTGCACAAGATACGATATATGAGATACAAGGAAAATACAGAAGTGATACAAGTGACATGCACAAGAAGAGCTCATAAAGATATACATGCACAACCAAGAAGACACAAAAGCTCATACACACTCAAACTTACTCAAGAAGAGATTTTTACATTCACGAGGATTTTGAAGAACTTCATCGACTACATTCTCACTGTCTCTAAATCTAGATGTCAAGAAAACGACACTCTGTTTTCCTGATAAAAACCATAAGAGGACTCAGAACCATTTCTGATCAAATCCGAAGGAGTCCAGAGCTACATTGCAATCACTAGAGCCATTCTAAACTCTATATCTTACTCAGTGATTTATTATTTACATTACGAGCAGTGTGTTTCATCAGTTTTAATTTACACATACACTATCTCCTAAACCTTAACTAGAGGATCTGTAAATCCTCATTCAAACTCTTTATATCTTCTATTTCCCACTGTGGATAGTGGTAGAGTTCGTGTGTGACCTGGACAGCTGTATTTGCTATTGTTTTTTTGTTTCCCACGAAGAATTGTTGTAGAGGTCTTTGACCTGGACAGTTGTAAACTGTTGTGAACCCCGATCCAGGGTGTGGATCAAATTTATATAAATTATTGAGAGGAATAAGTCTCAGCTTGAGACTGAACCTCTTGGTTATATCTGTTGTGCTTTATTTAGTTTTATCTAAAATCTTTTTATTCCGCTTCTAAGTGCATTAAAATTTAAACTTTTTTTCAAAGTTACTCTGATAATTGAATTAGAAAGTGTTTGAATTATTTTTAAATCATTAGGTTAGTTTCAAAAGCTAATCTGATCTTCTGATTAGATTAACAGGGAATTGATCAATCCCTTGAGAACCTAACTGAAAGTTTGTTTTAGTTCAAATTCACTACAATTCAATTAGTATTTTAAATTGGGGATTTTAGTAAAGGATTTTAAAGAGAAATTTTAATTGGAACTCAATTCACCCCCCCCCTCTTGAGTGTCCACTCCGACCAAAATTTGGTATTAGAGGCTTATAAAATATTTTCTGAAGTACTCTATTTTTCAACTGTGATTTTAGTTGTATTTTAAAGTTCTTAAAATTTCTGTTATTTTTAAATTTTTATCTCTTTAAATGTTTTGTTTCAACCTAGTTATCATGGATAACAGACTTGAAGGTGTTACTACTAATAGACCACCATTTTTCAATGGAAACAACTATGCTCAGTGGAAGATTAAGATGAAAATTCATTTAGAAAGCATGGGTTTTGATATTTGGACTGCCATAGAATCAGAATATAAAATTCCTACTACTGTTAGATCTACTTGGAATAAAGCTACTAAGACAGCTCACAATAATAATTGCAAGGCTATGAATGCTCTGTATTGTGCTTTAGAAGATGAGTAATTTAATAGAATATCTGCTTGTAAGACTGCATATGAAATTTGGGATACTTTAGGTGTTTCTCATGAAGGAACAACTAATGTTACGGAAATGAGATTGAACACCTATACTATTAAATATGATAATTTTAAGATGAAGCCTGATGAACCCATTTCTGATATGTATCTCAGGTTTAACAAAATTTTCAATACAATGATCTCACTGGGAAAGGACGTTTCATCAAAGGAGTAGATTAGGAGAATTTTGAGATGCCTACCTAAAAGATGGAGGGGAACTTCTGTTTCAATAAGATAATCGTGTGATATTGCTAAACTTTCAGTCAAGGAACTTATTGGTAAGTTGATGATGTATGAAGAAGAACTTAAGGTAAACAAAAAGAAGAAGATGAACCAAAAAGTAAGTCAGCTTCCTTCAAGACATCTACTTCAAAGAATAAGGATAAAGAGAAAATTAAGACCATGAGTGATAGCTCAAGCTGTGATGAAAGTGCATCTGACAGTGATGCATAAATGGCTCACATAGCCAGAAGATTTAAGAAATTTTATAGGAAGAAGAATTTTTTCAGAAAATCAAATTACAAAGGTAAGTATGACAACAAGGGACACTGGAAAAAGGACTGGATGAAATCTGACAAATCTGATGAAGTTGTCTGCTATGAATGTAAAATAAAAGAACATATAAAAGCAGACTGTCCAAAGATGAAATACAAGAAGAAGTATGAGTATAATGACAATAAGTATAAGAAAGCCATGAAGGCTACATGGATTGTTTCTGAGGATAGCTTCAGTGAATCTGAAACTTTTGAGACTAAAAAACAGAAATGAGGAAAACATGTGTTTTATACCAAACACTTCTGAGGTAACATCTGAAACTCCTGCTTTAAATTCTTATTATTCTGGGGATGATTCTGATTCTGAAAATATGTCAAAATCTGAACTGTTTGAATACTGTGATATGTTGGAAGAAACCTGTAATAAGCTGAAAGACAAATACAAAGGTTTAAAGAAACAGTATGCTCTAACTGTTAAACATAAATCTGATCTTGACATAGAAATGGAAAAGAATGCTTAGTTACTTAAAGAAAACACTGAACTGAAATTGTCAAATGAGTAACTTAGGAAGGACTTAGAAAATTTTACAAATGGAAAAGATACTCTTACTCAAATGCTAGGTAAGAAGATTGCACCTAGATATACTACTCGTATAGGATACCAACCTGGACAAAGAAAAATTACCAAAACTAGATTTATTTCTAAATCTGGACAGAATGTTGATAGTTCTAGTTCTGGAAGTTCATATGCTTCAACTAGTTATATTCATAGTTACAGATTCAACAAGTTTTATCTTTAAAAATCTGTTGATTCTACAAATTTTATGAGACCCATAAGACATGTTTGGGTACCTAAAGTTTTATTGGATAACCTATCTGGACCCAAGAAAATCTGGGTACCAAAATCATTTCCTATCTAAATCTGTTTTGTAGGGAACCTGCTTAAAGAGCTCCTATAGAAAGACTTGGTACTTGGACAGTGGATGTTCAAGACATATGTCAGGATAATTCTCATGCTTTAAAATCTTAGTCAGAGTTGATGGAGTTTTTGTCACCTTTGGTGATAATTATAAAGGGAAAATCATCGGCTTAGGCCATATTGGTAACACTTACTCAGTATTAATTTCTAAAGTTCTATTGGTTGATGGACTTAAGTATAATTTACTAAGTATTTCTCAGTTATGTGATGATGGTTTTAATGTTAAATTTGAAAATGATTCTTGCAATGTTTTTAATTCTAAAAATTCTTTAGTATTTTCTGCTTTGCGAAATGAAAATGTCTATACTGTTGATTTAAATTCTTTAGCTACGCAAAATATTACTTGTTTAAATGCTTTTCATAAAGATTCTTGGCTTTGGCACAGAATATTAGGACACTGCAATGTACATTCACTTAGAAAACTTACTAGGAATAACTTAGTTAGAGACCTACCAAAACTTGAATTCCTAGCAGATAAAGTTTGTAATCCCTGTCAAAAGGGAAATCAACATAAAGTTTCTTTAAAATCAAAGAAAGAAGTGTCAACTTCTCAACCTCTCGAGTTGGTTCACATTAATTTTTTTGGACCTTCTAGAGTTTCTAGTTTAAATGGGAAGCACTATGTCTATGTTCTAGTAGATGACTATTCTAGGTATATTTGGGTATATTTTCTAGCTCACAAAAGTGAATCTTGTTCTTACTTTTCTAAATATTCCAAGTCTGTAGAGAACCTTAGTGGACTTAAGATTAAAACCTTGAGAAGTGATCATGGCCGTGAGTTTTAGAATCATGAGTTTTAATCCTACTACTCACACAATGGATATAGTCACAATTTATCTACCCCTTGGACACCTCAGCAAAATGGTGTAGTAGAAAGGAGTAATAGAACCCTTCATGAAATTTCCAGAACCATGCTCAATGAGTATGACCTACCTATTTATTTTTGGGTTGAAGCTGTCAATACAGAATGTTATATTATCAATAGATACTTGATCAGACCTATTCTTAAGAAGACCCCTTATGAGTTGTGGAACCATAGGAAACCTAAGGTTAACTACTTCAGAGTTTTTGGTTGCAAAGTCTTTATTCTTAATACCAAATATAATCTTGACAAGTTTTCATCCAAGAGTAATGAAGGAATTTTCCTAGGTTACTCTATATCTAGTAAAGCCTATAGAGTTTTCAATAAGAGAACCAAATGTGTGGAGGAATCTGTTCACATCAAATTTGATGAAACTAATCCACATGAACCTAAGACCTCTCTTGAAAATCTTGAAGATGATCTCTCTGTTTTGAACCTTAATGATAAAGACAGTGGACCTATAGTTAAAACATCCAGTTCTGGAAATTTTCCAGAACCTGCTTCTATTGATTCCCAACCTGTTGATGAACCTAAAATCTCTAGCCCTACCTTTTCGAGACCAACTATGATTCTAAAGAACCATCCTTTAGATGCTGTTGTAGGTAATCTAGATAGAGGAACACAGACTAGATCTTCTCTAAGAAATTAGGTTGAACATCAATCCTTTCTTTCACAGTTAGAACCTAAAAATATCAATGATGCTATCAATGATGAATTTTGGGTAATGGATATACAAGAAGAACTTAATCAATTTGAAAGAAATAAAGTCTAAGAATTAGTAGAAAGACCTAAGGACACTTTAATCATAGGCACAAAGTGGGTGTTTATAAACAAAGTTGATGAATCTGAAAACATCATTAGAAACAAATCTATACTAGTTGCACAAGGTTACAATCAAGAAGAAGGAATTGACTATGATAAAACCTTTGCACCTATAGCCAGATTAGAGGCAATTATCATCTTACTTTCCTTTGCATCACATCTGAATTTCAAGTTATATCAAATGGATGTGAAAAGTTCTTTTCTAAATGGTTTTATTGATGAAGATGTTTTTGTAGAACAACCACCTGGTTTCTCAAATCCTCACTTTCAAAATCATGTTTTTAAACTTTCTAAAGATTTATATGGTTTAAAAAAAGCTCCAAGATCTTGGTATGAAAGACTTACAAATTTTCTTATTGCAAAAGGATTTACAAAAGGAATTGATGATCCCACTCTTTTTATAAAAACAATTTCAAAAGATGTTTTAATAGTACAAATCTATGTTGATGATATTATTTTTGGATCTTCTAAAAATTCTTTATGTACTGATTTTTCGAAGGTTATGCAAAATGAGTTTGAAATGAGTTTAATGGGAGAGCTTAAGTACTTTCTTGGATTTCAAATCTTTCAAACTAAAGATGGTATTATTTTGAATCAGAGTAAATATACTAAGGATTTATTAAAACGTTTTGGTTTGGATAGTATTAAGGGAAGTGATACACCTATGAGTACCACCTGTAAATTAGATATTGATGAAACTGGGAAACCAGTAGATCAAACTAATTACAGAGGTATGATTGGGAGTTTACTTTATCTTACTCCTAGTCGACCTAATATTATGTTTAGTGTATGTATGTGTGATAGATTTCAAGCAAACCCTAAAGAGTCACACTCTCTTGCTGTTAAAAGGATTTTCAAATATCTTAAATGTACTGCTAATTTGGGACTGTTTTACCCAAAAGGAAAATCATTTGATTTAATAAGTTATTTAGATGCTGACTTTGCTGGATGCAAGTTAGATAGAAAGAGCACATCTGGAACATGTCATTTACTTGGAAAGTCCCTAGTATCATGGTGTAGTAAGAAACAGAACTCAGTTGCATTATCTACTGCTGAAGCAGAGTATATAGCTGCTGGTAGTTGTTGTGCACAGATTTTGTGGATGAAACACACTTTATTGGACTATGGATTTGATTTTAAACATGTTTCAATTAACTGTGATAACACTAGTGTGATCAACATCTCTAAGAACCCTATGTATCACTCTATAACCAAACACATTGATGTTAGACACCACTTTCTAAGAGATCATTATCAAAGAGGTGATATAAATCTTGAATTTATAGGCACTGAACTCCAATTAGCTGATATTTTCACTAAGCCTTTAAGTTAAAAAAGATTAAGTTTCATTAGACACTAATTAGGAATGATAACTTACTCTTAAACCGTTAGGATAAACCTCACTGTTAGGATAAACCTCACCATTAGGATAAACCTCACCGTTAGGATAAACCTCACCGTTAGGATAAACCTCACCGTTCGGATAAACCTCACCGTTCGGATAAACCTCACCGTTAGGATAAACCTAACCGTTAGGATAAACCTCACCGTTAGGATAAACCTCACCGTTAGGATATACCTCACCATTTAAGGACACCTCACCGGTACATCTCTCGCGCTGTTTTAAATTTTCGTATTAAGGCCGAGACTTCAAAAAAATTAATATGAGATTTATTTTATATATGAATCCTAAATGATATTAAATCTGACTCTAGACTTTACTCAATCACCGCAAACCCGTCTATTCAAATCCCTCCTACCTAAAACCTCTCAAGCTTGCAAAACCCTAAGCCTCAGAATCTGAAATGGCCCATGTGAAGTGACCCTCAATGGATGAAGGGAGTTATGCGCCGCAAGATAAGAAGCAGAAAGTAACCAATGTTGGTGCTAGTGGAAGCAGTAGAGGTGTTGTTTGAAGGAATCCTGTGAATCCGCATTTATCGAAGCGAGAAATTATAGTGGAAAAGGAGTTATGTATGGAATGGTTGTTGGAAATTTAGTCTTTGATTCTGAAGATTTTACAAGAGCAAGGATGGCTCGAGTGCTTCACGAACAATAATGGACTATATTATCCAGTACTGATAAAACAGTTTTATGAGTTTGTCTATTTTGAGACATCAGAAGAGGAGAATAGGATGATTTCCTTTGTGAATGGTCGAAAGTTTTCATTTTCATCTGTTTAATGGGATGAGAACCTTAGAGTTCCTCATAGTGGTGATTATGCATTTTATTCAAAATCCATACCTACTGCTAGTGAATTTTTCAATTATGAGTATGCCTTGTTATAATTGATAGGAAATGGAACTCGTAGAAAGGTCGTTTCTGTAGAGATGGCAGGGGAGGATAAACTACTTTTTAAGTTCATTCAGCATTTGATTAGTCCAAGGAGAGGAGATTTTGCTACCCTCAGATTTTATGATATTTATTTGTTGTATCTATTAAAGCATGGAGTAAAGGTGAATTTGTACAGATTGCTAATGATTCAGATTGAGGATATGACTAGACCGAAGTCTAAGTCCAATGCACTATTCTTTTCTAAATTGATTTCTATTTTGTTGAAGGAAAAGGAGGTAGTTGGACCTCAAGAAGAAACCGCTGTGGTTAAGGATAATTTTTTCATCACCAGGACTGTTTTTAAGTTTATGAAAGTTAGATGGAACCCTTGTAAGAAATCATGGGTTAATGATGAAGGTAAATTCTATGACAAGTACACTCCTGTGGACCATCCTTCTAGACCAAAGGATGTTAGGGATCCTAGTCTTGGACCAGATGATCCAGAACTGACCTACAGTGATGATGGAGCAGAAGCTGAGGAGAAAGAGACATCAGTTGAGGAAGGAGGAGACCCAGATTTACCTCTTAGTCCTGTGCACCAAAATATTTCCTATGTATCATCTAGCCCTCTAAAATAACTACCAAGGAGAGAAACTATTTTGAAGGACAGTAATACTGAGACCTCAGAAGAAGAATAAGAAGCATATCAGTATGTTGTTAAGGACACCTCTGAAGAGGATGAGGCAACTGAATCTGATCTTTTTGTTAATGGAGAAAAGGAGGCTGTTGCTGAAGCAGATGATGAGGAAAATGAAGAAGAAGATCCCAGTTTGAGCCCTCTGATAGATAGTACAGTCAAGTTTGTGCCTGATCAGGAAGCATAAGTGGCACCTACTTCCATTACTGAGGGAGTCATTAATGACTCAGAAAAGGATAGGACTAACCCCACTGTTGAAATTTCAGAGCAAATAGTTGTTGAATCTTCTGAAGTTGTAGAGGAAGTTGTAGAATTACCTCAAGCAGAACAGTTGGAGGAGATTCCTTAGGAGAATGCTTTAAGTGAGGGGGCATCTTGGCTCAGTTTTTGTACTATATGACATTGAAGGTTGGACATCAGATCCAGGACATATGGTTCTTGGACTTAATTATGGAGATTCTGATGAGGAAGACCAGCCTCAAAGGGAGTCAGTTATCCTACCTGTTGTGGCTGAAAATTTGGCAACCAAGGAGGACCTTGAGTCTTTAAAGGCTGAAATGAAATAAGCACTGAGAGAATCAGTGGCAGATTTGAAGACAAGCCCGGTTGATGAAATGAGGAGTGTGGAGAAATACCTGGAGCTATCTCTGGGATGTGTTATGTCTAGTCTAGTGAAGGAAATTATGGATGAAGTTAATGTATGCCACACTCAAATTGAAAGTTGGACAGGAGCTGTGGTTACTCTAAGACAATCGATTGCTTCGTTGACTGCCATGAAAAGATCTCAAACCCAAGTGAATACTGATATTAGATATATCAAAGAGGTAGTCAAATAGTTTGTGGAAGTTTTTAAGGCTTTTAAGAAATCAGTCAAAGAACATTTGAACAGTCAAGATGAACTTGTTCAGAAGGTGGTTAGTAATCTGACACAATATTTCAAGGAGATAGTAGCTTTCTCAGTTAAACCCCTTCCCTCATCCAGCTCCACTGTGAACCTTGACCAGATTAGAACTGTTATCCAGGAAGAATTGGTTAAGGATAGTACCAGTGGTACCTCAGATACTCAAATCCTTGATACCACTAAGGAAGTTAGTAGTTTTGTTCGTGATCACCTACGGGAAGTTATTTCTTCTCAAGAGGCAATTAAGAATAAAGTAGATGCTTACTTTGAGAAGGTCTATACCAAGCATCAAATGACTAATCATTTCATGCTTTTGATGGAGAATTTGAAGTTTCCTCCAGTGACTCAAGCTTTCAGAGAACAGGTTAGTAAGCTCAGGGAGCTTACTCCTGCCTTGGATAAATTCATTGAAAATCAAGATGATTTTGTGTCAGTAATTGAGAGAGGAGGTAGTATTATTATGGATTTCAGGAACCTGTTGCTACCATTCTTTTATGTGGATGTCAGACCTGTGATTATACCTCCTTCTCTTCCTGCCTCTGCCTCTGGGAGTACACCTCAATTGACTTCAATTCAGGATATTCGAATCTTGACACCTATGATACCACAGAGAAGCACATATTTCAGATCCGGTACAGTTTCAATGCCAAATTTTTTATAGGATTCAATTGTATTTTTGTAATACTGACTTTATTAGTTTGTACCTTTTGTGATTTAATGGAAATTTACTCTTAAATTCTCCACTTTACTATGTTTCTGTCTAATCTATTCTCTTTTTGTATCTACATTTCTCTGATTCTACCCTTCTTTTTGTTAATCACAAAGGGGGAGAAAATGAAACAAATGAGAACTGTCAGTGCAATTGCAAGGGGGATAAAAATGAGAACATTTTTTTAAAAGTTTTTTTTTAGGAAATTTTTCCTCTACCACCATTTTAATTTTCTTAATACTTTGGCATAAGTTGTGATTATCAAAAGGGGGAGATTTTTGAACCCTCTGGAGAATTAGTTGAACTTATATTTTGATAATCCCAATTATGCTCAATTATAGTTTGATAATCCCTATATTGATTAATGATTAATTACTTATTTCAGTATTTCTGTACACCATGCACATATTCATATATTATAATATTTATATTATCTTCAGATAATTCGGTTACTGGATGGATATATATTCTAACTTAACCCTTTCTTCCAATAGAATGCTTAAACAGACAAGTGGTCACCGTTACAGAAAAAAGATACCGATTTGTAAAGTCTATCGTTACGTGAAGGTCACTGATACATCAAGTCCACTGGTATAACAAGTCTACCATTACGTGAAGGTCACCGATACAGACAAGTCACTGTTATTCAAGCCTACCAATACAGACAAGTCATCGTTATTCAAGCCTACCGTTACAGACAAGTTACCGAAGGAATTCTACGGATAGAAAGGCTACCGTTACACGAAAGGTCACCGGTACATTAAGTCTACCACTACCGATCAAGCCTACCGATAGACATGAAGTCTACCAATAGAAAGGCTACCATTATACAAGAGGTTACCGATACAAAGACTTACCGATACACAAGGCTACCGATATCCAAAGCTATCGTTCCAGAGAATCCAACGCTACCTTAATTTCTTTATCTTTATTTAATCTAACCAACGGTCATATTAGGTATATTTTAATGATCTATCATTTATTTATGAAGGTTTTTGTATGTTAGGGAAACATACCTCGTACCTGCAAAAAGAAAACATTTCTTTTGCCGGAGCTCGTGCTATAAAAGTCTCTATTGTTGCACAAGATATGATATAAGAGATACAAGGAAAATACAGAAGTGATACAAGTGACATGCACAAGAAGAGCTCATACAGATATACATGCACAACCAAGAAGACACAGAATCTCATACACACTCACTCTTACTCAAGAAGAGATTTTTACATTCACGAGGATTTTGAAGAACTTCATCGACTACATTCTCACTGTCTCTAAACCTGGATGTCAAGAAAACGACACTCTATTTTCCAAACAAAAACCAGAAGAGGACTCAGAACCATTTCTAATCAAATCCGAAGGAGTCCAGAGCTACACTACAATCACTAGAGGCATTCTAAACTCTATATCTTACTCAGTGATTTATTATTTACATTACGAGCAGTGTGTGTCATAAATTTTAATTTACACATACACTGTCTCCTGAACCTTAACTGGAGGATCTGTAAATCCTCATTCAAACTTCTTACATCTTTTATTTCCCACTGTGGATAGTGGTAGAGGTCATGTGTGACCTAGACAGCTGTATTTGCTGTTGTTTTTTTGTTTCCCATGAAGAACTATGGTAGAGGTCTTTGACCTGGACAGTTGTAAACTGTTGTGAACCCCGATCCAGGGTGTGGATCAAATTTATATAAATTGTTGAGAGGACTAAGTCTCAGCTTGATACTAAAACTCTTGGTTATATCTGTTGTGATTTATTTAGTTTTATCTAAAACCTTTTTATTCCGCTGCTAAGTGCTTTAAAATTTAAACTGTTTTTCAAAGTTACTCTGATAATTGAATTAGAAAGTGTTTGCATTATTTGTAAATCATTAGGTTAGTTTCAAAATCTAATCTGATCTTCTGATTAGATTAACTGGGAATTAATCAATCCCTAGAGAAACTAACTGAAAGTTTTCTTTAGTTCAAATTCACTACAATTCAATTAGTATTTTAAATTGGGGATTTTAGTAAAGGATTTTAAATAAAAAAATTAATTGGAACTCAATTCACCCCCTCCCCCCCCCCTCTTGAGTGTCCACTCCGACCAACACCCACAATACCACATTTATACCCTAGCTGTTATTTGGAAGCCTCTAGCATATGGGGAGGCGTGCTTGAGGCCATGTGACCCACCAGCTCTAGGCACGAGTTAAGTGGACCCCAGGTCAGGATGTTACAAAGTAGTATCAGAGCCTTATTTTCCTTTGTCTTACTATTTAGGTATTATATAGGAGACTAGTAGTTAAATAAATTTTGAATTGACTATTTTCCTAAATGTATCTAACCCATGTATAGGGGAAACCCAAATTACCTGGGATAGGAAATTGTTATTATTGATTATACCATTTATAGTTGATACAACTTCATCATTGGGTGATTCACTTGTTTCAATGTGTTATTTTTATTAGTGTTATTTAAATGATGATTTATTTACCTAGGCCGATGAAATGAGGGATTCACGTTAGTACATGAAACATCTTAGGCATAATATATTAATATTCCATGAATTTTTTTAGGTCATGTCTACTTTCAGTATGAATTTTCTTGTTTCATATTGATAGTGCCTTGATTATGTATTGAATTGTGTTGAAACTTCTTACAAGGATTGGAAAAAAACAAAATTGATACTTAAAGTGACTACCTTAACCAAATAGTGTTTTCTTGAATAGGTCAAATCAAAAACCTTAAGTTTTCAATTATAGAATGTTGAGTCGTAAACCATTAGACACATGGGATGGAACATGTTATGGTGTAGATTAAGTAGATACCATATTTTGGTTCATAAGTAGTTTTGGTCCTTATAGATTGGAAATGGTAATCCATATAATTCAATCATTTTAATTCCATTTGAATATTTGAACAATCACAAATTTAAAAAAATTATGACTTTTAAAGTAAAATTGGTTGTCCTATACATATGAAACAGAGACTTAGACCCAAACCTGGCCCTAGTAGTGGGTATTGGGATATCTCTTGCATTCTTACAACCTGTAATGGTCTCCTACATCGCCTAGACTAGGCTTTCGGAGCAGGTATAGAGGCATGATAATTTCTATATAAACGATTTATATTTGTCCTAGCTTTCTATCTGTAATCATTTCTGATGCTAAAATCTCTTCTGAGGTGTGTGTTTTGAATTTTTTTATCATGCCTCCTTGATTTCCTATGGTCACATTCCCTAAAGGTGGTGAAGACCATGCTCTTGAGGTGGTGGGATCTGAGCCTCCATTTATTCCTCCTACAGTTCCACCTATGGCACCTCTTCCTATTCCTAATATGGGTACTAACGCCCAGTTCTAAGAGAATTTTATTAGTATTCTATAGAATATTCAAGGTTTTGTTCAACATATCCCGTGTATGGTGGAGTTGACTTGGGAATTCCAATAACAACATCATACCACCATCTTGGGGGATAGAGGACCATGTGTTGCGGAGTCTTGGCTCGAAGATATTATCTCTATATTAAAGCATCTAGAGACTCCTCCAGAGTGGAGGGTCAAACTTACAGCGTATATGCTACACAATTCTACCAATAAGTGGTGGAATGTTATTACCCAGGATGATTGGCATAGATATATGGTCTAGTCATATTTCTATATGATCTTTTATGATTACTTATTTCCCTAGAATCTGAGGGATAACAGATCTAGAGTAATCATGAACTTGTTGTAAGGGAGTATGTCAATCATGGAATACTCTTCTCATTTCACTAAGTCGCATTAGTTCACTACTAATTTTTTGGGTGATGGCCTTATGACTTCTAGTTTATTTGATGATAGGTTGGTGTATTCCATATGATAGTAGGTCAATATATTCAATTTGACTACCATTTCTGAAATCATCAACCAATACATTATTATGGAACAAAACTTGAGGTAATTTTATGGTGTGAGTTAAGGAGGTTCGACACCTAGATATACCAGTGGTTCTTATTTTGATAGAAAGATGAATTTTGAGGTTACTTGTAGAGGTATCAGTAATAAGGCTCCTCATGTTGATAGTTTTCTGATATGTCACCAGTGTGGGAATCTAAAACACACGAAACCTCAATGCTTGCATGATCTAGTGGAGTGTAGAGGATGTGGTGGAATTGGACACATCCAGCTTTTCTGTAGAACTTTTCAATCATTTCCAAGTGATATGAGATCTAAATATACTCCAAATTCAAGAGTGGGGATAGTGGGATTACAATAGGCAAGTATTTGGATTACCACCGGATTATCAGACCAAAGTGGCGGTCGAGGTAGAGGCTGTCAGAATTATGATTCTCAACACTAGAATTGTGGTCCTGCTCAGGGAAATCAGGTAGTGACTTAAGGATGCAGTACAGTCTAGTTACATGTCGTCTATCTAAATGATAAAATAATTGGACCTTCTATTGTATGGGGTACTATTCTAATAGCCTCTACTATAGTGTCTAATTTATTTGAAACTAGAGCATCTCACTCATTTTTATCTGAGGCAATCACGGAATGTATGGTCCCAGAGATAAAACACTACTATGGAGTTATGATTGTAGATACCTCTTTAGGTATCTTATCATAGGGAATATGAAGTTGTAAGGATATTCCCCTTGAGATAGGTGGATACATTTTCATGTCGAAGCTTTACGTCCTCAACATTATTGGATTTGACGTAATCATCGGGATGGACTGTTTTGTTCCCTATTAATCCCACATTGGCTGCTATCATCATAGGGTGACATTTACATAACCAAAGGGAGGTAAGAATGTGCATAAGGGGGAATTAGATGTCAGTGTGACTAGATTTTTACCCGAGATGCAGCGATTGGGTAATGTGACAACTCAAATCACCAGTCTTTTCTTGGATGACCAGGGGTTACGACCTATTATTTTTCCTCCTGTAGTGTATCATTTAAAGGATATCTTTCCTAAAGACTTATCTAATCTACCTCTAGTGTGAGAGGTAGATTTACTATTGATCTTGTTATAAGAGTATAACCATTGACCATTCCTCATCATAGGATGGTGCCCAAGGAGCTTCTAGAGCTCAATAAGAAACTGGAGGATTTGGGGGATAAAGGCTTTATACACACCAGCACTTCTCCATGGGGTTCACTGGTCCTTTTTTCCAAAAAGGTAGATAATACCCTCAGGATCTGTGTAGATTATTGTTATCTAAACCATCTCACAATCAAGAATTGGTATCCACTACCTAGAATATATGATCTTTTTCATCATCTCTTAGGATAAAAAGTGTTTTCAAAGATAGATCTGAGTTCAGGCTATCACCAATTGCATTTCAGGACTTTATACAACCCCTGCACATATTTTAGGAGCAGGTATGGTCTATACAATCACCCGGCCAGGTCGTTCGGTCTCACAAATGTACCTATAGTCTTCATGTCTCTAATGAATCATGTTTTACACTTGTATCTAGATTCATTTTTTGTATTATTTATTGAAGGTATCTTGGTATATTCATTCTCCAAACATGACCATGCCAACCATATTCATATTATGCTAAATACACTGATAGAGCATCTTCTCTATGCTAATCTCAATAAATTCCACTTTTGGATCAATAGAGTCCACTTCCTCAGTCACATTATCTCAAAGTTATAAGTATCAATAGACCCAAATAAAGTGATATTTGTAGTTTCTTGGGAGCAACCCAAGAAAATTTTTCACATTCATAGTTTCTTTGGGATATCTAGATATTATAGATGATTTTTCTAGGATTTCCCATGTCTTGCAATGCCTCTTACGATATTGAAAAAAAATGGTGTGAAATTCATATGGTCAGAAGCTTGTGAAGCATCCTTTTAAGAGTTGAAGGACCATTTGACTTAATCACCAATACTAATTTTTCTAGAGCTAGGAAGGATCTATATTATATATTTTTATGCATCAGGTATTAGTTTTGGAGATGTTCTGATGTAGTATGAGAACATTGTTGTGTATGAGTCTCATCAGTTGAGGCCTCACGAGTAGAATTACCTGATGCACAACCTCGAGCTCACTGTTGTTGTGCATTCCTAATGTTGTTGGAGACATTGTATACTTGCAGAGAATTTTGTGTCATTCATAGATCATAAAAGTCTCAAGTACATCTTTATACAATGATATCTAAAGCTCAGGCAGTGCAGTTGGGTGGAGTACCTATAGTAATTTGATTTTGAGCTTGCTTATACACTTAGGAAAGTCAATTTTATAGTCGATGCTCCGATCTGGAAGACTCATGCACAAGAGGTTAGTAGTACAGTGGAAAATGGTAGATCATGGCCTTAATTTCAGTGATGCACATTTAGGTTCAGTAGGACCATAGTTATAATATCCTTTTAGCCTTAACAATGACCTCTACTCTTCTATAATGGGTAAGAATGATGCATTTATCTGATTCTAAGGGCCTTTTTCAAAGATAAATCATTTCGTATGAAGATACATATTCACATTGGACTTTGGATGGTAGAAATACCTTACTATTCAATGGGTGTGTATGGGTCCCAACAAACATCAGAGAGGAGTTGATGTAGGAATTCCATACCTTGAAAAGGGTGGCTCATCCAGGTGTCACAAAAATGTATCAAGATCTACAGTGTTGTTATTGGTAGCCTGGTATGAAATGAAATATTGTTGGATTTATCACTCTGTGTTCCACCTGTTAATAGGTGAAGGCAGAACATTAGTGTTTGGTAGGGATTTTTTTGTCATTTTCCATTCCCGATAAAAAATGGGATAATGTTTCAATGGATTGTGTGACTGGTTTACCTAGATCACCACATGGAAATGATACAGTGTGGGTTTTCATTGATCATTTTATAAAGGTCGTACACTTATTTCTTATCCAATATACCTTCTCGGTAGGCGATCTAGGAATTGCATACATTAGGGAGGTTGTATGTATTCTTGTAGATCATTGTTCTATCATTTTTTATAGAGATGATCACTTTAAATCATGATTCTGGAAGTGGTTGCAGAAGGTCTTGGGTACACAGGTACTTTTGATCATGTCCTATCACCCATAGATAGATGGATAGATGAATCATATGATTTAGGTGTTAGTGGACATACTCTTTCCATATGTCCTTGACTTTGGTGGTTCTTAGTAGAAACACATTTCTTTAATTGATTTCTCTTATAATAACATATTTTAGGATACCATTAAGATGGATCATTATGAACCCTTATATGGTATGCCTTTCCATTCACCTATGTTCTGGCTAGAGGCAGCTGTTCTTGTAACACGTCTCATACAGGAGACTACAGAGTAGTTCTAGCTGATCAGAAATCACATGATGACAGTTCAGTTCATACAACAGTCATATGCTAATAAACATTGGCGACCTTCTAATTTTAAGGATGGAGACCAGGTTTTCTTGCGAGTCTCGCCTAGTTTGGGTCATAAATATATTCATAAGTATGGTAAACTCTAACCAAGGTTTTTTGGACCCTTTGAGATTCTAAAATGGATTGGACTAGTGGCTTACCAGTTGTCACTTTCTCAGATATACTGATCTATGCATGATTTCTTTCATGTATCTCATCTTCGCCAATATTATTCAGACCCATCACATGTATTTTATCCTGATGAGGTTGAATGGGATGTAAATACTTCCTTTGAGGAGTATCCCATTTGTATTATTGATTGAATCATGAAGACACTATAAGGTAGGTTGGTTCCTTTGGTACAGGTGCTATGGAAGCACGACTGCATATAGGAAAAAACCTAGGAATGGAAAACTTAATTACAATCTCAGTGGATGAAACTTGTCATTGACAATACCTATTTACCATCCAAAGGATAACTCGGTGGGAGAATAGATTTAAGGAGGGGAGGTTGTAATGGCCTATCTATTCACAAAGGTATGGCTCATTTATATATATAGTCTTGGTTAACATGACACATGAGAGGTAATTCCTCATGTTTTATATTAAAAATTGATTGTTCCTTTTTATAGGTTAGGGTATGATGGTAAGGTATCTATTGATCATGATGGTATCATGATCCCTTACCTCAAGTGTTGATCATGAGATCTCACACCATTGACACTAGTTCGACGGTGGGATCGACATGCCACATCCCTTGTTTAAAGTGTTGACATGATGTCACACTCACCATATAGAGTGGCGATCATGACATATTCCACTCATTATGATATATAGGGAATGTACCCTATTTATTGATCTTATAGGCTCATTATAATGGTTATAGATGTCTAAGTTATGCCCTGATCCATCCATATACTAATACTTCAGATATATGGCCACTTACATCCACACGTACTTAGTTCATATAGGTGGATGAAATATATAACTATATTATATATATACTATTAATATATATAGTGACTGATCATACATTCCTCCCATCCATGAGATAAATCAGGTAGAGTTGTTATGTGTCTTATAAGAACCTGAGTGGCATGTTGTTTATTTATTTATCACTTTCGATTATTTCATTATTACTTGCACATGGTTTATTTACGATCACTACTCAAGTTACTTATATAAACCATTGGTGGTGGCCTAATGAGATTTTATCTCACACCCTACTCAGGTTTCCTTTGGTACCCAAGAAGATTATATGAATCTAGATTTTATCCCACACCCTAATCGGGTTGCCTTTGGCATGTAATTTCTTGGGATAAGTGATTTTAAATCCATTATGTGTATTTATTGTTCATTTTTCCTGCATGCATCCTTCCTATATCAATCCCTAAGAAATTTCAAAGAAATTTTGGAGCTTCTTCCTCCATTCTAGACATCCCAGTCAAGAAATCAATCCCTGGTAATTTTTTTACTTAAGTGTTCCCCTATCTTCCATTATTCTCTAATTGTGGTGGTGGAAAATTTTGATCATGGTTGGTTTGGGTGTTGATTGACACACTGATATATTTATGAAAATATGCAAACATTCTTTAAGGATTTTAATGAGATGTTAATCTATATACCCATGTATTTCAATATTTTATTAAAAATTGGGAAATTATAAATTTGGAATTGAAATGGTTTAAAATGAAAAAATAATATTGAATTGTGGTTATTAATTTTAATTATGAATATTTGGATGGTATTTTGTTAAGTGTTTTTAAATTTACTTAGTTCTCAAATATTGACTGTGAAGTTATTGAACTCATGAAAATTTAAAATTTATAAAACCTAATTATTACTAGTGTAGTGGTAAGAAGGGTTGAACCATTGATAAGGATTAGTGTTTGTGTAGATCAAAATAAAACTGAGAAAAACAATCAAAAATATAACAAAAACTAAAAGGGGGATGGTGAAAATGAGAGTCATTGTGAGGAAGAACAAAGAAGGAGACAAACAGTATATAAAATAGAGTCCTCACACTACTTTGAACTAATAAAAAGATATTTTACTATTATAATAAAATTAATTTAATAATGAAGTGCTTGAGAAATAGTGAATATGCCCATATCTTTTTCTTTAGTGAATTTTCATATCTCGATGAACCTTTTTTAGCCTTGATCTTTTTATATTGACACTTGAACTAATCCATTCATCATAGAGAATAGATTCATTATCATTTTCCAGTTTATAGTACTTCGTCCAATGATCCATGGTGAAATAATTCATTACCCTCACCAATCATTTATTTGGTAGTGAAAAATTAAAACTCATAATCGAATAGAAAAGTAAACCGAAATAAAAAATTGCATTAAACAATTATTTTAACTAAGAATAATGGATAAAATAAATCTTATTTTATAACTACCTGAGTCCCCTAATAAATTTAGCTACTCATTAAAATAGGAATACAAGAATGTTATAAAAGGGAAATAAAAAGCATCTCTTGTGAGATGAATTCATTCTTCAAGCTCCATCTCTGAAAATTTGTTGGTTTTTATTTTTATAGTATACTTGTATGTGAGTGTTTGGAATAGATAGATGAAGGAGGTCCTACAGTATCCTTTTAAATATGATAAAGGATAAAGATTTGGTGATGAAGAGTTCGATGGGCTATGTGGAATTGTTGGTGTTTTCATATGATCCACTGGGCCTGGGGAAATGGGGTGACAATTGTAGAAGAAATTATAATGGTTGGATGCATGGTGGTGTTGAAGGGGTTGGTATTTGCAGGAATGGGAACAGATGAGCATTTCATGTGGAATATCTTTCAAATCAAGAGTATTCTCATCGAAATAGGTAGACATGATAACCAGAAGCTTCTTCAATATTCTTTTCGATCTCTCATTGAAAATGTCTTCCATACGTTATCCCCTGATGTATTCCATCCGATGCTAGTTTTTGTCTATCAACAAAGTACTTTACGCAACGATATAATGTCTCCTAAACTAGGGCAGTTATAGGTAGCTTGATAATTCCTTTGAAGACACCATTGATGCACTCTACAATGCTGGTGGTCATGTGTCTGTACCTCTTCCCCCCATTATATTCCAATGTCCATTTTTCTTTTGGAATTCGCATCATATAATCATAAACTTATTCATTAACCTGAAGGATTTTTTCTAAATGTTCTTCAAACTATCATTGATATGACTCATATTCTACACAAAATAGATGATATTTCACATATTTTGAATTTATCTTTATGTTGATATAAAAAAAACAAATACAATGCATGCTAAGTCTGGTGATTGCCTTCTTCATCGGTTTGTTGTGGAATTTTTTATACAAGTTGCTAGAAATGTATCTAATGCAGAACCGATGATGTGCATTTGGGTAACTCCATGTATCAGGATCCATATTGATTGTTTCATTAATTTCCCGATGCCAATCAGATATCAAACAAACACCCCGAATGTTGGGGAAATGGTTGTTGATACATGCAAAAAACCAACTCCATGATTCATAGTTTTCTTTCTCTACAATGGAAAAGGAAAGCAGAATAGGTGAACGGTTTCCATATTGGGTTGTCGAAATCAACAATATTCCCTTTTATTTTCCATATAGAAATGTTCCATCAATCTGAATGAAGTGTTTGCTAAAATGAAATACAGAGATACATGGGATGAATGCCCAAAACAATCGATGAAATTGAACACGAGATGGATCAAGTCTGTTATAATGAGACACATATTCGTTTGTATCAATATGGAATACAACTTGGTTATGATGACTCGGTATAGCTATAAATTATGGAAATACTCGATATGAGTCATCCCAATCACTATAGACCTTCACAATTTCCTTCTGTTTCTCCATCCATGCCTTATTATACGAAATCTTATAACCAAATTTATATTGTATCCTATCTTTCACAAGGGCTATCAGAACATCTTGACATGTCCTAATCATCTCAATAATAATGGATGACACAAATTCTGCATCCAATGAAGTATGATCTTGTGTCGGGCTTGGCTGAATGCAAGTATGAGCTGTCTCAATCCTCGAGATTCTCCTACCTCTAAATGAAATGTTCGGAATCACCCTCAATCGAAATCTACAATCATCCCCATACTTATCACACCTTATGACATATTTTCTATGGTCTGATTCATAAACTACATAGCTATAGTTCCTCTCAATATGAAATCTCTTTAGCATGATTTTCAATGCATCTTTACTTGTAAAATTCCTTCCAACATATAAAGTTTTTTCCATCTCACTAAACCTATCTCGTATAACTCTGGGAAACTCAGTTGTTGGTGTGAGAACATTATCTTCAAATTCAAGAACACGTGTCATTGTTTCTGACCAAGATCCAAAGAGTGGTGGATGATTTATTGTAGGTCAAGCCTGTTGTACAACTAATGCATTTCTCGAAACTTCCATTATTCCTTCCTCATCAGCACTATTATCACCATCTATTTCATTATTACGAAACTCCTCATCAGATGTTGGGTTAACATGTATATCCAGGAGATCAAGTAGGTTGTCCTCTTCTGCATCATTTAGAATAGTCTCAACTTCATGGGGCAGACTATCTTCAACGACTCTTGTAATTATACGTCTTTGTACAATTGGATATTATTGTTGTACAGTAGAAACATCAGCATATAACTCCATCATGGTACCATCCGACCATTTAGAAAACAAATTAATTGTTTGGATCCATTGTGAATCATCAACCAATGGACAAGCTAGATGTCGCAATGTTGATGGGAACTGCAAATGTCTATAACTCATTGACTTGATCTTTTGATCGGGTCCTAGATTTAATGAACCATGAATTCGGTATTGAAGGTCACTTAGGGTTACACAATCAGTGGTATTAACCATTTTTATTGGTTGTGTACTATAAGAAGATCCTTTCTCAGTTTAAATAACCTCCCCATAGCAGTACACATAGGCAAACAATACGCTCTACGTAAAAAAAGTTTTCTGATCAAGATTTTAATAATGTAAGTGACATTTAGAATGATGGTTACCAATATAATTTGGATTTTATACTTTGAAGATGTAATTAAACTACTTATTAAAAATAAGTTGGATTTTACCTCACGTTTAAATAATAATTATTACTTCTAAACTATACAATCTTTATGATACTTAAATTTTAAAAGATCTTATATCCTAAACTAGGATATTTCTTAGTACACTTTTTAATTAGTTAATCATTCTTCAATCATTAGTTATTACTTACTAAATTATTAATTAGTTATTCAATAACATAGTAGAGTTAAAATATAAATAACATAGAGTTAAAAAATAAATAACACCATGTTTAGAGCTTCTCCCCTTTATTGTAGTGAATTGGATGTCAAAATTTCAGAAAACCCATTGTCACACGGGTTTTCTGAAATTTTGATATCCAATTCACTACAATAAAGGCCAGAATCTTGAAACATGCGGTTATTTATTTTTTAACTCTATGTTATTTATATTTTAACTCCATGTTGTTTATTAACTCCATGTTTTTTATTAACTCCGTGTTTTTTATTAACTCCATGTTGTTTTTTAACTCCATGTTGTTTATTAACTCTATGTTGTTTTTTAAATCCATGTTATTTTTTAACTCCATGTTCTTTTTTAACTCCATGTTATTTTTTAACTCCATGTTATTGAATATCATTTGAACTGTAGTTTTATTTTTAACTCTATGTTATTTATTAATTAATTTCTAATTAATCATTCCTAATAATAACTATCAACATCATTACTAAATTATCAATTTATCATTTATTTTCTTAGATATTTTAGTAATTTATAAAGAAATGTGCATATTTTAAGAATATCCCCTGAGAGTTTCAAACCAGAATGCAACAAGGCCCGTTGTCATTCACCAGTTCACGTTCGAGTCTAGCTCAAATCGGTGTTTTTAGGTTTTACCCCTAGGTACATCTGTGCCAGATCCACATTCACTTGTTTATATCCATACAATGATTTTATTTCTTATATAACAGTCTTTATGCTACCAAAATTTCATTAAAAGAATCCTAAATTAATTTATACTAATGATAATTATAATTCTGAAATATATATAACTAATTAAACAATCTAATAAACAAAAAAAATTAAAACTAACGAAACTACTAAAGAATTAAAATATTTAACTATAAACAATTCAACTAATTAAAAAACATTAAATTTAAAAAAATATTTAACTAAAAAAATTCAATGAAATAAAAAACATTAAATTAAAAACCATACCTCTAAAATCTTTCCAAAAATTTCAAATTGCAAACTTCACCACAAAAGAGAGAAAATGAGAGGTAAATGGGTGTTTGGAAGTGAGGAGAAGGGTAGGGGGTGCTTCCCTTTTATAGGGCGTTGAGGTGAAGGTGGTACCCACAGTGCCCCCTTCGTCACTTCATCGATCTGCACTGGCAGTGAAAAGGTGGCATCCACGATGTCGTCTTTCACCCGAAATGCAAAGGTGGCATCGCGGATGCCGCCTTTGCTGCACATTTTGAAAAAAAAATTAACTTAACCGTTTTCTATAAAAAAACATTTTTAAAAACATATAAAAAAACTCTGTGTGATGAAGTTATGACATAAGTAGTGTGTGATGATTGGAATTCAATCAATGGTCAGCGTATTCGATAGAGGTTAGTGAGATCAGTTTCACTAGTTTTAGTAGGGGAATGGGATTGGGCTCCTTCCACGGAGAGCAGCGGATGATGGAAATTCTAAGAAGCAGTAGCCGGTTCTCCAGATTCAATAGCAATATCATGCCTTAGGTTTCTTCTAGTGATTTATCCTTCAACCCCCACACAATGGTTCTTCATCATACCCTAGTTTTCATCCACATTCCTAGTTTTCTGATTTATGGTATTTTGAGTTTTCATCTTCTTTTGGTTTGTGGTCTTCGGAACTGTATTCTTTGAATGGTATATTTATTTACTTCCATTGAAAAATTTGTGCTTACATTGATATGGATGGTAATAATGGATGAGGTTTGGTTCATGGTGGTGGCTGTAAGAGAGAAGAAAAAAAGTGGCGGTGGCTTTGGGTGATGATGGTTGCGGGAGTGATGAGTTGAGTCGTCATCCTCACTTTGTTCTGGTGGTGAGTTGATGTAATGGTGGGTGAATTAAAGTTGGAAGTGACTCCCTTGAGTTGTCATTCTCTATTCCTAGGATTGCTCAATGGGGTTGTGGTAGCAGCACCTTGCGGAAACTGGCTAGTGGCAGCTACCCTGGTGGTGACTCCAGTGAAGGCTGGTGAAGGGTGAATTCACCAATGAGTCAAGAAACTTAGGGTGGTGAAAGTACTAGAGGAGGGTAAGTTCCAATGGGAGGTGTGGTTTGAAGGAATTAGTGCTGGAAATGACTTGGGAGCAAATGGCGGCTTGGGATAGCAGCAGCATAGCCTAATAGTGAAACGTCAGGGCGCTAGCTCATTCGCCAGACAAAAAAAACAAAATAATTAATTTTAAAAACAAAAAAAAACATAGTAAAATTAAAACAAATAAACAAAGTTAAAAATAAATAACATTAAAATTTAAATAATGAAAATTAATTAATTAATTTGTAGTAAGAGTAAATTATTTTAAACACAATTGAATATATAAATAATTAAAAGAATGAAATAATTTAATTTATAAATTAAATTAAAGTAATAAAAATTTTAAATTAAATTAACAACATAAACCAAGAATTAAATAAAACTATAAAATAACAAGATTAATTAATTAGAAGAATTAATAATTAAATAAAAAATTAATCAAATAAAACAATAAATGAAATGATTTTTAAAAAAACACAAAACAATGTAAATAATAAAATAACTTAAAGAATGAAATATGAGAAATTATAATTTAAATAAAAAATGGATGAAAATTAAAAGTAAAAAAACAAAATTAATTTTTTAAATTTTTAAATTATTCAAACTAACTAATTAAACAATAAAATACATAGTTTCACAAAAAAATTATTTTAATAATTTAACTAAAAAATTAGTAATGGTTGATGATTATTAAACAAAGTATACTATTTTAATAATTAAATGAAAATAAAATAATAAAAATGATGTGGAAAAAATTGATAAAAAAGGACACGTAAAACTCTCACTCACTTAATCAATTTCACTCTCAAGAAATTCAATGTTCTTTGTTTATTTACAAAAACTTAGAAAAAAGAAAATATTGTCCTGCCCAAGTTTCAAAATGCACCAAAATCAAAGGAGCTCAAAAATCCTTATAGTTCTTGAAAAATCATGCCTTATGTCAAAATGTTACTCATTGACTTCTTTCAATTCAAATTGGTTCTAGTTCTAGGAGTGAAACGAGTTAGATAAAAATGAAATTCACATTTTAACAAGACACACTATCAATGTGTACTCTCCCCTAGGTTCTATAAATTTAAGATCCATTATTTTTTTCATTTTTGTGTTACTTCCTTGATTTAACTCAAATGATTATTATATAATTAAATTTCCATTTCTTTATTTGGGTTCAAAATTTCCCTCACCTAAATGAGATCATTTTCTGACAAGGCACTTTATTTTAATTTTTCCTAGCCATATTTCTTGTGTGTAGCACTATGAAAATCACTTACTAAATTTGAAAATATATTTTATTTATTTACAGAAATGCACCCATAGCCCTTTCCTTAAAGAATCATCATGGAATCTCATTTGACCATTTTTCTTCAGATTCAAAGGACTTATATGATTATCATTGGAGTTTTATCCTAGAAGTGTTTGCTCAAAAAGAGTGTGTAGCCTTGGTTTAAGTAAAAATTTCTAGTTTTCTCAAGTTATAATCTCAATTCCATAAAAATATCTCCCATCACACTCCCTTTTCTATTTCCTAAGGTGAACTTTCAAAAAACCAGTTGGGCACAATAACTCAACAATAATTTCATTATAGAAAATTCAGAGCCCTTAAAACCCTTAAACCTAGAGTGCGATTTTTACCTAAGAACGATACAAAGAAACCTTTTTTTGGTTTAAATTGTGTTTTGTTTTTTTATTATGTTTTATTTATTTTTTTAGTTTATTTATAAAAACAGAATGTATTTATAGTTTACAAGGATAAAATTTAAAAAACAATTACGGGGTTTTTAATTTATTATCAGTAAATCACAATTTAGCATAATTAAGACCCCTCCCCCACACTTAAAACTCAACAATATCCCCATTTTTGGATCTTAAGGTGGGAGAAATAGTTAAATAGTTTTATTCAAAAAGACTCAAAAATAAAACACAGACAAGATTCTATTTTCAGGGGTGATAGAAAATCTTAAAGGTTTGTTTTCCACACCAAAAATCAATTAAACAAAAAAAATGTATACACATGAACCCTACCATCCACCACTATAAGGTCAAGGAAAGAAAATTATTTTAAAAAACTTTTCATTCTAAAAGGGATTTCATGAATTATTATTAAAGTGGAATCAAAATTTAATATTCAATTTCAAAGGGACCATTTAGAAATCCAAAAATACAACAATCAAGAAAAAACATCAGTATTGAATTGAAAATAGTGAAATAAATGGAACTAGCAGTTGCACTATAATAGATTGAAAGAATTGAAAAAGTTACTCCCAATATATATGGAAGAAAATTTTGTGCAATATAAGTGTAACCTCCCTCATAGTAAATTAAAATAGTCCTCTAATTGAGAAATTGAATCCCATACAAAAAGAACAGATGAACATGATACATTTGATAATTTAAAAAATAATTTAAAATTGACCAGAGTTTGAATTGAGGGGAGTTTTATCCTATTTTCTCTACTTGAAGATCCTTATAGCATTGAAGTTCAATAGAATCTACCACGGGTAAGAAAATATCACAACTAACTACACCCTCTTCTCATGGTTACTCCACCAACCACACCCCATTTAAACTATACTTCACCTTCCACATACTATTTCCTCATCATTTTTAGTGAATATCAATATTATAAAAGAAACAGCCATTAAACAAGAGACAAATAATCCAATAGAAACAACAACTATTGTGGGTAATTTATTCAAGAAGACAAAAAAATTAGGAAAGGATCATTTATTCAAATATAAATTTAAACTAAAAACAAGGAAATTGTGGGTTGCCTCCCATAAAGCTCTATTTTTATAGTCCCCTGCTCGACTCATTTCCTTAATGATTTTATCCAAGGTCATTTAATGATTAAGAAAAATCAGTAATTAGGGCCTCAATATTCCCTTTCAAAAATATATTAAGTTCGCACAAAAACTCATATAACTCAAAAGTTTGAAAAAGTCCATAAAAAACTCCATCACTCAAGGACTAAGACTCCTTCTAAAAAAAGTTTCAAAACTAGATTTTCAATCAAGGGAATAAGAAAATAAAAAGAAAATTCAGAACCTACATCATAATTACCAACCTTTAATTTCAATTTTTCACCTTAACTCTCCCCAACACTTGTTACTTTAATAGGTTCAGAAAAATAAGCAGTAATTTCTACAAGTAGATCACTATAAATTTCGTAGTGAATTTCATAGTTAACTCTCTTATGTGAAGTAAGGTGAGAATCATCAAGTTGTTCTAAGAACTTATCAAACTCATGGACAAAAATTTAATTATCCAAGTGGTGAAAAGAAGCATGGGAAGTACTACTATCTTTATTTGGTATAAATTCTAAAAACTCTCCTAACTCACCTAAAATAGATCTAGAAAATTCACCTTCAACTTAAAATAGAATAAAACTATCTACTAACTCAGCCTTGACCTTAAGATATTGATTTTCAGCTGAATTAGCACCATGAACAGACTTGTATTTCATAGGTTCATGGGAACAATAGGTAAAATTGGTTTTCATTCTCTAGGAGGGATTATAATTGAGCTCAATAGTTTGAGATAAATAATTAGAAAGATAGTTTGTTCTGGGAAGGATCACATCATGGTTTTAAGTAATGGATTTCTTAATTTGACTTTCAATTATCCCTAATTTTTCAAGATATTTTTTAGACATGTATTAAAAAACTACAAAATATTCACTGATAGAATTAGTGATAAAATAATGGATGATTTTTTTTCTAACCTCATCTCTTAACACCTCATATGAAACATCAATAAAATTGAAGCTGACCTCAAGTGGAGAATCCTTGTAAACTTGAAATTCCTCTTGGTTTATACTATATTAAAGGGTCATTATACGCATAGAAACATAAATTACATCCCCAGTAGTATCTAAGAATGGTTGTCCTAAATTTATTGTAAAATTGTTATCACACTCTATGTACTGAATAAGGAAGTCAAGGGGAAAAGATAATTTTCCTACATTAACTAACAAATCATCTACCCTCTCATAAGGGTAGGAAAGTAAAATTACAGCTAGATATAGCATCATTTAAGTTTTTTTCATCTCCCTAAGGGCCAAATTTTTGAAAAGTGGGTAGAGAATAAGGTTTATGGTAGCTCCTAAATCACATAAGCACATAATATCATCACTTCGACCAATCTTACAAGATATGACAAAACTTCTAAGGTCTTTCATTTTTTGGGGGATTATATTTTGGATGATGGTAGTACACTCCTCATTCAAACTCATTGTTTATATCTTTCCCCAATACCTCTTGTTATCTAATAGCCTATTAAGAAATTTTACGTGTGAAGTTAATTTGTCCAAAGCTTCCAAAAAGGTCATGTTCACTATCCTTTTACACCTTTGAATAAAAGGTATAAGAGGGGGTAATTCTTCAAAAAATATAGATTATTCCTATAATCCTCAAACCTCACCTTTTTCTTTACCACTTTGATTAATTACCACTTCATTTTCCTTTATTCTTGGGATTTTTCTTGTGAATTTTTAACACTTTTCTTAGTTTCATTGAATCTGTCTAGATTTTCATATTGGGGATCTTCCAGGTTTTTAGTTTCAGTTTTAGATTGATCATCAATTTTATTATTACCAAGATTTTTCCCTAACTATTTCTTGAATTTTAAGGCCTGGTTTGGTTGTTACTACCAAAACATTCCCTCTTGGGTTTAACTCAGTTTTTCTGGGTTGTTTCCCTTTGTATCTTCCTTCAAAGTCCCTATCCATTTGGACCACATGAATTTCTAGATTATGAATTCTATAATAAATATCCTTTTTAAGGAACCAATATCACCTAACACCCACTACATCATCTCTTTATTTTCTCCTTGATAATTTAAAGATTCATAATTAAAAATTTTGGATTGTGTTTAGTAATTTGGGTTGTTGGACTGTTTCATCACCCTAGGTTCTTTACATGATAGGTTGGGGTGATTTTTGTATCATAAATTATTTTGGTTGGAAAATTTATCATTTTAACTTTGGTTCCCAACTCTAAAATTCACAAACTATAAACTCTCATCAGATTGGACAGGGATGTCAAAATCGGGACAAGATCTTTGAATGTGAACGAACATCCCACAGTGAGATCACTACTCCCTAATAACTATATCATCAAAAAAAATATCTTGAGGGTTATATTTATCTTTTTTAATGGTTATTTTCCTAGTGCACTTATGTTGGGACTTTTGGAATAGTTTATCAAATAGCTACTTAATCTCATTAGTAGTGGAATCAGAGAAGTCACCCAATAAGATTGGTCAACTAAGTTTTGGTTATAAGGGGTGAGGTAATTATAGAAAGTATCCATGATAATATGGTAAGATAACAAGTGATTGGGAATTTTCCTAAGAATACTTATAAACCAATCACATGACTCATGAAAAATATCTCCCTCATCATTTTCAAAGCTAGTTATCTAGTGCCTCACTTCTATGGTGTTGTTTCTAGGGTATAATTTGGAGCCAAAATCATTGAACACTTCATCCCAAGTTTAAAATATTTCCTCATCTAAGTTATAAAACCAAGTCCTAGACTTAAACTTAAGGCATAATGGGAGAACCCTAAACCTCAAATCCTCCTCACTTAGATCTTGTAAAGGCAGTTTCTGGACAGAACCATAAAAGTCTCTAATGAACTCAATTGAGTCCTCTATTTGAAGATCATTTAATGTTGGTTATAGAGAAAGATGATACCATTTGATCTAAACGATACAAGTCTTATGGGATAGTCTAATATAATACAGGTTTCTTTACAAAGTTGGAATTTGAAATTCCCTAAATCAGGTATCTCAAGGGTAAGCATTATGGGCTATGGAACATTCACAATTTGGTTTTCATCTCTTCCTTCTAGATTTTTCATTTCTATTTTCTTTAGTTTTCTAAGTGTAGAAAAATGTTGATTGATTTATGAAATTATAGTTTCCAATTATGACTTAGGATACCTTGTGTGAATACAGATTCAAAAAAAATAGAATTGATATTCTTTTTTATAGTTTTTAAGTTTTAAGTTTTCTTATATTTTTTTTATCTTTTTTAGTTTTTTTATATCTTATTTTTGTTTTGTTTTTTTTTTACTTGGTAGAATGGGCCTTCCCTGAAAATGGAACCAAAATTTGATCGTGAAGTTATTTCACTCACACAAATTTAAAATTTCTAAAACCTAATTACTACTAGTGAAGTGTTATAAAGGGTCAAACCACATAGAAGGTGTAACACCTTGAGATTTTGTGAAATATTTTTTTTCAAATTTATTTAAACTTTTTGATATTTTTCATTTCACACAACACTGAATATATATTGTATTATATGAAATCAAAAATTTATTCTTGAATTTTATGCAATACCAATTCGAGGTTGCTCTACACACAACACTTATATTTTTTTGATACATTCAATACTATGTTTTTCTTGTGTTACACACAATGCCAAATTCTTTTGATAGCTTTCATTACACGCAAGACCTATTTTACCAAACATTAATATAATATTAATATTATTATAGTTTCCACATATCCATTGGAATGGAAATCATGAACTATATTAACTAAATTATGAAAATATGATTTGAATCCTTTGGTTATCAATTAGTTATAAATAAAATTAAGAACTATTTGAAAATAAAGAAATTCCTTTTCTAAGAAAACTATTTTTCTATGTACAAACACCATTTTATCTCAAAAAATAAAAAAAACTATTTATGAATGTTTTTAATAAAATATATATATTACATATTCAATTAAAAAAATTAAACTCATCCAATAGATTTTATAGGAAAAATATAAGAATAAATTCAATTTGATGAATAAAAAATATGTATTTCTCAAAAGGGTAACCATTCCACCTTTTAATAGAGAACCCATTTTAAATATAATTTTTAGAACTCTTATATTTTTTATATACAAAAATTAATTATTTAAACATAAATATAAAAATTTACTTTGGGTGAACTTTTGGTATTTTTCTGAGAAGTTTCAAATTTTTATGAATAATGAAAAATACTGAATTTTAATTGAAAACTTCTTTTTCATATAACTTATTTATATAGTTAAATTATGTTTTGGGTTGGTTTTAAAGTATAATTAGTACAATTTTACATCAATTAACACAATATAGTTAATTGAAGACAATTTCAAATTTAAATTAGATATAAAAACATTTCAAACTTTTGGAATTCTTTACTTTTAAAATCTCGTTTTCTCACCCCATTTATGAGATTAATTTAAAATTAATTTTATCCAATTATGTGTTTTAAAATTTTGAAAATGGATTAAATATTTGGAATCATAAGTTAAAAATTTATTAAAAAGGACCCTTTTATTTTTTTCCATTATAAATATTAATATTGGTAATTTTTGTTACCATAGTAAAGGGTAAAATTGGGTAATTTAGGATAAAAATAAAGTGATAAAGACTATAAAATGACCGTAAAACTTTCCCAAATTTTATTTTATGATTTTAATTCGACAATTAACATATAATTATAAAAATGTAAATATTTAATGGACAATTTTCCATGAAAATTACTTATATATTATTAAAATTAAAGGGAGTGATAAAATGTCACACTCTTACTTTTAATAAGTATAATATTTTTAATATGGGGTTAAATAGAAGATATGATTGACTATATATATTATTATGAAATATAAAGGTTATATATATATCATGGAAATTTATTTTTAAATTTTAGTGCAGAAATGATTATCATAAATAATTACATAGTGATTATGTAGTAATTATTCAATTAATGAAACAATCAATTAAGTTATATTAGAAATATTAAAAAAATTGAATTAAATAAGGTTCTTGACAAATTTTATAGGTTAATATTGCATTTTAGAGGTGTATTAAATGGTTTGTTTCTAAATTATATTGTTGTATCTTTTTTATTAAAGTCAAAGTAATGAATAATTTTAAAATTGACACTAATGATATCTTTTGAAAATAAGATTTTATTAAATTACTCAAAAATAATAAAAATATTAAATAAGGAAAAGGGAATGATATATGGTATAAAATATAATAAATTAAAATTTATGGTCAAATTAACACTTTATAATTAAAAATTACATCCTATTAATATTTAAATATTTTTTATCGTGGTTAAAATTAAAATGGGTTAACTAAGGGATGATCAAAATGACAAGGTTTAAAATAACATAATAACTTGTCTAACATATACAGGTTGATGATATTTAAAAATTATAATATATTATATTTCAATAAATTAAATTTTTGAGCTATTTTTAATTATATTTAATTTATTATAAATTAAGCTTTTGAGAAATGATAAAAGTTCCCCTCCTCTCTCTTATAAAAGGGAACCTCTTATTATCTTTTATTCACACTTAAAAACATATTTGTTTTGGCCAAAACCTATCCAAATATATCCCCAAAATCCCTCCCTTAATCCTTGAATCTTTCCTTTTGTAATAAATCCAACCAAGGAAGTCCTTTGGTGAAAACCAAAAGGATATATCTGAAGAAGAGGCAACGTTCATCAACAAATGGTTTGGTTTTATTTCCTCCTTAAACCCATTCAATTATTTTTATTTCATGTTTATATAATAACCTAAATATATTAAATATAATGATATGTTTTTATTTTAATTTTATGAACAAAAACCTCACACACTTCCATCAAATGGGATAAGAAATCATCATTCGTGTGTATGGAGGACTACCGCCACACGAACTGATGTTGTTCATTCTTCTGTCACCACCTTTTAAGGTTAAGAATAATTATGGATTTATATTTTATATATGATATATATATATATATATATATATTATTTTTATTATTATATTATGATTATGTAATTTTTATATCATACATACCTTCATGCTTTCCATTTTTTGAGAATGCAATAACGTTGTTCTTGTATACGGCGGACTACCACCTCACGAAGTGATGTGATTCGTTCAAACATTACATATAATTTATTAATAATGGTTTTAATAAAAATTTGTGATATATATGACATATAAATGATTTTATAATGATAATATATCATCTAACTTTCTTTATTTTAACCCAATAAGAAAATTAAAATAGTGTACATGCGTACGTGCGGCCTACCGTCTCCATGAAAAGTGTATTTTATTTTCTAACTCTAAATTTTATAAATCACCATAAATAAATATATGATGAAAATATATGGTTTTTATTTCATGGTTATAATTCTAGTGATTATTAAATCATGATCCAAGTAATAGGGCCAAGAATAACAAGTCAAAACATGTACGTAAAACAAAACGGTAACTTTAACATGGAATTATTAAAAAGAGTAATATAAAGTCATAAGTAAATAATATATGGTATTATATATATTCATATGGTCCTATTATAGATTTATAATAAACTAATATTTATTATATAGGAGGTTTTAATGTATATGATGGAATTCAAGAATTAAGGTAAAGGGATTTCTAGTCTCAATTTTATTTCTGCGAGACTTATGAAATATTCACCACTCATTTCTTTTGTGTGGTGTATATAATTATCATGAATTTAATATATTATCCTTATCCTAAAATTTATAAGTATTTAAATATTAATTTTATGATCTTTCTTTCAAGGGGTTTACGACTCAAAAGTTACCAAATCAATAAAGGAATGTTGTCTCAATTTTTCTTCTTTGAGACACTTGTTATGTTATACACCTATATACTTTTATGAGGTCTATATACTACCCTTTGACATGTTGTATCATGAATATAATTATTTTCATGATATTATAAGTTTCATATAATGTTTTATATCTTAGGATATAAATATATGTTCCTTTAAATCAATGTTTTCTATAAATGTTTTAAAAGTTTTTAAAATGATATTTTATGCATTTTCAAGGAAAAGGATTTCAAAGATTTTTAAAATGGTTTTCAAAGATTCCTTTATATTTTTTCAATATTATTTTTACTGAAAAAAAAATTATAAATGTTTTATGTTTTTAGAAATATTTTTTTCAAAGTTAAAATTATATTTTCCCCAATAATTATTTTAAATTATCTTTCAAAACCATTTTCCATCTATGATAACATTATTTGATGTTACTTATGAATTATTGGAGTTGTGATTCAAGGATACTATCCTTATTATTTCTATGGTTAGTTTATGTTTATGATTAATTATTTATGTTCTTGTGGTACATATATGTATGATTTTCATTATTTTATAGGTGAGACCCATATCTCCCTCCAATGCATGGGGTAATGATATATATCTCATGGGATATAAATAAATAAAATAAGAAGTGAACCAGGTTCAGTAAAGGACTTTGACTGTTAAGATTGTCTTGGGAGTGAATCTTGACTACTAATATGGTCTTGGGAGTGAAACTTGATGACTAAGATGGTCTTGGGAGTAAACCTTGATTGCTAAGATGGTATTGGGAGTGAACCTTGACTACTAATATGATATTGGGAGTGAACCTTGACTAAAAAGATGGTTTTGGGGAGTGAACCCATTCCACTAATATGGGCTTGGTAGTAATCCTTGACTATTATGGAAATAATTTTATATATGTGTGTTTCTACCACAATTACATGTCTTATTTCTATGTTATGATTTCATGGCTTATCATCTTGACACCCTTATGATTCATGCCTTATAAACTGCCAATATTTATGTCATGACTCATGTATATGAACTTTGATATACGAGGTATGATCTTAAAATGTTATGTTTATTTTCTAATATCCTTATTTTCTTGTATTCTTATGTATCTCCCTTTTTTACCCTTACTAATCATCTGAGTTCACCCTTTATTATGTATCTTTTCCCCAGGATATGAAGAAAGGTATTAAGTTTGATATGTAAAAAAGGGTTTTGGTTATGAAGAAATCAGTAGGAGAAGAAGTATAAGTGTTATTAACTAGTCGTTTTTTGTTTCAAAGTTTTCAAAGTGTAACACCCATATATTTTTATTAAATATTTCTCTTTATATAATTTTAATTCTTCAATAGCTTGTGTTGTATGAAACGGTGAGTTTAAAAGAACTATGAGACACTATTAGTATAACCTAACTGTTAAATTTGAAGTAATAAATATGAGTAACTAATTTTTGAAAAAAATATAAATCTTTGACTTGATATTAATTTATTGGTAAGTACTTAGAAAATAATCACATAATTTTAGTAAAATCACTATGTCCTTCAAAAATATGTTTCCTTCAAAAATGAGTTTTTATTCTTTTTATGAATGATAATTAATTTTTAGAAGTTATATAAAATATATTTAAAAAAATAAATTTCATTATTTTCATTCAGAATGTCAAAATTATCTATAAAATATTTTTTTTAATAATTTTATGAAAACATTTATTTTTTTAAGGAATAGTGAAAATACCGATTTTATTAAAAACTGTATTTTATTTTAGAGTATTTACAATGTAAAATTATGTTTTGGAATAGTTTTTAATTTTAATTAGGTAATTTTAATTTAAAATAACCCAATTATGTTTTTTGAAAAGTATTTTATACATTAATTTATTACAAAAACATTTTATGTTTTAAAAGGTCATTTTTCTAAAAAAATCATTTTTCATGGAGTTTTACCAGTTTTATTTTCTAAAACTTCTATGTTTTTAATTTTTAAAAATGGATAAAAAATTTATATTCATAAGTTCAAAATTTAGTGAATAGACCCCTTTTATTTTTTCCAATATGAATAGTAATCTTGATAAATTTTATCACGATAAATTGGGTAATTTAGGTTAAAAATAAAGTGAGAAAGACTATAGAATGACTCAAACACATGAAAAAAAATTATTATATGAATATAATTAGGACCTTGATATATAAGTATCTAAATTAATTTTTTTTAATGTGCACTTATCTATGAAAATTATTTATATAATATTTAAATCAAAGAAAGTCATAAAATGTCACTTTCTTTGTCTTAAATATCCCTTATGTGTCCACATGCAGAAAAAGATATTTTATAAGTGAATCTAAATTTAAATTTTTAAATTAATAAACATATTTTCATCATATAAATTTATTTTTTACTTTTTTTAACTTAGATGAAATTATGATATTTATAATATTTTATTTAATAAAAACTTAAAGTTATCACATTCATATTTTAAATAATATATCATTTTTAATATAGGGTTACCCAATATATATATTCTACTATAAATATTATTATGAAATATAGAAGATTTATATTCATCATGGTATTTTATTTTTAATTTTTAGTGAATAAATAAGTATAATAAATAATTACACAACACTTATGCGGTAATTATTTTATGAATGGAAATATCAAATAATTGTTATTAAAAATAATAAAATAAATATAATTTAAAATATTTAATGTAATAAAATAATTTTATAGAATTTCATTGACCTATTAGGGATATAATGAAATATTTTTTTTGAAATTAACTTGTTATCTTGATATTTTTAAAATTCAAAGTAATGAATAGTGTCAAAATTGACACTAATGATATTTTATCAAAATAATATTATATTAAACTATTTAAAAATCATAAGACGTCATTAAAAATAATTTTAATGTGGTATAAAATGTTTTAATTTTTTCATTTACAGTCTAATTGACATCACATAAGTAAAACTTGCAACCTATTGATATTAAAAAAAATTACCTTAATTAAAATTAAAATAGGTTAATTAGGGGTTAATTAAAATGATAAGGTTTAAAATAATACCAAAACTTATCTAAAATGTATTTTATGATGATATTATAGACTTATATAATTTTATATTATAATCCATGTAATATTGGAGGTATTTGGATTGATATTGAATTTATTATAAATTAATATTTTTTGAAATTACAAGAGTTCCCTCACCTCAATTATAAAAGGGAACCTCCTCCCATACTTATTCACATCACTTTGAGCCTTAAATCCTGACCATACCCTAAACATTTCTCTTATAAACTTACCTATACACATTATATATGTTTTTTTATTCTCAAAATACTAACCCTATTCTCTCTAAGAGGGTATCTAAAGGGAGTTCACTGAAGAAAAGGTAATCATCTCCACCGACTCTTTCAACATTATTTCTTATTCTACTTCCTATTCATGTTTTTTTTTCATTATAAAGTAATAAATATAGTATCACCTATATTCTGAGATTTTTTTATGATTATTAAATAATAACATTCTACCTTTTATCCATCCTACGAAAACAAAAGCATAGTGTGTGTGTGTGTACGTCTTACCATCTCCATGTTATGGTGTAATCTGTTTTTCAACACCACTTTATTTGGATGGTTATAATGATAGAAATAATAGATATATATAAAAATTATAACATTATATTTATTCTATAATATATATATGTATCATCCACTTCCATACCCTTTTACCATTAAGAGAATGATACCATCGCGCGTGCATACGTACGGCCAACTGTCTCCACGCCGTGATGGGATTAATTTTCCATGTTATCCATTAAAGAATGATTATGTAAATATATAAAATGAATAAATATGATATATATTACCTTAATATAATTCTTTATATTATGTAACTATATCCTATACACAATAAAATGGTCTTATATGATAAAGAATGCATAGAAAAATGAAGCAGTTAATACCCGAAAGAAGGGTAATAATGAAATATTATTAATAAAAATGTGATAAAATGATATAATATGATCATATATGATTTAATAAATATGAATATGGATCTAGTATAAATTAATAACATTCTTTAAACCATTATAAATGAGGATTAGATACGCATGAAGTATATCAGACTTAAGGTAAGGGTTAATTTCACAATATCATTATTATTCAGGATTATTTATATGAAAATATATACTGGGGGATATTTATCTTCCATTTCCATGTTTATTAAAAAAATCCAAAATATTTTTACTATTCTTCTATAATTTTTTAATTTCATTTTTACCCATGAGTGAATTTTTACTGAATGATTTTCAAGGAATATTTTTTTCATTTTCCAAACAAGGTACTTTGTGACTTTTCTGGAAAAAGTAAAAAAGGAGTGTTTTTTTAACATATATAGAATGAATGGATTTTTTCACTTTTATAATGCCTTAATTATTTAAGTATTCCCTTACAATATTACAATTTTATTTTCAAATAAAATTTTTTTCTTTTAAAATTGCACATTATTTTAATAAAAGAAAACATTTTCAAAGTATAAAGGAAATTTTCCTCTAGAATTAATTTCAAGTTATCTCTCAAAATTATTTTGCATCTATGATAACATTCTTTAATGTTACGTATTATTTTTTGGGGATATTTTTTAGGGATACTATCCCTACTATTTCTATGGTTGATTTATGGTTATGAAGGAATGATATTTATGAAACCCATTTCATTTCCATGGGTTATGTTATGATTGAATGATGTTTATGAAACTCATTTCATTACATGAGTTCTGATATGATGAATGATTTATGTTCTTATGGAACACATATGTATGGTTTTCATTATGTGATGTGTGGTAACTATATCTCCCTCCAATGTATTGGGTAATTATTTATATCTCATGAGATAGATATGACTAGAATGGGAAGTGAAATTGATTCGGTAATACAGGACTGGAATGGGAGTAAACTCAGTTTATTAAAGGACTTTGTCCACTATAATGGTATTAGCAGTAATCCTTGACAAATATGAAAATTATTCTCTATTCTTATGTGTATTCCAAAATTTCATGTATTATGTTATACTCCCATGAATTATGTTCTTTTATTCTTCTATACTTCATATATTATGAACTTCTATGATTTATTTCATGACTCAATATCATAATCCTTGATATGAAAGATAAATTTTTCAAATGTTAAGTTTATGTTTATATTCCCTTATAATTATTTTATCTTCCTTAATTACACTTACTGATCATCTAATCTCACCCCTTTCTTATGTTTTTTTTTCCTATGATATGAAGAAATCTTTTAAGTAATATATTTTAAAAAGGGATTCAGTTATGAAGGAATAAATGGGAGATGATGTTGATGTTTTATAAATCAGTTTTTTATGCTTCCATGTTTCCAAAGACACTAAACCTATATAGTTCTAGTGTATTTTTGTTATGTTTTTTAATTAATATTATTCTATTTAGATTTAACATCTATGTATGAAAAGTATGGTCCATTATAGTTGGTATCATAGAAAAGTTTAGTTAACCTTTGGAAACTAGGATCATAAAACCTTAGTAAGAGCTCTGATGATAAGTTTAAGTATATGATGCAATCCTAGATTGTTGGTAACTATCATAAATAATCTAAGATAAAACCTAAGGTTTCCTAAATTAAAATTTTATAATTAATTTTCCTTGATTATGTTGTTTTCTCGCTATAATTAGTGTTTCTCACACTATAATTTTTTGTTTTAGTTAATGGATAGAACCTGAAGAAACCACGTTAATACTGAATGCGACAGACAATGCAATGATTTTACTCCTGATAAAAATAATGTTATGGGATATTAAATGAAAAATAGTTTACCCATTCTTATACAAATTTCTCAAGATATGAATCATGATATACTTCCAAACACACAAAGGAGAGAGGAACATTCTATTGATTCCTTCATGAGGCTGCATCAACCTTCTTTCATTGGGTATTTTGATCCAGTAATGGCTAAATAATGGATCAATACCACTAAAAATATATATTTAGTTCTAAAATTTTCATAACATGAGAAATTTATTTTCGAATTATATCATTTGGAAGGTGAAGTAGATTAATGATGTGATCTCATACAGAATACGAGGAAACAAGATTAAATTGAATCCATGGAATGGGATGAGTTAAAGAACTTGTTTTTCAATAAGTAATTTCATTTTATTCTTCAAATTAATATAGAGAAATATTTCCTTGAGATTAATCAAAAGTATGATGAATCTATTGGTACCTACGAATAAAATTTTATAATAATGTCAAGCTATACTTCTAAAATTATCATCCAACTTGAAATTAAGTCTGATCAATTCTTCAATGGATTAAAACAAATCCTATTAATGGAATTATCCATAAGGGACTTCAGTAGCTATAAAAAACCGTTCGATGTGATCTTAAGGTTGAAATGGATATTGGAGTTACTCATCAATATTATGGGTTTTATAAGGAGATAAAAATGGAATTCAATGGAAAATATAAAAATAATAGTGAAAAGAATTTGATTTTTCCTTTATTCTCAAAGTGTAGAAAAAAACATAGAGGAAATTATCTTAAGGGTACTATTAAATTTTTTAATTTTGGGAAATAAATTTATCAGGAAATTGACTGTTGAAGTGATGGGAAAAAGATAGATAATTATGAAAATAGATAAAAGGCTTTATAGAATTCACCTCCCACACTTAAATGCTTCAAGTTTAATTAAAATGGGAACTATGATAAATAATTCCAAAATCTGATGGTTATTGATGATGATCTATATTAGAAACCTCTTAAGGCCAAATATAAAGGAAAATCGCATGCGATTACTATTAATTATGTGGAGTACGACAACGAATTTGTGAAAGTTACACTTAGCATCCACTCTAAAGTAGCTAATGTTTTATTTGATCCTGGATCCACACACTCTTTTATTTATATATAATTTTCTAAGGGTGTCAACATATTACCTCAATAATTATATATTGAGTTATCTAGGAAAACTCTTAATGGCACAACGATCACATCAAAAGTTTATAATTATTCTCTGGTTGAAGTTTGTAGGAAAATGCTTCATGAAAATCTTATGATACTTCCTTTAGTTTAATTTTATGTGATTCTTATCATGTATTGGATTTCACTATATGGATCTCATATCAATTTCTAAGTAAGGGAAGTTACATTTCATATTATGAATGAATCTATGATCATATATCATTGAAAATATGAATATTAACTTCCAATGGAAATTAATTTCATCTTGTGGGTCTTAATTACTATAAATAAAGGTTATCTATATCATATGGTTCAGAAGAAACTCACTATTAAGAATACACATGTTGTACGGGAGTTTTTTGATGTCCTTCTGAAAGAATTTCTAGGTCTTCCACCAAATTATGAAGTTGATTTTTCAACAGAACTCATGGTAGGTGTTATGCCTATTTCAAAGACTCCTTATAGAATGGACCTAATTGAGTTGATATAATTAAAGAATCAACTCTAAGAGAATATTAACAAGGGGTTCATATTCCCTTGTTCATAACCTTGTGGTGTACCTATTTTATTTTTTAAGAATAAATATGGTTCGATGAGACTCTGAATTGATTATCGAGAACTTAACAAGATCACTCTCAAGAACAAATATCATCTCCCCCATATTGATGACTTATTTGATCAACTACATGGAGCTCAATACCTTTCCAAGATTTATATTTGTTATGGATATCATTAATTGAGGTTTAATAAGGAGGATATACCCAAGGTAGAATTTTTTACAAGTTATGAACACTATGAATTTATAGTGATTCCTTTTGGTCTTACTAATTCCCCTACTATATTCATGGATTTAATGAATAGAGTATTTTGAGACTATATTGATCAGTTTTTGGTAGTCTTTATAGATGATATTCTTGTATATTCAAAGAGAAAGTAAGAACATGAAGATCACTTAAGGGTTGTACTAAAGACCGTGATAAAGAAGAAGATTTATGAAAAAATTACCAAGTGTGAATTTTGCCTTCATAAAGTTTCATTTTTAGGTCACATAATCTCAATAGAGGGGATGACTATGGATCCATAAAAGAAAGAAGTTGTTAAACGTTGTCCTAGGCCAACAAAATAAACTCGGATATGAATTTTTCTTGGTTTGGTTGGATATTATTGATGTTTTTTGAAATATTTCTCATGGTTATCTAATCCACTCACCAAGTTGACTTAGAAAGAAGTCTTATTCATATGGATAGAGGAATGTAAAGAGAATTTTAAGGAACTGAAAAGAATGTTAGTTAGTAAACCTGTGCTCACACTACCCTATAGTGAAGAAAGGTTTGTGATCTATAGTGATGTATCAAATAAGGGTATGGGATGTGTTCTCATGAAAAATCATATGGTGATATATTATTCCTCAAGATAATTAAAAATCCATGATCAAAATTACCCAACTCGTGATTTGGAGTTAACTTTAGTAATTTTTCATTGAAGATATGAAGGCATTATATTTATGGAGAAAGGTGTGACATATATACTGATCATAAATGTTTAAAGTATATTTTCACTCAAAAGAATCTGAATATGCACCAAAGAAGATGGTTGGAGTTGATTAAATATTATAATTGCTCAATACATTACCACCATGGGAAAGCAAATAAGGTGGTGGATGCTTTGAGTCAAAAGGACCATGTTATCCTATCTATCATGAGGATCACAAAATATCCAATATTTATAGATTTCCAAAGGATGGATCTAGAAATTTTAAAGGAAGGGGAGACATATTATCTGGATCAAATGAATGTCCCATTATCTATATAAGTTAAGATTAAGGAGGAGTAGAAGGAATATTCATAGATACAAAAGAAGGTGAGAAATTTTCTTGAGTTAAACTTTGATTTTGATGGAATAATATTGTTTTTATTCCTCCCATGCCATAATTAAAGAAGGATCTATTCGATTAGGCTCAATTTTCATCATTCTCTATTCATCCTGGAATCAAAAAGATGTATAGGAACCTGAAAGAGTATTTCTAGTTGAATAGAATAAAGAGATATATTGAAGAGTATGTTTCTTACTGCTTGGTTTTTTAGAAAGTTAAGGCTAAGAGATATAAATATAATGGTATGTTACAACTATTACCCAAACCAGAATGGAAAGGTGAAACATCACTATGGATTTTTTCATCAGACTTCCCAAAACATCTAAAAACCATAATTCTATATGGGTTATAGTTTCTCGCCTTAAGAAGTTAGCACATTTTATTACTATCGGAGAATATTTATCTCTTGATCATCTTTCCAGAATATATACTAAGGTAGTGGTGAGATTGGATGGAGTACCACTTTCCATTATATCTAATTAAGATCTAAGGTTTGTCTTGAAGTTCTGGAGAAGTATTCAGCAGGATCTGGATAAATGGATAATTTTCATCACTGCCTATCATCCTTGGATATATATTCAATCTAAGAGGAAAATTTAAACTCTATAATACTTGTTAATATCTTTATCTATGGATTTAAAATGTGGTTGGGATCAATGCCTACCTTTAGTATAATTTTCTTAAAACAATGGCTTTCACTCCAATATTCATATGAATCCTTATGAATCCCTCTATGGTAACAAGTGAATAACTTTAATATGATGAAATTAAGTTAGAGAAAGAAATCTATTGGAACCTGATCTAGTTGAGGAAATGGAAGAGAATTTTATATTTATTTAACAACACATAAGAGAAACTCAGAGTCGACAAAAACTTTATGTTGACAATCGTAGAAAAGACCTAGAGTTTGAAGTGGGTGATAAGGTATTTCTTTGAATATCTACCTAGAATAGAGTGATGATATTTAGAAATAATGGAAATATAACCCTAGGTATATTGGTCCTTTTGAAATTCTTTATCATTTTGAGAAGGTAGCTTATAAATTGATGCATCTACTGAATCTCTGTCAAGTTCATGATGTGTTCCATGTATCTTTCCTGAGAAAGTGCATATCCGATTATTTACATGTACTAAACTCATAATTCATACCACTGGAGTAAGATATTTATTATAAAAAAGAACTGATATATATTTTGGATCGTAGATAAAAATTTCTATGAAACAAGACCACTCGCTTGGTTAAAGTTTTATGGTAGAACCACAAATTTGAGGAAGCTATGTGAGAACCTGAGGATGTGATGAGGCAAAGGTATTCTCATATTTTTGTATCCAAGTGATGAATTTTGAGGTAAAAATTCATTTTAATGGGGGTTATAATGTAACACCCGGATATTTTTATAAAATATTTCTCTTTAAATAATTTTAATGCATCAATAGCTTGTGTTTCACGCAACCGTGAGTTTAAACAAATCGTGAGACATTGTAACTATAATCTGACCATTAAATTAGTGGTAATAAATATGAGTAACTATTTTATGAAATAAATATAAATATATTAATCAATATGAATTTATTAGTAATTTCTTAGAAAATAATTTCACAATTTTAGTAAAATCACGTTATTCTTCAAAAATACGTTTTCTCTAAAAATGAATTTTTGTTTTTTTTATGAATGAATATTAATTTTTGTAAGTTATATAAAATTTATTTGAAAAAATTAATTTCATTTTTTGAATTCATCATGTCAAAATTATCTTAAAATTATTTTTTTATAATTTTCTGAAAACATTTATTTCGTAATGAATAATGAAAATACTGATTTTATTGAAAATTGTATTTTATTTTAAAGTATTTACAAGGTAAAATTATGTTTTGGATTATTTTTTAATTTTAATTAGTTAATTTTAATTTAAAATAATCCAATAGTGTTTCTTGAAAAGGATTTTATACACTAATTTATTATAAAAACATTTTATGTTTTAAAAGGGAATTCTTCCAAAAAAAATTCTTGACGTTTTACCAATTTTATTTTCTAAAAATTATATGTTATTAATTTTGAAAAATCGATACCAAATTTAGATTATAAAGGTCCAAATTTAGTTAATCATTTCCTTTTATTTTTACCATTGTGAATAGTAAGCTTGGTAAAAATAATTACTATGATAAAGAATAAATTGGGTAATTTAGATTAAAAATAAAATAAAAAAGACTATAAAATGACTCTAACAAATGCCAAAATTTTATTAGATGAACATAATTAGACCCTTAACACATAAGGATCAAAATTAATTTTTTTAATAGACATTTGATCATGAAAATGACTTATATAATATTTAAATCAAAGAAAGTCACAAATTGTCACTTTCTTTGTCTTAAATATCCCTTATGTGTCCACATGGGGAAAAAAGATATGTTATGAATGAATATAAATTTATATCCTTAAATTAATAAAAATATTTTCATGAAATAAATTTATTTTTTAATTTTTGGGTCACTTAGATGATATTATGATATTTATAATATTTTATTTAATAAAAATTTAATGATGTTACATTCATGTTTAAAATAATATATCATTTTTAATATAGGGTTACCCAATATATTTTTTTTTTGAAAGAATACCCAATATATATATATATATATATATATATATATATATTCGAATATAAATATTATTATAAAATATATAATATTTATCTTTATCATGGTATTTTATTTTTAATTTTTAGTGAAGAAATAAGTATATTAAAAAATTACACAACGTTGATGCGGTAATTATTTTATTAATAGAAATATAAAATAAATGTTATTAAAAATATTAAAATAAATATAATATGAAATAATTAATCTAATAAATGAATTTTCTATATTACCTTACCTTCTAGGGATATAATAAAATATTTTATTTGAAGTTAAATTGTTATCTTGTTATTTTTAAAAGTCCAAGTAATGGATAGTTTCAAAAATGAAACTAATGACATTTTATCAAAATAATATTTTATTAAATTATTTAAAAACCATAAAACATATTTAAAAATAAAAAATAATTATAATTTGGTCAAAATGTTATAAATTGTTCATTTATGGTATAATTTACATCACATAATTAAAAATTAACCTTTTAATATTAAAAAACTTATTACCTTAGTTAAAATTAAAATAGGTTAACTAAGAGTTAATTAAAATGATAAGGTTTAAAATAATATTAAAACTTGTCTAAAATCTATTGGATTATGATATTACAAACTTATCTCGTCTTATCATCAAATCCATGTAATTTTGGAGGTATTTAGATTGATATTGAATTTATTATAAATTAATATTTTTTGAAATTCCAAAAGTTCTCATCACCTCGATTATAAAAGGGCACCTCATCCCTCACTTCTTCACATCACTTTGAGACTTAATGCTTGACCTTCCCCTACAAATTTATATTATAAACTTCTTGAAACACATTCTAGAGGCTCTGGTCTTCTCAAAAGACCAACCCTAGTGTCCCTAAGAGGATATTTAAAGGGGGTTCACTGAAGAATAGGTAATCATATTTACCGACTCTTTCAATATTATTTATTTTTCTACTTCATCTTCATGTGTTGTTTCAGTTATAAAGTAAAAAATATAGTATATCCTATATTTGGAGATTTTATTATGATTATGTAACAACCATATTCCACCATTTATCCATCCTATGAAAAACAAAAGCACCACGTGTGTGTACGTATGGTTTAATGTCACCATGCCATGGTGTAATATGTTTTTCATCACCACTTTATTTGGATGGGTATAATGATAGAAATAATAGATATATATAATAATTATAATAGATTTTTTTCCCATTATTGCATTGTAATAATCAATAGAAGATTCCCTCTAGTGATGATTCACACGTGTTCCAAAAATCTCCAAATATCGTTGTAGGAATCTTCGGGTTATAACATGGAAGATCCTATCGCTTACACCGTCCGCCTTTAATCACATTTAGAAATGCTTCCAAAGAGTTCTCATGGATCTCTCTTGAATTGAGAGTGGGAGTTTGAGGAATATTTATCTCTGTTCTTGCAAGCATTCTTGGAGGTGGGACCTCTCTAGGTCTTGATAGGATTCTCTAAATCTATTGTGCATGACCAAAACAAATGAATTGGATCTCAGAGAAAATAATATAACTGGGTTTATATATATATAGGGTTAGAAATAAATAATTTTACAAGTTCCCCTTATTATTTATTTAATCCCTACGTAACCCCATGTCAAATAATAAAATATTATTATTATTATTTCTCAACATGCGCTTAACTTGAAAATTAAATTAAATATTATTTAATTAAATAATATTCAATATTTATTATTTATCACTGTACTAGTAAACTTGGTTCGTTATTCCTCTATAATATTTATCGATCCTTGAATAGTGACTATTTATTTATTAAATAAATATCACCACACTATTCACCAATAAAAAAATAAATATTATATTCACTAAATAGAAAATAAATGTTTATTCAATATTCTGCTCACATTATATTCTCTCGAATAACTAGTGACAGAATATATGCGATCAAGAAAACATGAATAATTATTAAACCACGTGCAATAATAATATGTATTCAACTAGTCAACTAATAAATATTATTATTATTATTTAACTAAGATTCTGGATACATTTAGTGTGTGACCCTCTAGGCCTCTTTCTCAGTGGCATTAGGCGAAGAAGCCTAAAGTCCAAGGTTAGAATCTAGAAACATAGCAAGGAACCCATATATAAATAAGTTAATGATGAAATTTCATAATAGCTCATACGGATGATTACTGTGTAATATAATCCATTTATCATGATATCTATAATCAATCAGGTTGCATGTCGGTGCCATCAACCTATGTGCTCGATGTCTCCTTCTTTGACTTCCCAAAAATTGAACTTACCTATAGAACACCATGGACATGGATTTATTTAGGCTATCTAATTTACATCAAAGAGACTGATATATCAACTTATATTAAAGAACATAAGGTATAAATCATTTCTCGCATTATTCAATAATGAATTATTACTCATGACACGCCCAACGTATCCTACCTCGTTGCGAACATCTGTCATCATAGTTTTCATCAATACATAAAAGTACATGAATCAAAAAAAATAATTAATATTCATCATAAATTATAAGGATCAATACATAAATACAAAGATACGAACATCTAGTGACACATATAAATGTGTATTTCATACTGGCGGGTCTCGTTCTCATAATATCCTACTAAATATTACTAAGGACATAGACCATGAGAAGGTACCTAAAAGACTTATGAGTCACCATCCCTAACAGCATGTATCATTTGTTTTCCTTGAATGATATCATCCGAATATAGAACATATATTTAAGAATAGTGTCGTATCACTTCTAGTTTCTCATCATAGTAGGGAACTGCTATAACCTTTTAGTGTGACAGCTACTTTTAAGACAATATCACATACTATGTTATGTAGAAGAACAATCATGATGTGATAAGAAGTTTATTAATATTCAAAACTATGAATATAGGTTATCATAAAGTAAAAAAATAAGTTTGTTCTAGGGTACCAACCAACATACTCCCACTTATACTAGAGTCAATTTCTAACATCCTTCAGTCTACTAGCTATCACATGATACTCATGCTTCTGCAGAGATAGGACTTTAGTAAAGGGGTATTCCACATTCTCTTCCATGGGTAATCTTATCATTGCAACCTCACTCCTTTGATAAAAATCCCTTAAGAGGTGATACTTTAAAAGTATATTATTTGTATGTTGGTGTGATCTTTGCTCTTTCAAGATCCATCATTTTAGTATTATCAGAATACAATGTGATAGGATCTTTACTGCTAGGTGTCTCATCAAGATCTTATACAAAGTTCCAAATCCAAATAGCTTCATTTTCTACATCATAAGCTACTATATACTCAGAATCTATTGTATAATCAGCAACAACTGGTTTCTTTGAACTCTTTCAACTCACAGCTCCTCTATTGAGATAGAAAACATATCCTGACAATAACTTCAAATCATTTTGATCTGTCTAAAAACTAGCATCAGTATAACCTCTCATGACCATCCCCTCATCTCCTTCATACACCAGGTGCATATCATTAGTTCTTCTCATATACTTAAGGATAGCCTTAACATTAGATAAATGTCGTTATCCTGGATCTTCTTGATATCTTCCTACCATGCTCAGTGTATAGGTAACATCAAGTCTAGTACATAATATGGCATCCATGATTAATCCTATCATTGAAGCATATGGGATCTTACTCATTCTCTCTTTCTCCTATTATGTCTGATGAAACACTTTCTTAGAAATATTTAAGCCATGTGACATTGTAACTAATCCCCTCTTATATTGTTCCATACTAAATCTATTTATTATCTGGTCAATATATATACATTGACTTAGTCCAAGAAGCCTATTGGATCTATCACAAATGATCTTGATCCCTATAATGTAGGTTATTTCACCTAAGTCCTTTATGAAGAAACATTTGTTTAACCAATCCTTAATAGACTATTAGTATGTTGTTTCCAATAAGTAATATGTCATCAACATATACTACTAGTATAATGACCGTATTCCCACTAAACCTCTTATAAAACCACGGATCACATTCATTATTAATGAAACCAAATTATTTTATGTATTCATCGAATCAAATGTTCCATAACCAGGATTCTTGCTTCGATCCATGAATAGATATCACAACTTGAAAATCCTTTTGGAATCACCTGGAGTCACAAGACCTTCTGTTTGTGTCATATATTCATCTTTCTAAAGGTTACTATTAAGGAATGTAGTTTTGACATCCATCTTCCAAATGTCATAGTCATGGTAATCTATTGTAGAAAGAATAATTTTGATGGATTTAAACATGGAAACTAGTGAGAAGGTTTCATCATAGTCAATTCCTTGATGTTGTTTAAACCCTTTAGTCACTATCCTTGCTTTATAGTTATTTACATTACCTTACATGTCCATTTTTCTTTTGAATACATGTTTGCATCCTATGGGATTTACATCAACTGGCGCATCAACCAAAACCCAAACTTAGTTCTAACACATGGAATCCATTTTAGAATTCATAGATTATTTCTATATTGCAGCTTCTAAGATCTCTAATTCTTCCTTGTATGATAGAGTTTCATCATTTTCAACCAATAATAATTCACCATATTTGATGACTATAAAACCATGTCTATCTTTTTCCCTTACCTCTCTTACACTCTTACACAGTACTTTTGTTTTAGGAACTACTTGTTCCATAGGAACATATAGAATTTGTTTTGGTACCAACTCATGTATATCTTGAGCATAAACTTCATCTAAGTTAGTATTTCTACCACTATCCTTTTTTAGGATGTTATAACTATCAAGAAATATTTATTTTCTAGAAACAGTCGCTTTCTTTTCTAAGGGATTATATAGGTAGTATCATTTTGTTTCCTTAGTGTGCCTTATAAAGACACACTTGTGCCTTGGGGTGCTAGTTTTTTCCCTGATAAGGCCTTAACAAATGCCACACAACCCCATAAATGTGTATTTCGTGAAATGGGTTTCCTTCCACTATATAACTCTAAGGGAATTTTTTTCCACTTTATTTGGTACTTGGTTTAATTTGTATGATGCAGTTTGTAATGAATATCCCTAAAAGGATAATGGAAGATCTGCATGACTCATCATCAACCATACCATGTCTAACAAGGTATGGTTCCTCATTTCACTAACACCATTCCACTATAATGTGTAAGGTGGGGTGAGTTGAGATAAAATCTCAAACTCTTACAGAAATTTGATGAACTATTGGTTAAGATATTTTTCACCTCAATCTGATCGAAGATTATTTATATTCGTTCCAAGTTAATTATCTACTCCATTCTTGAATTCTTTGAATTTCTCAAAGGAATCAAACTTATACCTCATCAAGTATGTATATCCATATCCAAGTCATCAATAAAAGTTATGAAGTAAGAATATATACCTCTATATTCTACTGTAAATGGTCCACACACATCAATGTGTACCAATCCTAGAAGCTCTGTAGACCTTTCACCCTATCCACAAAATAGTGGTTTGGTCATTTTTCCTTATAAACAAGCATGACATCTTTCAAGTGGTTTTATCTCAAATGAGTCTAAATAACCATCTTGATAGAGCTTTGTCAAATTCTTCTCATTTACATGACCAAGATAGTGATTTCATAGTTGGGTGTTATATGAGTCATGTGAACATGATTCATTATCAATTTTCAATACTTGGTTTTTATAATTTAATAGATAAAGACCTTTATTTAAATTTTCCATACCATAACATATGTTGTATTAATAAAAGAAACAAATTTTATTTTCAAACTTGAAAATAAACCCATCTATTTTTAGGAATTATATAGAAATTATTTTCGTGGTAACCATAGATACATAATAACAATCTTTTAAAACCAAAACCATTCTCATTGGAAATGAAAGGTGGTAGTCACCAATGTCTAGAGAAACTAGCCTCACACCATTGGTAGCCCGTACATCCACCTCTCCTCTAACAATCTTTCAGAATCTACTTGGTTACTACATTTAAATACAGATGTGAGCACCACAAGCTATATATAATACCCAATGTGTGAATATTAAAATATTACACTTGATAACGAACAAAACTTTAGTTTCCCCTTGCTTATGGGTTCATTTCCTCTTTCAGTGTCCTAGATTTCTACATGAAAAATATACCACCTCATTTTCCTTACCCTATCTATGGATCTTCCTCTTCTTGTAAGGATGAGGCTCGGGAGATTTAGACTTGTTATGAGTCTTGGGACCCTTTTCCTTATTCTTCCTTTTCTTTTTCACTATAAGGATCGTGGTTTTATCATGCCCCATGTCCTTATCCACTCGGATAATCAAAGTAATAAGTTTTGAAATACTCTTCTTATTATTTATCATATTGTAATTAACAATAAAACTTGAGAAGGTATTGGGTAGTGATGAAAGTATAATATATGTACGTAGCTCATATGGTAATTTAATTCCTAATATGTTTAAGCATTCAATGTAGCTGATAATTTTTACTGCATGAGGCCTAGCTGGTGCAGACTCTCCAAGCTTAGTTATAAACAAATCATTAGAGATATCGTACCTCTCTTTTCTCACCTTCTATTGATATAGATCTTAAAGGTGATACATCATGATATATGCATCCATGTACCCATGTTTATTAAAAAGATCATTGGTCATGGATGATATAATGAAACACTGAACGTTTTTAGCATCGTTAGGATTCTTATCATGGAGATATAACTCTTTATCACTTTCATCATTGCTAGGAACATCAGTAATAGTTTCTTTCATCACATACAATTTCATTTCATGGATAAGTATAACATGTAATCGCCTTTTACACTCTTTGAAATTTGTGTTAATGAGAAGGTTATACTTCTCAAGTATGGATCATAGTGATATGTTTGAATTCATTTTATTATTATTTCTAAAAAATAAGATGAGCACAATTTTAGTGATTTATCTGATAAAATTTAGATAAATAAATAATAATTATATTTATTATTCTCCCAATATTTTATCGAAACCCAATATACCTCACCATTGTATTAAAAATATATTTTTTCTTGAACATTCTAGTGGCAAGGATCCATATTCCCCTTCTCATTACCCCAACTTTGGTTGGTCAAGAAACTCGAATGGTTTTAAGAAGGCATTCCAAATGCCAACTATATTAACTCACAGTTCCTTGATCTATTGAGTGGGCTCCCCAATCCTAATATCCTTAAATTGGATTTCTTCAACCCTTTCCTCTCAGTTACACCAAGTCCTTATTTAGTAGTCAACCCTTTGTGTTAACTAAGTTAATTCAACCCAAAACTTCAAGTTATAATTCCCTCCTCCAATGGCCTGAAGGCCTTAATTTTTTATTGATTTTTGATAATCCACCTTTCAAGGGGTGAGGTGGAACCCTTACAAGGCCCGTAGGCGTAAGCATTACATGGCCCATAGGCCTTAGAGGAATTCATTTCCCGTAGGCTTCAAACATTACATACAACCCATACTAACTACTTGGAACTGCTCCTCCCCAGCATCTTCATCGTGAAATCAGCATCTTCATCCCCAATAATTTAAATCACTCCAACTTTGGCTGGTCAAGTACTTTGAACTGTGGTTTGATTTTAGCTAAACTAGTGGAAGGCTATACCGACATAATATATATAATTGAGGGATTTTATCCTTTTATGCATAAATTTACATTTATTATCTTTATTACATGCTTGTTAATATAAATTGTATTTACTTAAGTGATTAACCATTTCTTAGATAATATTTATGCATAAGACAATTTATTTTAGTTCTATCTTGCATGCTTGTTAATTTCATTAATTCATGTGATCGCAAAAAAACATCCATAATGAAATAACCATGAAACTTGATAGAAATAAAATAATAAATTGGTACGATCATGATATTTTACTAATGATTAGTTTATCTGGTAGTTGATAAACTAACCATTGACCTAGGGGAAAAACACATTGAACCAATTAAGGTTCATGTTATAGCTTTACACCTATCCACCTATGTAACTCTCTTTAATTGGTTTTAACTAAACTCCAAACTTGAACCACCTCTATTATATTGGGATATCCATCCATTACATATGATTTTACTCAAACACAGGTGAGGGGAACAATGGTTTTACATAAAAGAAACCATGGGTACACAGACCCTTACATAAAAATAGGAGAGAAGACATACAGGCCAACAATTTAATTTAATAATAAATTAAATGAAATAAATCTCATACAAAGGTATGGTCTATGCTTATGATCATCTATATACATGAAACAAATTACATATTTAATAAAACTAGCATTAAATTCTTAATTGTTCTTATTTAAGATAAATCATGCTCGAATAAATTAATTATCTTCTCCAGTTAATCAATTATTTTATCTTTTTTCTCATCTAAATTTCCTTGATATTCTCATCCATCATAATTTTAAATAAATTAAATAAATTTATTTGAAATTAACTATGTACATAAATATAACTTGGATAAATCATGGTGAATACCCATCTGAATCTACCCAACATTTATTATACTTTTATATAGTTTATTCTTTATGGCATATAGATACCTAACATATCATGTACTTTCATTATGTGAAGTATTAACTTAATGATTACAAGAATTACATGATTTTTATATAACATGTCATGCTTTAATGCACATAAATTAACAAGTGTAATACAAATCATACACGATATACAGATATAAACATTATTTATATGTTAATTAAACATTTATATATATATTAAAACCTATCACATGGCATTTCCTATCAACTTAATGACCACATTAAAGCACATGTCAATAAGGTTTACATAATATAAGAAATAAATTTTAAATATTCGTAATTTGGTATAATTACATCTCGTGTATAGCCAAGCTACACGGCATGTACATATCTCACCATGTATCTTAGACGTACACCTAGGTGCTTGGCATGTAAATTGTGCCCCTAAAAATTGGAGTACATGGTGTGTATAAGAGACTATAAGGTGTGTAGTCTCCGAGTTACACAGTCACCAGTCAGGTAGGCTCTGTATGGTAATACATGGCCAGTATATGACTCAAATGGACTACACTCCATGTATATGGGCTATAAGATGTGTAATTTGGATGACTGTGTGCCACCCCAACCTGGTCAACATGCGGTGTAAGAAATAAATACATTTCATGTCATCAATGCACACGGTTTGAATTAATTTCAAAATTAATTTCTGGTACATTGAACATAAGTACACAGTGTGTAACTTTAGTTACACGGCATGTACTCCTATGTTATTTAGACATAATCCTTGGAACCTCTGGATGAGTTCTTCATTTTTATTTCATTTATAAAATTAATCGTATTGATTATATTTATGATGATTGAAGGAGGAAGAAGTGGATATCAAAATTCAGATTAAAAGTAACAATTAAACGTGAATTTAAAACTAAATCAAAAATGCATAAATCAGTAAATGATATTTAAATAATTATAAATAATTATGTGACCGCTCTGATACCACTTGTAGGTTATGAACATAGCAGAAGCATGCGATGGGTCAAGCCCAACTTTACTTTTTTCCATGATCGGTGATTAATTTGAGATTTTACACAATATTGAACATCGTGATCAACAGGATTAAATAAAATAAATAGATAATGGATAGAAAATTCAAACCAGATAAAGGATCATCACATATTATTTATAATTAATTTTATTAATTAAAGAATTAACTTGATGTAATTATTTCTTCATTGATGGATCTAATAAGAGATCTGCATTGTTTTGTCATTATGTTGTAGGAATCAAGATAATATCCTCTCTAGTAGTGATCCACATGTGTTCCACAGATATTTGAATGTTATCATAGGAATATTTGAGTGCTAGCACAGTGGATCCTCTCACTTGCGTTGCCCACCTTTGATAACATCGAGAACCGCTTCCAAATCATTCGCTTGGATCTCTCCTGACTTGAGATTGGGAGGTGGAGGAATATCACTCTCCATTCTTAGGAGCATTCTTGGAGGAGGGATCTCTCTAGGTTTTGAGATGATTCTCCAAATTTATTATGCACAACCAAAACAAATGAATTAGATCTCAGTGAAAATAAAATAATTAGGTTTATATATCATTGGGGTTAGAAATAAATAATTGCACAAGTGCCCCTTATTATTTATTTTATCCCTACAGAACCCCATCTAAAATAATAAAATATTATTATTATTATTTCTTCATAGGCACTTAACTTGAAAATTAAATGAAATATTATTTAATTAAATAATATTCCATATTTATTATTTTTCACCGAACCATTAAACTTGGTCTGACATTCCTATAAAATATTTATCAGGACTTTAATAATGACTATTTATTAAATAAATATCACTACATTATTTTCCAATAAATAAATAAATATTATATTCACTAAATAGAAAATAGATATTTATTAAATATTCTTCTCACATTATATTCTCTCAAATAACTGGTGATAGTATATTTGCGATCAAGCAAGCATGAATAATTATTAAACCACGTGCGAGAATAATATTTATTCAACTTTTTAAATAATAAATAATATTATTATTATTTAACTGAGATTCTGAATACACTTAGTATGTGGCCCTCTAGGAATCTTTCTCATTGGAATTAGGAAAATCATCCTAAAGTCTAAGGTTAGCATCTAGAAACATTCCAAGGCATCCGTAGAGAAACAAGTTAATGACACAATGACATAATACCTCATATGAATGCTTAATGTGTAATATAATACATTTATCATTATGTCTCTAATCAACCAGGTTATATACCGGTGCCATCAACCCATGTGCTCGATGTCTTTTTCTTTGAATTTCTATAAATTGAACTTTCCTATAAAAAACCATGGTCATGGATTTATTTAGGCAATATCATTTCCATAAAAGGGCCTAAGATATCAACATCTATTAAATAATAGAAGGGAAAAATCCTTTCTCACATTATTCATTAATGCAGTATTACTCGTGATGTACCCAACATATCCTACCTCTCCAAGATCATCTGTTATCATGTTTTTCTTCAATACATAAAAGTATGTGACTCATAATACTCATTAATAATAATATTAAAGTATAAGGATCAATACACACATCTGCATATAGGAACATCCAATGACACATATAAATGTTGATTTCCTACTATCGGGTCTCATTCTCATAATATCCTACTAGATATTACCAAGGAAATACACCATGAGAAGGTGCGTAAAATTCCTATGAGTCTCCATCCCCGATATCCTATATCATTTGTGTCCCTCAAATGATATCATCCAGCTATAGTACATATATATAAGAATAGTTCCGTAGCACTTTCAGGTTCTCATCATAGTGGGGAACTGTTATGACCTTTTAGTGTGGTAAATAATTTTAAGACATTATCACATACTATGTTATGCAAAATAACAATCATGATATGATAATAATTTTATTAATATTAAAAACTATGAATTTAGATTATCATAAAGTATAAATAATTTGGTTCTAGGGTAGAAACTCCAACATCCATATCATGGAGTAATCTTTTTTTAATCACCACTTTATTTTGATAAATATAATGATGGAAATAATATATATATATAATAATTATAACATGATATTTATTATATAAATATATATGTATATATATATATATAACATCAAATTCCTTACCATTTTTTCATTAAGGGAATGATATCATTTCTCGTACATACATACGGCCTACCATCTCCACGACATGATGCGGTTCATTTTCCATGTTCAAAATTAAAGAATGATTATTGAAATGTATAAAATGAATAAATATAATATATATTACCTTAATATAAATCTATATAATATGGAATTATATACAATTAATAGGAATATGGTCTTATACAACAAAACATACATATAAAAATGAAGCAGTTAACACCCGAAATAAGGGTAATAATGAAATATTATTAATAAATAGGTGATAAGATGATATAATAGGATGATATATGATTTAATAAATATTAATATGGTTCTGGTATAAATTAATAACATTCTTTAAACCATTATACAGGAGGTTCAGATACACAAAAAGGAAATAATACCTAAGGTAATGGTTAATTTCACAATCACATTATTATTCAGGAATGTTTATATATAAGTATCTACTAGGGAATATTTATCTTTTATGTCCTTGTTTCTTAAAAAATTCCAAAATATTTCTACTATTTTTATACAATTTTATAAATTCATTTTTACCTATGTTTGAATTTTTACTAAATGGTTTGAAAGGAATCTTTTTGTTGTTTTCTAAATAAGGTACTTCGTGACTTCTCTAGAAAAAGTATGAAAGGAATTTTTTTAAACTTATACAACATGAATGGATTTTTCCTCTTTCATAACACCTTAATACCTTAAATCTTCCCTTACAAGCTTATAATCTTATTTTTAAAGAAAATTTTTTATTTTAAAATTGAGTGTCATTTTAAGAAAAGAAAATGTTTTCAAAATAGAAAGGATATTTTCATCAAGAATTGTTTTCAATTGATATATCAAAATTATTTTCCATCTATGATAAAATTATTTTATGTTAATTATGATTTACTAGGGATATTTTTATAGGATAATATCCCTATTATTCGTATGGTTGATTTTTGGTTATGATGGAATGATATTTATTGAACCCATTTCATTTACATGGGTTATGTTATGATTAAATGATGTTTATGAAACATTTTTCATTCCATGGATTATAATATAATGAATTATTTATGTTCTTATGTCACACATATTTATGGTTTCCATTATGTGATGTGTGGGACTTATATATCTATTAAATTCATTGGGTAAATATGTGTATCTCATGATATTGACAATAATGGAAAAAGAAGTGAAACTAGTTCAATAATACAAGACTAGAATGGGATTAAACTCGATTCAGTAAGAGAAATTGTCTGCTATGATGTTCTTGGTAGTGAGCCTTGACTAATATGAAAATGATTTTCTATTCTTATGTGTATGAAACAATTTCATGTATTATGATATACTTCCAAGAATTATGTTCTTTGATTATTTTATACTTCATGTCTTATGAAATTCTATGATTTATTCCATGACTCAATATCATGATCCTTGATATGCAGGATAAAATTTTCAAAAGTTATTTTTTTGTTCTTCTTCCCTCAAACTTATGTTATCTTCCTTTATTACTCTTACTAACTATCTGAGATCACCCTTTTCTTATGTTTCTTTTCCCTAGTATATAAATAAAGTTATTAAGTAAGATGTTTAAAAAATGGTTATAGTTATGAAGGGATAAGTGGGAGATGATATAGATATTTTATGAAACAGTTTTTTTGTTTCCATGTTTCCAAATACACTAAACATATATGGCTCTAGCATGGTTTTAATATGTTATGTAATGAATATTATTCTATTTAGATGTAATATCTATGTATAAAAATTATGATTCATTATATAAATGAACTACACTAATATGGTCTTTGGGAGTGTGTTTGTGTAATGTGTGAAATGCTCCACAAAAATTGTGTAATTTTTATGTATGAAAAACTTGGGTCTTTATAGTTGGTGTCAGATAAAAGGTTTAGTCAACCATTGGAAACTCAGATGATAGAACTTTATTGATATCCCTATGTATGTTTTTAAGAATATTTCTAAGGATTTATCTAAGAATAATCTTAATATTTCATAGATTTAAAAGTAGGTGTCATGATTTAGGAATCTTCCAAGTAATTTTTCATGATTATGTACTTTTCTATTATGATATGTGTTGCTCACACTATGCTTTCTGGTCTTAGTCAATTATGGTAACAATAAGTAACAGGGTTAACATTGAATTTTTCATATGTGGAAATAATGGTAATTATGAAAATTTATATCCTAAGTGAAAATATCATGAAGAGAATTAGGAATTTTGTATGAGTATTGGTTATACTACTGAGGATAAAGAGACTGAAAATGACATTTCAAAGGGTTGGGATGTTCTAACAGTATTTTTTACATTAAAAATAAGAAACATGATTAGATTTAGGTTGAGGAACCTTAATACATGATTCATATTTCATATTATAGGAAAGAATAATATGATTAAGCCTAAGTAACAGTTTAAGAATAATATTGGATGATTGAAGTGTATATATTTTGAAATTCAAATATTATGTTATACGAATCATGAAATATATAAGTATTTTCAGTATATTTTTTTCATTAAGGATTTAAAAGGATATGTTGAATGGTGTGGAAGAATTAAAAAATTTATTTAATGGAAAGGTGATATGCATTGGAAACACAATATTAATGGAAAGATAACACTTAATATATTACTAATGTTGAGACAGTGATGTTTGGATAAAGATATTTTGGATATGAATAAGTAAATCGAATGGTACTGATTACCTTGGAACTGATAAAGGATTTATAGACAAAGTGGTCTATGCTATCATGGATGGAGTTTACAACATTTTTGGACTTAATTAATATATCCAATAATCTTTGGAATAAGAAAAAAAATCATGTTTTCAATAAGGATTTATAGTAATTACCATGTTTCAATAAAATACATGATGAAGGTATTCACATGTTTGGTATATAACAAATAAGAGCTAATTTATGATATATGGGGGATCAATGCTAATTTTTTTTAAGAAATTTAGTGACCTTATTTATAAAGTTTTGTACTTTCATCTTTTGGAAGGGTTGTAAGTTTAACCATTTATAGAATGGTTTATGTTAAAATTTGGATCAGTATAACCACCCAGGCTTTTCATACATAGATATTACATCTTTTTTAGATGAATATTCATTACATTACACAAAAAAATGACCAAGGACTATAATAGTTTAGTTCCTATGGAAACTTGGAACACAAACTTCTAGTCTGGTGAAATATATTCAATGTTTCACAAAAATATCTCCCGCTTTAGTACCCCTACTTAAAACCTTTTTCGTAACATATGGAAAGGAAATATATGAAAAGGGTGACATCAGATGCTCAGTAAGGTTAAAAATAGAAGATATCAATTTATTATCTTATGGAAGTGTAAGATCAGAAATATGGGTGTGTTATTATGATCATAATATACAATGTTCATACCCAACATATCATGGATCATAAAAACGAGTTATGGAATAAAACATTAACATAGACCATAAGAATAAAACATCATTATAAATCATTATTAAACCATATTTTCAAGTCATAAATGTGTTTAGAATCATTATAAGTATAGAAAATAATTTTATATATCAATTTTAGCTACCAAGAATCTCGGATCCATCCTTATCACATGTTTCCATTAACAAATCAAGCACATCAACTTATTTCTCATCATAGATCAAGCACATTGAATTTTTTCCTTAACTATATGATGAGATATAATTAATTACCAAATTAATTGGATTAATATATATGTCCCACCCATAACTTAATTAAAACTATAAATATGTGTGCAACAGGACCATAAATCATTCATCACATCAGAACCCATGTAAAGAAATGAGTTTCATAAACACTTTATCATAACCTAACTCATTGAAAAGAAATAGGTTTCATAAATATCATTCCATCATAAACATAAACCATTAATAAAAATAATAATAATGTTATCCTTGGTTCATATCCCAATTAAATCATAAGTAAAATCATATAATGTTATCTTAGACTAAAAATTATTTTTGAAATATTACTTGAAATAATTCTTGAGGAAAATATTCTTTCCTTTATGAAATCATTTTTTTAAAGAGTCGTACAATTTTAAAAGGAAAAAAATTCAATTAAAATAACAAGATAAGCTTGTAAGGGAATATTTAATTCATTAATTCATCATGAGGATGGATAAATTAATTCATTCCATATGAGTTAAAAAACATTCCTTTCTTACTTTTGTTAGAAAAGTCACAAAGTACCTCGTTTGGAAAATGAAAAAAATATATCCATTTCAAACCATTTAGTAAAAAGTAAAAAATGGGTAAAAATAAATTTAAATATTTATAGTAGAATATTAAAAACCTTTTTGAAAAAAAATAGAAAACATGGATGTGGAATATAAATATTCCCCAATGAAGATTAAAAACAAAAACAATCTAAATATTGATGAGATTGTGAAATAAACCCTTACAAATTTATAATCAGTAGAATTGTATGCCCCATGAAAGAAAGAAAATTATATGGATATTAAAATACCATAATCTTCATAATAATAATCACAAAATAAATTCATGGGAATTATATACACCACACAGAATAAATAAGTAGTGTATAAGGTATATGTCCCATAGAAATAAAAGTGAGACAAAAATCCCTTACCTTATGTCTTGACTCTCCTCATCCTCTTGAAAAACGCCAGTGTAATAAATATAATTTTATTATAAATATATTACAGAACCATATTCAATTATATCATACCATTTATTATTTACTTATGGCCTTATATTACCTGTTTATTAATAATTTCATGTTAATGTTATGTTTTGGGTAATAATCATTTTATTTTTCGCATGTGTTTTTATTTGTAATATTTTTTGTCCTATTACTTATATTATGATTTAACAATATTAAAAATTATAACCATGATATAAATATCATATATATTCATTATATAAGTATTTATAATAATTTATAAAAAATAAAAATATAAAATGAAATATACCGCTCATGGAGACGGTAGGTCGTACGTACGCATGAATGTTGTTTCCATTTTATTTTCGTATTGAATAAAAGAAAGTAAATGACATATATAATATCATTATAGTATAATTTTTATTTAATATATTTCATATCAATTCACAAAACTCATCCTTAATACATTCCATGTAAAGTGCGAACGAATCACACCACTTTGAGGATGCGGTATTTCACACATCCACAAACGAAGTTATCATATTTACACAAAATGGAAAGCATGAAGGTATGTTTTATATATTAAATAAAAATAATAAATAAATAATATATATCACATAAAAATATAAATTCCATCTTTATTGAAAACCTTTAAAGGTGTAAATGGAAGAACAAATGGCATCGGTTCGTGAGGCGGGAGTCCACCGTACACACGAACAATGATTGTGTATCTCATTTGATGGAAGTGTGTTTGAGTATAGATATAACGCTTAATATAAAAAAAATATAAGTATATTTAGGATAATTATTTTATTATATAAACATTTAATAAAAATAATTTAATGGGTTTAAGTAAGAAATAGAATAAAAATGTTCATTGATGAACGTTACCTTCTTTGGGTATCTCCTTTTGATTTGAACAAAAGGAGTTATTTGATTCGATTTATTCCCAAAGGAAGGATTCTATGATGAAGTTAGGGAATTTTGGAGGAGATTTTGACATATTTTGTCTAAAACAAATCGGTTTTTAAGTATGAAGAAAAGAGAAGAAGATGTTCCCATTTATAAGACAAGAGAGGGGCACCTTTGGAATTTCTCAAAATATTAATTTATAATAAATTAAATATCAATCCAAATACCTCCAAATTTCAAATTATTAGAAGATAATGTGGGATAGTGTGGTAATACCATCAAAACATTATATTTTTAGACAATTTTTGGTATAATTTTAAACCTCATCATTTTTTTAACCCTTAGTTAACATATTTGCTGCAAATCATTTTTTTTTTCATTTCTCAAAGCCGGTTTAATGAAAATCGGTAACCATACAGATTCTCAAATTCAAACTTACACATTAAAATTTCAAATTTCATCTCCACATCCATCATCACCTTGAGACACGAGACCCGACACATCAAGTGCACCTTGAAATGCAGCACCTCGAGCCACAACAAATGTGTCATCCAACCAAAACACATCAAATCAGATCGCCAGCGAGCAACACCGGTGACCATCATCGCCATCACCAACCTGCAAATCGTCGTCGAGTAATATTGACGTCCTTCATCACCATCACCATCGGAGGAAACCTGACACCGGATCATCACCGGTCCAAACCAAAAACCATGATCAAACACAAGCTTATCCACTCGACATACAATCAAAAATCCAAAAAATCAAACGCAACAAGTGCGCATCACAAACCAGAACAACCAGAAAATAAGAACATAATAGCGATTCACCAACATCGCAGAAAAACCACGAACGAAACCAAGTATAACTCAGCAACACCATCCAACCGTGCAAGCAATGCCCTGTTTCTGAAGCACCCGCCGCCACCAACCAAATCGGCCGCTTTAGACACAACGAAACCCCACTGCACTCACCTGAGAAAATATGGGACCCCACGCATCGCCGACGCATGAGCGTGACCATCAGACGCTGAGGATCTCACCGCAGGACACCAGCGAGCTGCCGAGAATGAACCCAGGAGCGCTCTGAAGAGTATGTCGTCGACGGGGACCAGTCTTACACCCGTAGGTCTGAACCAGCAACCACCGAAGCCCAAAGATAAACTCCACAGCAAGGGAAGACCACGAAACCGCGCGACGCCGTAGAGATCCTGACCGACTCACCGAGCTCGAGGGGAACGTCGCGCCATCCGCAGCAAAGGGGCAGTGGCGGCAAGAGGAGAACCCTAGACCGGTAGCCCTTTACAGGCGCATTCTAAACTTCACACCTTAGTTAACATATTTAAACTTTAACTATGGTAATAACATTTTCAATATTAAAAGGTGTATATTTTTACTTATAAGGTGTAAATTGAACCATAAATGGTCAATTTATGATATTTTAGACTATAATATATCTAATTTGTATTTATTTAGTATTTTTATGATTTTTAACTAATTTAATAAAATATTATTTTTATAAGATATCAATAGTATCAATTTTTGACAATATTCATTACATTGACTTTAAGAAAATCAATATAGAAAAATAACATCAAAAAAATTCATTTAATACACCCCTAATATTCCATATTCACCGAAAAAAGTTGTGTATTACCTTAATAAATTCAAATTATATTTATTTTAAAAATTTTAATATCAATTAATTGATTTTTTCCTTAATTGAATAACTACTCCATCATTATTGTGTAATTATTTATAATAATTATTTATTATATAAAAATTAAAAATAAATTTCCATGAAGTATATAAACCTTTTATATTTCATAATAATATATATAGTAAATCATGTCTTCTATCTATCCCCATATTAAAAATATTATACTTATTAAAAGTAAGAGTGTGACAATTTTTCACTCTCTTTAATTTTAATAATATCTAAGCCATTTTCATGGATAAGTATCCATTAAAAAATTACATTTTGAAAAATAGGTATTTAGGGTTTAATTAAAATCATATAATAACATTTTTTAAAGTGTTAGGGTAGATTTTTAATATTTATAATATTATTTTTACCCTTAATTTTTTGATTTACCCTTAACCGTGGTAATAAAAATTACTAAAGTTACTATTCATATTGGCTAAAAATAAAAGGGGACTATTTAATAAATTTGAACCTTATGATTACAAATATGGAATCCATTTTTCAAAATTATAAACACATAATTGGATAAAATTAATTTAAAATTAATCCCATAAACGGGGTAAGAAAACGGGTTTTTAAAGTGAAAATGTTCAAAAGATTGAAATGTTTTTATATCCAAATTCAGTGTGATATTGATTACAATGACCTAAATTGGATTTAATGATAAAAATTTTATCTAATTATACTTTATATCCAATCAAAAATATAATTTAACCCTATAAATTATTTTTATGAAAAATATTTTTTCAATTAAAAAACATTATTTTATCACTATTCATCAAAACATGAAGCTTATCAGAAAAATACCAAAAATTAAACTGAAGAAAATTTTGATATTAATATTTCAAATAAGAAGTATATTTTTTCAAATATAATTTATAAAAGTGTCAAAAACTATATTTTTAATAAGTGCACCATCAAAAGGCATAAACTGTCTTTTTAGAAAAATAATTCTTTTATATGTAAAATTGGATTTATTCTTATATCATGCCTAGAAAATATATAATATGAATATTATATATTATATTTAACATATTATATATATATATTATTAATATAATACATCAAGAATTATTTTTTTGGTATAAAACACACTTGTGCACATTTAAATAGTTTTTTAAAAAGAAAAAATCCTTTTATTTTAAATTGGGGTTTACGTTAATTTATAATTAATTTGTCAAATAATTATATATTAAAGTATAAAAAATAATTTAATCATTTTAATACCCTCCATTCTAACAACTAGGTTATAATTGTCTTATTTAAATAATTACAATAATAAAATGATGTTTCATAGAAAATCAATGTTGCATGTAATGTAAGCTAAGCCGGTGTTGCATTTAATTAAAGAAATCAAAGAATTCAAATTATTAAAAAAATTATTTCATGAAAATTTCTAGGTGTTACATTATACCCCCCTTCAAATGAATTTCACCCTCAAAATTCATCAGTGTCATCAAAGTCTTAATACATGAAAGTTAATTTCATAGAAACCCACATCGTAAAAATGAATACTAAAACTTACTTTAAAAATAAATTTGGATACTTAATGGTTACTCAAATCAACTCATAACTAGGTTTATACATGGTATAACATATCTGGAAAGTGAAATCATATAAATATTGGAGAAAAATAACTATTTAGTTCTGATGGAGAGTGATAGAGAACATATTCTAGTTATAGTTAATGACCAAAAAACCACAGGACAAATAGGTCTGAAAAGTTCATTCATATCATCAAAAATAATGATAATAGGATAACATTTTATTTAAAAATTCATTGATAATATATACTTACTTGATTTCATCTCATAAGTACAATCCCTCTCTATATTTTTTCCTTGATCAATTTCCACTTCATCTCTTACTCCAAGAAAAGATGAAGTTAAAATTGTAATGCATGAAGAACTAATGGATCATAATATCCATAGTGGAATAATAAGTTGTTCCTTATTTCTCTAGTTATCATTACAACAAAATTATTATCAAATATGAATAAATTTTTATATTATGAAACATTAATCTCTAAAATCTCATCCAAATTTCAATGTAAACAATTTCATAAATGGTTACCCTTATAAAACTTACAAAAGATTAAAATATAAGACTTTCAAAAGAAGGTTACTAACCTTATCATTTATCCCACAAAAATATGATATAGATCTTAATTTTTACATACCCAACAAGTGAATAAAAAATATCATGTATTCACTTGAAACATGTTAATAATCTGAATTACCATAAAACCTTATTGAAAAAATGCATGCTTTCAAAAATTAACTCTTTACTCATAACATAAATCCAATAATTATATAAACTCAATCCATGATATCATAAACCACATTTTCATATTATTAGTCCCAAGTTCATCAATATTAACCTATTTATTTTATCACAATCAAACATATCTTTATTTCATTATCCCAATATCATGAACAGATTAAGGGTTATCCTTCCCTTAATCATGTGTTTTCCAAAAATATCACCTTACCACCTCAATAAAATTTCATGGTTACCAATACCATTAAACCTACGCTCTCAAATCCTTAAGGGAAAAAATACAGTGTACCAATACTTAAATGTTTCATTATTCCATAATACCATAAGTACTTCTACATCATTATTCTTGAATTCCATTACATAAACACTCATCATTCCACCACTTTTTTCATAATACACATCGCCAACAATGATCACATGAGATTTCCCTTTGTATTTGGATTTAATATTTTGATAACATCGATCATCATCATTAACCCTAAGATTTGGGAACTGGTTAGCATAATGCCCATTTTCTTTACACTTAAATCACTAAAGTGTGGGTGGTGAATTAGATGGAATTCTCTTTTCCTCTATTTCATTGACCCCAAAGGCTTCTAAGCGGTGGTGCTTCTTTCTTCTCGTGGGCTAGAGTTTTTTGTCTCTAAATTCATACCCTCCCCTCTTCTAGCATGGTGTGGTGTGGGTCGGCATCGGCATCCTCGTCTCGACATCGGTGTGTCTCGGTGAAGGCTGGTGAGGCTTCAGATCGACAACCCTAGAATGTCAGCTCAGTGATGGTTCAAGTGAGGCTTTGGCTTTGATTTTCTAGAGCATCATCTCAGTGAATTCTTAGTCATGGATATGGATTTTATAGCCCTTTTTAATTCTCTAGTGTGGATCCGTATTCAAAATCCCTAAAGCGTTGTCTCAGAAATTTTCAGGCAAGTATCTCTGCGTTGGATCTCATCTTGGCGTCGGTGGGAGAAGGCTTCGACTTGGCAGGTTTCCTTTCAGGTGAGGCTCAGTGCTGGCCCGGATGTGGTGTGGAGGGGGAAGGGTCTCTTGGTTTTGGATTTCAGTGTTTTGTGGATTTCCTCGCGGTGGTGTAGCTTTTGGTGTGTGGCAGCCGACTCACCTCTCGCTAGTCATATCCCCTATTTTTGTTGGTCCACTTGCGTCAGACTTCAGTGAGGGTGTGACCGTGGCTTAGATATAATAAAATCCATGCCCATAGAGGTATTTCTAGTTCAAAGAATCCCAAACCCCTTCATCGGAAATGTCACCTTGGTGTGGTGTTTGTTCATCCATTCCTAGGTGAAGATGGCTCAGCTTCACATTCCTTGGATTGTCTTGTGGCTGCTTCAGCTACTACAGTAGTGGGGGGAGTGCGGTAGGGTTCATATAAGGCTATATAGGTGAAATATTCATAGTGAAAGGGTTTTGTGCTAATGCTAATGGTTTTTTTTTTGAATTTGTGAATTGCTTCTTGTGTGATATGCTTTGTGTGGTGGTGATCTCCATGTGGCCCTATGGTTCGAGGTTTGAGGGTCACTGCAATTGTTCTCTTACAAGGGGTTACTCTAGATGGAGTTCAGAGAAGAAGGTTTTCTCCTAGTCCTTTCTATTTGAAATTGTATTTTTGAGAGGGTATGGCTTTTTCATCAGTACCATTCCCTTGTATCCATGCATAGGACAGCTAATTGGGTAGTAATGAGTAAGAGGAAGCTGATCTTAATTTGTTTGATATTCGGTAGGGGCTTTTATCTATAATCTCGAATGAGTTGTTTGGCCTTAAAATTTTGTATCTTGGTGGTTTGGTTGTTTTTAATTCATTGATGTCATGTATGGTTTCTCACTTTTTCCTAAAAAGTGTTTTCATAATAAAAATTTAATTTTTAGACAGTCAGTCTATTTCATTAACCAGCCTACTCATTACCTTTTGAAATTCATGAGCTTTATGTCCTTTTTTTACATATTTAAATCACCAACCAATTCCATTCAAACACTTCCCTTGATGTTTTTACCACATTTTTGGAATGTAGATGGTTGGAATTTCTTTTCAACATATGATTTATTCCAGTTTTCATGAGACTAGGTCTTTCTTTTCTTATGAAAACCATGGGAATAATGGGTATCTCCAAATTCCATTTCTAATTTGAGTGCACATCAAACAATTTCTTCATATATATTGAATTATCTTATGGCTAATGCCCTTCAAATACTTTGTTTTAATATACTGGGTCAACCGTAATCTCAGGTTGGATGATAATTCTTGAAGTGTACCTTACAAGTCTTGTAAAATTTTCTTTATAGGTTCCAACATATTCATCGTCATTTTTCTATAATATAAGGAATTCATTTTCCATTTTCATACAAATAATATGAGAAATTTATTTGTTGAAAAATAAGTTCTTGAACTCATCTCATTCCATGGATTCAATTTCATCCCATTTCCTCGTATTCTTCATAAGATTACACCATTGATCTGCTTCACCTTCCAAATGATATACAACCAAAATGACTTTATCATGTTCTGAAAATTGGAGAACCAAAAATATATTTTTAGTAGTACTAATTCATTGCTCATACACTATTATATCATAATACCAACTAAAATATGGTAAATGTTACCTCATGAAGGACTCAATAGAGTGCGGTTCCCTCCTTTGATCATTTGAAATTCCAGCATGATTTATAGCTTGAAAATTTTGTGTGATCATAACACTATAATTTTTTATTCCTACTCCCATAACGTTTAGTTTCTCAGGAGGACAATCATTTCATTGTACATCACATTCATCATTAACATGGTTCCTTCGGGTTCCATCCATTGGCTAAAACCATAAAGCATAGTGTGAGAAACACTTATCATAGTGGTAGAACCACTTAATAAAGGTAAATTACTTAAAAAATCTCATTATATTCACCTTAGGTTAAATCCTAGGTTATTAATGATCATTATGAAAACTTTAGGATTATAACCAATACTTAGACATATACTTATGGATCTTTCTAAGGTTTTCTCATCCTAGTTTCCAAAGGTTGACTAAACCTTTTCTCTGATACCAACTATAACGATCCAGGATTTTCATACATGGATATTACATCTTTATTAAATGAATATTCATTGAATTACACAAACATATTCCAAAGGAACATGATAGTTTAGTGCCTTTAAAAACTTGGAACACAAAATTCTAGTCTGTTGAAAGATCTTCAATGTTTCCCATAAATATATTCCTCTTTAGTACCCCTACTTAAAACCTTTCTTCATAACACTTGGAAAGGAAACATAAAAAAAGGGTGACCTTACATGCTCAGTAAGGGTAAAAATAGAAGATATCAATTTATTATCTTATAAAAGCATAAGATAATAAACATGGGTATGTGATCATGATCATAACATACAAAGTTCATACCCAACCTGTCATGGATCATAAACATGAGTTATGGAATAAAACATTAACATGAACCATAATAATTAAACTTTATCATAACTCATTATTTAACCATATGTTAAAGTAATAAATGTGAATAGAATCATCTTAAGTATAAAAAACAATTTCATATTTCAAGGTTAAGTACCAAGACTCCCAAATTATTCCTTATCACCTATTTCTCTTAAGGTATCAAGTACATATACTTGTTTCCCATCATAGATCAAACACATTGACTTGTTTCTCATAACTATCTCATGAGATATATTTCATTACACAATTAATCAGAGGGAGATATAGGTACCAACCATAACTTAATAAAAACTATAAATATTTGTTCCATAGGACCATAAATCATTCATCCCATCAAAATCCATGTAAAGAAATTAGTTTCATAAACACTTCATCATAACCTAACTCATGGAAAATAAATAGGTTTCATAAATATCATTCCATCATAAAAAAAAACCATTTAGAGAAAGAATAAGAATGGTATCCTTGTTTCATATCCCAAGAAAATCATAAGTAACATCATATAATGTTATCATATATGGAAAATTATTTTTGAATTATTACTTGAAATAATTCTTAAGGAAAATATTCTTTCCTTTATGAAATAATTTTTGTAAAGAGCCACAAAATTTTAAAGGAAAAAATTTCCTTGAAAATAAACTTATAAGAATGTAATTTAACCTTCAAGGAATTAAGGCTTCAATATGGCTGAGAAATCCATTCATGCTATATAAGTTAAAAAACATTCCTTTCTTACTTTTTCTAGAAAAGTCACAAAGTACCTCATTTGGAAAAAGACAAAAAATATTCCTTTCAAAACATTTAGTAAAAACTAAAACATGGGTAAATATAAATTTAATTATTAATAGGATAATATTAAAACCTTTTTAAAAAATTTTTTAGAAAACAAGTATGTATAAGAAAAATATTCCCCAATGGATATTTAAAATGAAACGATCCCGGATATTGATGAGATTGTAAAATAAACCCTTGTAACTTTATAATCAGTGATATCGTATGAACCATGAAAGAAATAAAATTATATGGATATAAAAATAGCATAATATTATTAATAAAAAACATAAAAGACGTTCATGTGTGGTATATACACCACGCATAAGAAATAAGTAGTGTATATGGTCTGTGTACCGCAGAAATAAAAGTGAGACAAAAATCTCTTACCTTATGTCTTGAATCTTGTTGTACTCATTAAAAACTCTTATATAATAAATATATGTTTATTATAAATATATTAAAGATACATATTCAATTATATTATACCATATATTATTTACTTATGTTCTTCTATTACCCGTTTGTTAACAATTTCATGTTAAAGTTATGTTTTGGGTAATAATTGCTTTGTTTTTAACATGTGTTTTGATTTGTTATATTTTTTAGTCATATTACTTATATCATGATTTCATAATCAACATAATTATCACCATGATATAAAAATAATATATATTTATTATATATTTATTTATAATAATCTATAAAATATATAAATAGAAAATGAAATACATCATTTATGGAGATGGTAAGTCGTACGTACGTCTGAACGTTGTTTCCATTTTCTTTTCGTATTGAATGAAAGAAAGTAAATTAAATATATAATATCATTACAGGAAAATTATTATTTAATATATATCATATACATTCACTAAACATATCCTTAATATATTCCATGTAATTTGTGAATAAATCACATTGCTTGGAGGAGGCAGTAATCCACACGTCCATAAATGAAGTTATCGTATTTACATAAAATGGAAATCATGAAGGTATGTGTTACATAGTAATTATAGAAGAATAAATATATCATAAATATAATATATATCATATAAAAATATAAATTACATCATTATTCTTAACCTCGAAATGTGTAAATGGAAAAACAAATGACATTGGTTTGCTAGGCGGTATTCTGTCATACACACAAACGATGATTGTGCAACCCATTTGATGGAAGTGTGTTTAAGTTTAGGTAGAACCATTAATATAAAAACATATCAGTATATTTAGGATAATTAGTACACTTAGGTTATTATATAAATATGAAATAAAAATAATTGAAGGGTTTTAAGTAAGAAATAAAACAAAAACATTTATTGAAGAATGTTACCGCTTCTTTCGGTATCTTCTTTTGATTTGCACAAAAGAAGTTTTTTTGTTAGATTTATGAAAAAATTAAGGATTATGGGATTAAGGGAGGATATTTGGATATATTATTTCTGAAGAAAATATTTTTTGAAGTGTGAAGAAAAGATAATAAGAAGTTCCCTTTTATAAGAGAGGAGAGGGGAACCATTGGAATTTCTCAAAATATTAATTTATAATGAATTAAATATCAATCCAAATACCTAAAAATTGTAATGGATTCGAAGAAAATTTGGTATAGGGTGGTAATACCATAAAACCAATAGATTTATACATTTTTTTTAATTTTAAATCTTATCATTTTGTTTAACCCTTAGTTCGCTTATTTTAACTTTAACTACGATAAGAACATTTTCAATATTAAAAGGTAGATATTTTTACTTATATGGTATCAATTGAACCATAAATGGTAAATTTATGATATTTTAGACCATAATATATATCCTCTATCTTTATTCATTATTTTTATGATTTTTAAATAATTTAATAAAATATTATTTTCATAAGATATCATTAGTGTTAATTTTAACACTATTCATTGCATTGACTTTAAGAAAATCAATAAACCAAAATAAATTCAAAAAAATTAATTTAATACACCCCTAATATGTTATATTAACCTAAAAAATAATTTACAATCTTAATTAATTAAAATTATATTTATTTTAATATTTTTAATATCACTTAATTATTTTTTTCATTAATTCAATAATTACTACATCATTATTGTGTAATTATCTATGATAATTATTTATTCTCTAAAAATTAAAAAAAATATTTCCATGATTTATATAAATATTTTATATTTAATAATAATATATATAGTCTAGAATATCTTCTATCTATACCCATATTAAAAATATTATACTTATTAAAAGTAAGAGTGTTTCATTTTGTAACTCTTTAATTTTAATAATATCTAAGTTATTTTCTTGGACAAGTGTCCATTAAAAAATTAAATTTATAATATTATGTGTTAAGGGTATAAATATACTCATAAAATAACATTTGGGTAAGTTTTAGGGTAGTTTTATAATATCTATAATATTATTTTTACCCTTAATTGCACGATTTACCCTTAATCGTGGAAATAAAAATTACTAAAGTTACTATTTATATTAGACAAAAATAAAATGGAAATATTTACTAAATTTTAAAATTATGAATCCAAATATGTAATACATTTTTCAAAATTCAAAACACATAAGTGGATAAAATTAATTTTAAATTAATCCCATATACAGGGTGAGAAAATGGGTTTTTAAAGTGAAAACGTTCAAAACATTGAAATGATTTTATATCAAAATTCGATATGAAATTGATTAAAATGACATGAATTAGATTAAATTATATATAATTTATATAATTATAATTTATAAACGATAAAAAATATAACTTAACACTATAAATTATATTGATAAAAGGCTGTTTTCAATTAAAATACAGTATTTTTTCACTATTCATCAAAATATGAAACTTATCAGAAAAATACCAAAAATTAAACCAAAGTAAATTTTTATATTTTGATTTTTAATTTTTAAAATATAATTTATAAAGTGTTAGGAACTATATTTTTAACAATATTTCCATCAAAATCTTGTAAAACAACCTTTTTAGAAAAATACTTCTTTTATGCGTAAAATTGGATTTGTTATTATATCATGTCTAGAAAACATATAAGATGGATGATAAACATTATATTGAATATATTATATATATATATATATTAAAATAATATATAAAGAGTTATTTTTTTGGTATAAAACACACTTGTTCACATCTAAATATTTTTTTAGAAAAATATTTCCTTTTATTTTAAAAAGGGTTTTACATTCATTTATAATTAATTGGTCCAAGAATTATATATACATGTGTAAACCATGATTTCATAATTCAGTTAATCTTTTTCATACCCATAATTATAATGTCTAGGTTGTAGTTTTATTATTTAAATAATTACAATAACAAAATTAAGTTTTATAGAAACTCAGTGTTGTGTGTAACGCAAGCTAAGTCGGTGTTGCGTGTAATGCATGACATCAAATAATTAAAATTATTAAAAAAATCATGAAAATATTAGGGTGTTACAATTAGGTTTTATATATTAAAGTATTATATCACCATATGCAGATTTATGCATATTTTATAACTTTTTCTAACCTTTTTGTTGTGATAATGATAAATGTAATGATCTATCATTATATTTATGGATCTCATGATCTGTTAATGCTTCAGGAATGATAAATTCACCTTTATTTTTTGAAATAAGAGATGAATTTGAAATTTATAAAGTAAAAAACAAAGTGAGAGGTTTTCATAAAATCATGTAAGTATATCTTCTCATGAAAATTATTCAACTTTAGAAAAAATGGTCTTGAAATAAAATGTTGTCCTATTATCATTATTTTTTATGATATCAAGCCTCTTTGTGTTACGGATTTGTGATATTTAGATTTATACTAACCATGTTATTTATAAATATCCATCAAAACTTGTTAGTTATATTTCTATTCCAAGTCCATGTTTTCACTATCCTTTTATGTTTTTCTATGTGTAAACCTAGTTATGAGTTACTTTGGTTAACTATTATGTTTCCAACTTTCCCTTTTTAAATGTAGTTTTAGTATAAATTTTTAAAATTTGGGTTTCTATGAAAGGTACTTTAAATTATTAAACCTTTGAGAACCCAGAAAACTTTTGAGGTAGAAATTCATTTTAAGGGAGGTAGAATGTAACACCCTAATATTTTTTGAAATGTTTTTTTTTTTGTGAATTAATTTAATATTTTCTATATTTTACATTTCACACAACACTGAATATTACTTGTGTTATATGAAAGAACCATGTTATTATTTAATTGTACACAAAAATAAATTGACATTATGCTACAAAAAACACTTATATTATCTTTTAGTACATGAAACACTATGTTTGTCTTGTGTTATACGCAATGTCGAATTCTTTTGATAGCTTGTGTTATACTCAAGACCTAGTTATACTAAACTACAATGTACTATTAATATTATTATAATATTATTATAGTTACCACCTAGTCATTGGAATGGAAATTAAAAATAATATTAACTAAATTATTAAAATAGGATTTGAATCCTTTGGTTATCAATTATCTAGAAATGAAATTAAGAACTATTTAAAAATAAATAAAGTTATTTTCTAAGAAAAATATTTTTCTATGTACAAACACCATTTTATCTTAATAAATTAAAAAAAACCACTATTGATGAATGTTTTTAATAAAATTTATATATTACATATTCAATAAAAAAATTACACTCATCAAATAGATTTTATAGGCAATAGATAAGAATAAATCCAATTTTATGAATAAAAATATGTATTTTTCAAAAGAGTAATCTACCACCTTTTAATGGTGAACCCATTTTAAATACATTTTTTGACACTTTTATGATTTTTATATAAAAAAATACACTTAATTTTTTAAATCATAATATCAAAATTTACTTTGGGTGAACTTTTTGTATTTTTCTAAGAAGTGTCTTGTTTTGATGAATAGTGAAAATACTGAATTTTAATTGAAAAATAATTTTTCATATAACTTAATTATATAGTTAAATTATTTTTTAATTGGTTTTAAAGTATAATTAGTACTTATTTTCATAAATTAATCCAATTTAGGTCATTGGAACCAATTTCACACTGAAATTGGATATAAAAACATCTCAAACTTTTAGACTATTTCACTTTTAAAACCTCGTTTTCTTAGCCTGTTTACAAAATTAATTTTAAATTAATTTTTTCCAATTATTTATTTTTAATTTTTAAAAATGTATTCCTTGTTTAATATCATAATTTATAAATTTATTAAATATTTCCCTTTTATTTTTTTCCAATATTAATAGTAACATTGGTAATTTCTATTACCATAGTAAAGGGTAAAATTGGGTAATTTATGTTAAAAATAAAATGATAAGGAATATAAAATGACCACAAAACTTGGTAAAATTTTATTTTATAATATTAATTATACCATTAAAACCAAAGTTTCTAAATTTAATTATTTAATGGACACTTGTCTATGAAAATTACTTATATATTATTAAAATCAAAGAGAATGACAAAATGTTACACTCTTAATTTTAATAAGTATAATATTTTTAATATGGGGTTAAATAGAAGATATGATAAACTATATATATTATTATGAAATATAAAATGTTTATATACATCATGGAAATTTATTTTTAAATTTTAGTGAACAAATAAATATCATAAATAGTTACACAATGATGATGTAGTAATTATTCAATTAATGAAACAATCAATTAAATGATATTAGAAATATTAAACAAAATATAATTTGAATAAATAATATTATACATGAATTTTATATATTAATATGACATTTTATTGTTGTATTACATTTTTTTCAAATTTATTTTTCTGTATTGTTTTTCTTAAATTCAAGGTAATAAATAGTGTTAAAATTGACACTAATGTTATTTTATGAAAATAAAATTTTATTCACTTATTTAAAAATAATAAAAATATTAAATAAGAAAAATTGAATGAGATATGGTATAAAATATAATAAATTTTCCGTTTATTTTCCAATTAAAATTTTATAATTAAAAATTGCATCCTCTTAATATTGAAATATTTGTTACCATGGTTAAAATTAAAATGGGTTAAGTGAGGGCTAATCAAAATGATGAGGTTTAAAATAATACCAAAACTTATCTAAAATATATTATTTAATGATATTACAACCTTATAATATCTTATATTTAAATAAATTTAATTTTGGAGTTATTTTGATTGATATTTAATTTATTATAATTTAATCTTTTGAGAAATTCCAAAAGTGCCCCTCCCCTCTCTTATAAAAGGGCGCCTCTTATTCTCTTTTCTTCACACTTAAAAACATATTTATATCATCAAACCCATGTAAAAATATTTTATCAACATACCTCAATTAATCCTTTAATATTTCCTTTGGGAATAAATCCAACCAAGGAATTCCTTTAGTGCAAACCAAAATGAGATATCAAAGAAGAGGTAGTGTTCATCTACGAACATTTTTGTTTTATTTCTTCCTTAAACCCATTAAATTATTTTTATTTCATGTTTATATAATAACATAATTTATTTAAATATAATAATATTTTTTATACTAAGGTTATGACCTATAAATTCACACACTTCTATAAAACGGGATACGCAATCATTGTTTGTGTGTATGGCAGACTACGGTCTCGTGAACCGATATTGCTCATTATTCCATTTCCACCTTTAATGGTTGGTAATAATGATGTAATTATAGTTTATATATGGTATATATATTATTTTAATGATGTTATTATAATTTTATAATTGTTATATCACACAAACCTTCATGATTTCCATTTTGTGGGAATACGATAACGTTATGTGTGTGTACAGCGGACTACTGCCTCGTGAAGCAATTTTATTCATTAACATATTACATGGAATGTATTAATAATGGTTTTAATAAACATATCTGATATATATGACATAAAAATTATTATTTAATGATAATATATAATATAAATTTCTTTCTTTTAACCTGACAAGAAAATGAAAACAGTGTTCATGTGTACGTATGGCCTACCGTCTCCATGAATGGTGTATTTTATTTTCTAACTCTAAATTTTATGAATAACCATGAATAAATATATAATTAAAATATATGACATTTATTTTATGGTTATTATTCTTTAGATAATTAAATCACGATCTAAGTAAGAGGACTAAGAATAACAAGTCAAAATATGTACATAAAACAAAGCGGTAACTTTAACATGAAATTTTTAATAAAAAAGTAATATAAAGTCATAAGTAAATAATATATGGTATTATATATATGAATATGGCAATATTATATATGTATAATAAACTTATATTTATTATATATAATGTTTGAACATATGTGATGGAATTCAATACTTAAGGTAAGGGGATTTCTAGTCTCACTTTTATTTATGTGAGAATTATACCATATTCACCACTCTTCTATTTTATGTGGTATGTATAATTCCCATGAATATAATATATGATACTTATACTTAAATTTATTGGTATTTACATATTTATTTTATGATCACTCTTTCAAGGAGTTTATGGTTCAAAATTTACCAAATTGGTAAGGAAATTTTGTCTCAATTTTCCTTATTTGAGACACATGTTATGTTATGAACATATATTATTTTACAAGGTGTATATAATACCCTTTTAAATGTTGTATCATTAATCTCATTATTTTCATGATATTATAAGTTTCATGTAATTTTATTCTCTCTTCGATCAGAAATATTTGTTCCTTGAAATCAATGTTTTTTAAAAATGTTTTAAAATTGTTCTAAATGATATTTTATGAATTTTCAAGGAAAAATATTTCAAATATGTTTAAAATGGTTTTAAAATATTACTTTAATTTTTCAAAGTTCTTTTCAATGAAAATGGTTTGCTAAATTTTTTATGATTCAAAAAGATTGTTTTTAGAATAGAAATGATATTTTCCTCAAGAATTATTTCAAATGATCTTTTAAATCCATTTTTCATCTATGATAACATTATTTAATGTTACTTATTATTTATAAGGGTTTTGATTCAAGGATGATTTTCTTATTCTTTCTTTGGTTAGTTTATTTTTATAATGAATGATTTATGTTCTTGTGGCACACATATGTATTATTTTCATTATTTTATGGGTGGGACCTATATCTACCTCCAATTCATTGGGTAATTATATATATCTTATGAAATAGGAAAGGATGAAATTGGGATTGAACCTAGTTTATTAAAGGAATTTTTCCACTAAGATGGTCTTGGGGGTGAACCTTGACTACTAATATGGTCTTGGGAGTGAACCTTGACTACTAAGATGTTCTTGGGAGTGAACTTTTACAACTAAGATGGTATTGGGAGTAAACCTTGATTAATAATATGCTCTTGGAAGTGAACCTTGACTACTAAGATGGTTTTGGGAGAGAACCTTGAATACTAAGATGGTCTTATGAGTGAACCTTAACTACCAAGATAGTTTGGGAAGTGAACACATTTCACTAAGATGGCCTCTATAGTAATCCTTGACTATTATAGCAGTAGAATCTCCCCCACCACATTTTAAGAGGTTTTGATTTCATATGGTGTGGTTTATAAAACCCATAAGACTTTTGAGGGTGTTCCAAATTCATGTATTAAATGGTTGGAAGTACAGGAATATTTCCAAGGGGATGGATTTAATCCAATGAATGAGTCGAGTTCTTTAAGAATTGTTGCCACCATTGAACTTGGTAACTGGTTCGAATAGTTAAATGATGACTTTGATTTTGAATCTCGGTCCTCTATGTACAAGGATATGGAGCTTATAGAATATTATCTTCAGTTCTCTTGAAATAAAGGTAAGAACATAATCATGTATTCCAATGGGTTTATTTAGCAAGTTAGGAAGCCACAGAGATGAAAAGATGACTCTAATTTACCTAGCCCTTTGGTTACAAGGTCATCTAGCAAAGGTAGACCCCATAAAAAGGGGCCAGTTACTGTAGTTGACACCCAAAAGAGAAAATTAAAGGGATATATAATGTGTGTGGAGAAGGTAACCTCCCCTCATGAGGAGTCTATTGTAACCCAGGTAAGGGAACTAACTACCATTGACCTAGAAAATACTAATAAGGAGGATGTGGAATTAGATAACATCCAGGAGATACTCATGAATTATAATTAATAAATACTAGAATAGTATTTCATGACCAACATGTTATATTAGGATTCCCACATAATGTTTGAAAGACCATTACAAGTTGATCTGAAAGACAAAAAAATATCCTAGATTGATAAACATAATAGGATTTTGATTCGCAGCTTCAACGAGGGGAAACCGGTTTGGAGGAACATGTGAAAACTTAGGATAGGATGGATTTTTTCTTTAAGGATATCATCAAGGAAAATATAGATATGGAGGTTACCTCCATCGAGTGGTGATTATTAAAGGTAAAAAAATCTAACCATTTTAAATTATTTTGGAATGGCGTGATGATTTTTTATGAGTTTTAATCCTTATATATCCTGAGTATTGATGGTTTTCTGATTTTCTAAAAAAATACTTTTGAAATAAAAATAATTATTATTATCGTAGTATGGTTTGTGTTTATTTCAATCCACACTGGGTTAATCAGGGAGTTTTCAAGGCAAGTGATCTTACTGTACAAGTTGACTATAATGTTGATGGTGGCATCATTTCCCAATTTTTTCCAAAATTTTGGGCTCAAAATTAGTAGGAAGAGGAAAACATCATGAATGGTGGTTTTTTGGGATTGAAACTTCATAAATATAGTAAAGTAATGGGTTTCATAAAGACTAGGTTTCTAAAAGGATGAGATTTTTTAGAATATAGAGCATAACAAACAAGAATTGTGAATAATGAAATGGGTTGACAGTGATCTCCATGAATATAAGAAGTATAGCATCATGAATGTGGGAATGTTTGAAGGTAATCTCCATGAATAGTAGAATCTTTGTGAGTGTGTTAAATTTCATTGGAGATTTTTGAGTGAAGGAGATTCGTGAAGATGAATTTTTAGGTTTATGAAAAATATGCTAGAGGCATGGGAGCATTGCTAAAGGATGGTCTTATAAATATAAGGTACCCCCACTTCATTCACTATGAAAATATTTGGAAGAAAGGATGATTTGGTCTGAATTTTTTAAGGATGAACTATTTTCGAATTAGTTTTTGATAGTGTTTTAGGGAATTATGAAAATAATATCTTAGTCTTAAATAATTCTTAGGTATCTGTGAAAAAATTATTTTTGTGGTGATGAGTTATTCCATGAGGACTTGATGAGATTTGTGAAGTTAGTTTGTTTCACAAAGATAGCTTACTTCATGAAGGTAGTGAGCTTCATGAAGGAGATTTGAAAACGGTAGTATTGAACATTAGGTTTTAGTGAATAGTGATTTCAAGTGCATCAAATCAAGACATCGATGCAAGAAAATTCTTGTGCATGTTAGGGACAAAGACTTAAATTCCAATATACTAAAGAGACCTTTAAATCATTAAACTAAGTGAGACTTCACCAAAAGTAGTGAGATAGGGAGAGTATATGGAAGTGTTTTGAGGCAGGTAGTGTGATATCCTTAAAATATTGTAAAAGCGGTGTTCCTAGCATAGATTCATTGTGTCTAAACTTCTATATTCCAAAACTTGTTAATATTGATGGATTTAGGTATGACTGACACGCTGTCAATGTATGCTCCTTGGACTAGACCTTAGTGGTGAACCACGTAAAACTGTTGTGTTGTATCTCTGCATGTGAATGTTTATATTACTGCATATTACCATTAGATGGGTTTAACAGGTTCCTACCAATATGGAAACAAGATCTATCACTTTATAAAAAAAATTGACACCATGATTCATCCCTCCACTATCAGGGTGTTCCAGGGTCCTACAAGTGGTATTAGAGAAAATAGGTTGCTGGTGTTAGATCTGTCCTCTTTTTTTGTCATGTAGAATTCAGTAAATGTCAAGAGTGTTCCCATATTTGATGGAATAAACTTTCAGATTTGGAAAAATAGGATTATATCTCATATAATATCTCTTGTAAAGAAATTACTTTTTACCACTACATAGGGGATTCAAGTCACTGATGAAACAGGATTATATATGACTAAAATAGACAGAAAAATGATTGATATAGATGCCAAAGCATAGAATTCCCTTACTTAATCTCTATCTGATCAAATATATCTTAAGATGATGAGTTACACTTTATCCAAGTCTATGTGAGGAAAAATATAAAATATATATAAAGGTGACAATAGAGTAAAGGAGGAGAAACTCTAATTTTTTCACAATAGGTTTAATGATCTAAAGATTCGTCCTAATAAAAATAAAGATACATTTTTTAATTGAATTAATTAAGTTTTTTTAGAAATTATAGGACTTTATTAATAAATTAAAGATATTGACATCATGAAGAAAATATTAAGAAGGTTTTTACCTCTCTACAATCTAAAAATGTCATCCCTTAAATAAAGGGATCTATCTGAACTTTAACTTGATAATATACTAAGAAGTATGGTGGCTTATGAAATGAGAGTCAAACTAGAAGATAAAACCACTTGAGTAAGCAAGGAAATTACATTAAAATCCATAAAAAACTTGAGGTTTCTATAGATAGAGTTAATGAAGATAATGAGTAATATTAACTTCTTTCCCTTTTTTCCAAGAAATTAAAGAGAGAGAAATTGAGATTTAAAGTAAAACTTACTATGGCTTGTTTTTGATGTGAAAGAGTTGGTCACATTTCCTCTTGGTGCTCAAGGAAGTTTGATGATGAAGAAATTAAATATGGAAACATGAAAAAGGCTCAGAAAAGGTTTCCCAAAAAAGGATAATTCAATTCAGGAAAGAAATTATAGAGAAAGAGTTTCATCTGTAAATAAGAAAAAGATGATAATTACTTTTTTGAGGATATAGAACTAGAGTTTAAATATAGAACCCAAGAATCCATGATGGCTACAATTGAAAAGTTATAACCTTTAAAATATAATGATAATCATTTGATTGGTTTTGTTGATCCCAAGTTTAAAATTGAGGATTATATTGATCGCCATAAAAATAAAATAAAAAGAAACATAAATATAATAGATGTTTTAGAAGAGTCATCAAACTATATTGATCAGATTGAAGCAGAAATTGATCGATTGGAAGAAGGAGAAAAAGAACATTCAACACCTCATGGAATCTCATAAGATGTTGTGGAATTTAAGCTCAGGATTGAAGACAAATAAAAGGTTATCAATAACCTTACATCTATATTGGTGTAGAAATATAAGACAATTGAGGGGATTGAAGAAGAATTTTTCACTATAAGAAGTAAACTGTAAACATAATCAAATTCAAGGGAAATAAAGAAGAAAATACAGTTTGTAAGATTCTCATATGCAGATCTTCTAAAGAGAGCTAAGTGTGGTTATGAAAGAGTAGATAAGTATTTTAATGATCAAAGATCCACATGAATGGGAAAAGGTGTGATTGCCTATGATTCTAAAACATCAAAGGCTAGAAACAAAATGATCCAAAATAGAGGGAAGAAGAAATTTAGACATATCACAAAGGCACCTCATGTCCTATCAAAGGAAGCTTCAAATCAAACAAAAAAGAGATCTGAAAATTATCCTTGAGTATCTAGAGAAGATTTCCAATCAAATTATTTTTAAAAATAAGGTTACAAGAGGAGGAATGTAAGTGATAATACATTTCCTCTTATGAAATGTCAATTATTTAGTTATCTGGTCCATACCATGTGATATTGTGAAGAGGCATGGATAAATTTGAATGGAAAAGTATTGTAAATTCAATAAAGAATAATGAGACCATATCCTTCATCATATAGAAGAAATATTTTCTATCAATATTTTTTCATTATTCTAACTATGGTCATAAATCTATTCATTGCATGTAGAGAAAAGGTGGGAATAATAACTAAAAAACTCAGAGACAAGTCAATACATGCCAACCAAGAAGAGTTGCTCTTGAAAATAGGTATTATCATATATAAAATTAATATAATTATTATTAAATCATGCATATGGAAAATATATTGGAAATTATACCTTTATACTCTACTCAATCAAGTATCTCATGGAAGGAAAATAAGAAAATTGATAAATCCAACCTTGTAGAAATAGTTATCGAAACTAAAAATAATAGTAGCACTTAGATTCTTGACAGCAGTTTCTCATTCCATATGATGAGAAATGAAGATTTATTGAATATTTTTGAGAAAAGTGTTGATGGAACAGTAAGATTCAGCAATGATGGTACTTTGAAGATCAAAGTTAGTGTAGGTATAGAACTGGAAAATGATGAGTTTAAGAAACCTGAAGTTCTCTATGTGGTCAGTTTACATCACAATCTCCTGAGTGTGAGTCAACTATGTGACTTGGGACTGATAGTGACATTTAATCAAAAGGGGGTCTCTATTAAATGAAATACTGGTAATTCTCTTGTGAAAGGATGCATAACAGATAGAAATTTATACCAGGTTGACAGCAAAGAGAACATTTATTACTTAACAGTTGAAGAATAAAATAACTTGTGGCGTCGAAGGTTGGGTCACATTAATCAATAATGTATTGAAAATGTATCTAAGCTAAATATATTCATTTATATCTCCAATATTAAGCATTAATGAGAAAATACATGTGATGCTTTCATGCGAGGAAAGATGGTTTGTAGTTCATATCATCCAAAAAAGAAAAGGGCATCAAATCTTCTTGATCTCATCCAAACAGACTTATGTAGTCCAATTAATGTGGTTGGAACATATGTAGAGAGATACTTAATTGTTTTTATATATTATTATAGTATAATGGATTGTGTAATGATTATACATAGGAAAAATAAAGTTCTTGATTGCATGAAAATTTATCATCAAATAACTAAGAATGATATTGGCCACACAATTAAAGTTCTATAATATGACAATAGAGGGGAATACACATCCATTGAATTTAAAAATTACCTGTTAAATCATGGAATAAAGCTTGAGGTGGTTGTATTGGTAACCCCTAGAAAAATGAAGTTGTTGAACACAAAAATTGACAAGTAAAATATATGGCTAGAACTATGTTGTTTTAGAGTTGTGTCTCTCATCATTACTGGAAATAGGTTGTACAAGTAGAAGTTTTCACTCAAAATCAAACAGGGATTTATATAGGAGAAACCAAGAGACCATATGATTTATGGTATGGATGTAATCCCTCTCTGAAGTATTTTCATGTTTTTAGAAGTAAATTTTTCATTTGAAACAAAGAACGAAATCAAGGAAAGTATGGTGATGTTGTAGATGATGGAATATTCCTTGGATATTCAATGAAGATTAAAGCCTCCAAATGTTTTAATAATAATCTTGTAATAATTTTGGAAAGAATTGATGTCAATATCATTGAATATAAAAACAAAAATACCTCAATGAGATAATATGTTGATATGATAGAAGATGAAGAAGAAAGTGGACATGAAACATATTCAAATGTAGAAGTAGAGGAGGGTGTGAAAAACATTTAGGGGTCACAAAACAATTATGATTCAAAAGATGAATCAGAATAGGAAACCATGGCTGAAGAAACTTCATTTGAACCTCACATTAGAAATATAATAGCATAAATTGATCGATAAAACATCATTGGGGATTGTACCACACCTATATAGACAAGGAGAATGAATAATGATGCACATTCTTCCTTCCTATAAATTGTGTAACCACCTAGTTTGAAGAAGAATCAAAGGATAAATCATGGTGTAAATACATGAATTAATAACTAGATCAGATTGACAAGAACCAAAAATGGGATCTTATTTAGAGAATTTAAAATCACAATGTGATTAGAACAAATTTAATCTTTAAAAACAAATTCAATGAGCATGAAAATGAGATCATAAATAAGGAACGCTTAGTGTGTAAAGGCTATAAATGGATTGAAGGAATTGATGTTGAAGAAATGTTTTCTCCAGTAGTGAGACTAGATTCGATCATGATTTTCCTTGATGTGGAAATTCAAAGAGGATATAAGGTTTTTCATATGGATGTCAAAATATAATTATTAAATAGAGTTCTTGAAGAATAAGTATACATTGAACAACTAGTGGTATTTATGATTGGAAATGATGAAGCAAAGGTTTGTAGATTAAAGAAGGCCCTCTATAGTCTAAAGAAGGAATTGTGTATATGGTATTCTCGAATGGATAATTATTTGAATAATCTTCAATTCAAAATAGGAGGTGTCGATCATAATATCTATGCGAAGAATTCAAAGGAAGATCAATTTATGGTGCTTGTGTACTTAGATGATATTATATTTGGAAGAAGTAGGAAGGGATCAAAGGATTAATTTTCTAATTACATGAAATTAGAATTTTAAACATCTATTATTAGTGAAATTACATATTTCTTGGGGCTACATGTGATTTATAAGAATGATTACACTTTCATTTATTAGGAAAAATATAAAGGACCCTGGAACACCCTAAGAAGGGAGGGGTGAATCAGGATGCCAAATTTTTCTTTTAAATTGATGAATCATATTCCCACATTGGTAGGAACCTATTAAACCTGTCATAAAAATGCATGAAAAGAGAGGGCACATCAATTTTACTTGGTTCACCATAAAGGGATACATCCAAGGAGCATACACCAACAGTGTGTCGATCATACCAAAAACCAATAATATTCACTAGATGTGGATTAAAAGGTTCGGTCATAGTCACTCTGTGCTAGGATAACTGCCTTTACAATGGTTTAGGGATATCTCACTACTTCCCATGGAACACTTCCATTTACTCCCCATATCTCACTACATTTGGATAATTCTTACTCAATTTATTAACTTGAAGGTCTCTTTAATAGATTGGAATTGAAGTATTTGTCTCCGTTCAGCACGAGACACTACTTGCTTCAATGACCTGAATATATGCACACTGAAAGCCTTTTCCACTTAAACATGATATTCAATATTGTCCTTTGTGAACCCCCTTTACAAAGATCAACCCTTCGCAGAGCACAACCCTTCGCAGAGCACACACCTTTGCAGATCACACTACTTCACAGAGCACAACCCTTCACAAAGCTCGATCCTTCATAGAGAAAACACCTTCATAAAGCTCAGCTACCTCTACAGAACCCATTTTCGTCGCGAATCACACTACCTTTGAAGAACACCTTACTTCACGAAGCTCACTGATCCAACGTGGAACATCCCATATTCGCAAATCACTCAATACTTAGAATCATTGACTTTATTCAAGACCAAATTATTCTTTTCGCAAAGCACAAGCTCATATAGACAACCGACTCTGTAGAGAACCCCATGCTTCATGAAATCAGAGCGACTCAAGATTTTATCTATCAAATTCGAGCGGAATGGAGATGGGTGGCCTCTTATTTATAGGTGTGATCGAATACGGACCTCTGCTTCTTCCAGCGCAATTTTTGGATCAGTCAAAAACATCTTCATAGTGCATCTCCCTTCATAAAGCTTTATGGATATTCTCCATTAACAATTCTCATCATAACCATAGATCTCTCCGTCAAATCCCTTTGCATCACCGCAATGTTCCACTAACAAAGCCTTTCATCAAACCTTCACGCTGCTGCAATGCTCTAATTCTTGTAATCGCAGAGCACACCATCAGAATCTTCATGTCTTCATGAAATACACTTTATGAATCTCATCTCTGAGAAACTCATGCCTTTTCCATATTTTCATGAGATCTTCAAGAAAACCCCACTTTTCTCAATGCTTTCCATTCTCCAAATTTTAGACCCCAAAATTTTGGAAAACACTAGGAAACAACACCACCTTCAATACTACTTATGGAATGAACTTTAGGATCCATTTCCTTTAAATCTCCCTAATCACCCATTAGAGTATTGATAAAAAATGAAAACCATACTCCATTTCTAGTAAAGAACATCCTTGGTTCCAACAATATCCCCCTTTGGGTTTGTTGGTAATCTGTAGATAAATTCAAGAGAACCAACCACTGTCAAAACCTGGGATGCAATAATCAACTCATCCAAAACTCTAAGTCTACCTGATCAATGATCATTGTAGAAAATAAGAGGTAAGACATGAATCGTGTTCTTGTGTGTTCTAATGAATGCTCTAACTTCTTCCTTGTGACACCAAAATGTTTTCTCCCTTCACATTATCTCCTTTGAAATTCTCCATTCTCCTACAACCAGCCTGCAACCATAAAAACATTTCATCCTCCACATTTTCACATTGAACTTATCCATTTATCCCTTATTTTAAATAAACCCAAAGACCAGTATTTGATTATTGTAGAGCTCATAATATACTTCCCATGGATCGTATCTCCCCCATAAACCCGCATCACTTACACAAACAAATTAACACATTTAAAACAATTGGGGAAAGGGGAATATACATAACCTCCTCATGCACTAGGAGGTGTCTAAAAATCAAGTTTCAACCAATGCTTCTTGAACACATCCGCTTCCAGTGGCTTGGTCAGAATATCATCCACTTGCTCATCAGTTCCCACATGATTCATTTTAATCACACCTTATTAAACCTTCTCATTGATGAAGTGATATCTTATTTCAATATGTTTCATACAAGAATGATGAACTATATTATTTGTAAGATAAATTGTGCTCTTGTTATCACAGTGAATCACCATTATCTATTTCACTTTATCACCAATGTCAGTCAGTTGCTTCTTCATCCAAAGTAACTGAGTGCATGCCTTTGTAGCGGATATATATTCAGCTTCAGAAGTACTAAGATAAGTACTTTCTTGTTTCTTTCTTAACCATCCCACACATTTCTTCCCAATATAGAATAATCCACCACTGGTGGATTTTATGTCCACTACATCTCCAACCCAGTCAGCATTATAAAATGATGATAGTTCACTATCTCTTCCTACAGTAAAGTATAACCCATAGTTATGTGTACCTTGAATGCATCTCATGATTATTTTCATAGCTACCATATGTTCTTCCTTTGGATTACTTTGAAAATGGTCTTACAAGCATGTTGCAAAGAAAATATCTAGTCATGTTGCAGTTAAGTATAACTGGATTCCAATGATACTTATGTATATAGTGGTATCCACATAAGTCTCACGCTCATGTTTTCCAAGTTTTGTTCCAACTGCAATCAGAGTCGAAATTGGTTTAGAATCTTTCATATTAAATTTCTTTTGCATCTCTTTTGCATATTTTCCTGAGAAAAAAAGCTTAATCCTTCTTCTAAATCACGTGTATCCCTAAGAAGTATGTAATTTCACCAATAATCAACATTTAAAATTATGATTTCATGTTATTGGAAAATTCACCCACCAATCCCTGCCTGCTTCCACCAAAAATAATATCATCAACATATACCAATACCATGAAATGATCCTTCTGATAATTCTTCACATAGATATTTTTATTTACTCCTCCTATTTTGAATTCAATCTTTTTCAGATAAGAATCTAGTCAAGAGTACCACGCTCGTGGTGCTTACTTCAGTCTATAGAGTGCTTTCTTTAATCTGTATACCTTCATTTCATCATTTCAAATCAGGAAACCCACCGGTTTCTCAATGTAGACTTCTTTTTCAAGAACACCATTTAGGAATTATATCTTGACATCCATTTGATACACTTTATACCCTCTTTGGATTTACATGGAAATAAATAGCTTGATTGATATTCTAGACACTAGAGTAAATGTTTCCTCAACATCGACACCTTCAATTTGTGAATATCCCTTTCATACCAGTCGCGCCTTATTTTGGATCACAGTAGATCCCATGTTTGATTCTTTTAAATCTAGTCTAACTCTTTATTCATGGTTTTCACCAAAAATTCATCCTTTACATCATCTTTAAATGAGTATGGTTCCATAACAGATAAGAATATTGATTTTGAATTATTTCTTATTATAATTTTTTGTGTTTTTGTATTTATATCCCCAATGATGTTGGATTCATCAATATATGCTCTTCAATTTCTCCTATGAGGTTCAGTTGAGTTCCCTTTATCCATGGTTTCCTCTTCTAATTCCTCTTTTGAGGCAACATCATGATGTGACTCCTGAGAGTTTTTACACCTTCCTCTACTTATATATTTCTATTTTTACCATGTTCATGTTAGTCCTCATCTTCAATCTCATCAGTATAGGAATTCCTTAAATCATTTTTGGTTTTCTCTTCAATGATCTTAACATCGCTGCTTTCCAAAATCCTTCCCAAGAACTTATTGAAACACTTGTATGATTTGTTTTTCATTGGATATACAAGGAATATTCCTTCTTCTACATTCTCACCATACTTCCCTTGATTTCCTTTTTTGTTTTGTATGAAACATTTACTTCCAAAAATATGAAAATATTTCAAAGAAGGCTTCCTTCTATGACATAATTCATATGGTGTCTTCTTCTCTCCCATATAATTCCTCGTTTGATTTTAAATATGCACTGCAAATTCAAGATCTTCTTTCCAGTAATGGTGAGAGATACGAATCTCAATCAGTATAGTCCTAGTCATATTATTCACCTATCGATTCTGGTGCTCAACTACTCCATTTTTCTACAAAGTTCTCACAGCATCCACATCATGTTGGATTCCATGGTTCTCTAGGTAATTTTCAAACTCAATGAAAGTGTATTCCCCTCCATTGTCAGATCTCAAAACTTTGATTGTATGTCCAGTATCATTCTCAGTGATTCGGTGATAAGTTTTCATGAAATCAAGAAATTTTCATTTCCTGTGTATAACCATCACACATTCCATTCTACTATAATAATCTATGAAAAGGAAGAATTAGTTTTCTCTATGAATTCTAGAAACATTTATCAGGCCACATACATCTACATGAATGAGTTCAAGAAGATTATATGTTCTTTTCTTCTTTGTCCAATAGGAAATACAAACCAGTTTTCCTCGTATGAAACCATCACTGGCCTTTTCAAGTTCACACTTAAGGTTGGGTATATCCATGACTATATTTATCTTAGATATCTTTTCCATGTTTTTTTATTGATGTTCCCCAATTTCCCATTCCATAGGTGGTTTTCTTCTTCAACTTTTAGATAGAAAATGTTATCTTTATTGTAAACCTCGTATAAGTTTCCATCTTTTCTACTTCCTTTCATGAGAGAATTCCCTATATTTCCATTTATAGTGAATCCCTTTTGATTGAAAGTCACTATAATTCCTAAGTCACAGAGTTGACTCACACTAAGGAGATTGCGACATAGACTTTCAACATAAAGGAATTTAGTTTTCTTTAGCTCTTCAATAGCTGGTTCAGTACTTCCACTGCCTTTGATCATCAAAGAACCATCATTATAGAACCTCATTTTCCATCTAACATTTTCTTGACATTAGTTAATAGGTCATCATTACCCATTATGTGGTATGAACGTCTGTTATCAAGAATCCATGTACTGTTGTTCTTTGTATCTTTGAGGGATACTTCTGTAAGATCAGATTTTTTAATTTTCCTCTTTTCATTACATGAGATATTGGATTGAGTGTAGGATAATGATGGACTTTCATTTCTCTCTTACATGTACATGGGTTCTTCATATTCATACTCTTCTTCTAAAGGAGAAAATATGTTTGAGATAGCAACACCATTTGGTTGGCGAGTATCCACCTATCTCTCAGCATCGTAGGAATATCTACTGTCATTCCTACTCCTGCAATGTATAGATTTATGTCCAAAGTTAGAGCAATGAAAATAGTATTCATAAAAACTATTTCTTCTATGCGATGTAGGATATGAATTTTTTCTTCTAATTTGAACTCCTAGTTCTTCCCCATTCAGATAGCTCCTTGACTCTCCACAGTATGACATGGTATAACCTAGATATACACAAACTGATACTTCATGAGAGGAAATGTCATGTCACTTCTATTTCTCCGCATGCCTTCTTCCTTAGGAAAATAGTTTGACTACCTGTCATTTCTAAAAGATTGAGGATAATCTTTAGATATCCTTTCATTTTGATTGAAGGGTCTCTTTTTCATCACTTATAGTGGTTTTTCAACATGCTCATATTTTTCCTTTCCTTTATTATGGTCCACATTGTATATTGAATTTGATGTTTCGGCATCATAACTGATTCCACTATTTCCTATGGAAGTAGGTCTTTGATCACTCAAAATATTTTTAACTCCATCAGAGCCACGTTTTGATCTCTCCAGCAGCTCAGTATCTTAGAACCTTCCAAATTGTATTTTCTTCTTTGCTTATTTTGAATTTGATTCACTTTTTAATTTAATCCTAAGAGTAACAACGTCTTCTTCAAGTCCCTCAACAGTTTTGGACTTCTCCTATGGTCTTGAGGTAAGTTCATTGATGACCTTATCCTATTCTTTAATTCTGAGCTTTATTTCCACTACATCGACTATGCTTTCAAGGATTGATGACTATACTTTCACTAGTTCCTCCAGTCATTCAATTTTAACTTCAATCTAATCAACATATTCTGATGATTCTTCCACAATTTCTTTCCACTTATTACATCTCTTACATTTATTCTCAAGCTTACCAAAAGCGTCCTTAATTTGAAACTTGGGATCAGAATTGGTGGTCATATTATTTTCTATAGCTTTATCTGTTGATGGTTCTGACTTTTCAATGGTATCCATCATGGAGGCATGTTTTCTAGTTTTAAATTTTTGTTATTCTTCTTCGTATAATTAATTATCATCATCTTCCTCTTCACAAAAAAAACTCTTATTTTGTACTTTCTTTCTAGATTTGAAGTCTCTATTTTTGAAACACATTTTGTAAGGATTATTTATATTTTCAACATTTCTGTCTTCATCATAGAACTTTCTTGAGCACTGAGGGTCAATGTGATCAACTCTACCACAACAAAAACAAGACAGGGGTAACTTACCTTTTAAATTTACCTTTTACCCTATTGATATTCTTGGCAATGATAGAAATAATTTATTTTTCCTAATCATGTTCATTACCACTATATTCTATGATTTTAAATTTTTTCATGGATTTAAATGTCATTTCCTTACTTACATGAGTCATAGCATCTTCTATTTTGACTCTCATCTCATATTCCACCAGGCTGCTCAACAGATCATCCAGGTAAAGTTTGGAAAGATCCTTTTCTTCAAGGGATGACACCTTCACATTATAAAGGGGTGGAATTATTCTCAATATTTTTTTTACAGTATTAATGTCTTTGATTTCTTCACCCAGACCTCAAATTGATCCTACCACTTCAGTAATTTGATTGAATAAAGAATCCACATTCTCATCATGATGCATATTCAGATCATCAAACCTATTTTTTAGGACTTATATTTTCACCTCCTTCACTTTACTATCACCTTCATAAATATTTTCAAGTTTTTCCCACATAGACTTTGTTGAGGTGAAGCTTATCACCTTTAGATAGATCTAATCAGAAAGAGCCGCGATGAGATAATTCTACGCTTTAGCATTTGCATCAAGAATTTTCTTGTCTGTATCAGTCAAATACATCCTTGTTGGATTAGTGACTTGAATTCATTGAATATCAGTAAAGAGGGATTATATTCTAAGAGATCTCAGATTATATCCCATTATATTCTTCCAAATATGAAAATTACGTCCATCTAATAGGGTAACTCCCCGAACATTGACCGAATTATCCATGACGGCACAAGGTATGTTTAACACCAGCAACCTTTACCCTTTTATACCAATTGAAGGACCCCGGAACACCCTAAGAGGGGATAGGTGAATCAGGGTGTCAAATTTTTCTTTTAAACTGATGGATATTATTCCCACATTGATAGGAACCTATTAAACCTATCAGAAAAATACATGAAAAGAGAAGGCGCATCAATTTTACTTGGTTCACCACAAAGGGTGGAATCCAAGGAGCATACGCCGACAATGTGTTGGTCATACCAAAAACCACTAATCTTCACTAGTTGTGGATTACAAGGTTCGGTCATAGTCACTATGTTCTAGGCTCGCTGTCTTTACAATGGTTTATGGATAGCTCGCTGCTTCCAATGGAACACTTATGTTGAATCCCCCTATCTCACTTCCTTTGGATAAGTCTTACTCATTTTATTGACTTGAAGGTTACTTCAATAGATTTTCATTAAAGTATTTGTCTCTATTCATCATGATACACTACTTGTATCAACGACCTAAGTAGATGTACACTGAAATCTCTATCCACTTAAACCTGATATTCAATATTTTACTTTGTGAACCCCCTTCATGAAGATCAACCCTTTACAGATCATAACCCTCAACAGAGAACACACCTTCACAGAGAAAACTACTTCGTAGAGCTCACTGCTTTGCAAAGCTCAACCCTTCGTAGAGCTCAGGCCTTCGCAAAGCTCAACTTCCTTTGTGGAACCCACTGTCTTCACGAAACACACTGCCTTTGTGGAACACCTTACTTTGTGAATCTCACTGAGCCAACACAGAACGTCCCATCTTCATGAAGAACTCAATACTTAGAAGCATTGAATTCATTCAAGACCAAAGTAGTATTTTCATAAAGCACAAGCTCGCATAGATAAAGGACTCCATAGAGTGACCCTTACTTCGCAAAATTATAATGACTCCAAATTTTATCTCTCAAGTTCATACGAAATAGAGAGGGGTGGCCTCTTATTTATAGGCATGGTCAAACGTGGAGTTCCGCTTCTTCCAGTGCGATTTCTGGATCAGTCAAAAATGTATTCGCATCGCATCTCCCTTCGCAAATCTCCCTGGATATTATCCATTCACAATACTCATCATAACCGTAGATCGCTTCGTTAAATATCTTTGTGTCGTTTCAATTATTCACTCACAAATCCTTCCGTCAAACCATCGCGCTGTTGCAATGCTCAAATTCTCATAATCGTAGAGCACACCATCATAATCTTCATGACTTAATGAAACACACTTTATGAATCCCATCTCTATAAAACTCATTAATTTTACATATTTTCATGATATCTTCAAGAAAATCCACTTTTCATAATGTTTTCTATTCTCCAAATTTTGGACCCCAAAAATTTGGAAAACACTGGGAAACAACGTCACCTTCAATACTAATTATGGTTTGAATTGTATAATCCCTTTCCATGAAATCTCCCTGATCATTCATTATAGGATTGATAAAAAATGCAAACCATACTCCATTTATAACAAACAACATCCTTGGTTCCAACAAAATATGCAAGAAAGTTGCTGAAGAAATTTAATATGCATCACTCCAAAACAATTTCGACTCCGATTGAGTTTAGGAAAAAACTTGGAAAGCATGAGGATAGGACTTATATATATCCCACCATGTACAGAAGAATCATTCGAAGCTTATTATACTTGACTACAACATGTATATATATCATCTTTGCAACATGTTTAGCATACCACTTTGAAAGTAATCTGAAGGAAGAGCAGTTGTAAATAGTTAAAATAATCATGAGATATATTCAAGGTACTATCAATTTTGGATTATAATTTGTTGTAGGAACATATAATAAATTATCATCATTTTATGATGTTGAATGGGATGGAGATGTGGTGGATATAAATTCTACTAGTGGTGGTGTATTTTTTATTAGAAATAAATGTGTGGACTAGTTGAGAAAGAAATAGGAAAGAACTTCTCTTAGCATGGGTTTATATGAGAATATCTTTGTTGAAAAGGATTACACTCATCCATTGTGGATGAAGAAAAAAATGACTAATATTGGTGATAAAGTGAAACAATTGATGGTGATTTTCTATGACATCAACAGAGCGATCGATATTATAAAGAATTTGGTTCATCGATCTTATAAAAAACATATTAAGATTATACATCACTTAATCAAGGAAAAATTTTAACAAGGTGTGATTAAAATGGAGCATGTAGGAACTAATGACCAAGTGGGTGACATTATGACTAATGTATTGGAATCACATGTGTTCAAGAAACATTGGTTGAACCTCAGTGTTCAGCTACCTCCTAGTGCATGAGGAGGTTACAGTTGGTCTCCTCTCCCAATTTTTTTTAATTGTTTTAATATTTTTATAGAAGTGATGTAGGTTTATAGGGGAGATACAATCCATGAGGAGTCTTTTTTGAGCTCTAAAAGTATATATATAGGTTCTTTGAGTTTATTTATAAAGGTGGAGAATAGAGAAATTCAATGTTTTAAAGGTTTTCTAGTTATAGGCCTTTGAATAACCATGAAATGATTATGTGACACAATCAGAATCAGGTGTTATGAGTTCTTGGAGATTATCTTGGACATTTTTAATAATTCCAAAACATGAGAACCCAATTCATGATTTCCCTCTTTTTTTCTATACTGATATTTTCTCATGTAGACTTAGAGTGTTGGATGATTTGTTTCTCATGTATCGGGTTTTGATAGTAGCTGGTGCTTTATTGAATTTTTATATAGATTGCCAACAAACCCAAAGGGGGGATTGTTTGAACCAAGGTTGTTCTTTTCTAGAAACAGAGTATGGTTTGTGTTTGTTTTCAATCCACATTATGTTGATCAGGGAGTTTTTAAGGAAATTGATCTTACCATACAATCTGAATACAGTGATTAAGGTGGCATCATTTCCCAGTGTTTCCCAAATTTTTGGACTTAAAATCAGGAGGAAGAGGAAATTATAGTGAAAGGTGGTTTTTTGGGATTGACACTTCATAAATATGGTAAATTCATGGGTTTTGTGAATATTGGGTTTCACAAAGGATGAGATTTTCAAGGATGTGGATCATTGTGAACAAGCATCATGAATAGTGTAATGGGTTGATGGTGATCTCTGTAACTATGAGAAGTGGAGCATCGTGAATACGCGAAGGGTTGATAGTAATATTTGTGACTATGAGAAGCTCCATTAGTGGGTTAAATTTCACTAGAGATTCTTGAGTGAAGGAGATTCATAAAGATGAATTTGGAGGTTCGTGAAAAATCCATCGAAGGCATTGAATCATCATGAAAGTATGAGCCTATAAATATATGGTTACCCCTATTTTATTCACTATGAAAATATTTGGAAGAAAGGATAATTTGGTTTGAATTCACTAAGGATGAAATCTTCATGAATCAGTTTTTTATAGTGATTTTGAGCATCATGAAAAGACTATCTTAGTCTTGACCAATGTTTAGGTATCTAGGAAAAAGGAGTTTCATGATGCTGAGGTATTTCATGATGACTTAGTGAGATTTATGATGGTAGTTTGTTCCATGAAGTTAGTTTTCTTTGTGAAGGTAGTGAGCTTCATGAAGGATCTTCATGAATGGTAGTATTCAAAATCAGGTTTTAGGGAATAGTGATTTTAATTTCATCAACTTAGGACTATGATGCAAGAAGAATATCATGTTATTCAGGGATAAAGACTTAAATTTCAATCTACTGAAGTGACCTTCAAGTTGTTAAACTAAGTAAGACTTCACCCAAAATAGTGATATAGGGGGAGTCAATGGAAGTGTTATGAGGGAGGAAATGTTTTATACTTAAAATATTGTAAAGTAAGTGTTCCTAGTACAGAGTGATTATGTATGAACTTATGTATTCCAAAACTAGTAAAGATTAGTGGATTTAGGTATGACCAATACACTGTCAATGTATTCTCCTTAGACTATCCCTTAGTAGTGAACCAAGTAAAATTGTTATGTTGTATCTCTACATGTGAATGTCTAAATTTCTTCTCATTACCATCATATAGGTTTAATAGGTTCCTACCAATGTTTGAACAATATTTTTAACTTTAGAATAAAAATTTGACACCTTTATTCACCCCTCCCCTCTTAGGGAGTTCTGGGGTCCTATAATACATGTGTCTACCACAATTCCATGTATTATTTATATGTTATTCTTTCATGGATTATTCTCTTGACTCCATTATTATTCATGTCTTATAAAATACTAATATTTATTTCATGACTCATGTATATGATCTTTGATATGTAGGGTGTTATCTTCAAATATTATGCTTATGTTCTTATACCCTTATATTCATGTTATGCTTACGTATCTCCCTTGTTTACCCTTACTGGTCATTTGAGCTCACCCTTATTATGTTTATTTTTCATAGTATACAAATAAAGGTATTAATTTTTATATTTCAAAATAGTTTCTAGTAATGAATAATGGGTGGAAGAATAAGTATGTGTGTTATGAACTAGTTACTTATGTTTCCAGGTTTCTAAGGGAACTAAACTAATACGGTCTTTGGGAATGTGTTTGTGTAATGTATGAAATGTTCCAAAAAATGATTTAATGTCTATGTATGAAAATATAGGGTTTTTATATAAGGATTAGTTATTGTGCATACTAAAACAAAACTAAGAAAATCAATCAAAAAACAAAAACTAAAACTAAAAAGGAAATAGTGAAAATTAGAGGCAGTGTGAGAAAGAACAAAGTAAGAGACAAATAGTAGATAAAATAGGGACCTTAGGCTACTATGAAATAATAAAAAGATATTCTTATATTCTACTCAAATTAGTTCAATTATTTAGTGCTTGATAAATGGTTAAGATTCACTGATATTTTGCTTCAGTGAATTCCCACAGCTCGATGAACCTTCTTAAGACTTGATCTTTTGATCTTGAACCTTGAACTAATATGTTCATTGTGAAGAATAGATTCATTGACCTTTTCTAGTTTATAGTACCTAGATAAATGATCTATGGTGAAATGATTCATTGTCCTTACTTATCGGTTATTATATAGTGAAAAATAAAACTCATAATCGAGCAGAAAAGTAGACCAAACTAAAAAATTACACTGAACGATTGTTTTAATCACTTACCAAGTACCCTAAGAAATTTTTCTACTCATGAAAAAAGGAATAAAATAAAGTTAGAGAAGAAAGAATATAAAACATATCTTGTGATATGACTTTATTCTTCAATCTCTAGCTTCAGATCCAATCCATTCTCTGTATGACTTCTCTAGTCTTTGTGGTCTCATGTATGGTGAATGGTGTAATGATCAGCTTGTGTCCAATGTATGATTATATGGTGGGGATATGTGAAATATATCCCTCTTTTATGAGTCCCAAATGGATGAAATGGATGGATTCCCGTTGAATGGTTTTAAAATGGTGCGCCCCTTGGATGGATCTGGAATCGCATAGATGGATTCTTTAACTTCAAAACCTTGTGTGTCTCACCTGTGTGCTCGCGGTCACCACACATACCTAAATTTTCTCTTATTCATGTGGTGGGTTCATCACTACACTTCTTAAACATCTTCCTACTCAAGTTCATCTCCTCCAACAACTTGTGTCTTGGTGGCATCAATGACCTATAAAACAAAAACATAAATGAATTAAAATATTATGAATAAAATAACAATTGAATTATTAAAATAATTTAATAATATATATAATAACTATATATAAAAAACTAGATAAACTAATTATTAAAAATGTGTGTATTTTTAAATATAAATACAAATATATTATTATTATTATTATTATTATAAAATAAGAACATAAGAGGGGGGCTTTGGTTTTGCTGGTTCAAGTAGGGGAAGGGGCTCAGCCTCATTCCACGGGGATTAGAAGATAGTGGAAATGGATAAGGGGAATGGTCTCGATCATTTTATGTGTGTAAAGGGTGTGGCATCACCGGTTCATGAGGATTTTAATTCAATCGATGATCAGTGGCTTCAGCAGAGGATAGGGGGTCGGTTTTATTGGTTCGAGTAGGGGAAGGGGCTTGGCCTCCTTCCACGGTGAGAAATGGATGGTGGAAACTCCAAGAAGTAGTGGTTGGTTCTCTAGATTTAGTGGTAGTGTCGTGCCTTGGGTGGATTCTGGTGGTTCTTCCTTCAACCCCTACACAGTGGGTCTTCATCATACCCTGGTGTTCATCCACAGACCTGGTTTTCTGATTTCAGGTATTTTGAGTTTCTATCTTCTTCTGGTTTATGGGATTTGGATATGAAGTCTTCTAGTGGTATATTTTTTTATTTCCATTAAAAAACTTGTGCTAGCATTAAGATGGAGGGTAACGAAGGATGAGGTTTGGTTTGTGAAAATGGTTGTGGGAGTGGAAGAAGAAAAATGGTGGTGGATTGGGGTGACGGCGGTTGTGGGAGTGGTGAGTTGATGTAACCGTGGGTGAATGTAAGTTGGTGGTGACTCCCTTGAGTCACCATTCTCTGTTATGATGATGACTCAAGGGGTTGGAAGCAGTAGTGTCTGGTGGTAATTAGCTAGCAGCAGCTACCCTGGAAGTTGCTCCTGTGAAGGCAGGTTGAGGGTGAATGTAGTGGTGAGTCAATCATGGTAGGGTGGTAAAAGTGATGGTAGAGGGTGAGGTCCAATGTTGGGTGAGGTCTGACAGCAGGAGGGCTAGCAATGACTTTGGAGCTAACGATGGCTTGGGATAGTGGCAGTACATCCTGGCGGTGACTCTTCCCGATGGTATCTCATTTTCTTGAAAAAAAAACAAAAAAAATAATTAAATTGAAAAACTAAAAAACAAAAAAAAATTAAAACACTTAAATAAAGTTAAAAATGGATTATGTTCAAATTAAAATAATGAAAATATTAAATTAATTTTCAACAAGATTAAATTATTTTAAACATAATTTAATACAAAAATAATTAAAATAATGAAATAATTTAATTTATGAATTAAATGAAATTAATAAAAAATTAATATCATAAAAAAAAGTAAATAAAAATATTAATTATACAAAATAATTATTAATTAAATAAAAAATTAATCAAATAAAAGAATAAATGAAATAATTATTTTTAAAAAAAACAAAACAATGTAAAAAATGAAATAATTTAAATAATGAAAAATGAAAAATTATAGTTTAAACAAAAACAAATGGATGAAAATTTAAAGTAAAAACAGAATTCTTTATTTAAATTTTAAAATTATCCAAAATGACTAATTAAATAATAAAATATGTATTTTCACAAAAAAAATTGTTCTAGAAATTTAGCTACAAAATTAAAAATATTTGATAATTATTAAACAAATTATAGTATTTTAATAAAAAAAATAGTAATAAAAATGATTTGGAAAAAAGAGATAAAAAAAGCCACATAAAATATATTTCGTGTAAAAAAATTGATCAAGCTTGGACATCCCAACTAACTAGCACCAAGCCATATATCAAGCCCTTTAAGAGGGCCATCTAACCATGGTGGACTAGTGAGAAGATCATCTAGAGCCGGTGAGGTGCCTATGGAAGGAATCGTGTGCATAGGTGGGTGAGAGGCCCGTGTGGGCCAAGCGGTGTGGGTTGGCCCATTTATTATGTGTTCTTGTATGTGGGTGCCCATCCCAGTGCGGGATTCTTAGAAGTGGGATGCACATATTTTATTATAAATAAACATGACCCCAACCTCCATTTCTATGTGGGATAACTTTCTTGAGTTATTGTTCATTTCTTTAATGGAACGACATCGTTTTTCCAGCTCCCATGACCCCATGCCTCAGACACAAGTCATCACTATCCTATGTCGTCACTATCTCCTGACGTCGACCCACCACCACCTATACTCACTGGGAAATGCCATTACTATGTTCAGGAGATCTTGAGATAGATTTTTTTGGCCACTACGAAGGCCTACCACCAGCCAGGATCACCTTTGGAGCTTCAGATGACCACCATGAAGGCTCCATATGACCACTTTGAAGGCCGGATGAAGGAGGATTCACCACTTTTGAACCTAATGTTTCCCTCCATTACTACCACCATGTATGCCATGTTGATTCCATGAAACTACCACATTATTCATGAACCAAATAGAAGGCACTTCCCCATGGATTTATTCTAATCCACTTAAAATCTCAAAACCATGTGATCTTCAAGTAATTTGAGATACCCAAGGTCTCGGGGGATGACTCGTTTTTTCACCTGGAGATGTGGGGAGGAGGAGGCTGAAGGTTCTTTTGCATTATTATAAAGGGATGAGGATCACCACTTTAAAGTGGAGTCAACACTAAGGGGTTGGACACCAAAGTTCCATTGAGTGGTTTCTGCACCTTTTATTCTTTGTTTTATTTTTCTCTTTTTATTAAGTTTAATGTTTCTATAATTTTTATTTTCTTTTACTAAATCAATTCATGTATTATTTTTTTGTCAAAGTGTTATCACCCACCATTATTCTTCTTCTCCTTCTTCTTATTCCACCCAAATTCTTCGTATTTTTCTTTTTAACATTGTTTCCATATTAATTTATTAATCTCAATATCTTTTATTTTATTTTTATTTTCCTTCTCTCTCTATTTCTCTCTCTCTTATTCTTCTATTTTTATTTTTTTGATTCATGTGTTTTTTTATTCTTCTCTCATATTTATTCTTTTTATTTTCTTCTTATTCTCTTTCTCATCTTTCCATAGTGACCTCTTACCCTTGAAAAAGAGTGGCTAACCATAGGCTTAGACCTAGGGAGGTAAGTGGTGTTTCCAAAATTTTAAGTATGAATTTATATGTTTATTTATATTTTTTTGTGAGAAAGGGTGATGTTAATGGGTGTGATGATTTTCCACCATGACAATAAACTTAAAATCACTTATATTCTTTTGTTAAAAACTTTTACCTCCCTTCTACTTAACATAATCTCTTCATGTGATGAAGTTGGGTTGTTTAGTGGATGAAACGACATATGATATAGTTAGGTCCTGGAAGGTGTCACATTCTCAATTGAGGTGTTCCATAAACCTTGATTATAATATTAGGTGTAATTAAGATTGTATGGGCATTATAATTTTCACACCCCCTAAAAAAATAATATTAATACAAAAGTAAGATTTCATAATTAGGTTATCAAACTAAATTTAAACAACAATAAGAAGAATGGTAGAACCCATAAACCAAACCATAAAGGCCAAGTTCTGTATTTTTTAATCACATTATATCATTTCATTTTAGTTCAATTTTTAGAATTTCATTTATATTATAAAATTACATTGTTTTTATAAATACTAAAAAACAAAAATAATTTTTCCTAGGTGAATTAGATTAAGTGGAAAAATTGTGAAGCTATTTAAGTTAAACAAACATAGTCATCCACTATGTTGCACTAGGAAAAAATTTAGAATTTTTCTTTTTCCACGTCCCACAATAGGCATGCATCAAAACTAGAATTGTTTTCAGGGATCTAATCATAGTTTTCTTAATTTTTACTTTTCACACATAGTAGATATTTTTTTATTACTTAAAAAACCATAAAAATTTATTTTTTCATGGTTTTTTTAAATGATCATTTTTTTAATTCATGGAACGGTTACTCAAAGGTGTAGGATCAAATGAAAGTGCTACAAAATACTGAGAAGGATCTCCTACAAAGGCTTGATAAACTCACTAACCAAGAAAAGAATATAATGAATGGGCATGAAAATGGACTTCCATTTCAATAGCTGGAAGATATGATTGATGAAGTTGATGTTTATTATCAAATACTAAAGGCCAAGGAGTAAGTGAAACTAGAGATGCTCAATTTTATAAAAGACATCTAGGAATTTGATACCCAAATAAAATACCATCAACAGCCCAATAATTTGAAGATCCAAATCCAAGATAACCATTATGATCTAGAGTGGATCATGATGAGGAAAAATTTCCTACTGAGTAATATTTGAGAGATCAACAAGATGTGGACAACTTCTGGAATGAGCATGAGGTACAACATGATCTCCCCATTCCTTACAAAGTAGAAGTTCCAGAACAATTTCATATCTTTCTATCCATGGAGAAATAAACCACCCAATGGTGTAATTTTAAGAAAATATGGAGCATCTTGACTACCTACCTCCATCCACTGAGATCCAACTTCAAGAGGCACTCATCGTTGAAAATATATTGAATCTGATCCAAGATAGGGAGTTGATATTTTCTTAAACTCTATTTAATTTTATTTATTCAACCTAAATTGAGTTTTTATTCCCACTTCTTTGAATTTTTTGATTTGGACAATATTTTCTTTTCCTTAGAAGAAGATGAAGCAACAACACCTGCACCTTTTGAGGAACACGTGGAGATCCATAATTTTGATGAACATGCATTTGAGTAAGAACATGAAGAATTATAAGTGGATGATATTGAAGAAAACAAGACACTGGCTGCTCACTTTTAAAGGTATAATTTAAATTTAAATTTTTTTCAAGAGAAATTACCTACTAAATTTACCTTTGATCATTCAATCCCAATATCCCACATTGATCCATCACTAGACAAGCAAGAGGAGGTTGAAAAAGTAGTATCCAAGAAGTAGGATGATCCATACATCATTCTACCCCCACTATGAAAGTTGTGCTTAATTGTGAAGGGAGAGTATTTGGTATACTCTATCTATGGATCATTCCTGAATAGAAAAGAATAAGTGTAATGTAGGAAAAGCCAAAAATTATGGATAATATCTAGTACTTCCCTTCTAGAGGAATTCAAAAACCCAAGTCCCACTTGGGGGATTATACCAAGATTTATCTTTCTACTTTCTAACTAGTATTTTAATTTCATTCTTAGGACTAGTTTAGCTTACAGCCCCACTCACTATATTATTTTTTAACTTAAAATACATGATCTTTATGCTTAATTTATTTATTTAATTTTGTAGGACTATGATGGAACAATCTATCCCCAAAAAAATAGAGTAAGGTGGATAAATATTCATGAGGAAATGGAGTTCACTTTTAATGTTTGTATTTTAAATTCCTTACATTTTTTATTTAAAAATGTGTTTTGAGATTTAAACTAAAAATTTCATGCCCATGATTGAATTCCTACTTTACTTGACTTATCTATGAGACATTAGTTTCTTAGGAACCCTATGATTTTATTTTTAATATTTTAATGATAAATGAGATTGAATGAGTAAAATGGAGAATTAAATGATTAAATTTAAGCATGGATATTGAAATGAGGACTCCTGATTTTAGGGAATTCGTTTATTCGTGTAAATGAAATTTTCCTACAATTTTTTCATGATTTGAATATATGAAATTAATGTGAATTTATTTGTTATTATTAATAATGTCATGAGTGATTTTACAATATCATATTTCCATTATTCAGAGGGTTTCTAGACCAAGTACTTCATATTTTATTCTTGAGAATATTTCTTGAGTGATCTTGGGATAGTCCACCTTCTAGAAATTTCATTTAAACTTTTCAAATCTATGATTGTAAGAAAAAATTTAAAATGATTGAGGAATATTTTGAAAAACCCTTATCTATGAGACTACCTATTATATTAATCCTTTTTTCTCCCATAGATACCATGAAATACCTTCTTAAGAATGATCCATGTTTCAAGCCATTTTTTATATATATCTACCCTTTTATTATTATTTTTAATGATATTTTAAAGATAAAGTGTGGGGGTGAAGGGATTCATTGTGGAAGGGCTGAAATATACCATAAGGAAAAGTATGCAACTACTAATTGTGGGTATAAAGAAAGGTTTGTGATTTATTCATTACACTTTATTTTTTCTCTTTTTTAAAAAAAATATGTGAAAAAATGGGAATGGGTTGTGATTTGGAATAATAAAAAATCACCATTACTTGACTGATGATTTTTATCATATGTGTTTAGGTTTTGGATGTGAGATTGATTCTAAGAATTACTTTCTAATAAGTAAAAAAAATAAAAAAAAAATGTACAAAAGTAAAGATAATTACAAGGAGCACATTATTCATTATGATTTCATTGATTGTGGACTTAATTTGAGATTGGGAAGTGGGAGTTTTTATTTTGAAGGGGAGAATTAAATTGAGCTTTTACTTTTGATATCATACTTGATACTTTAGTGATTAACCTCCTCTTTTATCTTTACTTTTAAAACATCAATTCTTACCAACCTTAAGCCTCGGAGTCGTTATAACCTTAATTGCAAAGTCCTCATGATTTTATATGCCTTTTATATTTACAAAGTGGGGAACTAGTTCCTTTAAAATATTATGGATTGGGAGAATGTTATAATTATTTGATCATAAATATACTTGAATTATATCATGAGTGATGAGAGAAAATATTTGAGAGAGGTAGATCATGATTCAGAATGTTTGATAATAATGAACTGAGAAGCTTGAATGAATGATAAAAGAATGTATATCATTTTTTAAAATGGGAAAATTAAAACACTTGAGTTTATTGTTTCTTTGAAAATTGAGAAAATAAATTGATATTTTACATGGGATTTTTAAAGTTTGATTTAACATTGATAATCATTTTATTTAATTATTCTGAGATTTTAATAACAGTAACATGGGTTCCCTATAAATTTCATGTTAATATTTTATTCTTGAGGATAAGCATGGTTTAAGTGTGTGGGTATTTGACACACTAATATTTTTATGAAAATTTTAAACATTTTTTAAGGACTTTAATTGGATTTTAATCTATATTCCCATATATTTCAATGTTTTATTAAAAAATGGGAAATTATAAATTTGGAATTGAAATGGTTTAAAATGTATAAATAATGTTGAATTGTGGTAATTAATTTTAATTATAAAGTTCCAATTGATATTTTGTTAAGATTTTTGAAATTTACTTAGTTGGTTCCAAATTTATTTTAGGTAAAAAATTGGAAAGCTTGGCTAGACCTAAACCAACCAACACTAAGTCACACATCCATCCCTTAAGAGTTCCATCAGACCATGGTGGATCAGTGGGAAGTGCAACTCGATCTGATGAGGTTCAATACCTATGGAATGAACTATGTGAATTGGTGGGCCAAAGGTCTATGAAGGCCAAATAGTGCATCTTGGCCCATTTATTGTGTGTGTGTGTCTGGGTTCCCACCCCAGTGTGGGATTCTGAGTAGTGGGTGGCATGCATTTCATTATAAATGGTAGTTCCCCCTAACATCCATTTTGATGTGGGAAAACTTTCTCATGTTACTATTTATTTCTTTAATAGAATGAAACCATCCATCCTGCTCCCATGACTTCACGCCTCATACATGGTTTTTCACCATCCTTCACTGTCTCTACCACCCAATGCCGGCCCACCTCTACCTTTACTCACTGAGAAAAACCATTGTCGTGTCATGGATGGTAGAGCTCAAGCTCGATGTTTTGGGGCACTAAAAAATCCTACCACCACCTAGGATCACCTTTGTAGATGCATATGACCACCATGAAGGCTTCATACAGTAACTTCTAAGACCATATGACTTGGAAGGCTAGATGAAGGAGTCACTATTGTGACACCTGTCACTGTCGCACCTATCGCTAGACACCACTACCTTTTTCATTCATGGAACATCAATTCCATGCAATTCCCACATGATCCATGCACCAAATAGAAGGTGTTTCCTCATGGATTTATTCCATTACTCTAAAAATATCAAAACCCCAAGATCTTTGGGTAATTTGAGATACCTTGAGTCTTAGAGGATGACTCATTTTTTCACCCGTAAGTGTAGGAGGAGAAGGATTAAGGTTATTTTGTGTGCTTATAAATGGAGGAGTCTTTCCACTACAAAGGGGAGTTGACACCAAGGGGTTGGACACCAAATTTTTACTGAGAGGTTGTTGTATTTTTTTTCTTTGTTTTATTTTTATCTTTTTATTATTAGTTTAATGTTTCTATAATTTTTATTTTATTTTAATAAATTAATTCATGAATTTTTTTTCAAAGTGTAATCACCCACCATTCTTATTATTCTTCTTCTTCTTATTAGTCCCAGATTATTCTTCTTCTTTTAAACATTTTGTCCATCTTAATTTCTTTATCCCAATCTCTTTTATTTTATTTTTATTTTCCTTATATCTATCTTTATCTTTAACTCTCTCTCTATCCTCTTCTATTTTTATTTTTTTGATTCATGTTTTTGTTTTTTATTCTTCTCTCATCTTTATTATTTTTATTATCTTCTTCTTTTCTTTCTCATATTTTCACAATGATCTCTTACCCTCGACAATGAGGGGCTAACCCAAGTCTTAGTATGGGGTAGGTAAGTGGTGTTTCCAAAATTATAAGCTTATATTTTTATGTTTTATTTATGTTTATGGTGATAAATGGTTATATGAATGGATGTTTCTATTGTCCACCATGACACTAAACTCAAACTCACTTCTATTCTTTTTTTTTTACTTTTCCCTCCCTTTTACTAAACATAACATATTCATTTGATGAATTTGAACTATTTGGTGGATTAAATGACATAAGATGAAGTATGGTCCTAGAAGGTGTCATGTTATAGATTGAGGTGTTCCATCAACCTTGATTATAAGAGGAGGTGGAATTAATATTTTCTATAAATTCAAAGTTTCACACTCATTAAATAAAATAATAGTAATCCAAAAGTGATATTTCACAATTTTTTTATCAAACTAAATTTAAAAAACAAAACGAAGAATGAAGTAACCCATAAACCAAACCACAAAGTCTAAGTTCTTTCTTTTCTAGTCACATTATATCATTGTATGTTAGTTTAATTTTTAGAATTTCATTTATCTTCTCAAATTACATTGTTTTTATAAATACTAAAAACAATTAAAAAAAATAGTTCTAATTGAATTATATTAAGTAAGTGAACAAACTATAAAGTTCCTCAAGTGAGATGAACCTGTTCATTTATTGTGCTACACTAGGAAAAAAATTATAAATTTTATTTTTCCACACCTTGTGACAGGTGTGCATCATTGGTCTTAATATTGTGTGATCTAGGTTTCTTATTACAATCTTCTGCACCTTTGTTCTTTTTGGTGTTACCCATTGTAAGCATTATATTAATAGTTGGTTTAAGTTATGTATTGTAAAACCTAACCCTACGGTCTACTCAATTGTTAATTATGTGCAATATTGTGATTTTACCAACACAACATGTACATTAATTAATTGAATAATGACTAATGATAAATCTTATGTTGGATTATTCATTTTATCCCTTTGGATTCAATTTATGTTGTGACCTGACTTGTGGATACCTATTGGGTGAGAGAACCCTTGAATAATATTGAGTTGGTTAATGGATTAAAGTGTGGTTAGCATGAAATGAGATTTCAGGTGATTTATTTTTATAGAATCACTTTGGTAATAGCCTATTGCTTAGTAAAATGACTGGTGATAATTTGATAAAATGAATGTGTAATTGAAATAAAAATGTAAATTTTTAAAATTAACCATTGAGGTTTATGATATGATATTGTTATATCCTTATTGTTGTGACTTGTGTTGTGAATCATTTTGTAATTCTTATATAGCAGTCTTGGTCCATTTTGATGCTGAAATAATTATATAGAGGGTTATGCCTGGATGCTGAAATGCTTATATAGCGGGCTTGGCCTAGTTTCATACTAAAATGGTTATATAGAGTGCTATTTCCAAATGATGAAATTATTATATAGCGGGATTGGCCCAGTTTCATGTTGTAATTATTATATAGATGGATTTTCCTAGGATGTTGAAATGATTATATAGATATCACTTCCCAGTTATGTAATTATTCCATGGTTCTTGGTTATGGTTGGCATGTTTATGATATATGCTCATAGATATTATGGAATGGTTCCGAAGTAGATTTATTGTTGTATTGTATTAATTGATTAATTAATATACCTGTTTATTTCTATATTTCATGCAATTATTATCAAATTGGTTTGTTTAGATATGGTGTTGTGGACCTACTGAGTTTTAATCACATCCTATTTAGGTCGTCATTTGGTAATTGATTAGATTAAATGTAATAGGTTTAGACAAGGAAAAAATACCTTGTTGTTGATTATTTCTTATTGTATGAGCTATATTTTGAAGACGGGACCAACATGGGGTTCGGGATAGGGTTCTTTTGATTTTTTTGTCTCAGTTGGTTCTTTTATTTGTATTTCTTTCAGTTTGAAATTTAGGTACATTTCAGTCTGTCATTACATGATTCATTATTATTGGTTTATCGATCCCTCCTTTTATTTCCTAATTGTATGTTGTATTATTTCTGCTATTAATTTTAGTTTTATGTTTATTTATAATGTTTATTTTCACTATATTGTAACTATATACCAGGGGGTATAGTGTCCCCACTATACTCATCATACCCCTGCTGCTAGTCAGTAGCCTTTGGTGTACAGGGAGGTGTACTTGAGGTCCCGTAACTAACCTGGTTTGGCCACATGAGAGAGAGTTATATTGGGGGACATTATAAGTATATTGATTCATGTTGGTACATGGTGATTTATGTTGTGTGTGTATCCCTATGAGAACTTTGTTTGGTTTCAAGGTGATGGGTTTACCAGGTTGTATGTGATAGACCCCCCTTAGAGTGTAGAGACGGGTTTCAAGGACCCTAGCAAGTGACTATTGACATTATGACTAGAATGAAGGTATTATATTTAGAGATAGTAATGTGATCAAGGAACCTATATAGATTGACCATGTTCTAGTTTGGTCTAGGGGCCCTTGATGGGTACTTTGGTACTATGATTTTAACCCTAGATAGGATGTGTGTGAGATAAGGGTATATTAGATTATGGGTGACACTCTAGAACCTAAATCAAACATGTGGGCCATATATATCTTAGGTGGTGGCGATAGGTTGTGCGCTTGAGATCCCAATCATGATTTATGATAGATGGGTTGGGTGGAAAACCAAATTTTCATGATGTGTTATATGAGATATTATGAGAGTGATGTACTACCCCTTTGAGTTGTGTATTTATATTTATGAGACACCTAGGAATCCTATGGTCTAACTTGTATGCATGTAATTGTGAAGAATTTCTAGGTGGTCATCCAAGATTTGATAGATATTCCTACTACTATGGAATTCTCAATATTACATCCTCAATTTTGGTGATGTCACCTAATGATTATTTATCTTCTAGGATCACCGTCTAGGGATGATCTTGTATCTAGATACTTTAGAACACCAAGGGTAATACCCCTTGGATTTGGTGATGACATCAGATACTTTGGAATGTTAAGGGTGATACCCCTTGGGTACGATGATGTTTACTGATTATTATTAATCTCCTTGGATCACCTACTAGGGATCATATTGTAGCATTCTATAATGGAATTCCTTGGACATTCTCCTTAGATTTGGTAGTTATGCCTAATAATACATGGATACCATTATATACTTCCAAGGATCTGATGTTTACACCTACTGTTGGATTGTCCATGGGGTTGGTATTTGGTTTTAATGTCTTTGTGACATGCTCAGAGACACTATAGCATGGGATGAACAAGTTATGATATTGGGTGTTGGTTTTGGGACAAGACCTAGTCCCCTTGAGTGGTTACATATGGAAATAGACATTTGGCACTAGTCAAAGCATGTATGATTAGGGTTTGGGGTGGTCTGTATGACACCTGATGACTTGAAATTTATATATGATGTGTGTGCATTTTATTATTTATGGGTGGGTGTGTTTCATGATAACAAAAATACTCTTTATATATGTATTTCATGTGTATATAGTTGATCACATCAACACTTAGTGTTGTCGATGCATTGTGGATTCCTACTAGGTTATTGGAATCACCTACTATCTATATACACAGTATGAGTTTCGATGTACGTGGGTAGATCTTCTTGTTTTCTCTCAGGACACAGGTAATTCTTAGATTTTGATGCTTAGTATAGTTATAGTGAGTTTTGGGAGTTAAATTATCTACAGGGTGGATAATAGTGAGTTAGTATAGAGGCCAAATTATTTTTAGTTTTATTTTAGTTATTTATCTTCATGTATTTTCCATTATATTGTTTTTTATATATAATGCTTGTTTTATTTATTTACTTTCTACTTTTATTTCTTTTATTGTTCTACTGAATCATATAGATTTACTAATTTTTATTATAGACTATGGGGGCACAGTTGGCTCCCAATTTATGTCTATAGTTACTTTAGAAAGTCCATTGTACGAGTAGTTCATATTGAATTTTTGATATATTTGATCATGACCCTCGATCCTTATATTAGATGGAATAGTCTCCCCATGAATAGCTTAAGCCCTTTCCTCTAGTCTACAGCATCTAGCATATGGGGATATGTGCTTAAGGTTAATTATCAACTCCCGATTGGGTGTTTTTGGGGATATCCAGGTCTGGGAGTTACACACATCAAGTTTTTGTCAAATATTACAAAAAAACTATTAGCACATAGGTTCATCTGAGCACCAATTACCACACTTAGACATATAGGAAATATAAGTTCATTATTTGAATCTTAGAGGAAATTATGGGAGCATGTATTCAATATTATTTTGGTTCCTCATAAAACCACTTGGATTTAGAGTAATTTTCCTATAATTATAGTTATCAAACTTCGATACATATGGATACATTTAAAGACTTATATGGTAGGCCTTCTCGATCACCCTTATGTTGTCTAGAATTTGGTGATTCTACGATTTTTGGGCCAAGTATTGTGAAGGAAACATCAAATCATATCTCATTAATCATAAAATGGTTAATGACCACATAAATTAGGTATGGATCATATGCTGACCAAAAACATCATTCTCTCGATTTTGTGGTAGGTGACCAAGTATTATTATGGGTTTCACTAAGGTTGGGAAATGATTGTTTTTGGATACATGGGAAATTGGAACCTAGGTATGTGGGTTCATTTAAGATTGTAGAGAGGGTAAGTACGGTGGCATGCTAGTTAGCTTTCTCACATCATTATAGATCAATTCATGATATATTTAATCTATCATAGCTTTAGTGGTATTTTATTAACCAGTATCATATGATAAATAATGAAAATATAAATCTCTATGTTGATTAATATTTTGAGGAATGATTGGTATATATTGTTGAATATAGTGAGAATATTCTATATGTAAATATGGATCATTTAGTGTGAGTATTATAGAATCATGACCGTATTCAAGAGGATACATGAGAGCTAGAATCTGACATGCGATCATAATGTCTGAATTTTTTCACCAATGAAGCTCGATGACGTTCAAGAGTGTAAATAAAGGATTATAGGATTTATAGTGAGGATTTTATAACATCATTCCTAGTATTATGGTGTGAACCTGGTTTGATTTTTGGGTAAGTTTATTTAAATTTTTTCTAGAAACCCAAACCTGCTTAAATTTTCATTTAAATGTGAATTATAACTTTAAATCTATAATTTTTATTTTCATTATGTATTTCAAGTTTTTGGATTTTTTTTGAATGATTTTTCTTCTAAGAGTGATAATTGGGGTCAACCCTTAGCTTGAATATATGCAATGGGGCCCTGTATAAGTGTTAAATATGTTGGAATAGGTATGGAGTTAAGTTTTGGTATTTTTTTCAAGATCAAAGGATGATTTTGGTGGCTATTTTTGGATGCAGAAGTGTTTGAGATAGTTTTCAGGTGAGTTTTAGGGGGTATGCATGTATTGGCTGTGAGTTTTGGCAGAATCATGTGAGGCTATACTTCACTAAGAATTTGGAAAAGTACAACATTATAGAAGGAAGGGCCTATAAGACCCCTATGTGGCTACCCTTATGGGAAAATCCTATGAAGTAACCCTTACAAGGTCACCATTATGCAGGTGACCCATAATAGGCACCCTTATGCATCGTGACCCTTATGGTATCACCCTTAGGTGTGGTCACCCTTACAGGGTCACCCTTACAAGGACACCCTTACATGATTAATCTTATGAGGAACCCTTATGGGATCAACCTTATGGGTCCACCCTTATGGGGATGGCCCTTATGGGATCACCCTTATGTGGGTGAACATAGGTCACCCTTACACAGGTGGCCCTTATAAGGCACCCTTATGGATTTCCCTTATATGGAGGGGGTCTAAAGGACCCTTATGTGGGTTTGGGTACTGGATCATCTAGGTGTAGTGAGAAAGAGGAAGAATAAAAATAAAATAAATAAATAGAAAATAAAATAAAATAAATAAATAGAAAAATTTTAATAATAAAAATGGAGGAAATTAGTGGCTATTTAAAGGATATGAAGTGGATTTTCCTATATACTTTTCCCAAGATGTGACCTAACCTTCGATCTCTCCACTTCCAAGTGAGATCACTATCATCACTTTATGTATTTAAGCATCGTTTGATATGGTGAGTATCTATGGATAAATTTAACACTCTGTAGACTTTCTTTATTTATTTCTCCTATGATTTCTTGGTTTTATTATAGATATGGCTATTTATGACTTATTTTAGGTTTTTTGTTAGAACCTCTAATTTATCTCATTTAAGATCGAATTAGAAGTTGATACTTGATGGGTACACTTCTATGTGTATAAGTTAGTTTGTCACTAATATATCCCTCAAAGTCTTTCTAAGGGAGGAATAAATGTTATATAAACCTCAAATGATAACCTGTGTAAGGTGACTTTCTCTTGTTTCTTGGTGGGTAGTGTCTACCCCTAAGTTATATTCGAGTGGTTCTTGTTTCCTGGTAGAAAGTTTCCTCCCCTAAGGTCCATATGGATAGTTGTTAAATCCTATTAGGTGTCGTATTCCCTTAAGGTCCATAAGGTTGGTTCTTGTTTCTTAGAAGGGTGCAAGTATGCCCCTATGTTTTCAGAAGATGTGCTTCTTAGCATGGAGTGTTTTCCCCTGAGTTTTATATTACTATTACTTATTTCCTGGCAAGTTGCATGTATTCCCCCAAGTTCTAAATTAGGATACCCTATTTAGAGACATATAACACTAGCTAAATCATATATGGTTGATCCTAGGTGTCACCTTGGAACCCATGGATCAATATTTATTTATTTATTATGATTTCTTATTTGTATTATGCACATAAACATGCATTATTGATCAGAATGGATATGTTTATAGATATCATTGGTGGTGGACTATTAAGTTGTACTCACACTCTGCTCATGCCACCTTAGGTATCTGAGCAGACTTCATGATTGCAGGACATGATAATGGAAAGTTCCCTATGATTGAGGGTAGCTTGTTTACTAGTGTGGAGAATGGGGGTGAGATCAAACTAGAACTCGATGCCATTTTTCTAGTTTTCTGCATAATTTCATAGTTTTTTGTATTTTGATTATTTTTGGACCTTATTCTATACGATCTTCCCATGAAGGATCCTAATTTTTTATATATGACTTACATGACCTTATGTAGCACTCCTTTTAGTATATCATTATTAATATCTTATTTTTTGGAACTTGTCCTAATTTTTTCTCTTGATTATCTAGTGTATGATATTTTTATTATTTTTATTTTTGTTATTTACTTCAATATGAGGGTACAGTATCCCCATGGTCATATCCTAGACTCTAACTAATAGTCAATGGCCTTTGATGTATGGGGAGGCTTGCCTAAGGTCATGTAACACCACTAGGCCAGTTACTATAGATTAAACTAGGATGGGTATCATTATATGATTCAAAAAGTAAATTTATTCAATAATAATCTCCTCCTTTGATTCAGCATCAAAATATTCATCATTTTCATAACTTTATACAACCTCGGGATTTGTACCGACTTCATCATATTCTTCATATAATTCCTTAAAATTTAATATTTGAGAATTATTTCCATTTTTCTTTTCAAATAATTTGACATCATTACTATCTAAAATTTTATTTATCCTTTTGTTGTAGAATTTATAGACCTTACTCTTTGTTGAGTGCCCTGTAAATACTCATTTATCTACTACATAACCATACTTTCATTGATTTTCCTCTTTATTCTAGATATATCATATTCTTTTAAATACTCAAAAATGTTTCAAGGAGGGTTTCTTTCTGATACACATTTCATAGGGTGTCCTCTCCTCCCCTAGGATTAACACTACCTGGTTTTGAGTATACACCACAACTTGTACTTCCTCCTTATAGTAGTGGTGAGAGATCCGACTCTTGATGAGAAATGTTTTTTCCATATTATTTACCATATAATTTCTTTTTTTAACAAATCCATTTTGTTATGATGTTCTTGGTGAAGATACCTAATGATTAATTCCATGTTTCTCAAGGTAGTTTTACACTTCAATATATTTTTACTTTGTTCCATTATTGGATTGTAAGATTTTTATTATGCATATAGTCTCCTTTTTTACTCTCCTTTGATACCTCTTTATGCACTCAACTAATTCTATATTTATCTTCATAAACATAACACATTTCATTATGCTATAATAATCAAAAAAATAATGAAATACTTTTCTCTATATGTTTCAAGTTGATTCATTAGACCACAGACATTAATTTGATCCATATCAATTATATTGGATGCCATTTTCTTCTTTGGTTGATATAGATTTTAGACCATCTTTCCTTATATATATGCATAATAGGTCTTTTCATGATCTCACTTCAGATTATGAAAATCCACAGCATCTTTTATATTGGATAATTTCTCCATGCTCCATTGGTGAATGTGGCATATCCTATTATTCCATAAGTTGTTCTCCTCTTTTATTATTAGAAGGTGAGTGTTTTATTTGTTATCTTCATGGTACATATTACCATTTTTCCTCCAACCTTTCATGATAGAGTCTATGGAATTTCCTTTGATTAAACTCCCCTTTTGGTTAAATGTAACCTCAATTCTAAAGTCACATATTTGACTCATAGTCAAAAGGTTATTCCATGATCCATCCACATAGAGAACCTATGTCATCTTCAGTTCATCATGTGATAATTGATTATTTCCACTTCCTTTGATCTTTAAAGATATTTCATTATCAAAATTCACCATTATTTCAAATTTTTACATCACATTTTTTAATAAATTCATATTTCCAGTCATTTGGGATGAACACCCACTATCAAGGATCCAAGAGATATCGTTCATTGTTTCTTTAAGAGTAATTTTTGGCTAGGTTAACCTTATATATCTATTTTCTTCTTTTCCTTACATAAGATTCTTGGTTGAGTTGTGGAATAATGTGGCCTCTCCTCTTTCTATTTAGCTTGGGTAGTATAATCATACTCTTATTCATCTTCTAATAGGGATTGTATATTTTTCAATGAAATATTTTCAGGTTGTTTTTTATTCACTTTCCTTTAACTTCTATAGTGGTAAACACCATTTCTTTTTTGTCCAAGATCTACAAATTTATTCCTAATAATATAAAAATTAATGAAATATCTATTTAAATAATTTATTCTATATAATGAAGGATATGTTTTAATTATTTTTTGTTGACTTTTTGAGTGCTTCTTGGTTCAAATAAATCCTCACCTCTTCACAATAGAACATATTGTGGACAAGATAGCTACAAAACTAACACTTAATTAGAGGAAATTTATTCTCACTTTTGTTCCTCCACATGTATCATGCCTTAAAATATCTCATTATTTTTTTATTAAACCTTGAATAATTAAGAATATTTTTAACCTTATGCGTTTCTTTATTCAAGGAAATCGTTTTCTATGCTTCTGGTGGCTTAGTGTTGATGAAAAAACCAAAAACCTAATGCTTCCATTTGTTTGGATGTGTCACTATTCCTCATATTGATGTATTATAATCATATTTAACTTCACTTTTACCCATAAACCTGGGCCTTTTTTCATTCAATATTTTCTCAACACCTTTTGAGACTTATTTGGACCTTTCTAATAGTTCTTAGTCTGAGAATTTCCTAAATTAAATCTTCTTATTTGAATCACTTGACTTAATTTTTTATTAAAATGTATTTCTAGATGTAATAAAAACTTCTTCAAGATATCATACCTTATTTTTTCATTGTTTTACATAATAATTGAGTTCATAAAAAACCTTATCATGTTATTTAATCTTAAGCTTGATATTTAAAATTTTTTATGAGTTTACCTAACTGACTAACTGATATTCTAGTTCTTTTACTAGTATTTCAATATTATCTTTGATATAATAAATATATTCAAAATATTCTTTCAAAAAACACCAATATTTCAATTTTTATTTCTTTGAGCGCTAATCTCTTCAAGATCCCCCTCAAGATCCACTTTAAGATCAACAACACCTTCTAGATGATTGTATTCCTCCCTTTTAGGTTCTTTTTTTTCAACTGTATCCATCATCACATCTTTTGTGTCTAAATTAAACTATATTTATATTTCCTCCAGATAATCTTCATCATCTTCTTATTCTTTGGTCATCAAGATCTTCCTCTTAAACTTTTTTTCATATAAATTTCTTAGTTTGAAGTCTCTTTTAGGATGAAAGCTCTTTTGTGACTTCTAAAAGATTTTTTCTTCTCCTATTTTGTCATCAAATATCCTTGTACACGTTTTTTAAATGTACCTAACTTTACCATACCAAAAACATACAAGGGTAGAATTCCTTATAAACCTAACATTTACTCTCTTGAATTTTATCACCATGAGTGATAGTAAATCATTACTTATATATTTATCCTCATATCCGCCTCTAGATATATAAATTTTTTCCATATAATTAAAATTAATATCCTTATTTTAGTGATTTAATGTTCCTTTGGGCTCAATATTCATTATATATGCAACCAAACTACTTTTTAGATCATCCAATGAAATTTCTTCCAAGTTCCTCTCTTCAAGAGTTGATGCCTTTAGATTATAAATAGGTGACGGTATTTGCATGATATTCTTCACAATATCAATATATTTTATCTCCTCACCAAGTCCTAAAATAAATCCAAAAACCCAAATTATTTTATTGAAGAATCCATCAAAAAATTTCATCAAGGGACGTCATCAAATCGTCAAAATTATTGTAAAGCACTCGAAGATTTTACTCATTTACATTCTTGTCACCATAATATATATTTTCCACTTTATCTCACATGGCCTTAACACAAATTAATCACATTAGCATCATGTAAATTAGTCTTGATAGATCTCTATATAAATCATTTTGATCATTGGAATCAGCATCAAGCAAATTCCTATTTTATTTTTTTATATAAAATTCATAAACATCACTTATATGTATCCCATGTATGGAATATTTGAAAATGTTTAGCCCAAGAGACTATAAATTAAATCTTGGCCTATTCTTATGGATTTTTTAATTGAAGTCATTGAAAAGAGGTATTGTTGGAGTTGGTTCCCTAGAATTAAATTTGTATCACTTGATAATATGTTTTCATTATTAATGAAGTTTTATTATCTTGTTATTATTTTTCTTATGCTGACATTTGTATGTGATAATATCCTAAGAATATATATATATATATATATTATGTTTAAAGTTCATAGTAGGTCCCTGCTATGATAAGAACCTAAAGGTTCCACAATAGTATTCTTGAACATTATTCTATAGTCTGATGATATTATATGATGGGACACAGACAATACATGTTGTCATAGGTAGAAGGGTCATAAGATATTGAGACACCTTCTCATAGTGTTCTCCCTTGGTAATATCTAAGATAAGGGGTCATGAGAAAATACTCGTTAATAGGAAATCCACATTTCATGTTTCATTGAATGTTTCTATATGTAGACATGTGTATTGGTCCTTAGACTTTAAGATTATTATTAATGGACATCATGAATTGTGTGGTTTGATATATTTATTAAACCATAATGACATATGTTCATGATAAGGTAGGATGTGTTGGGTGTATTACAAGTGATATTTCATTAATGAATAATGAGAGAAAGTTTTTATCCCTTCTATCCCTCAATGAAATTTGATGTCTTAGGCCCTTTGAGGGGAATGGAACTACCTAGAGAAATCTATGTCCATGGGGTTCTGTGTGTGGGTTCATTTCTAGAAAGTAAAAGAAAGATACATTGATCGTATAGGTTTATGGAACTATCATGCAACCTTCTTGATTAGAGATATTTTGATAAAGTGATTATATTCTATAGTAAGCATTCATAGGAGTTTGGATATCATTGTGACATTAACTTATTTATTTATGGGTACCTTGGTGTATTTCTAAATTATAACCTTGGACTTTAGGCATTTATTCTAAATGACACTGAGAAAGAGACCTAGAGGTCCACACACTTAGTGTATCTACAATCTTAGTTAAATTCAAGTATTTAATTTAAAAATTTAGAATAAGTAATATTTATTTTGGTTTGGTTGATTACCATAATTTAATCACAAGTTATTTGAAAGAATAAGTGAGTTAAATAATAATAATAATAAATATTAGTTTTCAAGTTTAGAAAATATAATATTTATTATATTTATCATATAATAATGTAGTGACATTTATTTAATTAAATAGTCATTATTCAAGGATCGGTAAATATCAACTAAGGAAAGTGAACTAAGATTAATGGTCTAATTAGAAATGATATTTATTTATATTATTTATGTGTTTAACATGTCAAGAAATTAATAATATTATTATTATTATTAATGGATATGGGTTCAACTAAAAATATTAAATATGGTTGGGGGATTGTGTGCAATTTTAAAACCCTAAACCTACTATTAACTCTTTCCTGAATCAATTTAGGTGTGCAAAATAGATAGAGAGATACTTGATCAATCCTTAGAGTAAATTATCTCTTCCTCCTCTTCAAGCCTTCGAGAAAACACTAAGAGTTATTCCTCCTTCAAGATATGATCAACCATGAACAACACAACTGATTAGAATTGCCCGTGCTAGCACTCAAAGATTCTATGATGTCATTAAAATATTGTGGTACATGTGTGGATCACTTCTTGACAAATTTTGAACTTGGATTCTACAATACATTTATGGTAAGACAAGATCTAGTTAATTGGGTCATCAATGAAAGATGAATTACAAGTTGAAGTAATTTTATATCTATTCATAAATTAATTATAAATTACATGTATAGATCCTCCTCTTCTGTTTCTGACATTTTAATCTAGTTAGAAAATCTATGGTTTTTTTGTACATGAAATTTTGATCATGTGATGAAATTATTACACATAAATTAAGACCAAAATCTAAGGTGTGAATACCATAAAAGGGAAATTTTCTTGTGCTTAGAACCTACAAGTGGTATCAGAGAAGTCACATGTTTAATTTATAATTATTTATCATTAATTAATTGGTTTTATTTGTTTTATTTTTATTTTACTTAAAATTATGTTTTTCCTAATATATGAACATTTTCATCACTTTCCTTTATTCATTCTTGATAACATAACCATTAATCAGTTAATGATTATAAATGAATAAGCATTCAATTCATACCATATAGAGGTTCTAAAGGATCTTCCTAGACAAAAACAGAGCACATGGTATCTAATTACTATATATACATCATGCACTTTTGTTTTCATTTTCATATCATGCGATAAAGTTATATAGATATGAGGTAATCATATCTAAGATTTGACAAATGCGGATCGGTGTGTAGATCTGTATAGGATGGAACTTGAATTGAAGGAATACATGTTGTGTAACTATTGTACCTGATGTGTAGACCCTATTATCTTATAGACAAGAACATAGGGTGTCCCAATGATCCATTTATTAGATACACAACATGGGGAACGATGAGTCGTACAACTTCGAGACCACACACCATTTATTCCTAGTACATGTTGTGTACCTCAATATTTTTCATGGGAAGGAAACACGCCCAGTTCCAAAGCATGTGTTATAGACACAAGAAAGTGACAGTACATGTCATGTATATTGGATGACATGTCGTTTACTTTAAACGAGTCTGCGGCAGGAAACACACCTAGTCCAAAGGCATGTGTTTCAGACATGGGAAAGAGTAAAGTATATGTTGTTTAGTTTTCTTATGGTAGTGCTCTCAATTTTTTACATAAATAAAAATTAAATATATAATTAAACCTATTAATTATGTGTTTCTTGTTTCATTCATTTGATAGTACACACCATGTTATAGGATTAACAATTATATATTAAATTAATTTATGTGTTGAAATTTTCTAAGAACATATGATATTGCCACCAAGTAAACTTGTGTAATACATTAATTTTAAATGAATTTCATTTTGTTTAAAATTATTGATGATTATGAGTTAAGGATAGTTGTATGGAATTAAGATTAATTTAATTAATTATATTAATTTGTGTCTCATTATATTAATCAAAGAACAAATCGAAGTAATTGATAACTGGATTGCAAATGTATGCTCGTTACTTTGATGTATAGATGATCATGAGATTAAACCAGTCCTAATATGTGATTGGTTTATTTTTATTTATTGTTATTAAATTAAAATTTATGGAATGCATGTAATCCCCTACTCCTTGTTATGTAAGGGCTTGTGTGCTTGTGGTTTATTTTATATAATCCCTCTTTATCTAATCCATTGGATCCCCTTACCTATGTGTGAGTATAAGATTATGTAAGGATGGAGATCCCAAGAAAGATGAGATGGTCCGAGTCAAGGATCTGGGGTGAAACCAATCGAGGCGATACATAGGTTCCAAAGATGGAATGTTGCAACACGAACCAAGATAAGGTTCAAGCTATTTACCCTAGATTTGAGGGTTAGTTTATCATCTACTAGATAAACTAACCATTATAGAATCTCATGATCATGCCACTTGTGTTTTATTTTAGTTAGTTTCATAGTTAATTATTTAGTTTTGTGGATGTTGTTAAATCACCTAATAAATGAATTAACAAGCATGATATTGTAATAAAATATAATTGTATTATGTGTAAATGTTTTATCAAATATGGTTAATCACTTAAGTAAAATACACTTAATATTAACAGGGTATGTGAAAATATAAAATGGTATTTATGAATAATGATAAAATACCTCAACAAAATATTAAGTTAGCATAGTATTCCATTACTTAAGTTATAATCGACCTCATAGTTCAAAGTTCTTGACCAACCCAAGTTGGGGTGCTTTCAATTATCGTGGAACTTCTAGCTTGAATTTTTGGGATGACTTATCTTAGTTCTCATCAAGGGTTGACTTGCTGGGTAGGACTTGGTGTAACTAAGAGTAAAAGGTTGAGGATATCATAAAATAGGATTTTGGGATTGGGTAGTCCACTCAACAAGTCAAGAAACTATGATTTAATGTAGTTGTAATGTTATGCCTACCTAAAACCATTCAAACAGCTTGTCAGACCCATGTATGGGTTATGAGAAGGGTAATATAAATCTTTTCCACTAAGAATATCTAAGAAACAAGATATTATAAAACTTATGGTGAAGGCTATTGAGTTTTGAAAAATATTGAGAGATTAATAATAATTTAATTAAACTTTAAACTTATTGTACTATTTTTTTTTGTGATCAAAACAAGTAATAATTATCTGCTCTTTATTTATAGAAGTGGAAAATCAAAAAAACTTTGACCATATCACTGTGATATATACTTTATAAGGATAATCTTCTAACTAGTATGAATTTCTAGAAATGGTATGTGTTCTTGCACATTATACTATGCCATGAATGGAAATTATACATGCTAGAAGACTCAATTCCTGAGTTCATTTCCAAAGAGTCTAATATGAAAGAAGTATCTATCTCTTTAAATCATGTAGATTATTCTATGGGTGTCCAGTGTTTTATACTATACTACATGTATAATTATCTTCTAAATAAATATAAGGATATGGGTGTGTATGGCATAATTTCTCACCTTAAGGGTCTCTATCATGAGAAGGAATGGTCAAAGAGATATTAGATATACAATGTATTATTCACATGCAATCTTGGAGATTCGGTGCCAACTAGGGAACATGTATTCAATATGATTAGATGCATTGAGTTCCTATACATCTTGGGTTTTAATATCCTTGATAAGCTATGCACAGATCTCGTTCTGTCCTCACTACCCAAAAAATTCTCTATTTTTATTATGAATTATAATATGATCAATAGTGAGAAGACACTTTCATAAATTCTTACACTTATTATCTAAGTTGATAAATACATAGGTCCTAAGAAAACCATTGTCCTTATGGTAAATAAGAAGAGGAAGATCAAGGTAAGGGGGTGAAAACTCATTCCAAGTATAAGGCTCTAGAGAACCATCCTTACAAAAAGAAGAATATCCAATGGAAAGAAAAGAAACATGATACGGCATGTTTTTCATGTGGCAATCATGGATGCTATAAAAGGAATTACACCCAACCAAACAAGAAAGGGGAATCTTTGTGTGAATTCATTATTGAGTGTAATATTTCCATATCTATAAGTTGGCTATTAGATACTACCTATGGTGCTCACAATTTTATCCAAATATAAGAACCAAGTAAATTTGGAAATATTACTAAAGATGAGGTGGATCTATGAGCTTCCAATGGAGTGAGGTTGGATACTCTGTCCATTGAAGACTACCACCTCACATTTCTAATATTATTTATTTTGGTTTTAAATGATTTTTATTATGATCCTAGTGTACCAAGAATATTATTTCTATTTCTTATTTATATATAGATGTATTTAGTTTAGATTTGAAAATAAGGGTTGATACTTTTATAAATATAACATATGTTATAATATGAACATTTAAATAACGGTCTTTATGTATTAAATTATGAAAACCAAATATTATAAATTGATAATGAAACAAATATGTGTGAATTATATAACACTCAGTTATGCCATCATAGTCATGTTCATGTAAGTGATAATCATTTTAAAAATATCTATTAAGATGGTTACTTAAACTCTTTTGAGCTTAAGACACTTGAAATATGTCATGCTTGTTTACAAGGTAAGATGACCAAACCATCATTTAGTGGTCAATGTGAAAGGTCTATAGAGATTATAGATTTAATACACGCTAATGTGTGTAAACCTTTTCAAGTAGAGGCTAGATGTGGATTCTCATAAATTATTATGTTTACTGATGACTTGAGTGGGTATGGTTATATCTACTTGATGAGGTATAAGTCTAATTCCTTTGATAATTTCAAAAATTTCAAGAATTTATTTGAGAATCATCTTGTTAAGAAGATAAAAAAATTAAATTGTATTGAGCTGGTGAATATTTTAACCAGTACTTTATTTAATTTCTATGGGAGTGTGGTATTTTATCTCAAATCACACCACCTTATACACCGCAGTGGAATGGTGTTAGTGAAAGGAGGAACCGTACATTTTTGTACATGGTAAGGTCAATGATGAGTCACTCAAACCTTCCATTATATTTTTTGGGATATTCATTACTAGAGGCGTTATAATTACTAAACTAAGTACCAACTAAAGTGGAAAATAGTATTCCCATTGAGTTATGGAGTGAAAAGAAACTTGTTTTTTCACATGTTCATGCATAGGGTTGCAATGAATTTTTTAAGGCTAACTCAAGAAATAAACTATCACCTTGAGGCACGAAGTATATCTTTATAGGGTATCCTAAGGAAACAATGGGATACTATCTATACAACCCTTCAGACAAGAAATTGATTATTGCTAGACAGGACATTTTTCTTGAAATGGAGCACATCCTCAAGGTGGATAGTGGGAGAAATATTGACTTCAATGAATTTGATGCTCGATATATACATGAGTTGGTACAGGAACAGATTCCACAGGTCTCTATGGAAGAATTTGTTCCTGAAACACAAGTGTTTCATAAGCATTCTAGAGAGTTAAAAGAACTAGAGAGATGATTTTTTATTCACTGATGATGGTGACTCGTTATTATTTAAAAATGATGATCCTATGTCCTAAAAGGATGTGGTAGAGATATCAAAAGCTTCAAAGTGGAAGTAATACATGAATTATAAGATATATTCTATGTGTCAAAACTAAGTTTGGGTTTCGATCAATCTATCAGTTGATGTAAATAATTTTGGGTATAAATGAGTATTCAATAGAAATATGGATATGGAAGGTAAAGTAAATACCTATAAAACATGGCTAGTGGATAAATGGTTTAGTAAACATTAATTTAATGGCTCTAATTTTTCCATGTATTACTTTAAAATATTATATGGATTATTTTTGGATCCAGTTGCTAAGACAGGGTGAGATTCTGAGGCCTAGTGAGCCTAGAATTGATATTTGAAAAATATTAAAAATATTAAAAATATTAATATCATGCGCGTGTAGTTTTCTTGAAAAATTGTAATATCTATTAAACAAGAGCTCGGATTGGAAATTTGAGTTCATTGATGAGTTCAGATCATAGGTTTTACCCTAGGTGCAACATAACCTTGGAGCACATTAGATTATCGAGTTGGTCTCGGTCATAGGAAAAAATTAAATAAATTAATTAAATGAAATTAAGTTATTTTATTAATTTTTCATGAACAAGAATTTATTATAAATACATAGTTATGATGAGATATTAGGGTTATCCTCTTAACCCTAGAGATCAAGAGGAACATTGGAGGAGATCGTTATTGGAGAATGACATCAGATCGGATCGAGATTGAGGATCATTGTGTCATAGGAGGTCATGGATCTAACCAAAAACAACATAGGACCATTCTTCATTAGCGATTGATCCAAAATTCAGGTAGGATGATTCATTTGTGTGATTTCCATCCCATTCTTTATCCTGGTCAAACACAGATCAATTCTATGAATAAGAATTGATTCCCACATCGAAAGTTGATTTTATTTATGGTTGATTTATTATTCGTTGATTATTTACTCTTCATTCATCTAATTATTTGATGAAAAATTGAGGTTGAAAGAAAACAAAGGATGAGGTTTGTTCCTCACATTTTCTGGTTCATGGATTTCTCCCATGTTTCTTTATATGTTCATCGTGGATAGTTCCTTTGGCCTGTGATTCGATGAAATATTGGGTATATGATCATTATGTGACCTTTATTAGGCAAAAAAATCAATATCATAGGTGTGGTTCTCGATTGAGGGTGTGATTGATGTGCAATAAAGACGAAGGATGATTGTAGGTAGATCGAATGGACCTATGTTGCATGTTATTCCCAGTTCGACAAACAATGGTGATGGCATGGCTTGAAGGTGCGTTTTTTAGAATATATAAGCTCATATCACAGTGATCAGTGATTTTAGGGATCATCTAACTTCATATCCTTGTTTTCTAGTGAACTTTATGGTAGAGGTAGAATATTCGGGTGATAGGTGAACCAGGCGCAGAAATTTTGAAACCCCGTGTTACACTACGTGTAATCTAGGATCACACATTGTGTGGGACCCCTTATGAGGCTCTAGGGTTTCCACAGTGAAGATAAGAATCACACATTGTGTGGTTACTACCACACATTGTGTGACCTTCCTCTGGTGGCTCAGCGTGTAACCCAAGGTGCACGGTCAATTACACGGTCGAGTACATTGGGTGGTACACAGGAAAGGTAAGAGTACACAGAAATTGATAGACATAATGGGATGGGTTATAGTAGATATATACATACATTGTACTCTTTGTTACATGCTATGTATATGGATTTATACATGTCATGTGAGGCAGAACCACATGGGAAGAGTAGGGGTTGGTTGGACATGTCGTGTACCCCTAGTATATGTTGTGTACCCCCTTTGAGAGTGTTTGGATCCCTTTTATTCTTCTTATACCCTAGGTGGGGTTCATGGAATTGGAATGAAATCCATTCATTTTGAATTTATCCTCTATATATCAGGTCATTTCAATAGGTTTTGAGGTATCGTTGGTGTATGATCCCCTATATAGTGGGTTGATTCAAATTGGGTTTGTGGTGTCCCCCAGTGGTCCTAGGTGTGATCCCCTGTCTGAGTATCGAAGTATTAAAAGACTAGTGAGTTTTCTTAGGTAGGTACCAATGATCATGACCTCTTGTCTGAGTGTCTCTAATTATATCATGGCTTATGGAGTGGGTTCTTCTAGAATGAGCATTGTCTAGAATCTTTGAGAAAAATCTTATGGCTAACAGTTTGGTTGAGACCACCTGGAGGCACAGTTTCCTTTCTAAGTATATCTAAGATTTGTTTTATTTTTTCCTTTGATTTATATATCATTTTTATGAGATTAATATTCTTTATAATTTGTATTTAGTGTTTTTGGGGTGTCCTATTGGGTATTGTTATACTCACCCCAACATGGGCTCTGCCCGCACATGTCATGTATTATACAATTGATGACCCATTTGATGGTGTCCTAGGAGAACAGGGAGCACAGGGAGCTAGTGGAGTATAGATTGATATTTAAAGACCAATTTGTTTTCCAAGTGGTTTCATTTTATAGTAGTCCTCACCTTCTGAGTAGGTTAGACTCTCTATAGTTTTTGGTTGGGCTTGAATTTGGACCCTTATTAATTTCAGTACTTTTTTTCATAATTTGGTTGTGGGATTATAGATATATACATGCACTGGTTTCAGTTGTTTTATATTTCATCATTATATGGGATTATAGATTTGTGAATTTATATAGTTACATTAGGTTAATTCCTCTCATGATTGTGATATACCTACTCGGCACTGGTTTCCATCCCCTGGCCTATTAGAGGTGAGAATGGGGTAGTCGTGGCTTAGACCCTAACAGTTCAGGTCATGAAATAGTGGTATCATAAGAGTCGGTTTTACCTTAGGACTAGAATATCTGAGATTGGTTTGGTTTTATGGAAACAATTTTAAGTGTTTAGAGTTTGTCTTTCAAGCCAGGGACTCCAGTATTGGTGTGGCAGCCGATATATCCATGCACCAGGACTTTGATCACCTGTCTTTCGACTTGGTACATGTAAACATTTTATGTAGGTAAAAATGTGGTACATACATCATATAGTAATGGGTTGTTTTTTCCATATCCTTATTTATTTATCTCCCCAAATATACTCTTTGATCGTGGTACATCTTGTTTATTTCAGGATGCCTCTGTAAAGAAATCTAGCCAGGATTCCACTACATGATCATGAGGATGATTCATTGAGTGACGAGTCTTTAGTATAGGGAAATGTACCAAATATATCACCTCTAGTTGGTTTACCAACTATGCCACCACCCATTTAGCAGAAATTAGTGCTAGAAATGTCAGATGATAATGCATGTGGGATGAGTATATTTCATGAGTTCCAAAGGTAGATACCCCCTAGGTTTCAGGGTGAGATGGACCACTATGTGGATGAGGAATGGATAGAGGCAGTCACTCAAGTTTTTTGTCTTATGAGGTTGCCTACAGATTAGATGGAAGTCCTCGCAGTAAGTCTTATTTAGGTATCTGCTGGGTGATGGTAGAGTATAGTGACTTAGTCTATTGACGAGATGGCTCTTTCATGGTTATACATCAATTATATCTTCAAGGAAGAGTTTTATCCAGCCATGTTGCAATTATTATTCATCTAGGAGCTTCTAAATCTATAGTAGGGAAGTTTGAATGTGATGGAGTATTAGGTGAGGTTTACTAATCTCTCATGGTACTTCATGAATATGGTGTAAGATCCATTATTTAGATAATGAACCTTCTAATAGGGATTACATAGAGATGTAAAGGCTTAATTGATATCTCTTTGTATTCCCACTTATTTTGGATTGTTGGAGTGGTCTTTAGTAGTGGAGAGCTTCTTGGCAGAGTAGGCGGCGATAGTGGGTGCTAGTAGTGGGAACCCAAGAGCTTAGACCTCAGTAGCAGGAACCCAACAGTAGTCGTAGGGATCTAGGAATGTCAAACACTTCAGAATATGATCCCAATATATAGGATCAGTAGTAAAGGGCTCTTAATATGGCTTTATTTGGATGATGGAGATTAATTTTTTCTCCTATGACAATCGGGGATATCTTTCATGGGGTTGTCCAACCCTTCATATAATTGATCGGGAGACAATCGAGGGATCACCAAGGAAGAGGCAGATCCAGGATCGGGGAGGTTCACAGGATGATGGGATTGGTAGAGGGGATGGTAGAGTAGGAGGAGGTCGAAGGTTTGACTTATTTCTACCACCACCCCCAGGCGGTTCACACCAGGCTCAGGGATTTGGTGGTTAGGGATGAGGACAACTGTAGGCTATGGAGGCTTTTGAGCCCAAGGATCCAAGGATGATACGAGGTATGATTTTTTCCTTTTATACCTTATTTTTAGTATTGATAGACATAGGTTCGAGTCATTCCTTTCTTTCAAATTCTCTAGTTTAGGACTTAGATATTCTGGTTGAGCCTTTGAATCAACCTTTTCACTTGGAGACTTTGAAAGGAGGTGACTTAGTGATTTCACATTTTTTTTCCAACATTGTGATCTAACACTTAGAGGTAAGATATTTTTATGGGGTATCATTGTAACAGTGATGAGTCCTTATGACGTCATCTTATGTATGGACTGAATATCCATAATTCAATCCCAGATTGACTATTTTAAGTAGAGGATGTGGTGTATTTGTAGTGATGGGATGGTATTTTCCTTTTGGGGTGAAAAGGAAACCCTGGTAGAGTAATATAGTCTCATACATAGGATTGTTTATCTAATTACTCACCATTTGGTTAACATGACTCTTGGAGTAGTGGATTCTATGGGATACCAGTTCCCTACAGTAGTGGCAGATTATGAGGACATCTTTCCTGGGGATATGTCAGGCTTACCTCCCCACCGAGAGCAATAATTATTCATTGAATTACACCTTAGGACGACCTCAATATCCACACCAGCATATTGAATGGCTTCTTCAGAGATTGATGAGATGATGGTGTAGTTAGATGAATTACAGAAGATTGAGGTTATATGTGTATTACTAATTCTTTAACCAGGTAACCACAAATAATAAGTATCCACTACCTAGGATCAACGAACCTCTTCGATTAGTTGAGAGGGGTGAAATTGTTCTTGAAGATTGACCTCAGATTGGGCTATCATCAGCTATGAGTACGATATGAGGATGTACCAAATACGGCATTAATATTTTTCCATGGTCACTATGAGTACTTTTTGATGCCTTTAAGCATGATAAACTCCCTTACAGTGCTCATGGGACTCATGAATTAGATCTTTCATCCTTTCTTAGACCGGTTTGCAGTGGTCTTCATTGATGATATCCTAGTGTAATCGAGGTCTGAGGAGGAGCATATAAAACACTTGAGTATAGTCCTGGACACACTCTGGGAGAACCAGCTTTATGGGAAGCTCTTGAAGTTTTAGTTTTGGATTGGAGAGTTCTACTTCCTAGGAAACATCATCTCATATGCAAGAGTGGTAGTGGACCCGGTGAAGGTTTATGTTGTGCTATCTTGGGGGGGACCCAAGAGTGTTGTCGAGGTGGAGATATTTCTTGGGTTGGAGGGTACTATCAGAGGTTTTTACTCGATTTATATAGAGATGTATCACCCTTAACATCTTTTAATTGAAAGGGGAATCCTTTCATGTGGAAATAAAGGTTACAATAGTTTTTTTATAACTTTATGCAAAGGTTTATGATTTCCCCCATATTGAGATTTCCAAAGGAGGGTGTTGAGTATGTAGTGTTTTGTGATGCCTCTGGAACTAGACTTGGTTTTTTCTTGATGTAGAGGTAGGTAGTGATTTCCTATGGGTCCAAGAATTTGATACTACATGAGAAAAACTATGTGACTCATGATCTTAAGCTAATAGTAGTAGTCTTCACCCTAAAGATATGGCTACACTACCTTATGGTCGAGCTGTTTATTATCTAATATAACCATAATATTCTCAAGTATAACTTCTCTCAGAAGGATACTAACTTGAGACAGAGAATATGGATAGAGTTCCTATAGGACTATGACTTCAAGATTGTTTATAATCCTAGGAAGGGGACATGGTGGAAAAATTATCAGTAGGATATATTGTTCTCAGTTGTTGGTCAAGGCTTCCGAGTAGTTTGCCTCATTGTAGTTTTCCTTAGTGGACAAGGATAGTGATTTATATCTTTATTTGATGGTTGTTAACCCACTTCTTTTATAGTGTATTAGGTAATATCATCATGGATTTACTGATTGTGAGACCTTACATACTAATATATCCATTGGACGTTATCCTGGTGAATTTTTTGAAGGCTGGAAGCACATTATCCATTTTTGAGGAAAAAAATGGTACCGGTTTGTAAGAGGAGGTGATGGTGTATTTTCATACATCCCCTTTAGTGGTATATCATGGTGTGGAAAAGATTTACTAGAACCTTTGATGTTAGTTTGTGTGGCTAGGAATGAAGAGTTGTTTTGTAGTGTTCATCTCATGATGCCTCACTTTTCAACAAGTGAAGGATGAGCATTGGTTTCTAGCAGGTTTATCTCAACCCCTTAAGGTGACAGAGTAGAAGTGGGATGGGATATCTATGGAATTTGTGATGGTATTACCATGTATTTATGAGGGACATGATACCATCTAGGTGACTGTATACTAACTTACCAAGTTGGCCCACTTCCTAGCCATTCGAGATCAGAATTCAGTGGAGATATTGGGAAGCTTGTACATGAAAGAGATAGTCTTGCTCCATGTATTTCCCTCGAAAATCATTTCATTCTATGATGATCACTTTACATTGCAATCATGGATAGGATTACAGGAGGCCTTTGGGACTCATTTGAGTTTGAGAATGACATTTCACCTCTAAACTAATGGCTAGAATGAGTGGTTCATTCGATCTTGGAGGATATGTTGCAGGATTTCATGTTGAATTTTGGCCATAGTTAGGAGGATCACTTACCCTTGGTGGATTTTTCATACAACAACAGCTATCATTACACCATCATTATGGCACCATTTGAGGCCTTGTATGGGTGACCCTGTAGGTCATCACTTTGTCAGTTTGATCCAGGCGAGTAAACACTCATCGACCCAGATTTGGTGCAAGCTACGATAGATAAGGTACAGATCATCCATGAGAGGATGAGGACTATATAGAGCCGTCATAAGTCCTATGTAGACTAAAAATAGAGGCCTATGGAGTTTGAGTAGGGATACTATGTGTTCTTGAGTGTCTCACCTCAACGTGGATTATTGAGATTTAGATAAGGTGGAGATCTATATCTGAGATTCATTGGCCCTTTTCAAATACTATGTAGAGTTAGTGAGGAGGCATACCACTTGGATCTACTGATGCAATTGGATCAGATACATGATGTATTCCATGTGTCACAGCTGAGTAGGTATGTGCATGACCTATCACGTGTTATAGACTGGGGAAATATGGACATTGAGGATGCGGCTACCTTTTTTGAGTACCTAGTAGAGATCAAGGATCGGTGGGAGAGGATCCTTTGTGGGTGATTGATTCCCCTAGTGTGTGTCTGGTGGCAGCACAAGAATCTTCAGAAGAGTATCTGGGAGAGAGAGATCTTGATGCGAGCCTAGTACCCTTATCTTTTTTAGTATATTTTTCATTTTTTAGGATGAAAATAGCTAAGATGGGAAGAATTTAATCACTCTTATTTTTTCATTTATTACTTCATAATATTATATGGATTATTTTTTAATCTAGTTACTGAGACAGAGAGATATTTCGAGGCTCAATGAGCTTGGAATTTATTTTTGAAAAATATTAAAAATATTAATATCACACTCATGAAATTTTCTTGAAAAAGTGGAATAACTCTTAAATGGAGGCTCGGGTTAAGAATTTTAGGTCATTGTTGAGTCCAAAGCATGGGTTTTACCCTAGGTGTGACATAACCTTAGAGCGCATCAGATTCTCGGGTTGGGATCGGTCATGGGTGTATTTTTAAATAAATTAATTAAATAAAATTGATTTACTTTAGTCATTTATCATGACCTGGAATTAATTATAAATTCACAGTTATGATGATATCTCAGGGTTAGTCACTTAACCCTAGAGATCTCAAGGACTGTTGGAGGACAGCATTCTGGGAGAACAACATCGGGTCAATATAGAGGATCATTGCACCATCAGAGTTCATGGATCTCTCCAATGATGGCAATGTAGGACCGCTCTTCATCAATGATAGATCCAAATTCTAGGTAGGATGTTTGATTTTTGTGATTTCCATCCCATTCTTTATCTTGGTCAAATGTGAATCAATTCTACGAACAAGAATTGATTCATACATTGACAATTGATTTTATTTACAGTTTATTTATTATTCATTGATTATTTCCTCTTTGTTCATCTAACTCTTCAACAATGAATCAAGTCTGAAAATTAACAAAGGTTGATGTTTGTTCCTCTCATTTTATGGTTCATATATTTCTCCCATGTTTCTTCACACATTCATAATGGGAAATTCCTTTGGCCTTTGGTTCAATGAAATGTCGAGTATATGATTGTTATACAACCGTTTTTTGGAACAACAGATCAATACCGCAAATGTGGGTCCCGATCAAAGGTGTGATCAAGGTGAAATGATTATGGAGGATGATTTGAGGTAAATCGGGCAAATCAAAGGTACTTGTTCTTCCCAGTTGGATATGAAACGGTGATGACATGACTGAGGGTACGTTTTTTAGAATATCTGAGACCAAATCCCAGTGATCCATGATAGAAAGGATCGATCGACCCCGGATCCTTATTTTTCAATGAGCTTTGCGGTAGAGACATAAGATTAAGGCGATGTGTGAACTAGTCATGGGTTCTTTGAAATATCATGTTACACATTGTGTAATCTAGAATCATACATTATGTAGGACCCCCTATATGGTTCTAGGGTTTTCATGGTGAAGATAAGGATCACACATCATGTGATCCATACCATACGTTTTGTGACCTTCCCTTGGTGGCTCTGCATGTAACCTGGGGTGTACGGGCAGTTACACGACCAGGTACATGGGGTGGTACACAAATAGTCTAGGAGTAAACAAACATGGATAGACGGAATGAGAAGGGTGCCGACAGAGCTCTACACATCGTGTACCCTTTGGTAAATTCCATGTATATATAGTTATACATTTCGTGTGAGACAACACCACATGGGTTCACCAGGGGTTGGTTTTACATTCCATGTACCCCCAGTACACACCATGTACCCCCTTTAAGGGTGTTTAGAGCCCTTCGATTCTTTAGTATTAGACCAGTATCGGCTAAGTGTGTTTTATTGGTCCATCCCCTCAATGGTACAGTGCGGAATTACATCCATATCTATGGATTGTGATCCCCTCTGGAGGATGAGTCTTAGATAGAGTTTTTGGTATCCCTCTATGAGACTGAAGTGTGATTCTCTATCATTTATTCTTATACCCTATGTGGGGTTTGTGGAATCGGTGTAACCTCCATGAACAGGGTGTTGATCCTTCATCTAGCAGGCCATTTTAGTAGGGTTCTAGGTATCGTTGGTGTATGATCCCCTATATAGAATTTTGATCCAGATTGGATTTGTGGTGTCCGCCAGTGGTCTTGGGTGTGATCCCCTATCTAAGTATTGAGGTATTCAGAGACCAGTGAGTTTTATTGGTTAGGGATCAATGATCATGACCTCTTGAATGGGTTTCCCCGGTTATAGCATGGCTCGTTGAGTGGGTTCTCCTGGAACAAGCATTTCCTAGAATCTTCTAGAGGAATACTATGTCTAAAAATTTTATTGAGACAGTCTGGAGACGCAGTGTCCTTCATGAGTATATCTTGGTTTTGTTTGTTTTCCTTTGATTTTGATATCATTTTTATGAGTTGAATACTTTTTATGCTTCGTGTTTAGTGTTTTAGGGGTGTCCTACTGGGTATTGTTATACTCACCCCTACATGGGCTCTACCCACATGTGTTGTATCTTATGCAAATGATAGTCCATTTGATGGTGTCCTGGGAGGACAGGGAGCTGGTGGAGCATAGATTGAGCTAGATAGACCGAGGTGTTTCTTTGGTGGTTGAATTTGATAGCAGTCTTAACCTTATGATAAGGTTAGGCTCTCTATATTTTTTGTTTGGGATTGTATTTGGCCCCTTATCACTTTTAATACTTTATTATCGTACTCTGGTTGTGGGATTATAAATATATTCATACACTGGTTTCAGTTGTTTTATATTTCATCATTATATGGACTTAGAGATGAGTGTGTGTGTGTGTGTGTGCATGTACATTAGGATAATTCCTCCCATGGGTGTGATATGCCTACTTGACACTAGCCACCTACCTTGTACTATTATAGGCGGGTTGGGGTAGGCACAGCTTGGACCCCAGCAGGTCGGGTCATGACAGTCAAGACATTGAGTATGACAAAAAAAATCTCTAGTTGTCATGTTTAAAACCATCATAATTTTTTTTTCTATAGGATCTTACCATGACTATGATTTTTGGAAAATGGATGTCATAACTACATTCCTTAATGATAATCTTCAAGAGGATGTGTCTATGGAACAATCATAAGGGGTGGCTCTAGGAAATGCCAAAAAGGTATGCAAGTTGCAGAGATATATTTATGGATTAAAGGAAGCATCCAAGAAATGGAACATTCAATCTGATGAATCCATATAAGAATTTGATTTCATTGAGAATGAATGCAATCCATGTATTTACAAACGGTTTAGTGGGAGTATAGTTGTTTTTATAATAGTATATGTTGATGATATATTACTAATTAGAAATGATATACCAGCCTTACAAGAGGTTAAGGTATGGTTGAGAAAGTGCTTCTCTATGAAGGACTTAGGTGAATCAACCTACATTCTAGGGATCAAGATTGTGTGTGATAGATCCAAGAGGATACTTAGACTAATTCAAGGTACATACATCGACTTGATACTGAATATGTTCAATATGGAACAATCTAAGAGGGGGTTGGTTCCAGTGTCACATGGTATGCATCTTTTCAAGAAAATGTATCTTCAGACACAAGAGGAATGATGTATAATGAATAAGATCTCATAAACTTATAAGATGTAATCTATCATGTATGTCATGTTGTTTATAAGGGTTGATGTTTCCTATGCTATGAGAATGGTAGGCATATATCAAGCAGATCCAGGTGAATAGTATTAAACTATTTTCAAGGCTATCATTAAGTATCTGAGGTGAAATAAAGATATGATCTAGGTGTATGGAGTAGATGAAGATACAGTTATTAGGGGAAATAAATATGTTATCTTTTAGGTAGATATAAATGATATGAAGTCGGGGTCTGGATATATCTTTTATCTTAATAAAGGATTTATGAGCTAGAAGAGTTCAAAGCAGCCAGTTGTTGTCGATTCTACGATGGATTTTGGGTATATTACAACTTCTAATGTAGCTAAGGAGGAAGTTTGGATTTTAAACTTTGTCCAAGATCCTATTGTGGTACCTAGAAGTAAAGACCCTATCATAGTTTACTGTGATAACACTACATTAGTGGCTCTCTCCAAAGAGCCTAGGACAAAGCACATACTTCAGAAGTTTCATCTCTTGAGAGATTTTTATCAATGAGGTGAAGTTTTAGTGAGCAGAGTATCCATGGAAGAAAATGTGGAAGACCCTTTAACTAATGCTTTATCTTGGAAGAGGCATGAGTATCATGTGAGAGCTAGTGGACTGAAAGTTTTTGTCAGATGGCTCTAGTGTAAATGGAAGTTTGTTGGAGTTGGTGCCCTAAAACCAACTTTTTTAGCACTTGATAACATGTTTTCATTATTAATGAATTTTTCTTATCACATTATTATTTTTCCACTGCATGAAATTTGTATGTAATAATTTCCTAAGAATATATTTCATGTTGAAATGTCATAGAAATTCCCCATTATGATGAGAACCTAGAGGTGCCATGATAATATTCTTGAACTTTGTTCTATGGACGGATGATATTATCTAAAGAGACACATAAAATACAGGTTGTCAGAGGTAGGAGGCTCATAATATATTGAGACATCATCTCATGGTGTTTGTCATTGGTAATCTCCAAGATAGGAGGTTATGAGAACAGGAGTGTCGATAGAAAATCCACATTTCATGTGTCATTTGATGTTTCTATATGCGGACATGTGTATTGGTCCTTATACTTTAACATTATCATTAATGGATATCATGACTCGCATACTTTGATATATTGATAAAAATTGTGACGACATATGCTCGCAGTGAGGTAGGATACGTTGGATGTGTCATGAGTGATATTGCATTAATAGATAATGTAAGAAAGGATTTATCCCTTTTGTCCCTCAACAGAAGTTAACATCTCAGACCCTTTGATGGGAATGGAACTGCCTAGACAAATCCATGGCCATTGTGTTTTGTGGGTAGATTAATTTCTAAAAATTCAAAGAAAGGGACATTGAGCATATAGATTGATGGCACTGGTATGCAATCTTTTTTATTATAGATATCGTGATAAAAGGGTTATATTGCACAGTAAGCATTCGTATGAGGTTGGATGTCATTGTGACATTAACTTCTTTCTCTATGGGTGTCTTGGCATGTTGGTAGACGTTAATCTTAGACTTTAGGTGGTTATGTCTAATGTTGCTGAGAAAGAGGCATAGATAGTCACACACTTAGTGTATATGCAATCTCAATTAAATTCAAGTATTGAATTTAACATGTTAGAATAAATAATATTTATTCAAGTTTGGTTGATCGCCATAATTTAATCACGGTTTATTCTAAAGAATAAGTGAGTTAAATAATAATAATAAATATTAGTTTGCAAGTTTGGTAAATATAATATTTATTATATTTATTGTAGAATAATGTAGTGACGCTTATTTATTTAAATAGTCATTATTCAATGATCGGTAAATATCGGCAAAGGAAAGCAGACCGAGCTTAATGGTCTAATTAGAAATGATATAAATGATATTTATTTACATTTCTAATGTGTTGCACATGCCAAGTGATTAATAATATTATTATTATTATTAATGGACATGAATTCAACTAAGAATATTAAATATGGTTAGGGTGTTGTGTGTGATTTGTCAACCCTAAACCTAACATAATAAATATCTAATTATAACTATTTCCTAAATCACTTTTGGTGTGCACAGCGGATAAAGAGACACGTGCTCAATCCCTAGAGTGATTTCTCTCTTCTCCATCTCTCAATCCTTTAAGAGAACACTAAGAGTTCATCCTCCTTCGAGAAGAATACTATTGCAATCAAACACGAACAAAGCAATCGATGAAGATCGGTCATGCTAGCACCCTGTGATTAGGATTGGTTGTGCTAGCACCCGGCGATTCTATGGTGTCATTCAGATATTGTGGTGCATGTGTGGATCACCGCTAGAGGGATTTTTCATTTGGATCCTACAATGCAATGACGGTACGACAAGATCTAGTTAATCAGATCATCAACGAAGCTAAATTACAAGTTGAGGTAATTCTATATTTGCTCATAAATTAATTGTAAATTACATGTGAATATCCTCCACTTCCGGTTATGACGTTTTAATCTAATCAAGTAATCTACAGTTTTCATTGGACATTTTGTTTTGATCAAGTGCGACAAAGATTACACGTAAATTAAGACTAAAAGTCGAGTTGGTCACAGCATCAAAGGGTGCTTCCACTGTGCCTGGAACTTACAGGTACCCTTCATCATTCACTATGTTCTCCATACTAAAGAGCCTCATATTACAGATTCAATGTTTTCAACCTCAACTCTAATAACACTTGTTGCAACCTGAGACACCCTAAGAGGGGGGTGAATCAGGGTGTGAACTCTTTCTCACGTTATGTAGGATCTTGTTCTCATGTTGGCAGGAACTCATTAAACCTATCACAGTTAAACACAAATCCACCACAAACACAAAAGTAGAAATTAAAACAAGTGACAATGATTCACCACTAAGGGCTAGCCCAAGGAGCATACATATGGTAGTGTTCTAGTGTACTGAAATCCACTAAGATTCACTGATCTAATGGGTACAATTTTTTTATCACGATCACTCTGTGTCTGGCTCATTGTCTTTGCAAATAAGTTAAGGAATAACGCAATGTCTCCCTCAGAACACTTCCACTGACTCCGCTTTTGCTCTCTGCTTTGGATGGATGTCTCTTCAGTTTATCGGCATGAAGGTCACTTCCATATCAAGAATGTGTAGGTTGTTTTGCGTCATGAATGCCAAAATTATGATGCTCCAATGCACTTCTCAATCTCAAGAATAACCATCAACAATAGGTCCAACGAGTCTGTACCTGAGTGGTAAAGGTTTATGCTTGTCATCCGTAAGACTCGGGATCAAATCTAGGCAGAGGTGGAATTTTTGAGTTATTGTAATAGTACTGTAACAATTATTGTAGCAGTTATTGTACCAGTGGAACTATTCACTTGATCTGGCTCTACAAGCCATTGATTTGGATCTTTGGGCCACCATAGGCCACAGGTGCACAGGGCCTTCGAACCACCTCAGGCCTCCGAGCCATGGATTTTGGGCCATAGGGCCTCGGGCCATGAAGCAGACATGGTCAAATCACATGGGAGCATACCCTATAAGATGATCAGAGCAAGTAGCACCCACTAGTGGAGCTAACCAGATTGGGAATGAATGAAATGGTATGGCAACCGTCATCGGTATCAGGCATCGTGCAACTCTGCATGGGGCAACACTAGCCGATCAACCATACAGGTGGGGACCTAGGCACCATCAATGAAGCAGGACAGTTCATGTGTAGTCAGGTTTTGGGCCTTCGGGTCATAAATGGGCCTTGTGCCCCTGGATCTACGAGTCATGTAACCCAGTTAAAAAAAGTGATTATCCAAGATAAATAAATAAAAATCTAAAGGACTTCGGGTCATTCAAGTAACCACCAACAATAAGTGCATAAGTCTTGTATTGTATATTGCTCACCGTGAAAAACCTTTGCTCAAACCTCTTCCTTTCGTGCAACTCCTTTCTTATGCATCAATCGATGTTCGCAAAAACTATGCTCACAGAAAACATTGATTTGTGTAACGTCCCCTCTGCACGCAACTTATTGTCGCATAAATGTTCTCGCGTGGGGAATGCGTTTGTGTAAGCCTTATATGAAAACCTAGCACTTGCCCTCCTCCAATTCTTCAATTACTCTTAATGACAATCGGTGCCTTATTTATAGGAGAAATTTGATTTGTCGCGCAACCATTTTTGCGCTCACAAAATACACCGCCTCAATTTTTGCAAACCACATGCAACTCCAATCTCATGGCTTGTTCGTGCAACTCTACTTTTGTGAGTCTGCTTGACTTGCATGAGAATTCTTCCTTTGCTTCAAAATGTTGCACAATCTTCATGAATAGACTCCCTTTTCTCTGAAGCCACAAGAACTTGCATAACATCGACTTTGCAAGATCTTCTTCTCAAAACCAATTATGTGCGCAATATTCAACCACTAAAGTCTCCTTCACAAATGAAACTTCAGTGGAAGCATCTCACTCCGTCTTCACAACACCTCACTCAACTAGAAACTGTAACGAGATAACTGATTGACAACAAACACAACTCACTATCTTTACCGGTCAAATAAACTTATCATCTGTTTCCGGTATTCTCCCAAATAAGGCCAAGATTTTGTCAACTTTTAGCCTAAATAACATTGGTTCTGACTTATATATTTACATACATACATGCATACATACACACACATATATATAGACACAAATATGAATATATACACACACACATATATGTGGGAATAAAATCAGGACCCAAGATGGACGAGAGCGACTTGAACCCGAAAACACTAACCATTTGCATAAAGAAAACGCATCAATATCAATAGAATTGAAATGTGAATCACATACAAAAGCTATTGCGAGGTTTTATGGAAGAAAATCGATGAAGAAGATAGAGCTGGGATTTGAAGCATCACGTCATGTACAAGAGGAAGAATGGAGGAAGGGGCAAGTTTAGATTAAATTGGAGAACCATTTCTCATAGCTATGAAAAAACATTGAGAAATGAGATCTTTCTCAACACTACATTCTCAATGCTTATTTTCTCTGGGCTTATTTATGGTTGAGAAAAGTCTGTTTGAGAAAGACCTCATTTCTCAAAGACCTCATTTCTCGGTGTTTTTTAGAAGCATCTAGCCGAATCTAGCATACTGAATCTACAAGAACTGTAAATGGTTTTTAGATACAATAATCTAACCACATCCTCTTAGTGAATGTTTAGGGACATGTTAGTGTTGGCATTAAACAAGATATTTTGTTGAATTGATGATACATGACGAATGAACATTACGGTCATAATAGCATCATTTCTCTGGACATTACACATGTAAATCTTTAATTGCATGACTCCTTATCACATAAGATAAGAATTGGAACCAATGAAGATTATGTTTTTCAAGCCATTAACAATGAGTTAAAATCAATTGCAGAATTTTGGAATTCAAATTCATGTTCAAAAACCAAGCCACGGCTCAAGGGGCTCAAAAGAAAAGAGAATTGGTGGGACTCAAAACTCCTGTTTGGAGGCACCATTAGCTAGTGCTGCATTCCTGGTGAAGTCAGTGCACGTTTGGCAGCTGCAGTCCGAGAAACGGCAAACGACACACCCAAAACACACACAGGAGGTGCAGCCCTTGCAGGTCGGGGATCGAGCACAACCCCTATACACTCTTCGGCTGGCCCGTTCTTCATCATCGTCGCAAGAAATCCTGAAAATAGGGAATAGGTTAATCAGGGGGTAAAAAAAACTCATGAGTATTAAGGTTCCGTTTGATACCACTTATTAAAAACTGCTTATGTACTTGTTGTTGATGTCAAACAGACCCTTTTCAACAGTAATGAATTTATGTGGAGGGTACCTATCAAATTGCAGGTCGGAGCATTTCCAATTTGGGTCAGTCAATGCATCATGGTGAATCCGGCATTCTTCCTTGGTTCGAAGGCGGAACCTCCGCTCCCTATTACACCTAGTACAACGAACAAACTCATCCCGATGGCAAGCATGTCCATTATTTGATTTACGAGATCCAGCCGCATTTTTTGATGATAGATTGTGGTACTTCAGCAGCACAGTCTTTAGCAAAGGAACCTTCTCCCCATTAACCATGGCCCAGATATTGTTCTTCCACTTCCTCGCAGTTTCTCTTCCAGAGTGTTTTTCAAATGCTGCAGGGGTCAGCTTGTCTAATCATCAATCAAAACATTGAATTGTTAGAGGAAAACCGATGATCATTCAGAAAAACGAATCATACAATGAAGTTGACACACAAAAAACTAATAACAAAACAAAGACAACAAAGAACCTTTACTGGAAACATCAATACAAGAACATGCAGCACACAAGAATATAAAGACCAGCTAAAGAAACCAATGCACAGCAGAAATGGAAGATTTAAAGTGCATGCAAGACACAATTAACCTAACATTTTTGTTGGTATTTAGATATTTAAGATATGGGTATTGACTTGAACTCTGCAGTTAAACGTGCATGGACAAGAGTAGTACTAGGATGGGTGACCTCCTATAAAGTACTTGTGTTGCAACCTTTGTTCAATAAAAGGGGCTTGACCCTCGGCCTTTTTATAAAAGAAAAAGGATATGGGTATTGACTGCCCCTCATTTTCCTTTAGTTTGAATTTGGTATTTCATATCCATCTCGAGTTGTGTCCTGTTATCTGCCTCTATCACTAAATGTTCCATCCTCATTCAGAAGGGGAACGGTTTCTAGGCCTACTATTTCTACATAATCTAATCAATGGAACCATATCGCTTGCCTAAATTACCCAAAAGCAATAATTAGATGTTTTTGTTCTTGTGTATGTAAGAATGTACATACGTTTAGAAGCATTCAATCTGTAATTAAAGATTCTATAACTTTTGATTTACAATAAGGGCTTGTTTGGTTTCACATAATAAAGGAAATGAAAAACGGAGGGAGAGGAATTTTCCTCAAATGAAGGAATTTTGGTTTCAAAGTATTTTGCAAATGTTGCATGCCATGCACAAATCAACAGTTCTCATAAGAATTCTCTTCTACATTACCAATCTCAGCAAAAGTCAACAGCTCTACGCTAGTACCATTTGTGTGACAGCTTCATGATTGCATAACAAAAAAAAAATGTGCACAAAAAAAATTCCAGGCTACTATAATAGAATATTGAATCTGAGAAATGTTCTGTAAGCGAACAAACATTGAGAACTAAGAATCAATCACCAAAACAGAAGAACTTGCAAAACGTTTGCAGGTGTTAATCATGAACTTCGCATGTCTGCATTCAACATGCAGAATCATCAAAATACACTTCCGGGAAAGTTTGGGTGGGAGAGAGGAAGAAAATTCTAAGACCTTCCCGACAGCCAGGTGTGCATTCGCAACTGATTTCCAGATAGCCTCCAATGAAAACCCTAAGCCTTCCGACGGCATCGCCATATCTATGACTGGTACACCCACACATGACCTCAACATAATCCTCGCCTCTTTTGACCACGCTCATCTCTCGCAACTCCTCATCGCTAAACACTGCCCCATCTGACCTCTCCGCAGTCCCTTTCTCCATTCTCTGTTTGCCCGGAGAGGGAGAAAAACAAGATAAAACTTATTCAACAGATCGAACGGAAACGAAGAGTCGAAGACGACCGCGCGCCACGGGCCCGATGGAGCATTACACAGACGAAGCACTGACAAGGCCAGAGAAGATCACGGGTTCGTCGCGAGATACGGCTATCTGAAGTCGTCAGATGGGGGGCAAGGAGATCTCATCGGGCAGACAACCATAAAGCGTTCTCTCGGGGATATGATGAAGATGAAAAAAGTGAGTAGAGTGGGTGGTAGAGTATGCTGACAAAGAGAGAGAATTGTGAGCTGGGTTGAATGAGGCGGAGATGCCGCCGCTCGGAGAGGATGGCCGGAAAAACAACTCTGAGGCGGCAATTCAAAAGCGAGCACGCACAAACACGCAGGGGTGGGAAGAGGTGCCAATTGCATGACAGCGCATGTGACAGCCAATTTTATACCTAAATATGGGAAATAAATGTGATTCATCAAGGTAAAATGACGATTCAGTATCAAAGTATCAAAACTACAGTTAATTCCAGTTGGGAATTGGACTATCAATTTTCAAATTAAATTAGATTAAACTTTGATCTAAAAAGTAGATGTTTATTAACTGGAATTAAGACTCTGTTTTGATCCGTAAATGTCAGTCAATTTCAAATTTCAAATCAATTTATTTAAACAAAAATGAAACCCTGTTTTTTATTTATTTATGAAATTGGTTGAGACCCATTTTTCATTGGTTTGGAGTTATTTTACAGATTTCTTCAGAAAGATTTAATGATAATTCTACATGTTAAGCTTAAGAGTTCAAAAAAAATGAAACGTTTGTAATTTCTAGTAAATAAGTTTAAAAAACAGATTTATTGTAAGTTTTATATTTTTTATTAACGATATTTTTTTCTTTGTTATTTGATTTTTATGACTGGAATATTTATTATAGTTTTTTTTTTAACTTTCTTTAAAAAAAATGAATTTTTTAATGGAAGAAAAATAAATGTTGGTTTTTCTAAAGATAATTATACATTGAAGGTAGTTCAATAGATTTGTGGAAATTTTTTCTTTTGTAATCCATATTCACCCGCGTGATGGAATTGAAAACTATTTTATATTTTTTAATATTAAAAATAATTTGGTTATTATATTTAATTTTTTATGATTATATTAGTGGTTTTATTTTAATGTATAGTTACTATTATTGTTATAGCTAACAAATCAGCCAATAAAATGAATTTTTTATTTTTTTAACGTTTTCAAAATATATTTATTTTTAACTTTGATATTGTTGTTAGAATTATAATTATAAGTATGATTAATCGTTTTATTTGTTAATATTAGATGTTTAATTATATTTTAAATTAAATTGATATTTTACCGCTATATTTAATTATATTGTAATTATAATGAAATTCACTATTAAAATGACCAATACCACTCTTCACAACATTGCTACATAATTGTCTTTTATTATTCTTATAATTTGTCTTTATCAACGCTAAAAAAAACGCTGACGTTGTAGGTTTTCTTGAAACCCGGTCATTTTTATCACTGCTGAAAAATGTCAAGTAGTATTTATCAACATCGGAAAAATCTAGATAAACGAGGTCTTTGATTAGCATGTTTTTTAACGTAGTTAAAGGCGGCCTTTTTAGCGCCGATAAAATTCAAAATATTTTTAAAAACTTGACTCCCTTTATTAGCACTACAGGAGAAACGTCTTTTATCACCGTGATCGTTTGTCTTTATCAACGCAAAAAAAAAAACACATTGATGTTGTAAGTGTTCTTGAAAGAAGATTGCTTTTATCATCATCGGAAAAATGGTGATAAAAGCCGCGTTTATCAATGGTAGAAAAAAAGTGATAAAATGGGTTTTTATCATTATGTTTTGGAGCGCAGATAAAGGCATAATTTTTTAGCGTCGATAAAACTCAAAATATTTTTTAAAACTTGACTTCATTTATCATCGTTGCTACAAAAATGTCTTTTATCAGCGTTAGAATTCGACTCCATCAGTACCAAAAAAAAAACGTCAAAGTTGTAAGTGTTCTTGAAAGTTGGTCACTTTTATCAGTGCTAAAAAAATGATGATAAAATACACATTTATCAACACTAGAAAAATCATGATGGATGAGGTCTTTTATAATTATATTTTTTAGCTCTCATAAAAGTATCTTTTTTAACATTTATAAAACTTAAAATATCTTTTAAATCCCAACTCTCTTTATCATCGTTAGTTCCCCTAAAAAAGTATTGTAATTATAATTAAATCTAACTATTACAATGACCAATACCACTATTTCCAACAATGGTGCATAATCACCTATTATCAATCCTACCACTCTTTCCAACAGTGGTGCATAATCATCTTTTATCAATCCTGTAATAGGTCTTTATCAACGATGACATTGTCAGTGTTCTTGAAAGTCGGTCGCTTTTATCACCGCTAAAAAAATGCTAATAAAAGCCATTTTTATCAATACTATTAAGTAAGTTTAAAAAATACATTTATTGTAAGTTTTATATTTTTTATTAATGATATTTTTTTCTTTGTTATTTGATTTTTATGACTGGAATATTTATATAGTTTTTTTGAACAATTTTTTTTAAATAAAATTTTTAATGGAAGAAAAATAAATGTTAAAATTTGGAAAGATAATTCCACTTTGAAGGTAGTGAAATAGTTTTGTGGAAATTTTTATTCTTTTTTCCATGTAATCCATATTCACCCGCATGATGGAATTAAAAACTATTTTATAATTTTTAATATTATGAATAATTGTAATGGATATTAGATTTGATTTTTATAGTTATAGTAGTGATTTTATTTTAATGTATAATTACTATTATTATTATAGCTAACAAATCACCTAATAAAATTAATTTATTATTTTTTTAACGTTTACAAAATATATTTATTTTTAACTTTAATATCGTTGTTAAAATTATAATTATAAGACAGATTAATCATTTTAATTGTTTATATTAGTTTAATTATATTTTAAATTAAATTGATATTTTACTGCTATATTTAATTGTACTGTAATTGTAATGAAATTTAACCACTACCACTCTTCTCAACACTGTTGCATAATAGTTTTTTATCGCTCCTATAATTCTTTATCAACGCTAAAAAAGCGGTGACGTTGTAAGCATTCTAAAAAGCCGGTCGCTTTTATCACCGCTAAACTAGTGATGATAAAAAGTGTTTCATAATATTAGAAAAAATCAGATAAATGGGGTCTTTTATTAGCGTGTCTTTTTGTACAATTAAATGCGCCTTTTTTTAGCGTTGATAAAACTCAAAATAATTTTAAAAACCTGACTCCCTTTATCTGCGCCAATACATAAATGTCTTTTATCAATGCTATAGTTGGTCTTTATCAACGCTAAAAACAAAACATTGATGTTGCAAGCGTTCTTGAAAGCAGGTTGGTTTTATTGGCGCTGAACAAATGTTGAGCGTTTATCAACGCTATAAAAAAACTGATAATGGAGGCTTTTATCAGCATGTTTTTTAGCGCATATAAAGATGTTTTTTTTTAACGCCGATTAAACTCAAAATATTTTTGAAAACTGGACCCCGTTTATCACTGCTACAACAAAAATGTCTTTTATCACCGCGAGAATTCAACTCTATAACACTGACATTGTAAGTGTCCTTGAAAGCTATTTGTTTTTACAGTGCTAAAAAAATGCTGATAAAAGACACATTTATCAACGCTAAAAAAACCCTGGTATTTTATCGTTGTGTTTTTAGAGGCGAGTTATTTTTAAAACTGAAAAAACTCAATATTTGTTAAAACCCAACTCCCTTATAGTTTCCAGCATTTATAAACCTCAAAGTAGATATTTTTTAAAATTTTAGGAGTCAACTGCGACACCTCTTCCCACTTTATCAGTGCTCCGCCGCTCCCACCCCATTATTACTGCCCTACTTTATTTATTTATATATATATTTATATATTTATTCATATAATTATATATAATTATATATTTTTTTAAATACATTTACAAAATATGTTTATATGTTTACATATTGTATATTTAAGTATATATTTATATATTTACATATAATTGTATATTTACATATAAATTGTTTAGAATGTATTTATAAAAATGCATATTTATTGTAAATACAATTGTGTGTGTGTGTTTGAATGTGTGTTTGTGAGACTCTATTTCTCTATATATATTTGTATAGGTGTGTGACTATAAATATAAAGTATATATATTTAATTTTTTTATACTATATAAATATACATATTTGTATATAGACACACAACAAGTACACGGTACAATTAACCTATAGGATTTTACATCTCATGTATTGAAATATTTAATATACATGTATATATATTTTGTAATATATACTTATTTATATATATATATACACACACATACATATATTACTGGAATATATGCATAAATATATATCTGTTTATTAATACACGTACATATTTATATATAAACATCACACATACATCTGTTTAGGTGTGTGTGTGTGTGTCAATACATTTTGTAAGGTAATTACAATGGTTATATTTTTAAAAAATAAAATGGATAATAATTATCTTCATATGATTTATATGTTCAAAAATACATTTTACCTGAAAATATGTTTAAATATTCATTTCTACGGTTAACTTTTATATGTAAATATATACATGTGTGTGTGTGTGTATTTAATTACAAATAACACTACAATATGAAAAATGATAAAATTTTAAAACCATAATATCCATATGATTGTAAGCTCTGTGAATAAATTCAATTTTCACTGATAAAAGAAAAGAAGAGCCTCTTAAACGAAGCTAAAATTTCATTGAATATTCAAAAAATAAGGTATCCTAATTAAAAACTTATATTTAATTATAAATAATGCTACAATATGAAAAATGATAAAATTTTAAAACCATAATATTTATATGAATGTAATCATTGAATAAATTCAGTTTATAGTGATAAAAGACAAGAATACCCTCTTAAACGAAGCTGAAATTTCATCGAATATTTAAAAAACAGGGCATCCCAACTAAAAACTTGATTTTAGAGTTCTTTCAGACCTTTTTTGACCTTGAAAGAACTACGATTGCCCCCGGTCAATATAGCGTAGATCTATTTGGAGACTTTGATTAGATATCTCGTAGAATCCAAACAGACACATGTATCAAAAGTTATGGTCATTTTAAGTTGAAGTCTTGCTTTCAACTTATCTTAAGAGATTAATTAATTAATTAATTTTTTTATCACAAAAAATTTATTAAAAGTCTTACTCCATACTAATTATTCAATTTTTAATTAATATTAATTTTTACTTATCTTATAAATCATTTTCCACTAAATCAGGTGCATATTAAGTGCAAATACATATTTAGTATTATATAAATCATATTTAAGAAAATATTATATATATATATATATATATATATACTAAAATATATTTTTTACAATATATAATTTTTTTATGAAGATCACCTTTTGTTAGCGCTAATGTTTTAGTGCTGAAAAAGTGATGCATTTATCAGAGTTCAAAAAAAACACTAACAAAAGGTGGCACTTGATCATCGTGTTTTTTAATGCATATATAAAGACAATTTTTTTTAGAGTTGATAAAACTCAAAATATTTTTGAAAACCTGACTCCATTTATTACTGCTACTACAAAAATGTCTTTTATCACCGCGAGAATTCAACTCTATCACCACCGAAAAAACACTAACATTGTAAGTGTTCTAAAAGCTAGTTGATTTTATCAGCGCTAAAAAAAATATTGATAAAAGTCACATTTATCAATGTTAAAAAATCGAATAGAGGAGGTCTTTTATCATTGTGTGTTTAGCACTGATAAATGATATTTTTTTAGCATTTAAAAAACTCAAAATATTTTTTAAAACCCAACTCCCTTTATCAACGCTAGTTTCCATCACTTATAAACCTCAATATATATATATATATATATTTATTTAAATTCTGGAAGTCAACCACGACACCCCTTACCACTTTATCACCTCTCCCCCACCTCCACCCCATTATTAACGCCCTACTCTATTTATTTGTATATTTATTTATATATTTATTCATATAACTATATATAATTATATATATATATATATGCATTTAAATACATTTACAAAATATGTTTATATATTTACATATTATATGTTTAAGTATATATTTATATATTTACATATAATTGTATATTTACATATAAATTGTTTATAATGTATTTACAAAATGCATATTTATTGCAAATTCATTTGTGTGTGTGAGAGAGACTATGTTTATATATATTTGTATAAGTGTGTGTGTTTATATATATAATGTATATATATTTAAATATATAATTTTTACACTATAAATATACATATTTGTATTATGGACACAAGTATACTAACCTAGAGGATTTTACTTGTCATATATTGACATATTTAATATATATGTATATATATATATATATATTGTAATATATACTTATTGTCACGACCCATCCCCCAGAGCCCGTGCCGTGACTACGCCAAGTCCGCCTCCCATTGGCCAAGGGTTGGCGACTAGCGCCGAGTAGACATATCCCAACAAATATGAGACATTTGCCTAAATACCTGTACACACGCACAAAACTCCAAGCCATAGATGCTGGAAAGTGAAAACACCAAGTAAACAAACACAAGGTACGACAATAGAAAACTGAAGGTAAACGGGGTCAAAATACAAGCCTAGCAAAAAGGGAAAGTAAAAGTGCAAGTCTTTGGAACTCCTCTACAGAAAACCCTACATGAAGGGTAAGTACAAAAACAACTATCTAAAGTTGCAGAAGCACACCTCGTGTTTCGGGTCACTCTAAGCACCACCTGACCCCAGTCCACCAAGGACTACGTCAAAGCGTTGATCGTCTGCACAAGACACGACGTGTGCGGGCAAAACCCGTGTGAGGGTGAGTAAAACAATACTCAGTAGGGCACCCAAAAACACAAAGTAAAAGACCATAAATGAAACATCACTAAGAAGATATAGTCGGCTCAACATAGGTATATGTCAATATCACATATAACAAGAACATCCAAATATACTCGTAAAGGATTCTAAGACTCAAGGTCTAATCCACTGCCAGCCATATAGTCCCGCTCGTAGCACGCTCAATCCGAATGATCTCACTCCTTGAACTATCTGATAGTAAGCACGTAGAACTAGTCTACCAAAAGTATTCGAGAGAACATTTGGTCTCGATACCTCACAAAGTTCCTTGAGACATCCGGTCTCGCTAAGACAATGAGTCTCGATATCACACTCAATCCTTAGCCACAAGATTCGGCTCAAAGGCATATTCAAATCCAATGAGACATACAATCTCTCCAGGAGACCCACTTCGCATCTTCGCAGGAGACCTATTTCGCGTCGTTGTAGGAGACCTACTCCGCGCCCTCGCAAAAGACCAACTCCGCGTCTTTGCAAGAGACCAACTCCGCGTTTTGCCACAACCAGTCACAAGATTCCGTCCTTAGCGCGCTCGTTATGGGAGCACCTACTCCTCGAGCCAGATAGGTCGTATGCCAACCTCCAAGAAAACTCATGTAGAGTATTTCAAAAGGAACACCTCGTCGTGTGGGTCCCAACGCTGCAAATGGCTCGTCAAATAGACTTACGATTTGGAAATTATGACCATTTAAGTAAAAGGGGGGTCAGTTGGGTCTGACCCGACCCGACCTAACCCGAGTCTCGCCTGACCCGACCCGGACCACCCCGGTTGGGCCTAGCCCGTTCTACCGGCCCGACCCGCTGCCGGCCCGACTTGCTGTCGGCCCGACCTGCCTGCTCCAGCTCGGCCCGCTCAAGCGAGCCGGTTCGGTCCACCCTGACACGGCCGTTGCCGCGTCCACGCTTGGTCAATGTGGCCACTGTCGCGTCTTTGCCTGGCAACGCGGTTGGCCGCTGCGTTCAACGCGGTTGGCCACTGAGTGACCCGCCCTGCGGCGGTTGCCGCGGGGTCCTGTCTTGGTCCCACTGGACCGCGACTTCCGGCCGCATGATGCGGCCCCCCACCGCGTCTCGGTCGCGACCGCTGTTGGCCACCCTGCCGGCGGTCCTGGTCGCCGCCCGTGGGTGGGCGCCGTGAGGTCCTCCGCCAGCACAGTCCCGAACCGCGCCTCGTTGCCGCCGGCATGTCTCGCCGCCGGGCGCCACCACCGGTGGCCTCTGCTCTGCGGACCGCCGCGTTTCCTCCAGTGCCCTGTTTTTTGATCTGTAAGCTGCTCCATGATCCTCGGGTCGTCGCCTTCACTGTCGTGGGCTCAAATCCATGCCGCGATTCATCTCGATGCAAGGTCATTCGAACAATGATATCTTCTGCACTACTTCGATCCATCTGACACCGTCGTCGTCACACCTCTGTCATGCCGTGTCAATCCCAAATCCACGATATCAGATCATTGCACTAAGAATCATGTGTGCAACGATCGATCGATCGCGAATTGTCGAGTTGCGGGCCAAACGAAGAATGCCCGCGACGAACAAAGAACGGAGGGAGAAAAACATGAACCAACAAGGAGGAATGGACCTCAATCGTTGTTCAAGGCAATTGTGGTTCTTTGCCATTAGAACGGTAAACGTAAACCAACAACAAATACAATATTAATCTTCAATAACCCCGCAACACAAGTAAAACTCATCCCGCAACAACGACCGATCCACGAGCCAATCTATTTGTGGATTTGTCCGTGTTCGTCGTAGAATGTCAAGAACATAGAAAGAAATACCATGAACAAATAAACCCATTACCTGGAGTTTGGATCAATCGATGTCGGGGTTCGATCATCGTTGGCGACCCGTCGAGAGTCGTCACGATCCGTCATCTCGTCGATCTTCGATCCTCGATCCTCATCTCGTCGTCGTCCGTCGTTCGCCAACGAGAGGAAATCACTATGGATCTTCTCCAATGCTCACAAGGATCATTAATCTAATCTCGTATCCCTGCCAATGGTTAAAGAAGAAAGACGTGTTTAAGCATTAAACACGTTTCAGTGTTGCAAGCGTTTCAACGTTACCGTTGCAGCGTCACCACGTTGTTTCATTCATGAAAGAGAACAGGCTTCCCTGTCGCTGCGCCGCAACGTCGCCATATTGCGAAACATTAAAAAGAAATAAAATAAACTTCTTTAAGTTTATTTTATTATTCTTTAAAACGTCGAAAAATTAACTTTCGCAGTCGATCCAGGCCAGTCAATGTTAGGCCCCGTCTAAGTAAAACGTCACATTACGAACTCAACGGTGGTCTCAAATTTCCAATCCGAGTTGTTAATGAGTTATCATGATCTTAAAATAAAATAATTTTATTTAATAATTTTATTTACGGTTACATCCTTTTCGGGTTTTCTCACTGGAGACCCTCGCCGACTAAAGTTAAATCACACCTAGGGTAAACCCACTATCCTGAACGCAACGATGCCCTCAGATTTTTGATATGGATACCCATTTAAGAGTTATTCCACTTTTTCAGGAAAACCACTCACGTGCGCTATTAAAAACATAACATTTTTCGTCGAACCATTCCGGGCACATCGGGCCTCGGAATCGCATGCCGTCTTGGTGCCTAGTCTTAGAATTTTCCCTGTATTTTTCTAAAAATAAAACCAGAAAAATCCGATTCATTACATTCTCCCCAGCTTAAGACTTTACATCCTCGAAAGCCAAACCAAGGGATACCCAAACAGATGAGGGTATGAGAATGAACCTGAGCACCCCGCTCCCATGTGCTCTTCCAGAGATTCTCATACTACCACTGGGTACACACTAAAGGAATCGACTGCCATGGAGGGCCCTCTCCTGCTGATCCTCAATCTCCACGACCAGGATGCAAAGTGAGCATCCTGGCCAGAACTATCGTCTATGGGATTCCATGGAGTAGAGCTATCTCCTGCACGTAGAGGCATCCTGAGCTCTCTACTGAACTCTGCTCCTGAAAATCTAAGAAGTGACTGACTTGGTGAGCCAGTCAATGATCACCCAGATAGTACCATGTCCCCTGAATGTATGTGGTAAACCTGTCACGAAGTCTGTCGATATCCTTTCTCACTCCCTTCCTGGAACCCCAATGAAGAAAAGAACAACCCCTTCCAAGCACAAGGGCTCAACACAGTGAGTTGAAAAACCACAAAACTGATTCAAACAAGCACTCATATTTTATATCAATAGTTAATCCCAACTTCAACTCGTTCCTTCATCCCCAATGTCCACCTTGACACCCACATGCATATCCCGATGCATCTCGCCACTCTAGGCATCCACTGCTACTACTGTGCATCCTCTAAAAGGAACTACGTGCTCCCCACCTTTCGAATATCCATCAGGGGCATTCCCCATGGACAACTTAGTACGTAAAGTCTCACCGTCAGTATCACCGATTCATGCCTCCCTAAATCACTATAAGAGTGGAGGGGTAACAACCAATGACTAGAGGTAAGCTGTAAATTCTATATCCATGAAGGATAATTATAATGAGGCCAACTGCTCCGTTGACTTGTTCATCAACTACGAACTGGATCTCTTGCTGAGAGAATCTGCTACCACGTTTCCCTTACTAGAAGTATAGACTCTCTAAATCATAGTCCTGGAGAAACTATAGCCAACACATCTACCTTAATTTTAGAACCTTCTGAGAGAAGATATACTTGAGACTCTTGTGGTCTGAGTAGACGATAAACCGCCCGCCCATCAGGTAGTGTCGCCACATCTTCAATGCGAAGACTACCACTACCAACTCAAGATTGGGGTGCTTGTCAAACTCTGTCTTAACTACTGAAAAACCTCCAGGCACCTTTCTATCCATGCTAAAGGCTTCCCCTTTCAACTAATCGAAGTGTTCATCAACCCTTTGGTAGTGAATACCCATTCTCCACGGTCACTTGGTTAAAGTGCTGGTAATTCACACATAACCTCAAACACTGGGTCTTACTAATCCCTTCCTCTACAAGTCCTCCACCTACACCCTCAGCTCACGAAGCTCTATGAAAGCCATCTGATATATTTATGCTAATATCGGTGCCATCTTAGGGTGTAGAATAATGCATAAGTCTATCTCCCTGTATGGAGGTAAACCTAGAACATATTCAGGGAAGACGTCCTCATACTCTACCACTACTATTGGAAAATTGAAAACTCATAACATCTACTGCTCGGAGGGTAAGGCTAGCTGACTCAAGAGTGATCAGCTGCACCCTCCTATGCATGAGTCTATCCTGTTCTGCTTGGGTTTCCTTTTTCGCCGACCAAGGAAAACCCCATTCCATTGCTGCAGACATACCGCACCCTTTTTGCCTAAAACAGTCAATCCGAGCATGGACTGCCGATAACCAATCCCTACCAAGAATAACGTCGTAAGGCCTTGACGCTACCACCAAGAGTTCAAACCAAAACTCTCGCCTCAATGGTCATATCACAATGTCTGTATAAGTGTGATTATTGAGTCTCCTCCCATAGGTATCTCCAGACGTAAGGGTCAAATAAACGATTTAACCGGAGACTCTAGGTCTCAAATAGGATTCATGACAAGGAAGAATGATTAACACTTGTTTATATTAATACGAAAACTAAGAGTAGACACAAACCATACCTCAAATCATTCCTGTAGCCCTTGGTTCATATTCCTTGACCGCATACAACTGCCCCTTCCCCTATCTTCTAACTCCCTGAGCCTGGTGTGGACAACATGGGGGTGGTGGTGGTAATATGTCGAAATGTATACAACCTCTTATTACTCTTCCAACTCCTATGCCACATCTGCCGCCCTGCAGATCCATCTGTTCCTGTCACTGTCTCTACCTTGGTGGCCCATCCACCATTTCCTTATCAACAACACGATGAGCTAGACAATCTCTAGCGAGATGTCCCCTACCATCACATGAAAAACATTGCCTCTCTCTAGGCCAACTGGACCCACCTTATGATCCTTGAGCTATAGATCCCCTATCTTGGGACCTCTTCTCGAAACATCTCACATGTCCAAGTCTCTGAGACTGACGTCGGCTTCCTTCTCCCGAGGTCTCTGCTCCTGCTTTCCTACTGCTAACATCCACTGGCTGTATCCACTCAGCCAAATGACTTTCAACCACAAAGGTTCTATCTATCATCCTAGCATAAGTAGGAATGCACAGAGGAATAACACTGGATCAAATGTCCCTAAACACACCTCTCTTAGATTTCTAAGCCTTGAAGCACTGGTCATGTATCATATCCATCAAGTACCTGGGAAGGTTGGTATGCCTCGATGAAAACTCAGATACTAACATTTCATCCTTCCAAAACTGTAGAAGCTCTTGGTCATGCATAACCCTTAAATTTTATGGTGAGATCCCCTTCTCTGAGAAAGGTTCTCAAAATCTGTCCACAGAAGAGTCACCTCATCGTAAGATCAAGAAATCTAAACCCTGCCATCACCCTGCTGAGCCACATAGAAGGATCAACTCCATGAGCGCCATTGAATATAATAATGTCCTAAATCGATGGAAAACTCGATCACCACCTCAAGCTAGTCCTTAACTGCCTGTGAGTCGGGCTCGCCTTAAAACCCGAGGGGTATCTGTCGCCGAAACTCATGAAGTGTGCTCAACACACGCATCTCATCCACTGGTACTACAAGTACCATGTGCTACTCTATATGTGGTGGTATAGTTGGTACACCACACAGAGGTGCTGTCTCTGGTACAAATACCCGTACCCATCTCGTCACCCAACGAATCATCCTAATGATCACATGGTGGAATCCTGGATGACTATCTACATGGAAGCATCTTGAAACAAAACAAGTTATACCACAATCAATAGAGTATATCTGGTGAGCTGATTCAAGAAGGACATGGAAAACACAACTCATTCCTATATGATGCATTTTACATCGTTTTCCCCCTCAACTAGTATTTTCACATACCGATTTGACAAGAATAATTAAGAGTCTTGGTGTATGGATACGTTGACTGCTGCACCAACACTGGATTCCCTGGCTTAAAAACTGAATTCAAAACACTTAACACTGTTGAACAAAACTAAAATCATAGATTTTGGGTTCTTAAGGTAGAACCAACCTCCCTCTGATACCACTTTGTCATAACCTGTCCCTTGGGGCCCGTGCTGTGACTACCCCAAGCCCACCTCCCATAGGCAAGGGGCTGGTGACTAGCACAGAGTGGGCATATCCCAACAAACGAGAGACATTTTTCTAAATACCTGTACACATGCACGCAACTCCAATCCACAGATGCTAGAAAGTGAAAAAAATAAGTAAAAAAACACAAGGCATGACAGTAGAAAACTGAAGGTAAACATGGCCAGAATACAAGCCCAAAAAAAAGGAAAAGTAAAAGTGAAAGTCTCTGGAACTCCTCCGCAGAAAACCCTACTTGAAGGGTAAGTAAAAAAAACAACTATCTGAAGCCGTAGAAGCACAAATCATCTGTCAAGTCACTCTAAGCGCCACCTGGCCCCAGTCCACCAAGGGCTTCATCAAAGCACCGATCGTCTGCACAAGACACGACACATGTGGGCAAATCCCATGCAGGGGTGAGTAAACCAATACTCAGTAGGGCACCCCGAAACACAAAGTAAAAAACCACAAAGGAAACACCACTAAAAATATATAGTCATATCAAAATAGGTATATGCCAATATCACATATAACAAGAACACACAGTTATACTCGTAAAGGATTCTAAGACTAAAGGTCTCATCCACTGCCAGACATATAGTCCTTCTCGTAGCACGCTCGATCTGAGAGATCTCACTCCTTGAGCTATCTGATAACAAGCATGTAGAACTAGTCTACCAAAAGTATCTGAGATAACATATGCTCTTGATACGTCGTGAAATTCCCTAAGAAATCCATTCTCGCTAAGACAAGGAGCCTCGATATTACAACCAATCCTTAGACACATGATTTTGATCAAGGCACATTCAAATCCGATGAGACATACATTCTTTACAAGAGACTCACCCTACATCTTCACAAGAGACCTAATCCGTGTCGTCACAGGATACCTACCCCACACCCTCTCAGAAGAACAACCCCACATCTTCATAGGAGACTAACTCCATGTCTTCATATCAAACCAACTCCATGTCTTCATAAGAGACCAACTCCGCATCTTTGCCATAGCCAGTCACATGATTCCGTCCTTAGCGTGCTCATTCTGGGAGCACCTACTCCTCGAGCCAAATAGGTCACATTACAACCTCCATGAAAAATTGGATAGAGTATCTTAAAAGGACTACCTAGTCGCGAGGGCCCCAACGCCACAAATGGATCATCAAATGAAATTACATTTTGGAAGTTATGACCATTTAAGTAAAAAAGGACCGGTTGGATCCGGGTCTGATCCAACCCATCGAATCGGCCTGACCTGCTGGTTCAGCCCAACCTGCCAGGTCGACCCAGCCCGCTTGGGTTGGGCCTAACCCATTCTACTATCTCGGCCCACTTTCGGCCCGACCTGCTCAAGCGGGCCGGTTTGGTCCACCCGGACGCGGCTGCTGCCGCGTCCCCGCCTGGTCAATGCGGCCGACCGCTGCGTTCAATGCGGCCGACCGCTGCATTCAACGTGGCCAGTTACCGCATGAATCACCCCATGACAGTTGCTGAGGGGACCCGTTGCGGTGCCGTTCGACCACGGCTTCCAGCCGCATGACACGTCCTCCTGCCGTGTCTCAGTCGTGACTACCGCCAGACCTGGTTGCCACCTGTGGATGGGTACTGCGAAGTCCTCCGCCGGCGTGGTACCAGACTACGCCCCGTTTCCACCACCCTGTTAGTGTGTCACTTTTCCATGCGCTGCTGGGCACTAATGACCTCTACTCTGTGGACCGCCACGTTTCCTCTGGTGCCCCATTTTTTGATCAGTAAGCTGCTCTGTGATCCTCAGGTCGCCACCTTCACTAGTTTGGTCTCAGATCAATGCGAAAATCCATCCCAATGCAAGGTCATTCAAATAGAGATATCTTCTGCACATCTTAGATCCATCTGATGTCATCTTCATCGCACTTCCTTCGTGCTGTGTCAATCCCAGATCCGTGATATCAGATCATTGTGCCAAGAATCAGGTGTGAAACGATCGATCAATCATGAATTGTCGAGTCACGGGTCAAACGAAGAATGCCCACGACGAACAAAGAACAGAGGGAGAAAAAAATGAACCAACAAGGAGGAATAGAACTCAATAATTTTTCGCGGTGATCATGGTTTGTTTCCATTAGAACGGTAAACATAAACCAACAAAAAATACAATATTAATCTCCCCAAACCCCACAAACAGTTAAAATCCATCCCGCAACAACAACCGATACACATGACAATCTGTTTGTGGATTGGTCTACGTTCATCATAGAATATCAAGAATGGGGAAAGAAATACCATGAATAAATAAACCCCCTACCTGGAGTTTGGATCGGTTGACGTCGGGGTTCGATCGTCGTTAGCGACTCGTTGAGAGTCATCACGATCCGTCATCTCGTCGATCTTCGATCCTCAATCCTCATCCTGTTATCATCTGTCATTCTCCAATGAGAAGAAATCACCAAGGATATTCTCCAATGCTCATAGGGAAGGATCATTAATCTAATCATGTATCCCTGCCAACGAGAAGAAATCACCAAGGATATTCTCCAATGCTCATAGGGAAGGATCATTAATCTAATCATGTATCCCTGCCAACGGTTAAAGAAGAAAGACACGTTTCAGTGTTAAAAGCGTTTTAGTATTACATGCGTTTCAGCGTTGCAACGTCGCCACACCCTTTCATTCATGAAAGAGAACAGGCTGCCCCATTGCTATGTCGCAGCGTCGCCACATTGTGAAACATTAAAAAGATATAAAATAAATTTCTTTAAGTTTATTTTATTCGTCTTTAAAATGTACAAAAATTAACTTTCACAGTCAACCTGTGCCGGTCAATGTTAGGCCTCGCCTAAGTAAAATGCCACATTACAAACTCAACGGTGGTCTCATATTTCCAATCCGAGTCACCGTTCATGAGTTATTAAGATTTGAAAATATTTTTTTTATTTAATTATTTTATTTACGGTTACGTCCGTTTCAGGTTTTCTCACTGGAGACCTGCATCGACTAAAGTTAAGTCGCGCCTAGGGTAAAACCATCATTCTGAACACAACGATGTCCTCAGATTTTTGATCTGGGCAACCGTTTAAGGATTATTATACTTTTTCAGGAAAACCATTCGTGCGCTATTAAAAACTTATCATTTTTCATCGAACCAGTCTAAGAACACCGAGCCTCGGAATCGCACGCCATCTCAATGCTCGGTCTCGAAATTTTCTCAAATTTTTTCTAAAATTAAAACCGAGAAAATATGAGTCATTACACTTATTTTAATATATATATATACATATATTATTGGAATATACACATAAATATATATCTGTTTATTAATACACACACATATTTATATATAAACATTATATAGCGACCCGAGCCTTTTACATATAACATTTCATGATTTTAAGCACAATTAATCATCAGAGTACAAGCCAAGGATCGTTAAGTCTAGTGTCTTGGAAGACTAGGTACATATAACATAAAACATGGGGCTAAAAAACACTTCTTTATTTAATCTCCATAAAGAGCTTCTAACTTCCTTTGAGCCCTTACATCTGCATAGGGTACCCTGGGGAACACATGAACAAAGGGATGAGCTAAAAAGCCCAGTAAGAGAATAAACATAAGGATACATCTTAAGCACATGAGTTAGGAGGCATGACATATTGATATCCAAAACATGGAACATATGAAATAACATCATATAATCATGGGATCATATAAACATGGAATCATATAAATGTGGCAAAATCATAAAACATTTCTTTAGTACGAGTCAAGGCTAACTGCCAATCCCGTTTCCCATTTTAGTACGGGTCAAGACTAACCGCCAATCTCATTTCACATCGCATCTCATGAGACTTAACCTTACCTAATGCATTGGAGTGCTATATGGGTGCACCCATATCAAAATTTTCATGAATATTATTTCCACATAAATATTCTTACCACATATACAATCATACATAATCAACCATACATAAACATAAGGGTACCCATGGAAAGAATTGGGTACCACAATCATGACATAAATCATAACCAATGGGCGTATCATGAAAGTGTCTATGTAAGGAAAGAATTAGAAAATACATGGATGTTAATAGGGTAAATAGTTATATAACATGGAAAGTGGTGTCAAACAGAAGTGACAACATATGAGAAATGTATTTTAGAAACATTATCATTAAAACATTTTTGTGCAGTTTTAAGGAAAATGCTATAGAGCTTTTCAAATAGAAAAAAGGAAAATCATTTATATAAAACAAGAATTTGACCAATAAGGTTTTCATAATAAAAGAAAAATTTTATAAATACAATTATTTCTTAAAAAAGAGGATATAGTGCTCTTGAAATTGGGCAACCATTTGGGAAGTTCCCCTAAAATAGGTTTGCTTATCGGAAAGTTCTAAGGAGGGAATCTTTTAAAAACATGTATATCCCTGAAAGAAAGTGATGAAAGGGTGTTGATATAAGAATATTTTAGAACTAAGCATAATTCAGAATATTCACATAAATAGATAAGATAACACCATTTTTAAAGCAAGATAAGGCAACCTGAAAGAACAAATATGGTTCGGGTATAATTCGTTACAGTTTTATTGGCATGGTGTCGGGTGTACCCAAGAGGGCTTGATGAGAGAGAGAAGGGGTTTCTAATCACTTATAAAACATGAGAGAAGTATGGTGGAGGTTAAAAAACATACCACACCATTTATGATTACCCATAAAAAGTCATATTATATAGGACAATCTTGATTAAGAGTGAAAATGAGAGAATCCCTTACCTTAAATCTGTTGGTGTTCTCCACTTGTTATTAAAGACCTGGATAAACAAATTTAGGATTATTAATTAATAATTACAGAACCTTTTATATATTTAATTTATTTGTTATAACCCTTTTTAATTCATTCAAATCCTTTTTGATTAGTTATAAGGTTCAATTTCATTGTTCGGGCTTGTTTGTTTACTTGGCTTTAAAAGATCGGTTCACTTATATTCAAGTTTGGATTATATGTAAGATGAAAGTGGTTGTACAGAATTTAATTTATATTATATTAGTGAACATCCAGGATATTACATGGTTTTAAATTTAATTAGGTTACTTAGAGTGAAGTTGAATTATTATTTAAAATCATAGTGACAACCGTTTTTGTTAATCGATGGGTTTGATTACAAAGAACATGTTTTGTTTTTATAACTTAATACCATTTGTACAAAAAGATTACAGAACCAAAAATTAGATATATTACATATATAATAATCTGGTTCAACCATAACACAAATGGTTTCATGACCATAATTAATGATAATAATAGAAATTGATAAACCGTTGTCCTTGAATGTGCTAAAATAACACAGCTCAAACGGTGCTTTCATTTCTTTCAAATAAAAGGGTGGGGAAATGAGAAAAGATAATGAAATATAACATTAGCATGAAAACATTCCATTACATATATGTTAATGGATTTATCATACTATTATGGTGAAGGTAGGTGAGGAAAGAAATTAAAATAAAAGAACTTAAAAGAAAATAAGGAATTGGGAAGAGAAATTTACCTCTTGAGACTTTCTCTTTTGAGAACCTCTTAAGGGGGGAGGTTTTGGTATTTTGAAGAGGATATGAGATTTTGGACATGGGGGAGGAGCTTGGGGATAGATTTGGGTAGAATATTGGCAAGACACAAGGCTTGAGAGGAGTGGAGAGAAAATGGAGCGAAGGGGGGTTTTTATAGTGGAGGAGAGGAGGGATTTCATAATATTATAATCATTAATTTATTTTTTCTTCAAAAGACAAGGAATAATAAGTATTCCATGACCAATAATAGTAATTTTATCATGTGATACCAAAACAAGTGGTCTTAAATTAGTAGAAAATCATCAATGACTCAATAAATCCCTTATTTAGCATTTATTGTAAATTATCGTATTTTACTATTCATAAAAAATTCAAGTATTTCAGAAAAATCCCAAAAATACTCCCTAACTATTTTTCGACATGTAGAATTAAAAAATGAATTCCATTTTTCAAAAATAATTTTCTAAATATTATTATTTTAATATTTAATTAAAATAATGATTTATTATCAAAATCAGTTTTAAAACATTCATTAACTTATTCTAAAATATAGGTATATCATACTTACAACTTGAATATTATTTTTATACTATCATAGGCGAGGTTACTATTCATTATGGTATATCACTATTCATAAGGGTATGTTATTATTCATTAGGGTAGGTTACTATTCACAAAAATTAAGTTTTTCTTTTCGGAATCCAAATAACTTTCTGATTACAACCGTGTATGCCAGATTTTCGAAATTTCAAACATAGTCAAAATTATGTTTAAAGTAACTTAACACTTATTAGTTCATTATGTTGTGTTTTCATGTGATTTTATGACATACTTATGAGAAGTTAATTTCCATTGAAAAACATTGGGTCATTACATTCTTCCCCCTTATGAAATTTCACCCTCGAAATTTTGTTTTACATTCTAAGACAAAAACAGGCATGGGTACTTTTCCTTCATTGCTTCCTCCAGTTCCCATGTTGCCACTTCGTACTTATGGTTTCTCCATAGTACCTTAACCAGATGAGTAGTCTTGTTGCGTAGAACTTTGTCTCTACGATCCAAGATCTTCACTGGCTGCTCCTCGTAAGAGAGATCATCCTCCAACTGTACCACCTCTGAAGAGAGTACATGTGAAGGGTCTTGCATGTACTTCCTTAAGAGGGATACACAAAAGACACCATGTACTTTCGACATGGTAGGTGGAAGTGCCAGTCAATAGGCCACAGCTCCGACTCGATCAAGGATCTCGAAGGAGCCGATGTACCTGGGACTTAACTTCCCTTTCTTCCCAAACCTCGTGACCATCTTCGATGAGGATATGCGTAGAAATAACATGTCTCCAAATTTGAACTCAAGGTCTCATCAATGGTTATCTGCATAACTCTTCTATCGACTTTGGGTTTCCTTGATATGCTGCTGAATGGTTTTCACCTTCTCTTCCATTTCTTCAACCATTTTAGGTCCTAGCAGCTTACACTCACCGACTTCATCCCAACACACCGATGTTCTATACCTTTTCCCATAAAGGGCTTTATATGGTGCCATTCAGATTCTCGAGTGGAAACTATTGTTGTAGGAGAATTCAACTAGTGGAAGATGTTGGTACCATCCTCCTTTGAATTCCATAGAACACACTCTCAACATGTCTTCCAGTGTCTGAATAGTTCGCTTAGATTGGCCATCAGTTTGAGGATGATAGTCCGTACTGAAGTTCAGTTCAGTGCTTAGAGCATGTTGGAGACTTTTCCAGAACTTTGAGGTGAACCTCAGATCACGATCGGATACAATAGACAGTGGTACTCCATGCAGCCTTACCACTTCTTTGATTTAAATCCATGCAAGTTTATCCAATTAGAAGTCCCCTCGAACCGCGATAAAGTGAGCTGTCTTCGTAAGACGATCTACAACAACCCATATAGCATTATTTGCTCTAGATGTCTTAGGAAGTCCAGTGAAAAAGTCCATGGTAATGTTATTCCACTTCCATACTAATATGGGTAGTGGTTGCATCATCCCCTTAGACTTTTGTCTCTCAGCCTTCACTTGATGACATACGAGGCACTTTGATTTATATTCGACAATCTCCCTTTTTATATTGTCTCACCAAAAGTTTTCTCAGAGATCTTGATATATCTTTGTGATCCCTGGGTGGATAGAGAAGGTCGAGCTATGTGCATCATCCAATATCTCCTTATTTATATTTGGATCAGATGGTACACATAATCGTGTCCCAAATCTTACAACTCCTTCTTCATCAATTTTGAAATCAGAGGATTTCCCATTTTTAACAGCTTCCACCCTTTTCTGAATTCCACATCCTTTCTTTGAGAGTCCTTTATTTTCTTCAAGAGGGATGGTTGAGCAATAATTTGAGAAAGTATTGATGATATTACTCACTTAATGATTCCCATGTCCATCCTTTTCAAATCTAAGAATATCAGATCCTTTTCAATTCTTATCATTGATAAAGATGCAAGATCCTTTCTACTTAGAGCATCTGCCACCTTGTTTGCCTAACCAGGATGGTAGTAGATTGAGAAATCATAATACTTGATGAGATCTATCCATCTCCGCTGATTCATATTAAGCTCTTTCTGTGTGAATATATATTTGAGACTCTTGTGGTCAGTATATATCTCACATTTCCCCCCATAGAGATAATACCGCCAGATTTTCAATGCAAAGATCATAGTCGCTAACTCCAGATCATGCGTAGGATAGTTTTTCTCATGGATTTTCAGCTGCCTTGAGGCATAGGCTATCACTTTATCATTTTTCATTAGCACACAACCTAATACTTTCTTAGAAGCATCACTATACACCACAAAGAGTTCTCCACTTGAAGGGAGTGTGAGTACTGGCGCAGTGATAAGCCTCTTTTTCAACTCCTTGAAACAGTCTTCACATTCCTGTGTCCAGACAAACTTTACTCCCTTATGTGTCGGCTTGGTCATTGGGTTTGACAATCGTGAAAAGTTATTCACGAATCGTCGATAATACCCAGTTAAACCTAAAAAGTTGCGGATCTCCATTAAAGAAGTTAGCGTCAGCCACTCTTCAATTGCCTTCATCTTGGAAGGGTCCACAGATATCCCTTTCCTGGTGATAACTTGCCCAAGAATGATACTTCCTCCATCCAGAACTCACATTTACTGTACTTTGCAGACAACGTCTCCCTTCGTAAAGTCTTTAACATAGTTTTCAAATACTCCCCATGTTCCTCATTTCTCTTGGAGTATATCAGAATATCATCAATAAAGACCACCAAAAATTTGTCGAGGTAATCTCTAAAGACTATTAATTAAATCCATAAAAATTTCTAGAGCATTAGTGAGTCCTAAGGGCATCACTATGAACTCATAGTGTCCATACCTCGTTCGAAATGTAGTATTGGGAATATCTTCCTTCCTCACCATTAGTTGGTGATATCCCGACTGAAGGTCCACCTTAGAGAAATAACTGGCCCACGAAGCTGATCGAACAAGTCATCTATCTGTGGAATGGGATACTTGTTCTTTATCATGATTTTATTGAGCTCACTATAATCAATGCAGAGGAACATTGATCCATCATTATTCTTGACAAAGAGGACTGGCGCACCCCATGATGAAGCACTCAGGAATATAAAACCCTTCTCCATATTCTCCTGTAACTGATTATTTAGCTCTTCCAGCTCTACGGTGGCATTCTGTAAGGTGTCTTTGATATTGGAAGAGATCCAGGGATAAGTTCAATTGAGAAATCAACCTCTCGATCAGGAGGAAGACCAGGAAACTCTTCAGGGAATACATCAGTGTAATCCCTCATGATGGGCATGTCTTCAAGCATGATTCTATCCTTTGTCCCAATCATTTGAGCTAAATATGCTTTCTCACAAGGAAGAAGTATCCAAACTTGAGACGAAGATTCTAAAGGAGACTCATCTTCCTCCTTACACTTGTAAAAAATCGAAGGATGCTTCAGGATGTGAAAAGTGATCTCCCTTTCTTGATAATTGATGTTGTCCTTGTACAAAGATAGCCAATACATGCCCAAGATAGCGTCGAACTCCACTAAAGGAAGTATGATGAGATTTTCTGGGAGGTTCAGTCCACAAACGTTAACCGGGAAGGAGTTATAAACCATGGACACAATAATTTCTCCATTCTATGTTCTCACAGATAACTTTTCCTCCAAATTTTGAGGTGGTGTTTGAATCATTCTACTAAACTTGCAAGATATGAAAGAATGCGTAGAACCAAAATCAAATAGTACGTTCGCTATTCTTGAATGAATAACAAGCATACCTATCACCACATCATTTTCCGGATCCACCTCAGTAGTAGTGATAACATAATCCCTTCCTTGTTTCCTTGGAGGTTGTTACTGATTGCCTCCGACAACCCTCAGCTTAGGGCAATTGTTCACATAATTCCCAAGATCCTTGTAGTTGTAACACTACACTGTAGGCTGAGTGTTGATCTGAACCTTCCTTTATTCTTCAAAATTAGCAGGATTTTTCATATCCCTTCGATATCTCTTGGCTAGATGACCAAACTTTCTGCATTTGAATCAATTCTTGGTTCCCTTGAGACAGTCACCAAGATGCTTCTTCCCACAATTTTTTCAAAGGGTAAAGTGATGTTTATTTCCATCATGGGACTTGTTTGATGAACCACCCATGATGTTCTCCATTTTCCTCTTCTTGTCACTAGGCCCACAAGACCACTGAGAGTCTCCAATCTCCATTTCCACCTTGAGGGCACAATGGACAATCTCCTCATAACCATAGAAGTCTCGAATCACCAACACTTTTCATAGACTCAACTTTAGTCCACTAAAGAAGCGATCCACCTTGATTTCAGTGTTAATGAAAAAGACAGAGGCGTACCTTGAAAGCCTTGTAAAGTTCACTTCATACACCCCGATGGAATCATCTTACTTCTACTTGAGTCTGAGGAACTCTCTTTCCATCTTGAGACGGAGGGTTCAAGGAAAATATTTGTTGAAAAACATCCTCTTGAATTCCTCCCAATCTAGGTAATCAATTTCCTCTTGGGACTTTGTATTCTTGATCAGTTTCCACCACTGATCAGCTTCCCCATCAAAACGATAGACTACCAGTACAAATTTCTCTTCTTCCGAGTACTAGAGGACATATAATATCTTTTCAATGGAGTTAATCCATTGTTCTGTGAGGAGGGGACCAGAAGATCCGCTAAACATGGGAGGCATTTTCCGCATGAAGGATTCTATGGAAAATTTCTCTTTCCTTGGAGGAGGAGGACATTCCACCTGATTCAAGTTATTATTCATAACTCGATCCAAATGAGCAAGTACTACCATGAAGTTTTGAGCACCTGCTTCCGTCACATCATGCATATCATTAGGGTAATCATCACATTTCCTATCCCATGGGTTGTTGGAACATGTTCTTATATTTCCCTCTATTAACCAAGAAAAATAACGTATAATTAGAGGTCTTTAATACTTAGCTATTGAGCATAAAAAGGAAACTTTGAACATAAAAGTATAAACTTATAAAGAAGAAGTATATCCTAACTTGTGATTCCTTAGGTTTATATCCAGGTTATCCTCAATCTATTTCTTAACTTATATTCTTATGGGATTCTTTTTGTCCCTTAATAAAGATTTGTACTAATCTCATGAATCTACCAAAGCATATCCCCCAGGAGTGTCGTAACCAAGAGTGCATCAAGGACCATTTTCCTACACCAGTTCCTGTTTGAGTCAATCTCAAATCGGTGTTTTTGGGTTTTACCCCTAGATACATCTATGCCGGAGTCGCCTCTACCTGCTTGTATCCAGATAGGGATTTATTTTCTTGATAAACCACTTACTCAATACTCACCAAAATTTTGGAATGTTTTCTAATACTTAGTCTCATCCTTAAGGTTCTCACTAAGGTTCTCTATTCCTAATATCAAAAAATAACTAGACCATCCTTTGATAACAACTATAGATACTCGAGCCTTTTACATATAACATTTCATGATTTTAAGCATAATTAATCATCAGAGTACAAGTCAAGGATCATTAAGTATAGTGTCTTGGAATACTAGGTACATATAACATAAAACATGGGGCTAAAAAAAACTTCTTTATTTAATCTCAATAAATAGATTCTAACTTCATTTGAGCCCTTACATCTACATAGGGTACCCTGGGGAACACATGGACAAAGGGATGAGTTGAAAAGCCCAGTAAGGGAATGAACATAAGGATACATCTTAAGCACATGAGTTAGGAGGCATGACATATTGATATCCAAAACATGGAACATATAAAATAAAATCATATAATCATGGGATCATATAAATATGGAATCATATAAATGTGGCAGAATCATAAAATATTTCTTTAGTACGGGTCAAGGCTAACTTCCATTCCTTTTTCCCATTTCAGTATGGGTCAAGGCTAACCACCAATCCCGTTTCACATCACATCTCATGAGACTTAACCTTACCCAATGAATTAAAGCGATATATGGGTACACCCATCTAAACATTTTCATGAATATTCTTTGCACATAAATATTCTTACCACATAAAAAATCATACATAATCAACCATACATAAACATAAGGGTACCCATGGAAAGAATTGGGTACCACAATCATGACATAAATCATAACCAATGGGCGTATCATGAAAGTGTCCATGTAAGGAAAGAATTAGAAAATACATGGAAGTTAATAGGGTAAAATAAAAATATAACATGTTAAGTGGTGTCAAGCACAAGTGACAACATATGAGAAATGTATTTTAGAAACATTAGCATTAAAACATTTTTTTGCGGTTTTAAGGAAAATACTATAGAGATTTTCAAATAGAAAAGAGGACAATCATTTATATAAAACCAGAATTTGACCAATAAGGTTTTCATAATAAAAGAATGATTTTATAAATACAATTATGTATTACAATATAGGATATAGTGCTCTTTAAATTGGGTAACCATTCGGGAAGTTCCCCTAAAATAGGTTTGCTTATCAGAAAGTTCTAAGGAGGGAATCTTTTAAAAACATGTATATCCCCGAAAGAAAGTGATGAAATGGTATTGATATAAGAATATTATAGAACTAAACATAATTCATAATATTCACATAAATAGATAATATAACACCATTTTGAAATCAAGATAATGCAACCTGAAATAATAAAGATGGTTCGGGTAGAATTCGTTACAGTTTTATTGGCATAGTGTCGGGTGTAACCAAGAGGGATTGATGAGAGAGAGAAGGGGTTTCTCATCACTTATACAGAATGAGGTAAGTATGGTGGAGGTTCAAAAACATACCACACCATTTAGTATTACCCATAAAAGGCATATCATAAAGGACAATCTTGATTAAGAGTGAAAAGGAGATAATCCCTTACCTTAAATCCGTTGGTGTTCTCCACTTGTTATTAAAGACCTAAATAAACAAATTTAGGCTTATTAATTAATAAGTCCAGAACCTCTTATATATTTAATTTATTTATTATAACCCTTTTTATTTCATTTAAAGCATTTTTTGTTAGTTATAAGGTTCAATTTCATTGTTCGGGCTCGTTTGTTTACTTGGCTTTAAAAGATCGGTTCACTTATATTCAAGTTTGGATTATATATAAGATGAGATTGGTTGTCCAGAATTGAATTTATATTATATTAGTGGACATACAGGATATTAAATGGTTTTAAATTTAATTAGATTACTTATAGTGAAGTTTAATTATTATTTAAAACCATAGTGACAACCGTTTTTGTTAATCGATGGGTTTGATTACAAAGAACATGTTTTGTTTTTATAAATTAATACCATTTGTACAGAAGGATTACAGAACCAAAAATAGGATATATTACATATATAATAATCTGGTTCAACCATAACACAAATGGTTTCATGAACATAATTAATGATAATAATAGAAATTGATAAACCGTTGTCCTTGAATGTGCTAAATTAGCACATCTCAAACGGTGCTTTTATTTCTTTCAAATAAAAGGGTGGGGAAAGGAGAGAAGATAATGAAATATACCATTAGCATGAAAAAATTCTAGTACATTTATGTTACTGTTTTTATCATACTATCACGGTGAAGGGAGGTGAGGAAAGAAATTAAAAGAAAAGAACTTAAAAGAAAAGAAGGAATTGGGAAGAGGAATTTGCCTCTTGAGACTTCCTCATTTGAGAACCTCTTAAGGGGAGAGGTTTTGGTATTTTGAAGAGGATAAGAGCTTTTGGACGTGGGGTAGGAGTTTGGGGAAAGATTTGAACAGAATATTGGCAAGACACAAGGCTTGAGAGGAGTGAAGAGAAAATGGAGTGAAGGGGGGTTTTTATAGTGGAGGAGAGGAGGGATTTCATAATATTATAATCATTAATTTATTATTTCTTCACAAGACAAGGAATAGTAAGTATTCCATGACTAATAATAGTAATTTTATCATGTGATCCCAAACCAAGTGGGATTATATCAGTAGAACATCATCAATGACTCAATAAATCCCTTATTTAGTATTTATTGTAAATTATCGTATTTTACTATTCATAAAAAATTCAAGTATTTCAGAAAAATCCCAAAAATTCACCCTAACCATTTTTTGATGTGTAGAATCTAAAAAGGAAGTCCATTTTTCAAAAATAATTTTCTAAATATGATTATTTTAATATTTAATTAAAATAATGATTTATTATCAAAACCAGTTTTAAAACATTCATTAACTTATTCTAAAATATAGGTATATCATACTTCCAACTTAAATATTATTTTTATACTATCATATGTGAGGTTACTATTCATTATGGTATATCACTATTCATAAGGGTATGTTACTATTCATTAGGGTAGGTTACTATTCACAAAAATTAAGTTTTTCTTATCGGACTCCAAATAACTTACTGATTACAACCGTGTATGCCGGATTTTCAAAATTTCAAACACAGTCAAACTTATGTTTAAAGGTCACTTAGCACTTAGTAGTTCATTATGTTGTGTTTTCATGTGATTTTATGACATGCTTATGAGAAGGGAATTTCCATTGAAAAACATTGGGTCGTTACACATTACATATATATTTGTTTAGGTGTGTGTGTATATATCCATACATTTTTATAAGGTAATTAAAATGGTTATATATTTTTTAAAATAAAATGGATAATAAGTATATTCATATGTTTTATATGTTCAAAAATACATTTTACATGAAAATATGTTTAAATATTTATTTCTATACTTATCTTTTTATATGTAAATATATACATATATGTATATATATGTATATATTTAATTATAAATAACACTACAATATGAAAAATGATAAAATTTCAAAACCATAATATCTATGTGACTGTAAGCACTAAGAATAAATTCAGTTTTCACTAATAAAAGAAAAGAAGAGCCTCTTAAATGAAGCTGAAATTTCATTGAATTTTCAAAAAATATGGTATCCCAATTAAAAACTTATATTTAATTATAAATAAAACTATAATATGAAAAATGATAAAATTTTAAAACCATAATATTTATATGAATATAATTCTTGATAATAAATTCAGTTTCCACTGATAAAAGACAAGAATACCCTCTTAAACGAAGCTAAAATTTCATCGAATATTAAAAAAATAGGGTGTCCCAACTAAAAACTCAATTTTAAAGGTCTTTCAGACCCTTTTTGACCTTGAAAGAACTATGATTTACCCTGATCAACACAATTTAGATCTATTTGGAGACTTTGATTAGACATCTCGTAGAACCCAAACGAACACATGGATCAAAATTTATGGTCATTTAAATTTGAAGTCTTGCTTTCGACTCATCTCAAGAGATTAATTAAATTATTCATTTTTTATCACCAAAATGTTATTAAAAGCACATTACTCCATACTAATTATTCATTTTTTAATTAATATTAATTTTTACTTATCTTATAAACCATTTTTCACTAAATCAGTTGCATATTAAGTGAAAATACATATTTAGTATTATATAAATCATATTTAAGAAAATATATTATATATATATATATATATAAATATAAGTAAATTTATTTATTAAAATATTTTTTTATGAAGTTAACCTTTTGTCAGCGCTAAAAACAAGTGTTTTAGCACTGAAAAAGTGATACATTTATCAGAGTTAAAAAAACACTAACAAAAGGTGTCACTTGATCATCTTTTTTAGCATCGATAAATGAGAAAACTAGTAAAAATTATAATTATATGGTTATAAATGAGAAAACTTATCAATAAATCTCCCAAGCTACTTACTAACAAGTCCAATAATTTAAATAAGGAAAGCATTAGTTAGGGATTAATGATGCACAATATTTTGATTTTTAAAACTATCATTTGAACCAAGCCAAAGTTTTATTGTAATCACATTTAAAAAAATTGATATATTGATAAAGATAAATACTTGAACTTAAAAGTGTAGAGGGGTAATAAAAATGAGTTTATTGATAATTTTTTATTATAAATACAACGATTATAATTTATCCAAATTTTAAACCTTTTTATAATGTTTTATTTTTTTTATTAGCTATATTTTATATAAATATTTAAATATAACTAAATATGACAGCTTTTGTTTTAGTTCGAGTTTTAATTATATTTGTAAGTAATCACAATTAATTAACTCTTTATTATATTTTCACTATAAAATTTTGATAATTATATAATCAAAATAATAATGATATTAATATTTTTATAATATTATTTAATTATATTTTACCCATAATAATTATAATAATAATTATTGTTATATGATGATAAAATATTGTTCATAACATATTAAACATGATACAATCTCATTTGTTAGATATTTAATTTTATATTTCCCCTTTCACTTACTACCATTTCCAAAAAAATAAAAACAAATAATATACCGTACATGTCATAAGCGTTTAGAGAATAGTATATAATAAAAAGTTGGTTTGATACTTCAAATAATGAATAAAGGAATACATAATAATCTTATATGGGATCATCCATGCAAGTCAAATCACATAACACTTAAATGATGCATTTTGCACAACACATAAATACAACACAATTAAAATTTTATTGAATGAAATGATGAATAATTGTTGGTAAATTATATGGTACTTTATATTATTTTCCTAGGTCAATGGGAGGGAGGGGGGGGGGGTGAATTAACCCATCCAAAAATTTACTAGATGAATAATAGCAGATTAATAAGAAATATAAACAACATGCACAACACATCAATATTTTAGTATATATTTTCCTTTAAATAAATACTACGTCGAATAACTTATATCACACACAACATCAAACTTTTCACAAAATGACCCAGAAAAGCCATACAAATAGGCTCCAAATCAAATTGCGATAATACCCGAAGGATGTTCCTGATCCCCATGAGCTAATGACCAGCACCAGACATCCAATAAAAAATAGAGGTAATGATTTTCTTAACCCAAAATAACCAACCTGACATGAATATAGAGAAATATAACCATAAAGGAAATATGTCATAACCAAAAACCAACAACAACAATGATATAAAAAAGGGAACAAACCAAAACCAAGGTACATGTTCAAAAAAAAATACAACCCAAACTATTAACATCTACTTTGTTTGATACATGGACAACATCCACCATTTGACCACTATCCACCCATGCCCAACTGACATAAACCTCATCACATCACTATGATGCCTTTCCCTCTCCTGCACCAGACATAATAAGGTTTGCAAACCCCAAATGTGGTGTGTAGGGTATGAGCTAAACATGATCAGTAGGATCCCACCTACATGTTCTATAATAAGTATTTGTCAAATAATCCCAATATGCACAATAGATGAAAAATATGACATGATAAAATACTTTTCACATTTATATTAAAATCATGGTGAAACATCCCCCATTTTCATAGTTTTAAAACAAATTCCATATAACAGAGGTCAAATCACATTTTCAAATAAACCCTTTATCAAAGCATGTATCATATATCCATATCAAAACCATAACACATGAAGAGAACCCCTAGGATAACATAAGTCTAGTCTAGATAGGCAACTTGTACCATAATATCAAATCAAGGCATAATGTGCACTAAAAAAGTCTATAGAACAATAGGTCCTAGGGAATAGAGGAATTCCCCATGAGTGAACTCCCTATGGTGTTAGAATCAAGTCCCTAAAAAAATAGGGCCTAGGGAATAGAGGAACACCCCATGAGTGAACCACCTTTAGAAAATAAGGACAAGACCCAATACTAAACCCCCTCACAGGTACCCAAGGCTCCAATATGATTATATTTCAAAAGGATTCAAAGGGATTATCACATTTCATAAAAAATTTCCAAACAACCACTTTTCTATCAAAATATTTCTTTGAAAACTAATTTCATAAACCATTTCATAGTGATTTGAAAACCATATTTACTTTACCAAAATAAATTGAAAACCATATTTTATCAAAATACATTTATGAATGCATACCAAAACATCAAGGATCACACTAATCATCATTTCGAAAACAAGTTGTAAAACTAGAGCATATACAGTTTACCAAACATAGGTTAGAGATGAAACCACTTACCTCACACTTGGGTCGCATGCCAAACACAATGGGATCCACACACCAAAAGGAAAAGGAAACAATATATCAATCTAAATGAGGCCCTAAACATCGATTCCCATATCTTAGAATCGAGTTTCCATAAGCATAAGTTTGGAAGGGAAGATAGATCAACACATACCTCAAACGTCACATGATCTGCACCATATCCAATAAGAGATCTAGCCTCCAGGTAAATTAAAACACAAAGAATATATAATGGATTTAGATAGATCATAACATGATTGATAGATTCCATAAACACATAATAAAATGACCACAAATTCCAAGAGAAACAGAGGAAATGAGAGGGATTCAATCAAACTTACCAAAGAGGAAAAAACCGATCGATCAGAGATCAAAACGACTCACAATGGTGATAGAGAGAGCACAAACCAACCCTAGAGATCCTCTAGATTCATTCAGTGCGAATTAGGATTGAAGGGGGTGATTAAAAGAGATAAATAGGGGTTTCAGAGTGATAAAAAGACCAACTAGACCTTAATTTTCCGTATCTCCCATGACGTCACCTGATAGTCAGTGACCCTCACTGACTATCCAGCGACCTTGGAAGATGAAACTACACCTCTACCATGTCCACTGAATAGAGATTGGGGTCTATTGAATTTTATACCCTCTATTAGCTATCATTGACTAGTCGGTGGCCTTCTGTAGCCACTGGTTAGTCCATCTTTAATTCCCCCACCTCCAATCACCTAACACCTCATTCAAAAAATTCCGAATATAATTTGAAACACTAAAAAGAGGTAAACAAATGTACAAGAGGGAACATACCTAAGGGTAAGGAAATATGTCACAATTCTCCCCACTGTAGAACATTTTGTCCCCAAAAAGTCAAGTAGAAAAAGGATGCTCCAGAAAAAGGTGAAGCCATTTCTCCCTCACAGATGATTCATACTCCTAAGTCTCATGAGAATTTGATCCGTGCCTCAATAAAACTTCAACCAACAATATATATTTCCCATTTAGAACTTTAATTTGAGAGTAAATGATCTCCATTGAATGTTATACAACCGATATTTCTGGATCTAACTCTACTTTCTCTCAATTCTAAACATGGGAAGGATCAGGTTGATACTTATTGAGTTGAGATTTGTGAAAAAAATCATGAATACCCATCCACTAATCCGTAAATTCCAACTGATAATCTATCTTCCCAATTCACTCAGTGATCTCAAAAAATCCAACATATCTCGAAGCCAACTTCCCTTGCTTCCCTAGCCTATGGTGACCCAAACTAGGGGAAACTTTCAAGAAGACCAGATCACCAACATAAAATTACAAAGGATGACATCAATGATCCACATAAGATTTCTTTCAAATATGAGCTGTAACCAAGCATCAATATATATCTTGGATCCTTTTTGATATCTCTTAAATGATACTTGATCCCATGAGAGAGGCCACTCCCACCTATGACTAATAAAGAGGTGACTTGCATAAGAAACCATACAAATCCTTGAAAGGATTTATTCTGATAGACGACTGGTAACTGTTATTATAAGAAAACTCAACCAACCCTAGAAGTCTATCCCAAGATACTTAAAAATCCAAGATATAGGCACATATAATATCCTATATATTCTGAATAGCATAATCTATTTGTCCATCCATCTATGGATGATAAGCTATACTCAACTTGATGTGAGTCCCCATCACCACTTGAAGATTTTTCCATATCCAGGAGGTAAACTTGAGATCCCTATTAGAGAAAATTTTAGTGGGTAACCCATACAACTTAACAATTTTATGTATGTACAAATTACTGAAATCTTCAACCTTAGAGGTGTCCCTAATCAGAATGAAATGATTTGATTTAATCAACCTATCAATCACCATCTAGATAACATTATTTCCTTGTGGATTCAATGGTAATAAAAATATGAATTACATGGATACCTCATCCTATTTTCATAATAGAACCATAAGAGGTTGAATAAACCTATAAGGATTCATATTCTCTACCTTAATTTGCTGGTAGGTGTAACATTGAGATACACAATCAACAATTCCATGCTTCATACCTAAACACCTGAAATGCCATCTCATTTTATAATACATCTTCATAGTTCCAAGATGAATGACCCACAAAGAACTATGAAAATCATGCATCACTAATTTTTTTACAAGAAAAGGGATGATGAACCAAAAACCAAAGTGAAGAATTCCATCAAAGGCGAGAGACCAACCAGGTATGGTCTCCCCACCATATAAGGATTTCTTGATCCCTCTAAACTCATCATCTTATGGATGACCATGAAGAATCGACTCAATGATAGGTGACGATAACTAAACATTGATTAAAACCATACCTGAATCATCCTCCCACGTATCCAGATGCAACTGATAAAAAAACCTCATAAGATTTCATTCCTATTTCACTTACAAGATGGAATAACAAGGAAATTTTCCACTGAGATAATTGATAACAATATTCCCCTTTCTAGGGGTATAGGCGATATCAAAGTTTAATGTTTAGAGGTACTTTACCCATCACCTCTACATGAGGTTCAAGTAATTCTGAGAGAAGATATAACTTTTTATCTAGTGATCATAATGGACTATGAACCTTTCCCTAAAAAGATAGTGCCTCCAACACTTGAGAGCATGCATAATAGTGGTGAGATACAAGCCATGAGTATGATAATTCTTCTCATGCGACCAAAGTGGATCAGAACTATATTCCACAACATGATCATCCTGTATAATCACACATCCCATCCTAGTACCATAAGCATAAAAATAAACCACACAACCCATACCGAGTTATAGAAACATCAAAAATAGGATTCGTTGTCATATTTCATTTGAACTCATCGAAATATTAGTATCCCATATAAATTTCACCCCTTTTTTAGTAAGAGTAGTCAATAGTGATTCCATATTCGAGAAATAATTCATGAACTAATGATAATACCTAGCTAGGCATAAGAAGCTCTGTATCCCAAATACATTATGTGGTTCTTCCCATGACAAGGAAACCTTCACCTTTTCAGGATCAACTAAGAGTCCATGTTCCAAAATCACATAACCTATGAAATTCTACTCTTGGATCTATAAATTTAATATCGATAGCTTAGAATAAAGGTGGTGACTCTTTAAGATTCCCAAAAATATATTCATATGGTAATAATGATCTAGACCAGTTCTTGAATCAACCAAGTTATCATCCATGAATACCATAATAAAGGTATCAAGATACTGGTAGAATATCCATCTCATCAAATCCATAATCATTGTAGGAGTATTAGTTAGTACAAACAACATAAAAATATATTCATAATGGCCATACCTAGTCCCAAAAACAGTCTTTAGGATATTAGATTTCTTAACTCTGAGATAGTGATAAACTGACCGAAGATTAATTTTCAAAAACCACTTTCCCCCCCTTTAACTGATCAAATAGGATATCCACATAGGAAAAAAGATACTTATTCTTAATCGTTACTCGATTCATATTCCAATAATCTATACAAATATGAATAAAATCATTAGTCTTCTTAAAAAGAGCACATGGGATGTCCTTGAAGAAACACTAGGATAAATAAATCCATTTTACAATATGTAATCCAAATATAACTTGAGATCTTTCAACTCAGTAGGTTCTATATGATAATAGGGTAAAAAAATTGGCTGCATACCAGGAACCAGACCAATAGAGAACTCTACACCCCTTTCTGGAGGAAGAATAGAGAATTCATTTAGGAAAATTTTAGGAAAGTTCTGAACAACCAAAGAAAGACCAACATGAGAAGATATATCATTGTGATCAACCAAAATAACAACCAAAAAATTCCTAAACTCTGGATGAGGAGGTCCTGTATGAATAGACCTCATATACCAATCTCCCTAAAACACTTGGAAGCTCCCATTTACAACAAAGAATGAAACTCATCGATGATAACAATTAATATCATCTTGGTGAGAAATTATCCAATCCATCCCAATGATAACATTTACAAGATCTAGTTTGAGAACTATAAAGTCCTAGACTAATTTAACATCGAATATCAAAAGAGAACATGAAGGACAAAAGACCCCCCTGCTCCTTCCTCTTTCCAAGAGGAGTTTATATCTCTATAACATATGCCATTATATTTGTCAAAAGTTTCAACGCATCCAAAACATGGGTAGATAAAAAATAATATGAGGCACCAGTATCAAATAAATTTGTTTTTATAGAGGATTAAAAAATGGTACCTATCACTATAGCCAGTATCATATTAACTTTCTCCGATATCTCCTCCAATATGTGAAATTTCTTTACTCCAAAGGACTGTGTCTAGAGCCTTATTGAATTAGAAGCTTCTGACTGCACTATAATGACCTTTGTAGATGATGTTACTTAACTGTAATAAGGTATGGATAGAGCTTGATAGAATCTCCATAGATTACCTCAACAAACACAAGCACTATAGGTCTTCAAAGGCATGGGGTCAGATTGTTGGGTGTGCCCTACCTTACCACACTGGTTGAAAGTCAAGGGCACACTTATATAAACTACTAATGAAGTAAAAAAATACCACTCTTGAGAACCTCCTCAACCACCCTTATGACTATCATGACACTTTGTCTTCTTCCCATGTGTACCACTAAAATTTTCATTGGGTGTAAGATAAAACTTAAACAAGCTTGACATGCATGCCAAATCAATATATGCTATCATAGTATTTTCGATCATCTTTGCATAGCTGGTGAGATTTAATATATATACCTATGATCAGATATCAGGTCGCAATCCTTGTAGGTATTTTTGAGCCTTCAATTTATCATTCATCACCACCTTAGGAGAAAAATGAACCAAATTAGTAAAACAACTTGTGTACCATGTCACCGATTGATCTCCCTACTGAAAGGAAAATAAATTCTTGGAATTTACCATCATCAAGGATTATGGGTAGAAATACTGAAAGAAAATGGTCTTGAATTATTTCTAATACAACCCCACACATTTATTCACCTAAACCATAGAGTCCCACCACCTCATTCTAGGACCCTTAAGCTTAAACACCACACACTTCACCTTGAATAATTTACGTGTCTCCAAGAATGCATTAACCTGATCAATTTTTTCCATCCAACCCTTCTCTTTCTGAGGTTCATTAATACCCATAAAAGATGGTGGATTATAGAATATGAATTATTATACTTGATACTTGTCTCCTACAACTCTTGGTTTCACATTTTTAACTTGGTTCTGAATATAAAGTTAATTTTGATCCATAGTACAAACTGCCCGCATGATAACCTCAATGATATTTTGATATAGAGGAGGATTCCCTTGAGGAGAATTTCCTAATGGAACATCCTGAGGAATCCTTGGAATATGTCTTAGAGGTATGATTATATATACCAAAAATAGAAGGATACTATTATAAAATGAAACAATCTCAGTCTACTCCCAAAGAATATAATAAGAAACTAATATTTAGATCAAAACCCAACACAAGAGACACAAAACCAAACATCCCATGGTGACTTAAGGCTTGTTATGATGAGATATGTTTAGAAAATCTCTCAAAAAATACCCCTCAAGTCCTAAAAAATCTTATCTCCCATCTATAAACTTCCCAAGACTAAGAACAACCTACCTCTATACCAAATTATCACGAGACATCCCAAAAAACCCATCTAACTAGGCTCCTAACATGATCATGATAATACTCGAAGGGCGTTCCTGATCCCCATGGGCTGGTGACTAGAACTCAAGAATCCAATGACAAATATAATGAATGATTTTAACAACATAAAATAACTAACATGGAATTCATATAGAGAAAGATAACCAGAAAGGAAATATGCCATAACAAAAAACCAATAGAGGTAGAAATACAACAAAAGAAACAAACCAAAACCAAGTTATGCATAAAAAAAATCTAAAAAGGATAACCCAAACTAGAAACATATACTATATGTGATATGTGGGAAACATAACAACATCTAACCACTAGATTATCATTCCCAACTAACATAAACCTCACTACCTCACTGCATTACCTTTATCTTTCTTGCATCTGACATAATAAGGTCTACGAACCCCCAAGGGAGTGTATAGGGTGTGAGATAAATAAGCTCAATAGGATCCTACCTAGGAGTTATATAAAAAATCTCTATCAAATAATCCTAATATGCTCAATATATGAAAAACATGTCATGATAACACAATTTTCACATTTATATCAAAATCATGGTAAAATATTTACCCTTTTCATAGTTTTAAAATAGATTTCATACAATACTGATCAAATCAAATTTTTAAATAAACCATTTATAAAATAATGTATCATATATTAATAGAAAAATAAGATCTAAATAAAAAAAATAGAGGACAATATAGATAACCCCTAGGATAACATCAGTTTGGGCTAACTAAGTTACTCATACCTCAATAATAAAGCTAAGAATTAGAACACCAATCAAGTCTCTAGAAAAAAAGGCCTAGGGAATAGAGGAACACCCTATGATTGAACCCCCTATGATGTTAGATAATCACCCCCTAAAATAATAGAGCTTAGAGAATAGAGGAAAATCCCATGAGTAAACCCCATACAAAAAACACAGACAATGCCTAATACTAAACCCCCTCCTAGGTACCCAAGGATACCATGTGATGAATATGCAAAAAACATTTAAAATGGATCATCACATTCAATAATTTTTTTTCAAAGAACCATTTTCCATAAAAACCATGCTTTGAACAATTTCATAAACCATTTCACAGTGCTTTGAAAACCATATTTCCTTTACTAAAATAAGAGGAAACCACCTTTTATAAAAATAAATTTACAAAAACATAAAAAAAATCAAGTATCAAACCAATCATTATTTAGAAAATAAGTTAGAAAACTAGATCATATACAATCAACCAAACATAGGCTAGAGATAGAACCACATACCTCACACTTGGGCCACACACTGACCACAATGATGTCTACACACATGAAGAAAAGGAAACAATAGATAAATCGATTGAAGTATTTAAATATCAATTCCCATATCTTAGAATCAAGTTTCCATATGAAAAAGGTTAGTGGAGAAGATAAATCAACACATACCTCAAAGGTTACATGCTGCGCACCATAGATAACAATAGATCTGGACTCTGAGGAAAAAAATTCATGATGAATCTATAAGGGATTGAGATAGATCATAAAATAATCAATATATTACAACAAATAAGCCCAAAATGACTATTGATTCTAAGAGAAACAGAGGAAATAAGTGGTATTCAATAAAACTTACCAAAATGAAACAATTAATTGAATGGAGATCAACAAACATAACAATAGCGATAAAGAGCACCTAAGACAAAACTAGAGAGCACCATGATTCATTAAAGGTGAAACATAGTTGAAGGGGGTGATTAGAGGATATAAACAAGGTTTTTAGGTGCTAAAAAAACTAATTAGCTCTTAATTTTCCATATCTCCCATGATGTCACCGACTATTTAGTGACCCTCAATAGCCAACTGGTGGCCTTGGCATAGGTGAAAACACCTTTTCCATGCCCATTAACTAGATAGTGGGGTATGTAGAATTTCAGACCCTCTACCAGCTAGCACATGTTGGAATGGTGTAACCTAATCCTTTGGATGAAGTTGGACTGACTGCTAGTGATCCAGACTAAAAACCATACCACAACTCCCACGAATCTACCTCTTCAACAAGGTTACTGGGGGTTGTAGGGGGAAGTATACCTTTACTTAGGGGTTTGAGGGATAAAATCCCCCAACCCAAATTTTGGAGGAACTATAGAAATTCTAACCATTGCAACAAAGCTGACCTGTGATACCAACCAGGTACTATAGAAACATGTGATAGGGGGTTATAGAAGCTTGAACTTTCATAATCACTATAGCAGGGTTGACTACAGACATTGATAGAGCACTGTAACTTATTGGAATTTATTTCCAATTATACTATAGCACAATGTAGTTATTGTGTAGGTACCATTGAACACGAGTTACTATTAATTGTGTTGCTTTATGATCTCTTTTGAGCTAGGATTTCTGGTACTCTATAAAAGCACCTTGTAATTTTTCTCTCAATACATAGTTAAATTTATACCTCTTTGTGGATGTAAGGATCATTCCTAAATCACATAAATCACCATGTTTATGATCTTCTTTTTCTTCTTTTTTTCCCCTTTTACTTCAATTTATGGAATTTTTCATCATTGTTACTCCTAAGGTTTCTGCATCAACTGATACCAGATCTTGCATTTAGAAGATCGAGGTTAGATCTCTTGATTTGGGTGATGGTTATAGAGGAAGGAAAGGTAAACATTGATCAGTTCGATAGGACTAATTTCAGTTACTTTAGGATGCATATTGAATACTATCTTTATCAAAAAAAGTTTCACCTTCTTCTTTTGGGTGAAAAACTAATAGATATGGAGAAAATGGAGTGGGAGCTACTAGATCGATACATTCTTGGAGATATACACCTTGCGTTGGACAAAAACATGGTGTTCAACACCATATAAGAGAATAAGATAGATGAGTTGATGAAAGATCTCATAAATATGTATGATAATCCTTCCGAGTCAAACAAAGTGTACCTAATGTGATGATTATTCAATATAAATATGATTGAAGAAAATATTGTTGCTTATCATGTCAATGAATTCAACACCATCACAAGTCAGTTTTCATTGGTGGTAATTACACTAGATGATGAGATATGTTCTTTGGTTTTACTATATTCATTACCTAATATTTGGGAATCCACTGTAATAGTTGTGAGTAGTTCTTTATGGAATAAAAAGTTGGTTTTGAAAGATGCATGAGTCCTAATCCCTATTGAGGGTATTCAAAGAAGATAATCTAAAATATTCTTTGGTTCTTCTCTAAACATGGAAGGAAGAGGTAGATACTTGCAGTGTGATAATCATAGAGGATGATCAAAATCAAGGGGTAAGAGTCAAGATAAGGTAAAGGGGTTTGGTCCTACCTATTGGATTTGTGTTAAGAAATGATTATTCAATAGTGATTATATTGAAAAATGGAAAATTACTGAAACCAATACAAAAAATATGACAGCTGAAGAAATCGATGATGCGTTTCTACTATATATGGATAACCCTATAGAGTCTTGGATTTTAGAATCATGGGTATATTTTCATTCTACTTTAAATAAGGGTTTCCTAAACAATTATTTCTTTAGAAATTTTAGTAAGGTACACCTTACTGATGAAGAACCCTAGTATATTATGGGGAAGGGGGATGCATGGATCAAGATCAACAGTGGGAGTTTGTTAGTTCTAGGGAATGCAAATTATATCCCTAGATTAATAATAAATCTTATTTCTATTGGGAAGAATGACGATGTATGTTTTAACACCATATTCATTAGTGGTTCATGGAAGATTAATAAGGGATTTATAGTCACATATTAGTGAGTAAATAATGGAACCCTATACAATATGGTAGATAATTGTATGTACATGCTTGTAATAAAAAATTATATTGGTGATTCACAACTATGGAACTATAGTCTAGGACACATGAGTGAGAAGGGGATGAAGGCACTGACATAAAAAAGAATGCTGCCAGAGTTAAAGTCGGTGAAAGTTGAATTTTGTAAATATTATATCTTTGGAAAATAGAAGAAGGAATCATTTTTAAAATGTAGTAGAACACTAAAGGATGAGAAGCTGGACCTAGGGAACACTGATGTTTGGAGACCTATGCCAGTACATTCCCTTGGAGGGTTATAATATTATGAAACATTTATCAATAACTCAACAAGGAAGTATGATTTTAATTTATGAAAAGAAAATGTGATGTGTTTAACATATTCTAGAAGTGAAAAAACATGGTAGAGAATGATCCAGGATCAAAGATGAAATGTTTGAGGTATGAAAATGATGTAGAGAATGGATGTAATGAGTTTAGGGAATTCTGTTCTAATAATGGAATTTGGTGGGAGAAGACACTTTTAGGTAAAACACAATGGAATGGTTTAGTTTAAAGGATGAACAACACATTGAATGAATGTTTTAGGAGTATGAGGCTATACTCAAGGTTTCCCAAGACCATCGAGGTAGAGTCAAAAAACATGGAAACATATATCATCAACAAGAGTCCATATATACCAATGTAAGAATGTATACTTTGGAATATTTGGTCAGTAAATGAGATACTACTCTCTTATTTATGAGTATTAAGTTGTTTGTAATATTTAAATATAGATGATGATGCAAGGGACAAGATTGATGATAAGTCCAAATAATTTTTATTTATTGGATATTATGTTGAGGATTTTGGTTATTGCTTATGTGATGATAAGAACAAGATGATCATAAAAATCTAGAACATGATATTTAATGAATGTGACATGTACAAGGACCATCATACAGATGAAGTTGATAGCAGGAATAAAGAATCAAAGTTTCAAGATTAAGTAGAGATTGAAGGTGTACTTAAGCATGTGACATCAAAACCAATAGAGTCCACTTCTCAATTAGAGTTAAGAAGATCAGTAAGAGTGATAAGTGTAATTGACCAGCCAGGATTGTTGTATCACTGAGAGGGGGATAGTTGAATCAATGATATCTTTTTCTTTTATGTTTCCTTACTTTTAAAACAACCTTCAACTCCTATTAAATATTTCTTTCTTTGCTGAAAAAAAAATCAAACACACATCCAAAGGAACACAATAATCAGCAAGGTTCACTACTCAATAAGAGTATCTATGTCCTTGGTATGGTTGGGAAACAATCCAATACCACACAATCCACTAGAAAATAATCCTTTTGTATGGAATACAATGAGTAGGATATGCGCTTACAATTGTGTAACATTATATTCAATACAACAGTTCATGTGCTCATGAAATGATGTAATAAAATTTTGTGATTCCTGATTAACTTTAATAAAACATAATATTTCAATATAGTTCTTTACTTTATTACCCAAGATAAAGTAAGAACTTCTTAGACTTCATAATGAAACTCAGTCCAATTTCCCAGTTCGGTTCCCCAGTACGATTGCTCAATATAGAAATATAACTTTATCAGAATACGATTGAGACAATACTGAACTTATTCTTCCATAATTTGGAAATCTCAATAGGATTTTCCCAGTATGATGATTCATCCTAATATAATGACTAGATAAATATTATCTTGTCTCTTCTCCTTTATTTTTTCCATTTAGAAAGATTCTTCAAGAAAACACAATCCAGAAACTTCTTCTTTCTAGAATTGCAGAGCTTCTTTATCCTATTTTGTGAGTGATGCATAAAATTAAATACAAAAAGCATTCTACTCATTTTATAGACATTCCAAAATGGTTTAAGCAGTATTATAATAAGATTTTTCCACTTTATTAAATTCCTTGAATCTTCAATCTTCCTTAAATCTCAGATCTTTCTTTGACTTGTTTAGCACCTTTAATTTTCCTTCAATTTTGGATCTATCTTTGAGTTCTTCAATGCTTCCGAATTCCTAAGAAATATTTAGTCCGAATCCAATTCATGATTCCAATTTCTCAATATTATTTCTTCATTATGATAAAGGAATTTGGTCACTCCAATTTTCTTGACCCACTTGAAAACAAATCATAACTAAAAACATCTCATAATGTTTCTCTGCACCAATTGAAAAAATAATATTCCCATTCCGATTTCCTCATTATGATAAAGATAATAGATTATACAATATGTTTTTCTGTATCAATTGTAAAAAACTTAAAACATATGTATTCCCATTATAATGCTTCATACCAACTGATAAAAACAAAGGCAAAAAAATTCTTAGAACTTCAATCAAGCTTCTTATCCCCCTTTGAAAACACTTTCAAAAAGTATTCAAACAAGACTTTTCTTTTTCTTCTTTTATATTGACCCACTTGTTAGAGATATTCAAAACTTTATTTATCACTTAACTCAATCATAAAATCATCTTGATGAGAAATGGTTGACTATATTGTTGATTGATATCAGTCTAGACATCTCCCAATTCAGTTTTTTATAAAAACATTTCTGCTTCAACAAAAATTTTCTTATCAATCTATCTTAGATGTCATAAGGATACCAAATAAATGTAATGACTAATCAGTGTTAGTGTAACTCTGATTATTGGTGGCACACCGATTCTGATGGACTGATATCAATAACAACTTATTTATTCTTCTGAATATGATACTCCAAGTCATCCAAACTTTAAACAATTCTAAATATGGTGATCTCATACTGATGAAATTGAGACTGAAAAGTTTTTCCTTCAACATAATTTCTTCTTCCACAGACCCTTGCTTGTATCATGACTTCTTATTGATGGAAATTATTATAACTTTCCATCCTTACCAGTAACTTTGTTTATTTCCAATCAATACTCAATATGATTGGCATAATATTTTCTCCTCATTTCATTTATCAAACTTGCATCAGAATTCCTCTAGAAAACTTATGAATTTTGTGAAATAAAAAATAGAAAAGCATCGTTAGATTTTTATTGAAGCCAGGTAAACTCTGAAGCAATACCTCATTATGATCTTCCTTTTGTTCAAAACCCAAGGTGGGTCTAATGAACATTTTATTTCAGAAAAAATCTTCCCATTCTGATGTACTTTCTTAAGATTTGTGAGTCTGATTTCCTAAATACAATGTTCAGTCTGATTATCAACTTTTACAAAGTGAATTGATTTATCTTATTTTAAAACAAAAGGCAACACACTTTCAAAAAAAAAAAAAATCTTCTAACTTCCAAAAACCTTATCCAGCAAACTTTGTCCTAATAAAACCCCTTCGGATTTTGTTTTCAACCAAGATTCATAAATCACCAAACTTTGTAACCTCAAGCTATGTATTACTTATCAATAATTCTAAGACTACGTGAGTTAACTCATTATAGAAAAAACACATTATTTGAAAACAAATCCATGTTTTCCAAAATTAGTGACTCATGAAACCTCTTTAGCTTTTCTTTACATCTTTATTTTATTCTTCAACTTTTCTGAAAAATAATTTTTTCCTATAACCAATCCAAAAAATAGTTAGAATAGTTCACACACTTACATGATGGATTCATAGCTTACCCACAACTCACTCTATACACATGATTCCATAAGTATAGATTTATGAAACAATTCTCCCCATTAACAACATTATCTAAAGATAATATGAGAGAGGGGACAAAAACACATACCACAACCTTGATGAGAAGGAGGTTGGACACCCATGTTCAACCTCAGTTTATGAAAACATTCCTTCGGTAAATATTTTTTAAAAATGTCATCAATTTGTTTCGACACATGAACATACTCCATATTCAATTCATTCTTATCCACATGCTCTTTGATGAAATGATATTTGATATCAATATTTTTTGAATGATATTTTTGTACCCGATTCTTAGTTAGGTTGATTTCACTTTGATTATCAAAACCCAAGATTAAGAGTAACTTCACTTCAAAAAGTAAGTCTTATAACCGAGTCTTCATCCACATAATTTGAGAAAAAAATTAAGTGGAAGCAACATACTCATATTCATATATTCTAAGAGTTAATTTTTTTCTTTGTATAGAAACTAACACAACTCTTTCCTAGAAAGAAAATTCCACTAGATGTGGATCTTCTATCATTAAGATTTCCTACCCAATAAATATATGAATACCCAAAAAAATAAACACTTTCTAAGCTATCATACCTAATTCCAAAATTTCTTGTGCCTTTGATATATCTAAGAATTCTTTTTCCAGTAATTAAATGTGATTCTTTATAAGCACTATAAAATCTTATATATAAGGTAACAATATAAACAATGTTGGGTATTGAGGCAGTCAAATATAAAAAACTTCTAATAAGCTTCTGAAACTCTTTCTGATCAACTTACTTACCTTCTCTATCTTTAGGCAACTTGGTTCCCACTGAAATCAGCGTGGAAATTGGTTTCAAAATTTTCAAACCAAACTTATTAATAAGTTCCTTCTCATAATTTTCTTGAGAAATAAAAATGTGTTTCTTATTTTGTAAAATTTTTAACCCAAGAAAGTATTTTATTTCCCACAGTATGGACATATAAAACAACCTTTTCATATATTCATAAAATTTTTCACAAGTTCTTTCATCATTCCCAACAAATATAATTCCATCAACATAAACAATTATGATGAGGGAAAACTCCTGAAGTTACTTGATGTAAATATTTCTGCCAAATCTTCCTTTCTTGAAACTCATCTTCCTCAAGAAAGTATCCAATTTGGAATACCATGACATCAGAGCTTGTTTTATCCCATACACAGATTTATTCATATTACACACATAAATTTCATCTTTCCCAACAACAAATCTATATGGTTATTCAATGTATAATTCTTCATCAGGATACCCATTCAGAAATAAGAACTTTACATCCATTAGAATTTTTTTTAACTTCATTGTGTAGAAATAGAAGGAAAATTTATGATTATTTATAATATTGACACCAGATAAAAAGTTTCATCAAAATCAACACCTTCAATTTGTGAGTAACCTTTTCACACTAATCTTTCCTTATTCCTTATCACTTCACCTTCTTCATTTATATTTTTCTTGAAAACCCATTTTTTACCAAATAACATTTTTGTCATCTAGATTGGGTACGAGTTCCCAAGTATCATTATTTTCTATATGATCAAGCTCTTCATTCATAGCCTAAACCTATTATGGATTCCCAAAGGCTTCATTCACATATTTTGGCTCCACTTTTGAGTACAAAAAAGTATGTACACTGTAACACCCCAAGAATTTATGAAAAATATTCTTTTTAATTTCATTAATATCTTGTGTTGTACGCTACACCAAAAGGAGCTTGCACAACACACATCCCTGACTTGGATTGCATTACATGCAATCACGACCTTCCACGATAGCGTGTGTTTTATGTAATACTGAGTTTCGCTAAACAACGATATGTTGTATAAACTAGCCGTTATGAATAGTAATACCTACTTTTTGAAATTTTATAAATTTTATCTTTCAAAATGGACTTCATTTTTGGATTCAGAATATTGAAATTAGCCTAGGGTGAATTTTTGGTATTTTTCTGAAAACTTTCAATTTTTGATGAATAGTGAAAACACTGGGTTACTATTCAAAAACCGACTTTTTATTTAAATAATTATTTATTTTATTTAAATTTATTTTAGGTAAAAATTGATACATAATACCTATATAAGTTCAATGTAATTCATTGGAGTTATTCTATAATAATTTTAGATATATAAAAATTTTATTGAACTTTTGACCACCTTTTACCCACCTCCTAGGAGAATTTGCAAATTTACATAAAACTTAATTTTAACGCTTTTGTGAATGGAATTTCAAAAATACAAGAGACATGGTTGATGTCAGTAAGTAAAATGTGGTTCAATGAGATGAAAATAATTTTTGATGAATAGTAACTTTTTACTTTTATTTACCACGGTTAAAAGTAAATAGGATAATTAAGGGTAAAGATGATATTATTATTACCCTAACACATGTCCTAATTCTATTGGATAAGTGTAATTAGACCAAAAACAACCTTAAGAATAAAATATGACTATTTAGGCCCACTTGTATTAGATTAGGACATTTAATATTATTTTATTTAAAGAATAGTTAAAATAGTCAAAATCAAAGTTTAATAACTAAAACATTTTTAATATAGGGTTATACATAAGATAAATTAGACTATAAATATTCATTAGAAATCTAAAAAGATTTCATACGTAATGATATTTTATTTTTAATTTTTAGACATTAAATGATTTAATTTATTTATGATACAATGATGATGCAATAATTATCTTATTAATGAAATATTGACATAATTGATGTTATAAATACCCAAATAAATGTAATTTGAGACTTTTTATGAATTAAAATAATTTTCTAGGTTAATATGACATGTTATTATTGATTTAATTAACTTTTTTCTAACTAATAATTCTTTTATGATTTTCAAAAAAATCAATTACCAAATAGTGTCAAAATTGACATAAAATAGTTTTTAAAACAAATATTATATTATTAATTGTTATTTTATTCCTAAAAATCTAATGTTCAGCAAAATGACTTAGATAATGTTATATATATCAATAATAAACAACTTGGGGTTCTTTTGGCTTGTTATAGTAAGTTTATTAACCTTATAGTGTAAGAAAACAAAAAGACACGGTAAAAGTAAAATTATTTAACTTAAAGTTAAATCTAAATGATAAGGTTAAAATAGATAACTAAACTTGTATAAATTCTATTTTATGAGATTATTTAGACCCATACCCACCTTATATTATAAATAACTCAATTTGGAGCTATTAAAAACCGAATATGACTTTATAATAAAATAACATTTTTAGTTATTCCAAAGGTGCCCCTCTCCTCCCTTATAAAAGGGCACCTCCTCCCTCTCCTCCTCACACCAATTTGAGCCTCCAAGCTCGGCCAAAACCTGCCCATTTCACTTCACAACTTCCCTAGAAACATCCTAGAGGTCCTGGTATTCTTCAAAGACCACTTTTAGTACCCTAAGAGGAGGTCTCAAAGAGGCGCTTCAAAGAAGAGGTAATGTCTGTTACCGATTCTTTCAACTTTATTTCTTCTTCTACTTATTCTTATTTAGTTGTTTCATTATGAAGTAATAACATAAGTATCACTAATATAATGATATGTTATTATAAGTATGAAACAACCCTATTTCACCATCTATCCATCATACGGAAAACGAAATCACCGCGCGTGCGTACGTACGGAATACCGTCTCCATGCCGTGGTGTAATCTATTTTCCACCACCACCTTACTTGGATGGGTATAATGGTGTAAATAATGACTATATATGATTATTTTAAAGTGAAATTGATTCTGAAATATTATACATACACTTAAATACAATTCCACGATCATGGGAATGATATCATCGCTCGTGCGTACGTACGGACTACCGTCTCCACGACGCGATGAGATTCATTCTCAATGATTAACCATTAATGAATGATTATAAAGTATATATATAATAAGTAATCATGAAATATATGACATAATAATTATACTGGATTTATGTATATATATATGTATGTCATCTACTTAATTCCATTCAATTCAATAAGGAAACGAAAACAGCGTTCATGCGTATGCACGACCTACCGTCTCCATGAACGGTGTATTTCTTTCCATTTATCGATCTATTATATATATGTATATTATGAATATATATTATATATAAATCATGTTTTATATTCTAGAATTAATTAATCATGATCTAAGTAATCATATGAATAATTACAAGTCAAAACACGGACGACAAATGAAACGATTTTACCCAAAACACTCTTTAACATGGAATTTACAGAAGAACGGGTAATATAAAGTCATAAGTCAACCATATATGATATCATAACAATGAATATGATTCTGTAATAATTCAATGACATTATTTAAATCATTATATATGAGGTTTGGATACGTACGAAGCATATCGGACCTAAGGTAAGAGATACTTTTGCAAATCTCATTTTTATCCAAGATTGCTTATTCATAAGTATTTACTGGGGTTATTTCTATAATCCATGTCCATGTTTTATAAAAGTGTTTTCATTATTTTAAAGTCTTTTTTACCCATTTTTGACTTTTACTACATGTTATGTAATGAATCTTTCTTTTTTTTACGTTACGAGGTGCTTTTTTGACTTTTCCAGCAAAAGTACAAGAAGAATGTTTTTTTAACTTATACGACGCGAACGGATTTTTACGGTTTTATAAAGCCTTATTTTTATGAATATTCCTCCAAAATATTTCATGACTATTTTCAACAAAATCCTTTTATTTTAAAATTTCATGACATTTTGTGAAAATAAAATGATTTTAAAGAAGAAAGGATATTTTCCTCGAATTCATTTCAAGTGTTTTATCAAAACCATTTTCCATATAAGATGACATTATTTCATATGTGTATGTTTCAAGTATAATGTCTCTATGATTTACATGGTTTCACTTTTCTTATTATGAAATGATATCCATTTCTTTTATATGGATTATGTGATGATGGGATGATGTTTATGAAACCCATTTTATTCGTTGGGTTATTATGAATGATGTATGATTATTTTGTGGCACAAGTAAGAATGATTTAATTATGAGATAGGTGGGACCTATATATCCCTCCAATGCATTGGGTAAAGATTTATATATCATGAGATAGACATGGCTGGAATGGTAAGTTAATCCGGTTCAGTGTTACAGGACTGAAACGAGGAGTGAACTCGATTCAGAAAGGGACTTTGTCCACTAAGATGGTCTTGGCTGCAATGGCTTGGCTACTATGGAAATCATGACATGTGCTAAATGGTTGCCACAATTACATGTTTTACTCCCATGCTATGTTATCATACTTAATGTTTCTTTATGATCTATGCCTTACGTACTTCAATGTTTTATGTCATTGCTCAAGCTTTTGATGTTTAAACATTATGTTCATGTTTTTAAGTTCAAATGTATATGATTTGTTTTATTTTATTCATGCTTACCCTTACTGAGCATTTGAGCTCACCCTTTATATGTTTTATTTTCCCCAGGATATAAAGAAAGGTTTTAGGTAAGAAAACAAAAGGGGAAGATCTTTATGGGAGATGTTGAAGATCTTTCACCATGATTAGAAGATTAAGTTCCAAGTTTCCAAAGACACTAAACTATTATGATCCTTGTGTGTTTGTTTTTGTTATGTATTAAGTATTCCGCAAAAGTAATGTAATGTCCATGTACGTCAGGCTTCGGGTCTCTACATACACCAAATTTTTATGTTCTTCTTGTTTGAACCTTTTGATGTTGATCACCTATAATGTTTTGAGCCTCCACTTGGTTCCTCATCCTGGGATGATATTTTTGAGTTTCTTTCTCATCACTTGAAATAGTTGAGTCTAATTTCTTCTTGAGTATGATTACCATTATCAATATCCTTATATGAATCATTAACAAACATTTTTTCATTTTTCTCAACTTCCTTGTTAACATAAGTCTATTTATCCACTTTATTTTTTTAATAACTATCACATCAATATAATAAATAATTATTCATATTTCTTTGTTTAAGAATCTGTATCCTCTTAATTTTAGATTATAAGCAAGAAAAATTACATCTTCACCTCTATTCTCAAACTTTACAAGGTTTCCACCTTTCTTCTTTATGATGCATAGACTCCCAAAAACTCTTAAGTACTTAAAACTTGTAGTTTTTTCATAAAAAAATTTATATGGAGTCATATTTGAAATTGCCTTGTAGAAAAATTAGTTTTTTATATATACAGTAGTGCTCATGGATTGCCTCCAAAATTAATGAGAAAGACCATGTTCAAGTAACATAGTTCTACCCATTTCCACCAAACTTATATTCTTCCTTTCAGCAAACCCATTTTGTTGATGAGTATATGGTAAACTGAAATCATAAAAAATTATATTATTCTCAAGATAACTTTCAAATTCTTTATTTTTTTACTCACCGCCATTATCAGTTCTCAACTTCTTCACTGAATACTCTCATTCCTTCTCATCTTTCCTCCTAAAAATTTTAAATTTTTTTAAATCATCTGACTTATGTTTCATATACATAACACAAGTAATGCGAGTAAAGTTATCAATGAAATTGATGAAGTAATTATCTTAATTAGTTGATTGTTTTATCATCGGAAAATAGATATCATAATGGATAAGTTCTAGGGTTTTTTTGAACAAATTTCAACTTTATTATGCATAGAATTTGTAATATTTCCTTTGTGACAAATAGTGAAACACCAATATCCTCTTATTGACATATTAGGAATACCACAAACACTTTATCTCTTTGATAACTTGCTCATGTTTCTTTTAAACAGGTGTCCCAACTTTTTTTTCCACAACTAATTCTCTTCCACCATGCCTATATAATAAGAGTTTTGCATTTCACCAACTTGGAACAAGTTTTATTTTGTACATTGACCTCTTGTAACAATATTTCCATCTTTATAAATTTTCACAAAAAATACATATTTTATAAATATGAATTTGTTTCCTTCATAAAAAAGTTGTGAAACACTTATCAAGTTGTGTTTTAGCCTATAAACATATAGATATTTCTTAGATTTTAACTTTTCTTTCCCAATGATGGCTGATCCAACACCTTTGATTCTCAGAGATTCATCATTTCCAAATGTCAATGTTCCTTCTTTGAATCCATTAAAATTATTCAACAACTTTAAATATACTTTAATATAAAAATAACACCCACTATCAATAATCCAAGTTCATTATCCTTTTATATCTTTCAGAATGGTTTCTACAACAAGAGACTTTTCTTTACCTTTATCTTTCTTCATCTCTAGCTTTTGATAATTAAGAAGATTTTGTTGTGATGATAATAATAAAAGATATCCTTTTCATGGTATTCAAGTTGTTCACATATTTTACAAATAGTTTCTATAGGTTGGAATATATTTTCAACTTTTACTCCAACCTTCTCAGGTTTCTTCAAAATAACCTTCTTAGACTTCTTCAGAATATCCTTCTCAGACTTCTTCCCTTGAGAGGATTTAATCCCCCTTAAACTTTTCCTTATATAACTTGTAGAATAGTTTTAATATTATTGATTAAACCAACACATATTTTTTATATATCTGAATCCACCATAATACCCGAAGTACCCATAGAAAGAATATTTTCTCCTGTAACTTCCATAATGACCAGATTTGTGAATGTATATTTCTTATCAAAACTTTATTGACAACAAACCTTCATATTTTAAACTGAAATATTCTTTTTCAGCCTGGTTTTCTGTTTATCCTTATCAGAACCAAAATTAATATATTTTTTTGGACTTCAAATGTTTAGTAACTTCTCTTTTTCCAACTTTTTTGGTCTGTGCTACATACAAAACTTTACCCGCTTTCTTATTCTCAAAAACAATTACAAATTTATTCTCAACCTTTAAAGGTAAATTTTGTTGATCCTTCTCAAGTTTATCCTCACCAGAACTTTCAAAAAATTATGAGATAGAGTTTTTGAAACCTGTATCCCTCTATTTAGCTTTAAAAAGTTTTTGTTGAAAAGGTTCTATATCTTCTTCTTTTTACCTTTATATTCACTTCCAAATGTTCATTACAATTATTTTCTTTCTCAAGAGATTTATTAAAATCATCAATATACTTCATCAAATTGAATTTCTCATTAGAAAAACCTTCTTGGTTTTTTGTTGAAGAGTTTTCAATTTTCAGCTTCCTGATTCTTTTTCAAGCCTCCCAATATTTCTCAGACATTGCTTCAATTCTTCTTTAAGATAAAATTCTAATTGGTTTTCTTCTTCTTCCTCATAACTACTGCTTTTGAATTATTTATTTTTAACTATTGCAATAAAATTATTCTCACTAGAATGCTCATTAGACTTTTAAAATTCAAAATCCCTATATTCTTCTTCATCATATTTTGATAAGAAACTTCTTATTTTATATTTGAAGAACTTTTTATCTTTTCCTTTGGAATCATATTTAGCCTTATCACTTTATTTATTCCATGAACTTCTTGGCCTTATTTTTTCTTAATCACTATTCTCTTCGTTCTTTCTTTGAAGAAAATTATCCACAAAGTGACCAATGATTCCACATTCAAAAAACTTCAAGGGAAGTTTTCCTTTGTATTTACCTATACCTCTTCTCACTTTTTTAGAAAATAGGGATAAAATTTCATCAAGATTTTTAGATACCGCATTTTAGGATTCAGATTCAGCAACATCATCTTCCTCATGAACCTTATTAAACTTTTCTTTCTTGGAAACCTTAAAATACATTTAATGATCAACTTGTTTTTCATTTCAAAACCTTATCCCTTCTTATCTCATAAATGATGATAGTACTATAAATATCATCCAAAGATAATATTTCAGGATCTCTATCTTCAAATAAAGAAACTTTTGTATCAAATTTGTTAGGAATAATTATTAAAATCTTTTCAACAACTATATAATCCTCCAACTTTTCACCAAGACATCTAATAGTGATGATGATTCCATTTAACTTGTTAAAGAAGTAACCAATAGATTCATACTCACCCATTTTTAGATCTTCATACTTCAGCCTCCATATTTGTAATTTTGACTTCTTCACATCTGTATTTCCTTCATATATGTTTTTAAACTTATCCCATATACCTTTGGCATTTTAAACACCTTTAAATCTTAAAAAATCACTTTCATAAAGTGATGAGAGTAAAAAATTTTATCACTTCCATCATTCTCAATATTCTTCTTATCAACAGGTGTAAGAGGAACATTACCATCAATAGGAGGAAATCCATCTGTTGTAGCTTCAAGAACATCATATATAAGAGACATAAGATAAGAAATCATTCTATATTTCTAGATATGATATTTCTTTCCATCAAATATAAGAACCCCCTTACTGTTCATACAATTCAGATTCTCTATAAAATAATTCTCTTCAAAACTTCAGTTAAGAGTAAATAAATGGAACCTTTACTCTGATACCACTTGTAATTTTCTAGTTAGGATTGTTGTATCAATAAGAGAGGGAGGGGATGAATTAGTGATATATTTTTATTTTATATATTTTTTTTACTTTTGAAACAAACTTCACCTCATGTTAAATATTTTTTTATCTACTAAAAAAAATCAAACACACATTTATTGGAAAATAAAAATTTATAAGGTTCATTACTTAGTAAGAGTAGCTACGTCATTAGTATAGTTTGGAAACAATCCAATACCACACAATCCACAATAAAAAAATCCTTTTGTGTGGAATAAAATGAGGAGGATATAACCTTACACTCATATAGAACTATATTCAATACAATAATGAATGTGATTCAAATAGAATGAAATAATGTAATATAATTTTGTGCTTCCTAATTAAATTCCACAAAACATAATCTTTCAAAAAAATTATTCACTTTATTACCTAGGAATAGGTATGAACTTCATAGACTTTGTAAGGACACTAAATCTGATTTCCCAATCAAATTAATAAGTCTAATTACTCAATATAGAAATATAACTTTGTCATAATATAGTTGAGACAATACTGAACTTATTCTTCCTCAGTATGGAAATCTCAATAAAATTTTCCTGGTTCGATGATTTAGACCGATACAATGATCAAATGAATATGATCTTATCTCTTCTTTTTTCTTTGTTCTATATAGAAATCTTCTTCAATAAAACACAATCCAAAAAATTTTTATTTTTAGAATTGTAGAGATTATTTCTCCTATTTTGTGAGTGATGCAAGTCATTGAATACACAAAGTATTCTCCTCCTTTTATAGACATGCTAACATGGTTTAATCATAATTCTAAAAAGGTTTCCCAATTTACCAAATTTTCTGAATATTAAATCTTCCTTAAATATCAGAAATTTCTTTGACTTTTTCAGCACCTTTAATTTTCCTTCAATTTTGGATCTATCTTTGACTTCTTCAATGCTTCAGAATTTCTAAAAAATCTTTTTTTCTTCTGAATATGATTCCTGATTTTGATTTCCCAATATGATTTCTTCATTACGATAAAGGCATTTGGTCACTCTGATTTTCTTGACCCACTTGCAAACAAATCATAACTGAATACATCTCATAACATTGATATGCACCTATTGAAAAAGTAACCATCCCATTTTGATTTCCTCATTACGATGAAGATAAAAAATTATTCAATATGTTGTTCTATATCAATTGTGATAAACATAAAACATATGTATTTTCATTACGATGCTCTGTACGAACTAGTAAAAAAAAGGAAAACAAATTATTGTAACTTCAAGAAAGATTACTATCCCCCTTTGACAAAACTTTCAAAAAGTATTCAAACAAGACTCTTCTTCTTCTTCATTTCTCTTGACCAATTGTTATAGGTATCAAAAAATTTATTTATCACACGAATCATTCAAAAAAAATCATCTTAATGAAAAATGGCTGACTATATTGTTGATTTATATTGTTCTCAACATCTCCCAAGACAATTTTTCATAAAAACATTTATTCTTCAACAAAAATTTCTTATTAATATTCCTCCAATGTCATAAGGATACCAAAAAAATGTAATGAATAATTGGTGTTAGAGTAACTCTGATCATCAGTGGAACATCGAGTCCGATAGACCAGTATCAGCAACAACTTATTTATTCTTATGAATATGATACTATAATCCATCCAGAATTCAAAAAAATTTGAATATGGAAATCTTATACCAATAAAATTAATACCGAAAAGTTTTTCCTTCAGCAAACTTTCTTCTTCCAAAAACTCTTGCTTGTATCATGACTTATTCATGAATTTGAGAATGTTAAAGATCATCTTCAGTATCATATGTCTTATTGATGGAAATTATTTTAACTTACCATCCTTACCAGAAAATTTCTTTATTTATAATCAATCCTCAATAAAATTGACCTAAATACGACTAGCCTGAATATGATTGACAACATCTTTTCTCTTCCTTTACATTATCAAGATTGCATCAAAATCCCTCTAGACAATTTATGACTTTTGTGAAATAAAAAACATCAAATGATTGTCATATTTTCATCAAATCTAGGAAGACTCTGAAGAAAAACCTCCTTACAATCTTCCTTTCGTTCCAGAACCAAGGTGATTCCAATGAACCTTTTCTTCCAGAAAACATTCTTCCTATTCCGATGGACTTTCTTAAGCTTTGTGAGTCTGATTTCCTGAATATAATGGTCTGTATGATTGTCAAATTTTACAAAGTGAATTGATTTATCTTCTTTGATAATAAAAGACAACACACTTATAAAACAAACTTCTTCTAACTTTCAAAAACCTTCTCTAGCCAACTTGGTCCCAACAAGAAGGATTGTGTAGATGTATTAATCATCCTTACATTATCTGTTATTGAATGATGGGGTATAACCAAAGTGTTTTCAAGAGGAAATGCAGTTGAAGGATTCAAACAAGTAGAAGTTAGCTATGAAGGAGGGTATTTCTTCATCACATGATAACAATACTTGGGATTTGACACCACAAAGAAAGAAAGAATTGAATAACAAATGGGTATACCGATTCAAGGAAGAATATAATGGTAAAAGGAGATACAAGGAAAGGATGGTGGTGTAAGGATTTCAATAGAATAAAGGTGTAGAATTCAATGAAATCTTCTTAATTATAGAGAAGATTACCACCACCCAGGTGGTTCTCAGTATTGTTTCATCAGAGGATTTATATCTTAAGATATTTGATGTGAAGACTAATATTCTTCAAGGAGATATGAAGGAGTAAATTTATATATAGTAACTAAAGGGATATGTTGAGTCAGGAAAGGAAGACCTGGTGTGTAAAATCCTCAAATTTTTTTATGAATTAAAGAGGGTACCCGTGCAGTGGAATAAGAAGCTTGATGCATTTATGATAAAAAATACACACAAATAGAGTGACATGGATAAATGAAGATATTATAAGTATTTTGGTGATGGATAAATTATAGTTCCATTGTATGTGGATGAAATTATCATTATAGGATCATGTTTTCTAAGGATTGATGAGATGAGAGGGTAGTTGGTTGAGGAGTTCGAGATAAAATATATTACAAAAGATGGAAAATTTTTAGGAATGAACATCAAGAGATACTTTGCAAATGAAACCTTGATGTTATTACATGATTACTACATTGGAAATATTTTAAATATATTTAGTATACTAGAAGTATATTCAATTTATATTCACATAGAAATCCATTTCAAACTTTCAAAGGAGAAATCACTGAAGATAGCAGAATAGGTTCAATATATTGAAAAGGTTACACACACGGCAGCTGTTGGAATCCTGATTTATTCTATGGTTTATACCTGACCTGATATTTCTCAAGTAGTGGGAGATGTGAGCCTGTACATGGAAAAACCTGGAAATAAACATTAGGAATTTATGAAGTGGATACCAAGTTATATAAAGGAAATCAAGAAAGTAACTATATTATTTGGGAAAGGAAAGTCATTACAGGGGTATGCAGATGCTGAACATAGAGGTGATGTCAATACTAGGAGGAGTTCTATCGAGTATGTGATTACTTATGTAGGAACTATAATCAATTGGATATCTCAACTAAAGAAGGTGATGGAACTATCAACCACTAAGGAAAAATATATTACTATAACAAAAGATGAAAATGAGATGGTTTGGATGAATAAATTATTAGATGAGTTGGGTAGAAAGAGAGAGGAAAATGTATTGCATTGTGATAGTAAAAGTTCCATACATGTTACAAAGAACCCAATATTTCATGCCAGATGAAGCATATTTTTAAGTATCATTTTATAAGAGGATTAATACAGCATGAGTTGCTGACATTGTATAAGATTCATTGCACCAGAAATATGGCATGCATGCTGATGAAGCCAATGATGATAGATAATTTGATACATTGTTGTGAATTTACTGGTCTCCACTGATGAATAGAGTACGAGAGGAAGAATATGGGAGAACAATATGTGAGCACAGAAGGGAAAATAGTTTTTATTTTATAAATCCTTTGTATAAGATTGACGATTTGATGGGAAATTCACATCAATGAGTGAATAAGAGGAGGTTCTCAGATTAAGTAAGTTTTATAAGTTAGTATCATGAAATAAGGTCAATATTAAAGATTAGGATCTAAGTGAGTGATTGTTGGAATGGTGTATCTAGATCCTTTGGATGAAGTTGGGCCAACTACTAGTAGCCTATACTATACACTAGACCGCAACTCCCACTGTTTTACCTCCGTAGTGAGGTTGCTGGGGGTTATAGTAGGAAGCGTGCCCCTTCTTATGGGTTCGGGGGTCGAAAGCCCCTGAACCAAATTTTGCATGCAATATAGCAATGATGGCCATTATACCAGATCAGATCGATGATATAGTTAGGGTATTTTAGCAATATGTGATAATGGATTGTAGCAACACAAACTTATCATATTCATTATAGTAGGGTTTACAACCTACACTGATAGAGCATTGTAGATCATTATACTTTTTTACCACCACTATTGTATCATAATAGACTTATTGTGTAGGCATTGTTGCAATGTAGATTACTATTCACCATGTTTCTTTATGAGATATTTCAAGCTAAGGTTTTTAGTACTCTATGAAAAAACCTTGTAATCATGCTCTCAAGACATATTGAAATTTATTCCTCTATGTGGATGTAGGGATCATTCTCAAACCACATAAATCCCCATATATACGATATTTTTCTTGTTATTTTGGGTTTTCCCTTTTACTCTCATTTTTGGAATCATTCTTCATTATTACTCCCGAAATTTCCACATTATCACTAGCTAGCTAGTGGCCTTTTATAACCACCAATTAGTTTAGCTTTAATTATCCCACCTCCAAACACCTAACACCTCATTCTCAATATAATCTAAAACACTAGAAAGTGGTAAAAACAACATATAAGAGGGATAATACCTGAGGGTAAGCTAGGATGTTACAAAACTAAAACAAACTATGATATATTACAAATCAATATAAACATTAACACATTATGATAATATAATTAGAAAAATTACAAGAGTAAAATCTCAAGTAAATAAAAAGACAGTAATTAATTAAAATATTTTAAATATTACATATTATTGTTAATATTTTTAAAGAATGATTTTATGTGTTCTAATGCCAATTAATTGATGAAAATTTAATGGTTATAAGATAAATAATTTATGTGATGTGATTAAATTCAATTAATGTTAAAATGAGATATTTTTTTAAAGATCTATTATTAAAGAGTTTTTTATTTTTATATTAAATTAAATTGATAAATTTTAAATTATTATTTTAATAAAATGTTTCAATTTATACATTAATATATTAACACTCATTGGTAATTGATATGAAGTAATATTAAGAATACTTAAAGTATTAAAAGTCATTTTACTATAAAAGAAAATTTTTATTATATTTTTTGTTTTTATTTGAAATTTAAATTCCTAAATTTTAAAATTTAAATTTTAAAAAACTAAATTCGTTTTTGGAATCATCACATAAAGATTAACTTAGGGTGATTCTTTGGGTTTTTTTCTAGAAAAGTAGATTTTTAGTGAATAGTAAAATACAGTTTTTATGAATATAATAACTCTTTTGACATCATCATGATATAAATATGGATTAAAAGTTTATGAAATATTTTTATAAAAATTAAGAGATAAATATAATTATATTAAACTCAAAATATCATCTAAGTAATATAAATTAATTTTTATATCAAGATAAATATAAAAATATTTATTAATGTTGATGCATTTCTTACGCAACATTGATAAAGTCACATGAGTGTCTTTAAGATAATATTTAGAAGGGGATAAGTCAATAATTGAATTAAAAGATAAATATTATTAATCATAAATTATTTTTATGTATATCTATGAATTTTATAGTTATATAACAAGTTAATTATCCAAACATTTACACTGTGTCAACGCAACGCTTGTGTAACGAGAGGAAAATTCAAATAAATGGTTTTAAAAACATTTAAAGTGATAAGGTTTGAGTAAATCAGGGTTTATATATATATAAAATATAATTAATTATATAAATATGAATTTATGAATTTTTTATCATTTTAATATTTTTAATTTAAAATTACCAAAATAACCCTGAAAACAACTTTATGGTATTTAATGTTAAAAATGACTTATAATCATGAAATATCACAACAACTCATATATATATAGGTTTATGGGGGAAATATTATCCTACCCTTATCCATTGTAAAATTTTATCCATTTTGGATCCATTTGGCTTGAATATAACATTCCTTTTATATTAATATATATGTATTTTAAAAAATATCACTCCCCTTGATTATAAAAGGACCCATTCACCACCACTTAAAATACACACCTAAAATTAAAATTCCCCTTAATAATATAAAATATTTATTTATGTAATAACACTCTCCCATATTGGGTAGCTTCTGGTCCCTAAAGATCTCCCAAATTCCTTTAAAACCAAAAAATATTCCAAGAGGAGATATAATTTCTTATTTGTAAGTAATAATTTCCTATTCATTTATCTTCATCATACACATCATAAAAATTACAAATTATCTCTTTAATAACACTTAAATAATATCATTATTCTTTTTTAATGATGATATTATAATAAAATCACTTCATAATCATACTCATCCATTGATCATAACATGTTCTTGTTTGGTACAGTTTAACCACATATGTGAATGATGTTATAAATTTTTGTCACAGATAGTTTTAAAAACTAAATTATAGGTAATATATGATATTAATAAGTAAATATATTTTTTGGTTCTGGAATAGTAATATTAATATTTGACTCATTGTTAATATACAACCTTTTACTTGTTAAAAATTACCGAAACAACGTTATGGATTTCATCTTGGAGAACCATACCCAAAAATACCATGGAAGGAACTTAGAACTTAAAAAATAAGTATGAAACTTTTATTCCAGTGCCTTTACTATTCTGGAGATGACTAACTCATGAACATGGAATGATGACCAAAACTTTACATTGAAACTAACAAAGAACGATTAAAATCACTAACACTAATGATCAATATTAACTAAACATAAGTAATAACCATGTAACAAGTGAATATAAAAGATTAATATAAAAGATAATAATTATTAATAAGCTTATAAAATATATGGTTAATTAGTATATGATAATTTTACAGTAGGTTAAAGTGTGTCAGACCAAGAGGGAATCCACGTTAAGGGTTCTTTGCCTCAATTTCCATTCCTCGAGCTATATTTCAAATTACATAGCTATTATTATTCAAAGTGATGTACCTACTATCCATTGAATTATTTTATTAAAAAAATAATCATTTATTAATTTGATTTAAAAATCTATTTCATGACCTCTTTCCACGTGCTTTTCATGACCACATAAGGGGATTATTAACTCAATTTCCTTTCATCGAGTCATATCCTTCTATAATTGATTATGTTATTTTAAGATTTGATGAATTATAATCCCTAATTTTTTATATTTAATTTTCACATATTTTATGTGGATTCAAATTTATTTCACATATTCTCTTTTTTGATATATTCTTACTTCACATGTTACATTATTGGATAGGGTTTCCTTTCCATGTCTACACTCATTTAAAGTATTATCCTTCAGTTCTATAATTTCTCTTCTAAAACTAAAATTAAAGTCCTTAAATGATTAACTTACCATATTAATTTCATTTTTAATGAATTTATGGTCTCCTATACTTCCTTATGGATTTATATTTCATACCTTACTTGGTTCATAAGACTTTTCTTTCTAATATTACTTTGAATTTTAGATTTCCATGACTAAGTTTCAATTAAGAGAAATTGTATGAAATTTATCTATTAAAACCCATCTATTTTCTTCTCCATTTTTATTCTTGAGGTATACATATCTTTTTACCCTTTCACTCCCATTCAGTTCACAATTCAACCAAAAGGTTTCTTGAAAGTGGATCTAACCTTATCTCTTCTCTACAGTCGAGAATCTTTTTCCTCAATGTCTATATACTTTATATTATTTAAAAAATGTTCTTCTATATACTTCAATTATCACTTAAGATAACTCTATATTATTATTTTTACAAAATTTTAAAATAAAACTTCTTAACATTTTCCACATGAGTTATTTTTACTTTATTTACAAAAGTGTGAAAATAATCTCTTTATTTAATACTTTCTATATAAATTCATTTTTCAATTTTTATAAACATTTTTCTTAATGGATATTATTCATATTATTAAAGTTTTCACGATTTTACAATGCAATTAATATTCCCATTTTTTTAATTTTTCATTTTAAAAATAAAATTTAATGATTTAGAAGAATAAATAAATAGATTCCATTCCACATATACATATTTTTTATCTTCCACACCATAGTTATTATTTTAAATTAATTTTTTCAAGGATTCAATATTTGGGATTATTTTAAAATTGAGTTTTTCATTTTAATCTTTTCATCCCATTGAAAGGGATTTTTAAAGTGAATTAAAAGTTCATTTTTTACTATTAGGGATGTTAATTTGTCTATATGATTTTAGAGTATTTATATTTTATGTTTTGAACGTTAAATATTCCTCTTATTATTATTATTATTTTAAAATTTTTAATTATTTTTTAATGCCTCTCAATATTTTTATTTAATTATTATTATTTAATTATTTTTTTATTATTTTATTTTTGTATAAAACCAATTTCAAGTTTTTATATTTTTTTATAATATTTTTTTCTTATCCTTACATGAGTTTTCAAAGTCATTATTTACCCTTATGTAGCTTTTGAAAGCCATTCTTTACCTTTACGAAACTCAATTTTATCATTACATAAGTAAGATTGTACCCTTATATAGCGTCCCGACTTGGATGCCACTAAACTAATGCTCCAAGCTAGTGGGTTACAGGGCCTCAAGAACACCTCCCCATATTCCAGATGCTACCGACTAGCTGTGAGTGCCTATAGTGTGATAGTGGGGAGACTATACCCTCATACTTGAGTTAGAAACAATGGAAAATACCTAAGCATCATACACAATAGAAAGTAAACTGAGTGTGGAAGTATTAAAAAACTAAAATAGAACATTCTGTAATAATAAATAGAAAGATATAAATGCCCGAATAACTATGTCATACAATGAAACAATGGTCACCCACTAGGCCAACCATATAGATAAATAATTACAAAAGAAATTGATTGTAAAAGTATAAGGATATACTACTAAATATGAGCTAGACCACATACTCAGTCTCCAAACACTGTCAAACTACACCAGCCAAATCAGAACCACATAGGAAGCTCCACTCGATCATGCAATACTGGGCCTCATCCCTATCTACCATACATCTCATGCTCAACTTGAAAAGGAGACATAATATGTACACGTACACCGAGGTTCACATGTATGGGTGAGAAAGAATCTTAGTAGGTCACCCCAAAAAGAAACCTATAAATGAGCTAATATAAGTGCATGCAAAAGAAACTTATACACCTTACCAAGATACAACTAAAAGGTAAGTAAAACTAAAAATGAAACCACAGTCGAACATCAGGTCTGTAATCCCAATCAACTGGAAAAGTGCCACCATGTATTTCTATATCTATATACATATACATGTATAGTACCATACCTATACATATATACATAAATATTAATATTCATGAGTATGTGAATCAAACAACATTAAACCACATCAGCAGTTGATCCTTGGGTCCATAATCCTGATTTCCAGGACATCCCATGCAAGGGCATTTAGCTAGACGTTGTGGCACTCAATCCATGTAACATCAAGTTGATCTCTAGGTTCTTAATACTAATCGACATATACATGCTTCCTCCAACACCAAAAAATTCTTTGAGTAAGCTACATCACCATAGGGGGATACTCTTCCTACACTTGGGTCTACCCATACTTGCCTCCAATCACCAAAAAGGATACCGTATACCAATAGTCAATCCTATAAAGAAGGATACTATATTACAATGATCAATCTTGTAAAGAAGGATACCGCATATCGATGCTCAATCCTGTAAAGAAGGATACTGTATACTGACTGTTAATCCTGTAAATAAGTATTCTAGGGAGTACATCCAGACATCCTGTAAATGGTCACTGAGTTAGTCTCCATGATTCCCAAGCTTGTAAATATAGTCCAATGTCTAAGCCCTAGGTCTCGACCTGTAGGTAGTCATGACATTCAAAACTCAAATAATCCCTAAGGGTCTTACCCTTAGGCAATATGTAAAGAGATAACTCATCAGTGAGATGCCATGAAACACCCCTTGAGTCTCATAACTGATTCGGAAGATCATAATCATTCCGATCATAGGCCTATGAGATTGTAATCATATCCACTACTCAGAAGAGCATAATCTACCACGAGTCTTGGGTTTCCATGACTATATAAAGAGAACTCACCAGTGAGATGCCATGCTACACCCCTCGAGTCTCATAACTGATCCTAAAGAGTGTAATCATTCTGATCATAGGCCTAGGAGATCATAATCATCCCCACCATATACCATCAGGGATGCCATGCCGATATTTAGGAGAGCGTAATCATCCTCATAACTCATCATCAGAGACATCTTGACCTTATATCATAATCATAGTCCAAGGAGAGTGTAATCATCCCCACCACATATAACTAGCCAAAGAGTCTATCCAAGGCATTCCTACTACATGGAATCCAAGGATCAATCCAGACATACAAATAATCACGTAAGGCTCAAGATAATGATACCAGGAAACACCTATGGGCATACCAACAAAATATATATCACAATATATATATATATATATATATATTCAGGATCAACAACCAAGTCCTAGGTTGTACCTTTGGGTATACTAGTAAACATCATAAATAACATTTCTTAGAAGCTGGATCCCAGGTTAGCACATCTAGGCATCCCAAAAAGCAATAAAGATCCAACACAGAACATCCAGGCATCCCAAAAGAAAGAAAGGTGCCTCATGTCTGGCTCAAAAGCCACCAAATAGAAAGGACCTATAGTAACCATCACTGCACCAGTAATAACCATGTCAAAGCATAAAAAAAAAAGTGAGGGTGGCCTGAATGACCAAACCAGCACTCCATCTAGATCCCCGTGGGATTACCAGTCCAACACAGGTTCTAAGGTGACACACGCTACCATCTCTACCCAAACCTGACGTAATAGATCAGTGTTGGTCAAACAATTGGTCACCTGCTAGGTCCCTCAAGTAAAACATTGAGAGGAATCCTACTTGGGATCCTTGAAGGTAAACACAAGTGAAGTAATCATACTTAGTATCCTTAGCTGTAAAAGGTATAGAAGGAATCTTACATGGGATCCTCTAACAATAAGAAAATGGAGGAACCCTACAAGGGATCCTTGAAATTGAACATAGGTGAGAGATCCTAAAAGGGACTCCCTAGATCAAAATATATGAAAAGGCATCCCTCATGGGATCCTTAGTTACCAGAAAGAAGATAGAGGCATCCTACATGGGATCCTCGATAATAACTATTCCCACGGCCTATCAGGCCCTAAGGAAAAATCTCACAAGATAGACTTCCTCAAAGGAAAACCACAAAGGCATCATCCATAAGAGATATCTATCAGCACATCTCAGGACAAGTCTCAAACTAGGTTGGTTCGAACACCCAACCTATCATTCACGCCAAGTCTCTCTCTCAAGAGACAAATGAATTCAATTTTTGGAGAAATAACCCATATATATATATAGAAGCCTCAAAACACCCATCAGGACTCCTCAGAATGCTCCATGGGTTTTACCATCACAATATACACAAAAAAAAATACTAAAAATGGACTACTATTGGGTCTAATTCTGATTCTGAGGCAAGAAAACATGAAAAACCCTAAAAGGGTTGAAAATGGATAGTACACAACATGTCACCCTCGATACAGGGCATGTAATATCAATGTACCACATGGGCGTGTACTCTCACCAGACTAGGTGTGTAAAAGCCCAAGGTACACTGCGTGTAAGGTGGGTACATGACATGTAACCAACACGGGTACATGATCGTGTCCCTCAGCTGGCTTGTCTGGATACTTGGCTAGGATGTGTACTTTTACATGGCGTGCTACCTAAAGAGGGTCTGTCTGTGTAATCTACACAGCCATGTACCCCTACACAGGTTCACTTGGCTGGGTACTCGACTACACAACTGAGTACCAGTAAACAGTGTGTACACCATTGTACATGGATTGTACTCCCAAAAATTCATCTTCCCCAAATGGTAAGGACACATGGTGTGTCTCCCTAGAATACATGTCGTGTAGCCTAGTTTTTCCGAACAAAAACGCCTTAGACCACCTGAATACCCTATTTTCATTCCCAAATCAACAGATCCATCCACTAGAGGCCTCATACAAGAATAAAAGAGATTTAAATTTATAAAAAGAAAAATCTATAGGGATATATTGAAAAAACATAAATGGGACTACCTTTGGGTGGAAACTGCCAAAGGTTCGCTTGATTTTGTGGTCCACAGCCACCACACATCGATCTAGCGCGTCGAAGGCTTCGTGACAATATCTCTATTCCCTTACCTCTATCTATTTCTAAATCTCCCTATTTTATCTCTAGATCAAGTGTCATAGGAGGAGACACATGAGGTTCCCATGAGAAGGAGGAAGGAAAATAAAGAAAAGAAAAGGAAAGAAAGAAAAATAAGAAATAAAAAGAAAAGAAAAAGGGGGCCTGGCCCAGCCTCAACACCCAAATCAAGTTTATTCCACGTCTAGGATAAACTCCCCATTCTATAATCAATGACAAAGAAAAAATCTCAATCTAATGCTCCATTCAAAAGATATCACCAAAAAAACCAGTGTGAACAATTTAATATTTAATTTATTAAATATTAAATATTAATTATTCCGCTAAAATTCAAACGACTCAGATTTCTACCAAACTTCTATACTAGGGTAAACACCCTATTCTTAGACCAATGAAGTGGTCATAAAAATTATCTGAGGTCATATGCTGGGTGAAATTACTATTTCACCCCTTTACAAGCATCTGCTAGTAAAAATTCAAATTCATGCTCAAAACTACAGTTTGGAAAAACATGGGTCCTTATAAACTCTCCACCATAAGCCTTCTCATCCCCAAGAAGTTGGGTGAAAATACAAGAATCCATGATCTTAACCTAACCATATGTAAAACTAAGCTATCTTGACTATACAAAGACCAACCTTATAATATCAACAACTGCCTTCTACACAGAAGACATTTAACTATAGCTGATCTAGTACTCCCCACCCTAGAAATACCCTTATCGTCATCTCAAAAGAAACCTACAAACCCAATGATCCATAGAAAACACCAAAGTTCAACTGAAAATGAGGGTCACTACCCTCAATGGCTAATGGTGCACTCCCTACCATAAGGCTTACCTTACACTGCTCCTCGAGTGCAACCTCAATAGGTTTCTACCACCAACAGGTAAGAACATTTAGAAATAAAAAGAGCTCAATATAGGGAAAAATCTATATCAACATACTCAAGATGAATCAAGATAGAGAATGATCATATTTAATAGGATTACACTACGATTCCACCAAGGGAATGTATAGATCCCTCCAAACCACTTTCACATCCTGTCAAAAACTAACCAGGATTCATCCACTGGTCAATCATCTCATAGTACCCAATTAATTTCACGATGTCACCACTACCATAGAGGGACACTCTAGCACAACTTCTAGGATCCAATCCCACAATAATTCTAGGAACATCGGTCCTTGGCTCGTACCCGCCTACTAACCAATTTAGATTAAAATGATACCATGTGAAACCAACATGTATCTTTATCACCCGACTCGTACTCTAGTGAGTCATCCATTACAAATATACACTGACCATACTATATGACACATCAGTTTTTAAAGCTAGAAGCTCCCTTGTAATTCCTCTTCAAGATCATGCACCTCACATGTGCCATGATTTTTTTCATGATCAACCATCACTCGACGTCATTCCAGTACTGAGCTTCTACCCATGCTCTGAATACATTAGCAACAACAGAAACACTGGTCTACCAGGCTAAAAACCCGAACAGTCCCACCCGTCGAAGCCAGTCTCGAAAAACAAGTACCCAAGGTGCTTCATCATAAGTTGAAGGCATCAACATGCCTATAACACAAAAATCAAGCACCCATCATGCCTTGATCTTAAAACGAGCGTACAACAAGGTTCACTACCCAAAAATGAATATGAAAAAATAGGGTCCAACCTATCACACATAGGTCTCCCTCAAATAAAATAAACATTGACCTATAAGGGTCTAAATCTAAACCAAGGGCCTATAGGTCTCCCACCTAGCCCTACAGAACAAGCCTTACAATTGGTTCACAAGGTCTAACCACCTAACCCAAAAGATCAAAATACCTAAAAAGTATGTAAAGATAAAAATGACCGACAAGGGTCAAAGCTGAAAATATAGCCTACAAGGTCATGATCCTCACTGAGCATCCTAAAAAATAACTACTCCAAGGAGGCCATGATACCAACACAGAAGAGAAATTGAACTAAAAATCATGAGATATCTGTATACGACAATACCCCATGGAGGTTTGGTTCACAAGAAAATTCACAGTATTCATCAGCATCATACTAAAAAATATGACCAGACAACCATAGAACTAAGAAACAACACCCAACAAGGGGTATAACAGAAAGGAATCAAGTTCCATATCGACCTACTAGGGTTACTACAAAGGATTGAGTCACTAACCTCACAAAAAAAAATCTCAATGTAGATCCAAATAAACTGCCATAAGAATGAAATATAGATGTAAGTAGTCCCAACTGAATATGACTAAATCTTCAGTAAAATCACATAGTAGAAGGCCTATATGATTTTAATCATATGTGCCAAATATGATGCATAAGATGCCTCTTTCCCTTGTTTTCCAAGAGTCAAAATCCATCCCTGGCCTCTTTTCAATGGTCAAGATCCATAGATCTATAGTAAATCACAACATCCACACAACATGTGTGTCTCTTAAGGAAAAAATCATATAAAAATATAACATCAAAGATCAGAACAATAATCCCAACCCCTAGAAACTAGGACTTCTTACTAGAACAAGTGTTCTCGATGCACCAATCTGATATCCATCACAGGTTCTGAAAAATTCCTAATAATCATGTCTACCATATCCCAAACAGTAAAGGCTAGGGAAATAATAACTCTAATACCACTTTGTAATGTACTAACTTGGATGCCACTAAACTGATGCTTCGAGTCAGGGGGTCATAAGGCCTCAAGAATTCCTCCCCGTATGTAAGTGGCTACTGATTTGAAGTGAGGTCCTAGGGGTGTGATAGTGGGGAGACTATACCCTCATATCAGAGTAAGAAAAATAGAAAATAACCAATTATCACACACAATGGAAAGTAAATAGAGTGCGGAAGAAATTAAAAATTAAAATAGAACATGCCGTAATAATAAATGAATAGCTGTAAAAGCATGAACAACTATGTCATACAATGCAACACTGGTCACCCAATGGGATAACCACACAGATAAAAGAGTACAAAAGAATATGAAAGTAAAATTATAGTTCTCTACAACTAATTCTATGCCAAACCACATACCCAGTCTCCAGACACTTTCAAACTACACCGGCCCAATTAGAACCACATGAGCAGCTCCGCTCTATCATGTAACACTGGTCCTCATCCCTATCTACCATGAAACTCATGCTCAAACTAAAAAGAAGACATAATATCTACATATACACTAATGCACACATGCATGGGTGAGAAATAATCTTAGTATTCCACCCCAACAAGCAACCTATACATATGCTTCTATAAGTGGATGGAAAATCAACTAATAATCCTCACCAAGACACAACTAAAAGGTAAGTAAAACTAAACACGAAGCCACAGTCGAACCTGGAGTCCATAATCCCGGTCAACTGGGAACGTTCTACCATGGATTTCCATATCTATATACATATACATGTATATTCCCATACCTATACATATATACATAAAAATGAATATCCATGAGTATGTGAATCAAACAACATGAAACCACATCAACAATCGATCCTTAGGTCTATAATCCCGATCACCTGAACATCCTATAAAAAGGAATTGAGTTGAACATCGTGTCACTCAAGCCATGTAACATCAATTTGATCTTTGGGTCCATAATCCCAATTGACATATACTTGATTCAGCCAATGCTGGAAAAGTCTTTGAGTAAGCTACGTCACCATAGGGGGATACTCATCCTACACATGGGTTCACCTGTACTTGCCTCCAATCACCAAAAAGGATACCATATACCGATGATAAATATTGTAAAGAAGGATAATGTATACTGAAATAAATCCTATAAAGAAGGATAACATATACCTATGATCAATCCTGTAAAAAAGGATACCATATAACGATGGTAAATCCTATAAAGAAGGATTCTAAGGAGTACATTCGGACATCCTGTAAAAGGCCACTGAGTCAGTCGCCATGCTTCCCAGGATTGTAAATCTAGTCCAATGTCTAAGCCTTAGGTATCGATCTGTAGGTGGTCATGACATTCAGAACTCAAATAACCCCTAAGGGACTTACCCTCAGGTGATTTGTAAGGATAGAACTTATCAATGAGATTCCATGAAACACCCCTAGAGTCTTGTAACTGATCTGTAAGAGCGTAATAATTATGATCATAGGTCAAGGATATTGTAATAATCTTCACCACTTGGGAGAGAATAATCTACCATGAGTATTGGGTCTCCATGCTTGTATAAAGATAACTCACTGGTGAGACACCATGCTGCACCCCTTGAGTATCGTAACTGATTAAAAAGAGCATAATCATTTCGATAATATGACGGGGATATCATAATCATCCCCAACACATACCATCAGGGACACTATACCCTTATCAAGGTGAGTGTAATCATCCTAATCAATTATCATCAGGGAAATCATGCCCATATATCATAATCATAGACCGAGGAGAGCATAATCATCCCCACCACATATAACTAGATGATGAATCCATCCAAGGCATTCCTACTATAGGGAATCCAAGTATCACTCAAGGAATACAAATCAACATGTAAGACTCAAGAGTTAAATACCAGGAAAAAACTCAGGATATCCTAACAAAATATATATCACAATATATATATATATATATATATAGGCTCAACAACCAAGTCCTAGGTAGTACCTTTGGGTATACTAGTAAACATCAGAAATAACATGGATTAAAAGCCGGATCCCAGGTATGCATGTATGGGAATACAAATAAGAAATATGGATCTCAGGTAGAATATCTGGGCATCTCAAAATAATGAAAGGCACCTCACATCTGACTCGACATCCACCAACCAGGAAGCACCTCTAGTAACCATCGCTGTACCAATAATAACCATTTCAAAGCATAAATAAATGAGTGAGGGTGGCATGAATGACCAAACCAACACTCTATCCATAGACCCATGGGATTACCAGTTTATCATGGGTTCTAAGGTGACACCCGCTACCATCTCTACCCAAACTCGATGTAATAGCTTAGGGTTGGTCAAACAATAGGGCACCCGCTGGGCCCCTCAATTCAAACACTGAGTGGAATACTACTCGTGATCCTTGAAGGTAAACATGAGAAAAGGAATCCCACTTGGGATCCTTAGCTATAAAATGTAAAGGAGGAATCCTACATGGGATCCCAGAATGACAAGAAAATGGAGGCATCCTACAAGGGATTCTCAAAACGACACATAGGTAAGGGATCCTACAAGGGAATCCCTAGATCAACATATAAGAAAAGGAATACCTTAGGGGATCATTGGTAACCAGAAAGAAGATAGAGGCATCCTATATGGGATCCTCAATAACAACTATTCTCATGGCCTCTCAGGCTAGAAGGGCACATCTCACAAGAGAGATGTACTCAAAGGAAAACCAAAAAGGCATATTCCGTAAGAGATATCTATAATCTCATCTCAGAACAAAGTATCAAACTTGGTTGGTCCAAACACCCAACCTATCATTCATGTGAATTATCTCTCTCCATGGACAACTAAATTCAATTTCTGTAGGAAGAACTTCTACATATATATATAAGCCTCAAAACACCCATTAGGATTCCTCTGAATGCTCCTTGGGTTTCACTATCATGATCTATGAAAAAAACTACTCAAAATGGACTAATCTTGGGGTAAAATTATGACTTTGGGGTAAGAAAACATGAAAAACCCTAAAAGGGTTGAAAAGGGGAAGTACACAGTGTGTCACCCTTGGTACACAACGTGTACTCCAAACTTTCCACATGGGCGTGTACTCCCTTTGGCCTAGGTGTGTAAAATCCCCAAGTACACAATGTGTAAGGTGGGTACAGGACATGTACCCAACATGGGGTATATTCCTGTGTCCCTCAACTGGCCTAGATAAATACTTGGTCATGCCCTGTACTTTTACACGATGTGCTACCCACATGGGTTCTGGCCGTGTACTCTACATGGACATGTACTCCTACATGGGTTCTCCTAGATGGGTTCTTGGCTACACGAACGAGTACCAGTACATGGTGTGTACACCCCTATACACAACATGTACTCCCAAAACTTCATCTTCCATGAACGGTAAGAACACATGGAATTTCACCCTGGACTACATGCTGTGTAGCCTAGTTTTCCCAAATGGAAACCCCTCAGATCACTCGAATCCCCCATTTTCATTCCCAAATCAATAGATCTGGCCACTAGGGGCCTCATAAAACCATAACAAGGATTTTAAATTTATAAAACAACAAATATACAGGGATCTATGGTGAAAACATAAACAGGCCTACCTTCAATCAGAAACTGCTGAAGCTTCGCTTGATTCCATAATCCACAACCGTCGTACGTCAATCCAATGCATCAAAGGCCTCACAATGGTACCTCTATTCCCTTCAATCTCTATATATTTCTCCCTCTACCTATTTTATATCTCAGTAAAGTGACATAGGAGGATCCAAAAGAGGCATCCATGATAAGGATGAAGGAAAATAAATAAAAGAAAAGGAAAGAAAGAAAAAGAAGAAAGAAAAAGAAAAGAAAAAGGGGGCTCGTCCCAGCCCTGACACCCAACTCGAGTTTATATATCACCTAGGCTAAAATCCCCATTATAGACTCAATAGTGAAGACATATTCTAAATACTATTATTTGTTCAAAATATATTTCCAAACGAACTAGCGTGAACAATTTAATATTTAATTTATTAAATATTAAATATTAAATATCAATTATTCCACTAAAAATCAAATGGATTGGGTTTCTACCAAACTCCCATCCCAAGGTAAAAACCCTATTTTGGGACCAAAGGAGTGGTCAAAAAAATTATTCGAGGTCATATACTAGGGTAAAATTACCATTTTACCCCTTTACAATCATATACCAGTAAACATTCAAATTTATACTCAAAACTATAGTCCAGAAAAACATAGGTCCTTATACCTTACACAGCCTCGACATTTTATTCTTTATCCTCACACAAATATAAATTACCCTCATGCATGATTTATAAATATTTAGTTACCTTTACACATGCTTTTTAAATTTTATTTTGCCCTTACATATCTTTTATTTTACCTTTATATAATCCTTTATAAAATCTTTCTATTCTTATGCAAGGTATTCTTTACCCTAATGCAATATATGTAAAATCCTTTATAACTTTATGTAACTGGATTATACCTTGAAACAAGATATAAATTTATTTATTTAACTTTAAGTAGGGTTATATATACCCTTATGTAGTTCTTAGAGACCTTATTCATGGCATATAAACTCATTTATACCTTTATATAACTTTCATGCTACCCTTATACATGTTTCAGTTACCCTTATATGAGTTCCTAGCCAACTTTACACGGCGGTTACAAAGCTTGTTTACACTTATGAAATTTCTTATCATCCTTATGAAAGCTATACAATTTAGTACTTAACTTTATATAGGTTATAGAAAATTATTCTTACTTTTACGTAGAATGAATTTTATGTGAAAATTACTTTTATGCAAACTCTTTTTTTCACAGATTACTCTGTTTCACATTTTTCTTGATATATTGAATTGTTACATGTTCATAATAAGTGTTTAAACTATTTTAATCAATATATAAATTCATATTAATTATATATAACTAATGAGAAGTGTTTTTAAAGTGTTTAAAAATATTTACATAAAGATAAAATATGTTATTCTTTTCCCATATGAACTTACAACATGGAACTCAAAATATTCAATTTTATTACTTTGAGTTATTTTAATTGTTTTTAATGTTTCTAAATTCATATTTTATGTTAATAAATTTATTCAAACTTATTTTATAGTATTTAATGAAGTATTTATCATTTTTGAAATTATTTATATCCATATGCATATGTTATTCAAGTTTTTAAATTTTGAATTTTAAAGAATTTTGTTCTGTGATTATCATGAGATTTTAATTGAATAATTATTTTAGAAGTATTTTACTATTATGATAATTATTTCAAATTATTTTGAATTATTATTCATGTTTTTTAATATTAAACAAGAGTTGGGTAATAATTTTGAAATGATAATAACCTTATCTCACTCTATAATAATTATGTAACTATCTTTTGAATTTAAATTGTCAAACCGTTTGACTATGTTAAGTTTCTTTTTTTATTTAAGGATTTAAAGAAGTTCCTAAAAGTTGAATAAAAGATAGAAAAATATTGAAACAATAGTTATTTTACATGAGCATACTTATTTTCAAGTGATACCATTTTAAAAATTACTTTGGTGTGATACCATGCACTGTTGTGAAAGTTTGAGATCTGGTGAAAATAATTATCTCATTTGATGGATGATCTATCCAGGAATGAACTTAAACTAATTAAACTTCTACTAACTTTATTATAATAGATGATCCAATACTCAAGAAATAGTACCCATTTCTTCTTTTTCTCTATCTATTTCATCCCTATGACTTATATATACAACACTTCTTCCTATATCTAACATGTGGTTTTACTTTATGTTTATGATTTTACACAAAAAATCATTTTATTTATTTATGTTTTGACTCCCAAATTCTAAATTAAATATTATTTGGGTTGTGACTCCCACTGTCTAAATCTAGTGTTGTAATTGGTTTGTGACTCCTCACATAATAAGTCAAGTGTCTCGGTTATACTTCCACCGGAAAAGTAGGTTATAATTGGGTTATGATTCCCCTTCAAAATTAAGTATAGTGCATAACTTATCTCCCACTGAGTAGAGAGGTATAATAATAAACTAGGTCCACTTTAGACTGAACTACTATAAAAATCCCCATGTTATTTATTTTATTTTTCTATTTCTAATTAACTTTGATAATTAATTTTTATAGTTAATCAATATCTTAAATTTTTTGAGTGTGGTCTATTCATACCCCCTATACCATCTGCTACCACCATATATGACCTAAAAATTGGTATTAAAGGTTGAACATTTTAGGATTTTTTAGTGTAGAACTGTTATTATTTTAATATTACAACCTTTTCCTAGACCTCACAGTATAAGGAAAAGATCTATAAGATGGAAGGAATGAATGTATATGATGGATGAATTCCTTAGAAACCACCTCAGTTTTATGGAAATGACTATGATTATCAAAAATATAGAATGGAGTCATACCTCAAGTAGATAATCATTAAACACTGGTTGATTATGGAAGAACTATACAAACTACTAGAAGATAACCCATATACTCTTATAAGAAACAATGTTGCTAAATATGTTTTGAATTATAAAGTAGTAAATATTTTATATTATTATATTAAAAGAAGTGTTTTTAGTAATATATCTGTATGTGATATAGCTCATTATATCTATAAGATTCTATAAGTTACTTACCTTGGATCAGATAAGATGATCAGAATCAAACTTGGAATGATTCAAGAAGAGTACCAAGATTTTCAATATGGTAGAAGATAGAAGAATCAATTAAATGTTCCACAAATTAATAAGAATTATGAATAAAATTAATTCCCTTGGAGAAAATTTTGATAACTCTATACTTTTTGAAAGAGTCTTAATAGATCTACCCAAAAAATGAAATTTAAATAAGGTTGTGATCAATGAAAGTAATAATTTCAAATAATACACATTGGATGAAATCATCTGACCGGTTCTTCAATATGAACTTGAGTTAAAGAATACTGCAGAAGAAGATACTTTAAAGAATAAAGGTATTACTTTCAAATAACATAAAAATGTTATTTATAAAGCTTCTGAATCTGAGGAACAAGAAAGTGACAAAGGAAAACTTAAAAATATAAGAAAAATTATTTATAATTTGACAATTAAGAATAAAAATTTTAAGAATAGACCAAGAAAAGATCAAAATAATGATAAAAAAGAAAGAAGAGTGCTATATACAAACCAGATGTAACCTGCTATGAATGTAGAAAGAAGGGACATATAAAACTAGATTGTCAAAAGTTAAAGAAATAAAGGAGACATAATAAATAAAATAAATAATTGAAACATTCTTATCATTATGGATGGAGTGTCACCAAATAATATGATTAAAGTGATGAATCTATAAGTGAGAAAGATCCATCCAACCTTTGTTTGATGATTGAAAATAGAAATTATGTATGTAATGATTATGATTATAGTTATTATTTTGATAGCTATGGTTATAAATTTGATGAGTTGTATGAAGAAAATGAAAAACTTTCAAAATATGTTTTAATATTTATAGAGTTGTATAAAGAATTGAAAAAATAAAATAATATCCTTATCAAAAAAATAATGAAATTAAATATGGATAATGATAATATTAAGGAAGAAATAATAAATTCTACTTCATGTTCTAAATGTAATATTTATGATGATTTTGAGTCTATTCCAAAGGAGAATTAAAATCTTAGAAAGGAAGTTGTTAGACTAAAAGAAACATTATCTAGTTTTTCTCAAGTAAAGGAAAAAACATTAAAATATGGCGGATATGATGAAAATTAATAAAGATAAAACTATTTTTGGTTATAATCTACATATTCATAAGTTTTACAAAAGTAATTTTTTTTAAATTTCTATTAGAATGGTTTCTTTTGTTACATGATTTAAATAATACATGCAAGAACATTATGGTAATGAACGTTCTATTAGATTTACTAGATCACCTGGATATACTAGGGATTTTATTTAAAAATATAAATATATTATAATACCTTAAAATAAATGTTTTAAATCTATTTTGGTACCTAAGAATTTGATTACTAACCTAGTTAGACCCAAAATAGCACGAGTATCAAAATTATTCTCTATATAATTCTTCATTTTAGGATATCCAATATCAAGGATAAATGGTACATGGAAAAGAGTTATTCTTGACACATGATTAGTGACCTATTGAATTTTCTCACCTGCACCAAATACGATGGATGATCTATTATTTTTGGAGATAACTATAGAGGAAAATTTGAAGGCTTCAATGAAGTAGTCATTTCTAATGTTTTTTTTAATTTCTAAAGTTTTATGTGTTGAAGGTTTGAAACATAATATATTTATCATCTCACAAATTTATGATGATGGCATGTATATTAAATTTAAAGATAATAAATGTTTCATTTTTAAAAATTAAAATGGTATATTTTATGTTAATAAAAATAATAATATTTATTTTATTAATTTATTTGATCTATAAAATCAAGATGTTAAGTGTCTCAATGATATAGAAATAGAATATGTTATATAAAATAGAAGGCATGGACATGATCATTTCTGAATGATATAAAAATTATCCAAGTTTGGACACGTTATATATTCACCCAATGTAAAGGTAAGAAAATATTTTATTTGTGATTCATGCTCAAAATGTAAGCAACATAAATAATATTTCAAATATATCAATCATGTTTCTGCTTATATACCTCTTGAATTATTGCATCTTGATTTATTTGGTTTAATGGAAACTGCTAGTTTAGGTGGTAAAAACATGTTTTTGTCATTTTTAATGATTTCAGTAGATTTACATGGGTTTATTTTATGTCTCATAATCATGAAACCTTAGCTAGATTTATTGATTTTTATAATCTAGTTAAAAATATAAAAGGTTTTTTTAATTATATCTATTAAAAGTGATACAGGAGGTGAATTTTTTAATCTTCATTTTAAAAAATTTTGTGAAGAAAATGGTTATGCTCATAATATTTCTACTCCTAGAACACCACAAAAAAATTGTGTTGTAGAATAGAAAAATAGAACTATTTAAGAAATGGATCAAACTATGCTTAGTTAATATAGTTTACCCAAGTATTTTTGGGTCGAATCTGATAATACTTATTATTATGTTTTAAATAGAGTTTATATTATATATTTTTTAAATAAAACCTCTTATTAATTATTTAATAGTATAAAACCAAAGTTTGGTTATTTTGAAGTTTTAAGTTGTAAAGTTTTTATATTAAATAAAAAATATAAATTAGATAAATTTGATGCTAAAAGTGTTGGAGGTATTTTTCTTGGTTATTATTATAACAATAAATCTTATTGATTTTATAATAATAATACCATGGCTATTGAATAATCTGGGCATAAAAAGTTTGATGAATCTTGTGATGTTCAGAAATCTATTTTGGAAAATATTGAAGATGATTTCAGAAATTTTAAATTCAGAAAAGAAAAATATCTAAATAATGTATCTATTAAGGGGGGGTGGGGGGAGATGATTCTCAATATAATCCAAGATCTTGTAGGATTCATAAGGATTATCCTATTGAAAATGTGATTGGTAATGTTGGTTCTGGTATAAAAATTAGAATATTTGCTTTAAAATCCTTTGAAAATTCTACTTTTGTTTTTTATTGTGTTCCTAATGATGTTTTAGATTCTTTGAATGATGATAATTGTATTATTTATATAAAAGATAAAATTAATCAGTTTTCTAGAAATAAATTTTGAACTTTAGTTGATTCTCTTTTAGATAATCATGTTATTAGAACTAAATTGTTTTTTAGAAACAAAATAGAAAAATTTGGTCAAATTGTTAATAATAAATCTAGACTTATTTCATGAGGTTATTATCAATAAGAAGGTATATATTTTGATAAATATTTTGTGTATATTTTTTATATTGAATCAATGAAAATTTTATTAGATTTTACGTCTTTTAATGGTTTCAAGTCATTTTAAATGAATATTAAAAGTTCATTTTTAAATGGTTTCATTTATAAAGAAGTTTATGTTTCTCAACCCTTTTATTTTGAAAATTAAATATTTTCTAATCATGTATTTAAATTATTAAAATATTTATATGGTATTAAACAAGCACCTCATGCTTGGTATGATTGAATCAATTTGTTTTTGTTGAAAAAGTATTTTAATCAAGGTAAAATACTCCCTACTTTGTTTATCAAAATAATTTCAAATGATATTTTGATTATTCAAATAAATGTTATCAATATTGTTTTTAGATCTTCAAATGATTTTATTTGGAAATAATTTTCCAATTTTATGGCTAGTAAATTTGGTACGAGTCTTATAGGTGAAATAAAATTCTTTTTAGGTCATAAAATTAATCAAATAAATGATGGTATTTTCTTGAATGAATCTAAATATGCTTAATATTTGTTTAATAATTTTGGTATTGATTCTTGAAATTTTTTAAAACCCCTAGAGGTATTAATTTTTAATTATATTATATCTATTTACTCCAAATTATTTAGAGGAATGATTGTAAGTTTGATATATTTAAATGCTTATAGACCTAGTAGAATTTTAAATATTTGTTTATGTGTTAGATTTCAATATGATCCTAAGGAATCTCAATTAAAGGATATTAAACATATTATTATAAATGTTAAATTAATTATTAATTATTAATTATTTTATTCTATAAAAATTTATTTTGATTTAATTAGCTACCTTGACTTTGATTTTGGAGGATGCAAACTTGATAGAAAAAGTACATTAGGTATGTGTCATTTTCTTAGTAAAAATTTAGTTTCTTGGAGTTTAATGAAACAAAATTATATTGCTTCATCTACTACTGAGAATGAATATATTTCTACTACATCATGTTTTTCTCAATCAATATGGTTTATTCAAAATTTATTTGGTTTTGGTTTTTATTTTGAAAAGATACCTATTTATTATGATAATTCATCTACTATTTCTATTTCAAAAAACCCTTTACAACATTCTTGAACTAAGTACATTGACATGATATTTCATTTTATTTTTATATTATGTTAATAAAGGATATATTATTTTAGAATATGTTTCAATTGAACCATTGTATTTTTCTAGATTTAAGAAAATATAATTTGAACTTGGAATGTTAGAAATTTAGTTTAAAAATACTATTTTATTTTTCATTTATGGATGGGGGGATTCAATTTATAATTTAAATCTTTTCTATATTTATTTTTGAGAAATTTTAAAATGAGAGAGAATTTTTGAAAAAATTTGTTTGGTTTTGTAATTTCTAAAAAGGGGATATTGTTAGATTTGGGAGTTTTTTTTGGCTAGTTTTGGAGCATTTATATTTTATGTTTTAGATATTACAAATGCCACTCAATTTTTTTTAATTTTTATTTTTTAATTATTTTAACACTTCTTAATATTTTTATTTAATTATATTATTATTAATTTTATTTATCTTTTATTTTATTTATTCTTTAATTATTAATTTTTTGTATAAAACTAAATTTAAGTTTTTATATATTTTTTCTTTTTTTTTCTCTCACCCTTATGTGAGTTTTAAAAGTAATTATTTACCCTTATGTGAGTTTTAAAATTCATTCTTTATCCTTACATAACTTTTGAAAGTCATTATTTTGCTTTATGCAACTTAATTTTACCCTTATGCAAGTATGATTGTACCCTTAAGTAGCATTTATATTTCATTCTTTACCCTTACACATGCTTTATAAATACTTAGTTACCTTTATTCATGATTTTTAAATTCTATTTTAGCCTTATGTATATTTTGTTTTAACTTTACACAAGCCTTTATAAAATATTTATACTCTCACACAAGGTATGATTTACCCTTACTCAATACATGTAAACTCTTTTATACCTTCACGTAATTGGATTCTACCCTTACACAAGCTATAAAAATTTGGTTTTACCTTTACATGGTGTTATATATAACCTTACATAGTGCTTAGTGACCCTTATAAATGGTATATAATCTTGTTTATAACCTTATATAACATTCATTCCACCCTTACGCATGTTTCAGTTAGCTGTACATGAGTTCCTAGCTACCTTTTCATAATAGTTAGAAAGCATGTTTACCCTTCCAAAATTTCTTGTTACCCCTAGTAAAAATATAAAATTTTGTCCTTAAATTTATTTAGGTTATAAAAAATTATTCTTAACCTTAAATAAAATGACTTTTATGTGAAAATTACCTTTATGAAAACCTAGTTTTTCCCAGATTACTTAGTTTCACGTTTTTCTTGATATATTGAATTACTGTATGTTCATAATAAGTTTTTAAATTGTTTTAATAAGTCTATAAATTCATATTAATTAACAAAACCTATGTGTAGCGTTTTTACAATATTTTAAACAAATTTACCTAAATATCAAACATATTATTATTTTCTTATATGAACTTATAGTATGGAACTCAAAATATTTAATTTTATCATTTTGAGTTGTTTAGTTTTTTTAATGGTTCTAAATTCATATTAGACAATAATAAATTTATTCAAATGTTTTTATAGTAATTAATTCTTTATTACTAATTTTTTAAATTCTTTATATTTATATGCATATATTCTATAAGTTTTTAAAATTTGAATTTTAAAGAATGTTTTTGTGTGATTATCATGGTATTTTTATTGACCTATTATTTTGGAAGTGTTTTACTATTTTAATAAATATTTGAAATTAGTTTGAATTACTCTTCATGGTTTTGAATATTGGATGAAAATTAGGTGATGAGTTTGCACTGATAATATCTTTTTTTCTATATCTCTTTGATAATTCTATAACTATATTTTTAATTCGAATTGTCTAAACTTTGGCTTGATTGTGTTAAGTTTCTTTTTTTATTTATGTAATTAGAGTAGTGATTCAAAGGTTAGTGCATGATACAAAAATAATGAAACAATACTTATTCAATGTGAGAATACATACTTTCAAGCGATACTTTGAAAAAAGTGCCATGGTGTGATACTATGAACTCCTATGCATGTTTGTGATCCTGTAAAAAAAATTATATCATATGCAAGATGATATCTCAAGGAATTTAGGTAAACTAATTAAACTTCTATTACCTTTACGAGACTGACTGGTCCAATACTCAAGAACCAATACCTATTGCTCTTATTTATCCATCAATTTAATCCTAATGTCTTGTGTGTGAAATTATCCTTCCTATATCTCACACATGAATTTCAATTTCTATTTATGATTTTACATTAGAAATAATTTTATTTCTTTAGTTTATGACTACTGGATTCTAAAGTCAGGACTTTTCATGTTGTGACTCCCACTGTTTAAATTCAGTGTTGTAATGGAGTTGCGATTCCCCATAAAAAAGTTAAGTTACTTGGTTATACTTCCAAAAATGGCTGTAATTTGGTTATGATTCCCCTTTAAAAATAATTATAGTGAAAAACATATCTCTCATCAAGTGGAGAGTTATAAATTAGACCTGGTCCACTTTAGACCAAACCACTATAAAAATACCTACGTTCTTTCTTTTATTTTTCCATTGATAATTAAATTTTATAATTAACTTTTTTAATTAACATTGATAATTAATTTAGATAATTAGTCAATATCTTAATTTTTTTAAAAATGGACTATTCATACCTCCTCTAGACCATCTTCTCTCACCACATTCAACCTAATATTTACACCCATGTTACAAAAGCTTTATGAAAATTATTTATATAATTTCACTTCCATTTTCCTCTAAAAATATGATAAGTCTATCACCTTTAGAGTTATATTTCATGTATCATCATCTAAATCCTATTAAGGTGTTTTTTATTTTAGTATATTTAACTTACAATATCAAGTGATACATTCTTTATATATTCTTATGTGATCCCATCCCAAAGTTCTAAGTAACCCATATTCTTATAAAAGTTTTTTTCATCTATGTCAAAATACCTTAATGTATATCATGCTTCATTAGAGATATGATCCAATGATTTAATCCATATTATTTCTCTAAATTTAACATGATTAGTCATTTTTAAAATCATCATGAAAATAATTTATTTCTCAGGTTACTTAGGATTTGATGAAGTTATGCATGTTTTCTTAAGTGACATAAATATACATATGCATATTATGATGTGATGGATGGGCACAAAATTATATAACCCCATTGCATTGGGTAATTTTTTATGTCTCTTGAGATGATTTGTAAGGCACTAATGAGTAAACCCAATCCACCATAGGATTGTGTCCACTATGTTAGGTTGTCTTGTTAGTGAGCCTTGACTTATGATTATGATTACATGCTTTATGTTGTTTCCATATTCTTATAATTCCATGATCATATAATACATACTTATTTATGATGAAATCCTTATATTATGATCCATAAATTATGATCCATGTTTTATTGTGTATTATTTACTTATGATGTATTCATGTACCTTGATTATCTTCTCATACCCAAATTTTTATCTTAGTTTCACTTATGCTATTTGAATGATATCTCTTATGTTTACCCTTACTGAGCATTTAAGCTCACCATTTTTATGTTTCCATTTCCCTAGGGAATGAAGAAGATTATTATTTATGACATTTCTATATGTGTATCATGTGTAGAGAATTTTTTGGGATATGTTTAAGAATTATTATAAAATAAGGATTCCTTGGTTAAATGGAAAAAATTTCAATTTGATGGGAAATATATGTGTTTTTTATTTAAATGTTTTTTTAATTCTCTAAAACTCTAAACCTAAAATTTCATGGGTATATAAGTGAATAAATATTTTTTATTGATATTTTAATTATGGATGGTTAATCTTGGGTCTCTTTAGTTGGTTTAAAAACCAATTAGTAAAGAATATGTTTTTAACACAAGATCTAGGAGTGTGAATTTGGGGTGTCTTAGAATGAACAAAAGATAATACACAAGAAATTTTATATTAATTTAAATCATAGATCCTATCTCAATTATCTTAAACACTTCAAGAGTTGAGTTCCTATTTGAAAACTAAATTTTAATAGGATTTACAACATTTATAAACAAGTATTTAATTTGTCATCCTAAATGCATAACCCAAATTAAACCTATATTTTAAATTAAGAAAATGAACTAAAAAAATATTTTCCTTTCAATGTATTTGTAACTAAAAAAATATAAAAATAACTATTTTAGCACACCAACCCAAATAGACCAATCAAACCCAACCTCAACATCAAGTTGAAAAGTTACTTGGCCCTTTAAGTGTCCCTTGAACACCAACAAACTATGAAAATAACATCAATGTTTTACCAACTATCATTGTATGATGGTTTACCCTCTCACACATGACAATCACATAAACATAAATATGATATATACAAGGACCATGAATATAAATGCATGCATATACACATAAAATAATATAATATGCTCAACAATACAAATACAACATCACATAAATAATACAAAGATCATCGATGATGAAAAATTTACCAATGGTAGCTAACATCAATTATTAGATCCTTACCCAATACATTATGCCACAAACTTAAGTACCACTTACTCAAACCAACAATAATAATATTTTCATATTCCTCGAGATGCACATATAAAAGGTGAGCATGGTACTTTATGGGATTTCTTTAATGACTCCATATTGTTACCATGCCATGAAAATGAAGGGTTTTAATAACATTAACTACCCATGGTACATAGATAAAGTATCAATAAAACCTAGCAAAAAACATGAAAAGTAAATTAAAAACACAATATGAAAACAATATAATAAAAATACATTTTAAAAAGGATTTAAATATTTTGATCAAACTTGAATTGATGAATTCTAGTATCCTACGATATCCATAAATAATGATAATAACCAATGCCTTTGTGGGATATTATTCTTATACAAGTGATTCTAGTCACTAATATATGTAAATGGATAGAATAAGGGATGATAAATACTCAAAAGAACCTCTATGGTGAGGAAAAATAGAGAACTCTCTTAGAAGTGGAAGACTATAGGACACTAAGAAACACCTTTTATTTCTCTCAATGGAATGAATTATAACACACCCCATACTTGATATTTATAATAAAAGGTACATTCAATAGTCTCCTAGGAATCCAAGTTTATATCAAACTAAATGAGATGTAATAAATAGACTCTAATGATCATTTGAAGCATTAAATAGCAACTAAAATTGTCTTAAGTTCCAAAACAACTTGGAAGGCACATTAATGAGCCTCCAAATTTATTAAATCTACTAAATATGGTTCTTAAATGATATATAATGGTAGTATTACAAATTTTATACTTGTAATGGGCCTTATTAACCCATTACTTAAAGCCCAATCCCAAATACCATTTGGGATGTTTCATTTACTCATGTTAATGTTTTAATAATATAAATAACTCATTATTTATTTTATAATTCCACATTTATTTATTTAATTAAATAAATATTATTTCATTAAATATTTAAAAAGTGCAAAAACAAAAAAACCTATTTGCATTTATAATAATCATAAAAAATTTTATACATGAACTAATATTATCAATCCAAAAATCCCAATTAGCATTATTTAAGGTGTGATCCCAAGGGCCATTTGTAAAATTGTAAATAATTATGAATCTCATCCAAATTTATAAAATAAGATCAGTATTTAGAATAATGAAATAGCTACCCAAATTAAAAATGAGTTTAGTGTGATCCAATCCACCACATGTCTATTAGCTATGATCCTTTGTCCTTGAAATCAAGATTAAACTCTCCAAATGGATTATGATGAAGAGTTTTGCACTTGTTTTCAAAGAGAAGTAAATTCAATGAGAAGTAAATTCAATACGTGCTTATGATAAAGTTGAATAATGAAATTGAACTGAAAGTAAAATAGGAGTTTCAAAAATTTAACACTCTAGAATATAAGTAGAGTTAGGATTTACTTATAGAAGGTAAAACTGAAGAAGTTTGTGAGTTTAAATGATTAATCCAGATAATGAAAAAAGTGTGGTTATTCAAGTAATAAATTTGAGTAAATATTTAAGATAGAGTTAATGATACCACAATGTAAATATAGATATTTCAGGAAGTAGGAATATCTAATGATTCTTAAGATATAATTAGTGAAATCAATGAAAAGTGAAGTGACCATGTGTGATGGTTATTTTTTATTTTTTTTTCTAATTTATTTTTTGGAGGATAGTCAATACTTGGAGAACATGGGTGATGGATTTAAGTATCCACCCAATGAAAGGAAATCTAGTAAATAAATCCCTTACCTTGAGTCTATACTTTCTATATACATCATTTACTTTATTAAATAATAACGTTATATTAATTATTTTCTAATTTAATAAACTTAACTATGTTTAATCCCTTATAATTAAATCATTAATTTCATTTATTATAATTCCACATTTAATCACTTAATCAGTTAAGTCTATATCGGGTGTTTAGAGGATGTTCGGTTCATAATTGAAAAATGAATTTGGTATATTGAACATGGTCAATAATATAAATTTCATTTTATATTTAGATAATTATGATTATATAATAATTATAATATTATTTATTTAATTCAGTTAAATATACCAGCCATGCGAGGCAGTGATGAAAAACAAATCACATTGCTGTTAGAGTTGGTGGCCTAGAATCAACTACTTTGTACTTTATTCATTAATAAAAGCCTTATCACATCTTGATTGTTCTTCTGTGTGAAAATACATGTGATAATGTCCTAAGGATAGCTATTGCATTAAAGGGTCATAGCGGATCCCTGCTATGATAGGAACCCGGAAGTTCCATAACACTGTTCTTGAATATATGTTCTATGGCCGGATGATGTTATTTGAGGGACACAAATAATATAGTCCATTAGGGGTGAGGACTCATAAAACTTTGAGGCACCTTCTCATGGTGTGCGCCCTTGGTAATATCCAGGAGGATATTATAAGAACGAGACCCTCCAGTAGGAAATCTACATTTCATAGTGTCATTGGATGTTCCTATCTGCGGACGTGTGTATTGGTCCTTAGACTTTAAGATTATTATTAATGGGTATTACAACTCATGCACTCAGATTTATTGACGAAAACTATGACGAAACACTATTCGCAGTGAGGTAGGATACGTTGGGTGCGTCATGAGTAATACTACATTAATATATAATGTGAGAAAGTATTTGTCCCTTCTGTTCCATAACGGAAGTAGATATCTTAGGCCCTTTGATGGAATTGATATAGCCAAAATAAATCCATGGCCATGGTAAAGTATGGGTGAGTTCAATTCTAGAAAGTCAAAGAAAGAATAATCGAGCACATGGGTTGATGGCACTAGCATGTAACCCGCTTGATTATAGATATCGAGACAAATGGATTATATTACATGGTAAGCGTTCGTATGAGGTGACGCATCATTGCGGCGTTAACTTATTTCTCTATGGGTGCCTTGGCGTGTTGCTAGACACTAACCTTGGACTTTAGGCACGCTCCGCCTAATGCCACTAAGAAAGGGGCCTAGAGGGTCACACACTAAGTGTGTCCATGTATCTCAGTTAAATATTAATTTAACAATTTAAATAAATATTATTGCCGACTGCGGTTTAATAATTATTTAATGATTCATGATCGCATTTATTTCGACACTAGTTATTCGAGAGAATATATTGTGGGAGAAATAATATATTTATTAGCGAGTAATGCAGTTACATTTATTTAAGAAATAAATATCCATTACTAAAGGTCTAATAAATGTGGATGAGGAGATAAAGGAAAGTGGAAAATAAAAGTACTTGCCGTGTATATTAAATATACACACCATGTAGTTTTATGAAAATGAGTACACGCCGTGTATTAATGATTACATGCTGTGTAGTTTTCCAGTTGATATTTTGAGGATATAATATTGTTTTATTAAATGGTATTAATTATAAGCAGTGTGGGCGCATGTCAAGGAATTAATAATTCAACATGGGGGTTTCAATAAGAGTTAATGAAATAAATAAAACGCGTAACACGTTTATTTATTATCACAACTCTATAAACTTAAACCCGATTATAAATATCCTCAAAACCCCAACACTTTTCCATAGAAAATCGTTGTGCACAACAATTCTGGAGAATTATTTCAAGGCCGAAAGAACTCCTTCATCCAATAACACTCTCAAGACCGAGAGACCAAGGCGATCGAAGACGGACATCGCAAGCGAAGGTTCTTCTACGCCAACACCCGGAGATCCCTTTGGAGACGTCCGGAGATACGTGGCACACGTGTGGATCACCACTAGAGGAATACTACACTTGGATTCTACGACGGAACGACGAATCACAAGATCGTGACCGGAGACATCAACGAAGAAAGAATTCCACCAGGGTAATTCTTGTGAATTAATTAAATTAATTATAACCAAAATATGATGATCCTATCTCTGTGGTTCTAGGATTCCCTCTTAAGTTTTTTCATTCTTCATTCCATTCTAAAGATTCGGCATTTTACATCATGACAGATCTCGGATTGAACGTTGTTTAAACGTTAAAATTAAAGTTGGGCAAACCCAATAATGCACTTCCGCTGCGCCCGGAACCTACAAGTGGTATCAGAGCAGTCATATCGTTGATTATAATTATTTATTTTTCATTGGTGATCTGTGCATTAAATAATTTAGTTATTTCAATTCAAGTTAATCATTCTTTAAATATGAATCTCAATATCTGTTCCTCCTATATCGTTTCTCATTCACCATATAGAAACGACCTTTTCTTTTAATTTTAGATTAAATTAGAATAGAGGAACTCACCTGAAGGAGCCAAATGTTTCTAGCCGTACAACACCATAACACACGACATGTATTAGGAAGTACACGCCGTGTAGTCTAGGTTCAATGCATTGAATGATCTGCCAAATCAGGCCATGTATTGGAGTATACCTATGTCATTTATGACACCGTGTGTTGACCAGGAACAAGTGGAAGACGATTTTCGAATTACACGCCGTGTGGTCCAACTGAACACGACGTGTAGTCCCTTCGGGTTAGGGTTTCACCGTGTACCCCATACACGGCTTGCCCGACTGGAAACCGTGTAACACAGAAACTACACGGCGTGTGTCCCACTGTACACGCCGTGTACTCCGAAAATTTTTGAAGTACATTAACACGCCATGTCCCCGGGCATGTACTTCAGATGGATGGTGAAGAAAAGTACACGCCATGTAGTTGGAACTACATGCCGTGTACTCACCCAAATTACATAGATTTATTAAAATTTATTATTATAATATACAAACCCTTGAGACGTGTACCATGGTGCAGGCGTAAAGCTGAGGCACAATATGTGATAGGTGTTTTATATATATGTGTTTAATTTAACATCTGCATAATAAATGGGAATTCACCGGGTTGCCTCCAAGGTACAAGTTACATACAAGTATAATTTTAAATGAATTTATTTATTTAAAATTATGATGGATGAGAATCTCAAGGAAATTCATAAAAGGATTTAAGATAAAAGGATTTATTAATTAAAGATAATTAATTGATTTGAGCATGATTTATCTTAAACAAGAACGATTAAAAAATTGAATGCTACTTTTATTTATGCGTAAATATTTTTTCATGTATGGATGATCATGAGCTAGACCAAGACCTTTGTATGTGAATGGTTTCTTTTAATTAATTTATTTAAATTTGTTGGCCTGTGAGCCTTCTCCTCATTAATATGTAGGGCCTGTGCGCCCAAGGATTCTTTTATGTAAAACCCCCTTTTTACCCCTCACCTGCATGTGAGATAAATGCATATGTAATGGATGGAGCTCCGAAGCTAGTGGAGGCGGATCAATTCAGGAGCAAAGGCGAAACCAATCCAAGGAGATACATAGGTGGACAGGTGGAAAGTTGTAAACACGAACCCTAAAGGTTGAAGGTGTTTCTCCCCTAGGTCTTGGGTTAGTTTATCAACTACTAGATAAACTAACCAATAGAAAAGCTCATGATCATACCATTTATTTTATTTCTATCATTTGCATGGTTTATTTATTGTGGGTGTGTTGTCACGATCACACAATTAATGAATTAAACAAGCATGCAAGATGGAACTAAAATAAAAACCGGCTTATACATAAATATTATCTTAGACATGGTTAATCACTTAAGTATATCCCACTTAATATTAACAAGCATGTAATCAAATATAATAAAATAGAGATTTACGTATAAGGATAAAATCCCTCAAAAGAAATATTAAGTCGGTATAGCCTTCCATAATCTTGGTTAGAATCAAACTATAGTTCAAAGTGCTTGACCAACCCTAGTTGGGGTGATTTCAATTATCGGGGAATTCTAATTCAAGGTTTTGGGTTGACTTGACTTTGTTCGCATTAAGGGTTGACTGCCAAAGCAGGACTTGGTGTGACCAAGAGGCAAAGGTTGAGGAAATACAAAATAAAAGGATTTCAGGATTGGGGAGTCCACTTAGCAGATCAAGGAGTTGCGAGTTAATGCAGTTGGCATTTGGAATGCCTACCTAAAACCCTTCAAGTTGCTTGACCTACCCTAGTTGGGGTAATGCGAAGGGAAATATGGATCCTTTCCACTAGAATATTCAGGAAATAGAATATTCTGAAGTCAATGGTGAGGGATATTGGATTTTGATAAAATAGTGGGAGACTAATAAGTATTAATTTGTTTATTTGTATCAGTTTTGTAATAAAGTAATAAACATTTGATCCTATTAATTTGTAGAAATGGAAAGAAAACGACTTCAAACATATCATTGCGAACCATACGCAAGAAGGAAAACCTTCTCACTGGCACCAATTTACAAGAGTGACATAGGCGTTTACGCGTCATCCATCGCCACGAGAGGAAATTGTATGTGCTAGAAGAGCCTGTTCCAGTTGCACCTAGATTGGAAATTATGACCTTAATTCACCAGGTAGATAAGGACATGGGGCGTGAAAAACCCACAGTCCTAATGGTGAATTAGAGAAAAGAAAAGGAAAAGGGTCCAACGACTTATAAACGGTCTGAAGCCCCCGAGCACCGTCCCTCCAAGAAACAGAAGATCCAGAGGCAGGGCAAGGAACGGGAGGTAGTGTGTTTTGCATGTGGCAAGCAAGGCCATTGGAAGAGGAACTGCACCCAGAAGCATCGGGATGCTAAAGGTGCATTCGTTATCGAGTGTAATATTTCTATTTCTACACATTTGGTATTATATACAGCTTGTGGGGCTTATATCTGTATTCAAATATAGGAACCAAGTAGATTTATAAAGATTGCCAGAGGAGAGGTGGATCTTCGAGCTGCCAATGGCGCAAGGCTGGCTGCATTGGCTATTGCTGATTACCACCTATCATTGCCAACTGGCATGATTTTGGTTTTAAAAAACTGTTATTATGTGCCTAGTGTTACCAAGAACATAATTTCTATATCTTGTTTTGATATGGATGGATTTATTTTCAAGTTTGGAAATAAGGGTTGTCTCTTTTATAAGAACAACATATATTATAGTATGACACATTTAAATAATGGTTTGTATGTATTAAATTATGAAAACCAAGTGTTGGAAATCGATAACTAAACAAACTCACATGACTCATACATCACCCAGTTGTGGCATCACCGTCTCGGTCATGTAAATGAGAAGCGCTTGACAAAACTCTGCCAAGATGGCTATTTAGACTCTACTAAGCTAAAACCACTTGATAGATGTCATTCTTATTTACAAGGAAAAATGACCAAGACGCCTTTTGGTGGACAAGGTGAAAGGGCCACAATGCTTCTAGGATTGGTACACACGGATGTGTGTGGACCATTTCCAATAGAATCTAGAGGTGGATATTCTTACTTCATTACTTTTACTGATTATTTGAGTAGATATGGCTATGTTTAATTAATGAGGTATAAGTCAGAGTCCTTAGAGAAATTTAAGGAATTCAATAATGAAGTAGAGAATCAGCTTGGTAAGAAGATAAAGAATCTTCGATCGGATTGAGGTGGAGAATATCTGAACCAAGAGTTCATCGATCTTCTACGGGAGTCTGGGGTTCTATCTCAGCTCACTCCTCCTTATAAACCACAGTGGAATAGTGTTAGTGAAAGGAGGAACCACACCTTGTTGGACATGGTGAGGTCGATGATGAGTCATGAGGATCTTCCATTATCCTTTTGGGGATATGAATTACAAACTGCAGCATACACATTAAACCGAGTACCAACTAAGGCGGAAAATGAAATTCCCTCTGAGCTATGAAATGGAAAGAAACCCATTTTGTCGTACACACGTGTATGGGGATACGAGACATTTGTTAAGGCCTCCTCAGGCAACAAACTAGCACCCTAGGTCATGAGATTTATCTTTATAGGATATCCCAAGGAAACTAAAGGATATTACCTATATAAACCTTCAGAAAAGAAAGTGACTATCGCCCGATAAGCCGTATTTCTTGAGAGGGAGCACATCCTCAAGAAGGATAGTGGGAGCAAGATTGACTTTGATGAATTTGATGCTCAAGATACACAAGAGTTGGTACAGGAACAAGTTCCACAGGTCCTAGTGGAAGAGGTTCCAGAAACACAAGTATTGTGTAGGATCTCAAGGGAGGTAAGGGAACCAGAGTGATTTGGTTTCCTAGTCACCGAGGATGGTGAATCATTATTGTTGGACAATGATGAACCTATCTCCTACAAGGAAGCAGTAGAAAGCTCAGAAGCTGCAAGATGGCTAGAAGCTATGAATTCTGAGATGGATTCTTTGTATCAGAACCAAGTCTGGGTTCTGGTCGATGAGCCATTTGATGTAAAGCCTATTGGATGCAAATGGGTATTCAAGAGAAAGATGGGCATGGAAGTTCAAGTTATCACCTATAAATCAAGGATAGTAGCTAAAGGGTTCAGACAGTGTCAAGGAATTGACTATGATGAAACCTTATCTCTAGTTTCCATGTTTAAATCCATAAGAATCATACTTGCCATAGCACCTTACCATGACTATGAGTTTTGGAAAATAGATGTCAAAACAACATTCCTTAACAGGACCCTTCAGGAAGATGTCTATATGACACAACCATAAGGGTTTGTGACACCAGGTGAAGCCAAATGGGTTTTCAAGTTGCAGAAATCCATTTATGGATTAAAGAAAGCATCCAGGTCATGGAAAATTCGATTTGATGAAGCCATAAAGGAATTTGGGTTCATTAAGAATGAATGTGATCCATGTGTTTATAAGTGGTTTAATGGGAATGCAATCGTTATCCTAGTATTATATGTTTACGAAATATTGCTTATTGGAAACGATGTACTAGTCTTACAGTCAGTTAAAGACTGATTGAACAAGTGTTTCTTCATGAAGGACTTGGGTGAAGTAGCCTACATTCTAGGGATCAAGATCATTCATGATAGATCCAAGAGGCCTCTTGGACTAAGTTAGGGTACATACATTTACGAGATACTAAAGAGATTTAGTATGGAAAAATCCAAGAGGGGATTAGTTCCAGTGTCACATGGACTATATCTTTCTAAGAAAATGTGTCCTCAGACACAATAAGAGAAAGATAGAATGAGTAAGATCCCATATGCTTCAGCTGTAGGATCCATCATGTATGCCATGTTATGTACCAGGATTGATGTTGCCTATGCACTGAGCATGGTAGGAAAATAATAAGGAGATCCAGGAGAACAACATTAGACTGCTGTTAAGACTATCCTTAAGTATCTGAGAAGAACTAAGGATATGTTCTTGGTGTATGGAGGAGACGAGGAGCTTGTCATCAAAGGGTATACTGATGATGGTTTTTAGACATATCAAAATGATCTGAAGTCGCAATCTAGATATGTTTTATGTCTCAATGGAGGAGCTGTGAGCTGGAAGAGTTCAAAACAACCAGTTGTCGTCGATTCTACAGCAGAGTCCGAATATATAGCGGCTTCTAATGCAGCCAAGGAAGCCGTCTGGATTCAGAACTTTGTCCAGGAGCTTGATGTGGTGCCTAGCAGTAAAGATCCCATTACATTGTATTGTGATAATACTGCAGCGGTGACTCTTGAAAAATAACCAAGGTCACACCAACAGATAAAGCATATACTCCGAAAGTATCACCTCTTGAGGGATTTCTATCAAAGGGGCGAAGTTGCAGTGAGCAGAGTGTCCACAGAAGAGAACGTGGTGGACCCCATGAATAAACACCTATCTCAGCAGAAGCATGAATATAATGTGAGAGATAGTGGGTTAAAGGTTTTTAGTAGTTGGCTCTAGTCCAAGTGGGAGTCTGTCAGAGTTGGTGGCCTAGAACCAACTACTTTGTACTTTATTCATTAATAAAATCCTTATCACATCTTGATTGTTCTTCTGCGTGACAATGCATGTGATAATATCCTAAGGATAGCTATTGCATTAAATGGTCATAGTAGATCCCTTCTTTGATGAGAACCCGGAAGTGCCATAAAACTATTCTTGAATATATGTTCTATGGACGGATGATGTTATTTGAGGGACACAAATAATATAGGCCATTAGGGGTGAGGACTCGTAAAACTTTGATGCACCTTCTCATGGTGTGCGCCCTTGGTAATATCCAGGAGGATATTATGAGAACGAGACCTTCCAGTAGGAAATCCACATTTCATAGTGTCATTGGATGTTCCTATCTACGGACGTGTGTATTGGTCCTTAGACTTTAAGATTATTATTAATGGGTATTAAAACTCACGCACTTAGATGTATTGAAGAAAACTGTGATGACACACTGTTCGCAGCGAGGTAGGATAAGTTGGGTGCATCACGAGTAATACTACATTAATAGATAATGCGAGAAAGGATTTTTCCCTTCTGTTCCATAACGAAAGTAGATATCTCAGGACCTTTGATGAAATTGATATAGCCTAAATAAATCCATGGCCATGGTAAAGTATGGGCGAGTTCAATTCCGAAAAGTCAAAGAAAGAATAATCGAGCACATGGGTTGATGACACTAGCATGCAACCCGCTTTATTAGAGATATCGAGACAAAGGGATTATATTACATGGTAAGCATTCGTATGAGGTGACACATCATTTTAGCGTTAAATTCTTTCTCTATGGGTGCCTTGGCATGTTGTTAGATGCTAACCTTGGACTTTAGGCAGGCTCTGCCTAATGCCAGTGAAAAAGGGGCCTAGAGGGTCACACACTAAGTGTGTCCATGTATCTCAGTTAAATATTAATTTAACAAGTTAAATAAATATTATTCCTGACTGTGGTTTAATAATTATTTAAGGATGTCTGATCACATTTATTTCGACACTAGTTATTTGAGAGAATATATTGTGGGTGAAATAATATATTTATTAGCGAGTAATGCAGTTACATTTATTTAAGAAATAAATATCCATTACTAAAGGTCTAATAAATGTGGAGGAGGAGATAAAGGGAAGTGGAAAATAAAAGTACACGCCATGTATATTAAATATACACGCCGTGTAGTTTTATGAAAATGAGTACACGCCGTGTATTAATGATTACACGCCGTGTAGTTTTCTAGTCGTGATTTTGAGGATATAATATTGTTTTATTAAATGGTATTAATTATAATCAGTGTGGGCGCATGTCAAGGAATTAATAATTCGACATGGGGGTTTCAATAAGAGTTAATGAAATAAATAAAACACGTAACACGTTTATTTATTGTTATAACTCTATAACCTCAAACCCGATTATAAATATCCTCACAAAACCAACACTTTTCCACAGAGAATCGTTGTGCATAATAATTCTGGAGAATTCTTTAACGGCCGAAAGAAATCCTTCCTCCAAGAACGCTCTCAAGACCGAGAGACCAAGGTGATTGAAGGAGGACATCACAAGTGAAGGTTCTTCCATGCTAGCACCTGGAGATCCCTTCGGCGACGTTCGGAGATACGTGGCACATGTGTCGATCAACGCTAGAGGAATCTTAAACTTGGATTCTATGACGCAACGACGGATCACAGGATTGTGACCGGAGACATTTAAGAAGAAATAATTCCACCAAGGTAATTCTTGTGAATTAATTAAATTAATTATAACCAAAATATGATGATCCTATCTCTGTGGTTCTGGGATTACCTCTTAAGTTTTTTCATTCTTCATTCCATTCCGAAGATTCATCATTTTACATCATGATGGATCTCAGATTAAACATTATTTAAACGTTAAAATTAAAGTTGGGCAAACCCACCAACACGTTTCCGCTGCGCCCAGAACCTACAATTGCTTCGTGGAGGTGGTAATTCACATATACACACAAACATCATTATCATTTTTTAATGGATGGAAAGGTAATAAAATAGATGATATAATATATTTAAATAATGATAATTATGTAATGAATATATATATATATATATATATTAAATTCATCATTATAACTACCCATGATATGCGGTGATAAAAAATGTGTTACATCGGTTCACGAGGCTGTAATCCCCTGTACACCTGAACGACAGTTTCATTTTCCATTTTATGGAAATGAGATAGATAAAGGTTATGAAATAAAAATATAACATCTTAGTATATTTTATATTATTATTTTATTATATTTTAATTTTTAAGAAATATTTTAATGAGATAAAATACTAAATAATTAAAAAAACTTAGTTAAGTTTTTCACCTCTTCTTTTAAAAACCATCTTAGGTTTAAACCTCTGGACTTCCAAGGTGGGTATTATGATCAAAATAGGGGATCTAGAATGTGTGGAAAGGAAGGTATTTTTGTAGGTATTATCTAAGATAATCAACTCTTAAATTATGGATAAAATAGGATAGGCGGTGTCCTTATATAAGAGAGGAGAGGAGCACCCTTGGAATTACTTAAAGTATTAAATTAATATAAATTATTTTTCAGTTGAAAGTGGCTCCAAATTTTTATATTTCAAATATAGTATTGATATAATTCTAAATAATCCCATATAATAAAATTTAAACAATTTTAGCCGATGTTTCTAACCCTTATATCTTATTTTTAACCTCCTGTTAACCCCTTTAAAGATTACCATGATAACAATGTTTTTTTACCCATTAAGGGTTAAGAAAGTTAAAAAAGGATAAGTGTATGATTAGTGTAAAATGGTAGATATTATAAAATATATACCATTAAATTGTCTAAATATAAGTTTTTTTATGAATTTTATATCATTTAGTAAAATATTATTTAACATAAGATACTATTAAAGTCGTTTTAAGAACTATTCACATATTTTGACTTCAATGACATCAAGAAAAGTACCAAATTCAAATATAAAATCCTTAAACATAAATTATAAATTTTTATTAACCATAAAATTATTTTAAAACCATATGAAATCCAAATAATATTACTTTTCATGTTTTTAAAATCATTTACTTTTATTTTTGTACTACTTGCACAAGAACCGTGTCAACGTTGTGTAAGAATTTAAGGTAATTATACCATAAATAAAAAAATACATCCTAAAAATAAATTAATTATGTTAAAAAACTTTTATATTCACTTATAACATCTTATTATCCCAATGTAAACATAAAATAGAAATTAAAAGTAAGAGAGTGACATTTTGGAATTTTCCTTTACTTAAAACAATATAAAGGTATTTATCAAATACAAATGACACCAAAATTCCATATTTTAGAATATATGAAGGGATTATTCAAAATAAAATCACTAAATATAAGTAATTTAATAGTTATTTATTTTTTTAAATCCTTATCACAATGTTTTTAACCTTAATTACCTGATTTACTCTTACCGACGTGACAAATATTTACCATGGTTACTATTCATTATGACAAAAATAAAGTTGAAATATTTAAAAAATTTGAACCTAATTATTCCAAATATGGAATTTATTTTCCAGGATTCAATTTATATAAGTTTCAGAAATAAATTTTAATACAAATGCATAAAATGCGACGAAAAACAATTTTTAGAAAAATGCATTTTTAAAACCAAAAATAAATTTATACCAAAGTAAAGTATAATGATGATTTATATTAATTTAATTATATTATATATAATTAAAGGATACTCATGTTACTATAATATTAAATTAAAATTTTAATGGTAATTTTCAATAAAAAGAAATTAATATTTTACAAAAATTCGTATTTTTTCACTATTTACTGAAAAATCAATCTTTTCCGAAAAATCCCAAAAATACACCATAATATAATTTTGACAAGATGATTTCAAAAATGATATTGTTTTTATCAAATAAAATTTACAAAACTGTAATAAATTAATTACAATATTCACTCACAAAAAACAATAAAAACATTTAAAAAAAATGTATTTTTGAAGCATAAAATGTCTTTACTAAAAATTGAGTACCTATTTCTTAATAATTAATTAATAAATTTTTATTGAGTAGGAAATATATATATATATATATATATATATATAATAATGTGGATACTCCTATTCATAACATCCAATTCAATGTCCAGGTTATAACGGTTGTATTTAAAATAATATTTTTTGCGGTTTATTTATACTCGGTTTTGCTTATAGTATATGATATTGAAAAAAGTATTGTTTTTAAATATTAGGGTGTTTAAAGGGTTGGTTTGGGTAGGATAAGTTTGAAAATTCCACTTATTTAAGGGTAAATTCTCATGAGTAAGGGTTCTCTTTTTGAAAAATTGGTCAAGACCTCATGCGTGTAGGTTACCTTGTAGTATGTATGGGTGAACACTCAATAAATAAGGGTCCTCATGCGTAAGGGTATTATACTTGGGAAAATTGGTAAAGTGAAAGAATATTTTTGATACATAAAATTTTGTAGGGTCTGTATGTAAGTGTCACCATTATTATATGTGAGGTTTGACCTAGTCTGAGAGAAAATAGTTAAGTATTTGATATGTAAGGTTTGATGAGTCACCTTAAGATATGTAAGGGTTGATGGGTAACCCTAAGATACATAAGGGTTAACTCTAATATGTAAGAGTTAACCTATGATGTGTAAGGGTTTCTAGTATCGAATCTTAAAATGGTAAATTATGGAATGTTTTAGAGTCACCTTGTAATACATAAAGGTTCCAAGGAAATGTAAGGGTCCTCAAAGGGTAGATGAATTTGTATAAGTAACAAAGTTCATATAACACGCAAGGGTTGATACCATGTGGTATGTAATGCTTAATATCCTATTATGCATAAGGTTTAATACCCTATGGTATGTAAGGGTTAATACGCTATGATGTATAAGGGTTGATACCTTGTGGCATGTTAGGGTTGACACCCTGTGATGTTTAAGGGTTAATTCATACCCTGTGATGCATAAGGGTAAATTCCCTATGGTGTATAAGGGTTAATACTTACCTAAAAAATGATAAAATATAGTAAATATATGGATCAATGACTAAGGTTCATACATAAGGGTTAACTGGTAATTAATGTTTGTTTTATACTTTGAAAAAATCAGGGGTGATAGCCTGGAGAGAGGATCAAACCATTAACTAGGGGGTACCACCTTGATGGTCTAGAGGAGGTTAGCCCTGAAGTGAGCCAGGGGGTCACAATGTGACTTTTCTTAATTAAATTTTTTCTTATAAATAAATAAATAATAGATTAAAATTAAATAAAAAAGTCCAATAGTATATTAGATTAGACCTAATTATCTCCACTAGAATTCCATACACTCCTACACATCAACCCTTGCTTCTCCCTCTACTTAGATTGAGTTAGAATGGATTTATTCATCAAGACATCAAGAAATCTTTAAGTAAGTGGTTTTAATCCTTCTCCTTTGTTTTTTTCTCTTCTTCCCCATGAGTTTTTCCTCTCCTATGGATGAGGTAGATGAGGGTACATGTAATATGAATTTTGAGTGATGGGTTTGGCTATTCTTAGTGGATTAATATCATCCACAAATAGTTTCATCATTTAAAGGTATGAGAATCCATGAAATACCTTTGTTTGAAGAAATATTTATGATTGATTTTTAAAAATGGAGTCTTCAATTGTTTAAAAGTATTATATGACACTCCTGATATTTAATTTAGTTACTATTTTCCTATGAGTAAATAAAAATGATATTGAGTGCATGTTTTTATTATGAATTTCAATGATTAATTTAATATGTTTGATAAAGTTATTTACTTAGTTAATAATGAATTGTTTCTTGATAAATGATAGTCTCAAGAAGAACTGTTCTATGAAATATAATGTAATACTTTGATAATGATTATAACTCATGGGAAATTTGGGTGCTTTGGAAGGGAACCTAAGATAGGTACCTACTAGGTATTGATGTCACTCTACCTAGACTACCTTGGATTATTTTTAGTTACAATGGCACTTTGACTAGTATTTTATTTCACATACTAGAGAATGATTCCACTCTACTTAGCCTATTCCTCCCTAGTTATGATGCCACTCTAGCTAGTGGAGATACCCCTCGTTTAGTATGCCACTCTGTTTAGTATCCTACACATATTTTGAGATGTTTTGTTTAGATACAAATTAGAATAAGGATCCTAGTAAACCTAGACCTTGGTAACCCTAGGGAATATCCCATGATGCTTGGTTAAGAATGTATATTTATCCAACTCTTTACATTTATATTTAAATGCATATTAAAGCTTATTTACTTGGAACTTTACTTTATTATTAAAAAATTAATGAATCTTGCTACTTTTTAAACTCATATTTCACTATTTATTAATTTTTTTATATTATTTTTGGGTATTTTAAAACCTCGAGAGTTGAGGTTAAAAAATTATAAAATCTAGAAATTTCCTTTTTTGCATAGTTAGTGTGCATGGTTTAGGGGAAACCATACATATACCCTTGTGGAGGTAGTTTTTTCATTTCATTTTATTTAGTGTATGGGATGTATGAACATGTATCACATTTTTGGGTCTAAACCATGTGAATCCAAGTGGAAATCATGTATTCCATTTCATGTATAAGGATTTTAGTGTATGATATTCACATGATTATTAAAAACTATGTAATAATAATTAAGGAGGCGCTTCAGTTTTAAAAGAGAGGGTTTTCATGGATGGAAAATTATTTTGTAACCGTGCAGAAAAACTATGCAAGTGTGTTGTTCCCATCTAGTGGCTCTCATACAATCAACACACAATTTTCTAAACTTTATGGAAAAACTATACGAGATATCTAGTTTCATTAAAACTTGAAATTAAAAAAATGATATATCAAATTTTTAATTCATAGGTATTTATATCCCCCCTCTCACTCATATGACCTTGAGGGTTCTTAGGGATATCCTCTCTCACATTTTCCTTTGAATTTGTTTCTCTTCCTTGATTTTTAAGAAACTTTCTTCAAGTATTTCCTTTTATTCCTCCTTCTATATTCCCTATTTCTCATTCCATCTTGTATTTGAGTTATTCCGTGAACCCTAATAGACATTAGGATTGAATTTAGGGATTAGGATGAATCTAATCATGGGGTTTTTTATGTTTAGGGGTTATGGAGGGTGTCCATTTCTTGACAGAGTGTTCACCATCAAAGTTGATGCATTTCAAATTATTCCACTTGGAATAAGGTAGGTGTTTTTATATTGTTCTTTTATAATATATTCCATATAGTGATTGAATGTTTAAAATGGGTTTATTTACAAAATTTATTGATATATTTTTGTAGTTGGTGTCCTAGGATCAACTGTTTGTACTTTGATCATGTATATATTTGATTTATTGAATATTAATAAAACTTATTATTATATATTGTTCATTTTTATACATGAATCTAATATAACAATATCCTAGAGTATACATCACATTGATAAGTTCATAGTAGTTCCCTGTAATAATGAGAACCTTGAAGTGCTATGATGATATTATTAATTAATGTTATGTGGTTAGATAATATAGTAGGCTAAAACACATAGTACATATACTTTTAGGCATGAGTGTTCATAGATGGATGAGGAATCTTCTCATAACATTCATACTTGGTAATCTCCAAGAAGGGGGATTATAAGAACAGACCCTCCAGTGGCAATTATGCATGTTTTGGTGTCATTGGATATTCCTATATGTGAGCATGTGTAAAGGTCCTTAGACTTTAATATTATCATTAATTCATGTCATAACTCACACACTTAGATTTTATAATGAAAAAAATGATGACATATGTTCGCTATGAGGTAGGGTACTTTGGGTGTGTCATTATTGACATGTCATTAATGGATTAGTCGAGGAAGTATTTTTCCCTTCCATCTTTATGAAATTTGATATCTCGGCCCTTTGATTGGAATAGAACCATCACCCTAAATTCCATGGACATGGTGTAATGACATTTTTATTTAAAATAGTCAAAGAAATACATACCAAGCATATAAGTTGGTGAAATATATGTGAAACCTACTAGATGAGATATTGTGATAATATGATTATATTAAATAGTGAGCGTTCATATGTGGTTGTCATTGTTACAAAATTAAGTTATTTCTCTTGGGTTATTTAACCCATTGATAGATAGTAATCTTTTACTTTTGGCATGTCCACTAATTCCAATGATAAATAATCATAGAGGTTCACACACTATGTGTTACCGATGATCTCGATTAAATTCTATTTGGATTTAATCAATTTAATAAATATTATTCTCAAGATTGAGGTATAATTATATTTAAATTTTATTGATCAAAAATATTTTTTGATTAATGAAATATTTAAATTAAATATTTATTCAGGTGTTCAATAAGTTCTAGACGAGCATGAACAGACCAAGATCATGTCTGGTAAAAAATATTAATTTAAAAACTGGTTAAATAATATTTTCTAATGTGAAAGTTGGTGCACACAACATAATAATAATAATAATAATAACAATAATAATAATAATAATATGTGTCATGGGGTTTATTATAGGTTATAATATTATTTAAGGGTTAGCATGAAATTGAATATTTTTTTAACCTAAACCCTAGATCTATAAATAGATGTTTTTGTCTATTGTTTATTATAATAAAAAAAATGAAAACTTGAGAATTTTTTCACACAAAAAATTCTATCCCGAATCCCCTTCTCTCCCTCTCAAGAACAATAAAAACAAGATATATTCCTTCAAGTATGAAGGATGAGCAGTCAATACAAATAATACAAGTCAATTGATTCTCCATGCTAAAAACCTAGATATTGATTGGAATTTCTTAGAGATTAAAGGAGCACATATGGATCACCACTAGAGGGATTATATCATTGGATCTTTATGGTGTAATAAAGGCAATACAAAAGATACATTTTATACAATTAACATATTTATCAAAGAAAGAATCCTCAGATCAGGTATTCGTTTATTCTGATTTTAAATAAATTAATTACAAATTTAACATACAAGATCCTCACTCAGGGTTTTGGGAAAATCAATATTAAAATACATTTTAATATATATCCCACCACTGCATGCTTCCATTGTGCCCAGAACCTATAAGTGGTATTAGAGTGAGGTTACGTTTAAATTTATGGTTATTTATTTTATTATTGATCTATATGTAATCATGGTTGAATTTTCATTTCATATTATTTATTCTTTAAACCAATTTAAATTAACATGTTATCAACATATTAATCATGCCAGTTTAGTATTTTACTTTTTAAAGATCTAATAATAGATGGAGAATGACCAGAGATACCACTAATAACTAACAAATTTTGGCTGGTAAGATAAGGTTACATGACGTGTAGTTAGAGTACACACTGTGTACCCTAGTACGTTTTGCCTAGACATGTCATGAGATACACGACATGACATGAAGTTATAACATTTTATGTACGCCGCGTGTTGACTGGAAAACTTGGCACATAGTTTTCAGATTACACAACTTGAATATGGTGTACATGTCATGTAATCTACGCGGGTTAGCTACGTAAAATGTGCATTCTGCATGGTCATTATACATATTCAAACCACATGATACTGAAAACCTAAATAATTTATAATATAAATGAAGTTTAAGAGGTGGAAATGGTGTGTGGTTTATCAATTCTCACATATGAGATACACACCAAGTTATCTGGAAAACAGAATTATAGATACCTAGCATGTAGCTGGCGGAACACGTGGTATAGTCTCTCACCTGAGAACATGCCAAGTCTTTTAGCAGGCTGAACAAGCATGAAAAATTCAGACCACATGACATGTAGATGGCCTTTAAACACCATGTAATCCACCGAGATACATGACAAAGACCCATGCGAGTGTCTCAGGCACATGGTGAGCACATACATGGTGTGTAGTTGGAATGTACATTCTGTGTAGTTTGGCTAAGTCAGCATGCCAAAACCCTAGGAATGTAACCCAAATACAAAACAATAGAGGTACACAATGTGTATCTAGATAATACATGATGTGTAGTCTCCCAATTACTAGTTTAATTTAATTTAATTAAATTTAAAATTGAAACATTAAAACATCATTAATTTGATTGTCCCTTTATGTGATTGAAAATTTAATAAGAGGTTTAAATAATTTTAAATGATTAATTAATTTATTATAATAAATCTACAACTATTGGTTCTTCCATTTATTTTCTATTAATTCTTTTATAATGGTTATCTCCAAGAGGATTCAGATGGTCATTAAGATGAAAGGGAATTAATTAATTAATTAATTAATTAAATAATTAATGGAAGTGTGTTTTTTAACACCCCAAGATTTTATAGTACGTTATTTCTTCAAAGTAATTCAATAACTTGCACTACACGCAACACCGAGTTTTAGCGCACCATGACTTACCAAACTAGCCGTTCAAAAGTGGTTACGAATAGTATTAACTGAATTTTGAACTTTATATAATCCTTATAATTTTAGAATACATATTATGAGTTTCTTAGACATAATGTAAGAACAAATACATTTTTTCAGATAAAAGAAGTATTTTTCAAAAATTGCAATTTTACCGTCTTTTAATGGTGAAGCCTTTTTAAATCCAATATTTGAAACTTTTATATATTCAATTTGAAAAAATAAGCTTCTTCTATAGATTAGGGACATAATAATTTAGTTTCAATAAAGTTTTGGTGTTTTTCTGATAACTTTCATATTTGGGTGAATAGTAAAAAATACTATATTTTAACTGAAAACAACTTTTTTAATCAAAATAATTTATATTTTAAATTTATAAATTTTAATGGTTTGGAAGTATGAATAGATTATATTTTTACCATTCAATCCAATTATGGTCATTCTAAGTAATTTCACTTTGAAATTGGACATAAACAAGTGTCAGACTTTTGATAGTTATTATTTCTTAAAAATACGCCTTTTGGTTTTGACAACGAGAAATAATTTTAAATTAATAAATTCAACTTATATGTTTTGAATTTGGTAAAATAGACTTTATTATTGAATTTTTAATATCAAAATTATCTTAGGGTAAATTTTTGGTATTTTTCTGAAAACTTTAAATTTTGATGAATAGTGAAAAATACTGAGTTATAGTTTAAAACCGAATTTTTATTTAAATAATTATTTATTTTATTTAAATTTATTTTAGTTCAAAATAAATACATAATACCTATATAAGTTCAATTTAATTCATTGGAGTCAGTTTATAATAATTTTAGATATATAAAAATTTTATTGAACTTTTCACCGTCTTTTACCCACCTCCTAGGAGAATTTTTAAATTCACATAAAACTTAATTTTACCGCTTATGTGAGTTGAATTTAGAAAATCCGAGAGACATGGTTAATATAAAAAATTAAAATGTGGTTCAATAAGATAAAAATTATTTTTGGTGAATAATAACTTTTTACTTTTATTTACCACGGTTGAAAGTAAATAGGGTAATTAAGGGTAAAAATGATATTATTATTACCCTAACACATGTCCTAATTCTATTGTATAAGTGTAATTCGACCAAAAAAATCCTTAGGAAAAAAATATGACCCTTTTGGTCCACTTGGATTAGATTAAGACATTTATTATTATTTAATTCAAAGAAGAGTTAAAAGAGTTAAAATCAAAGTTTAATAACAAAAACATTTTTAATATAGGGTTATACATAAGATAAATTCAATTATAAATATTAATTAGAAAGATAAAATTATTTCCTACATAATGGTATTTTATTTATAATTTTTTAGACATTAAATAATTTAATTTATTTATGACACAATGATGATGCAGTAATTACCGTATGAATGAATGATTAAGGTAATTGATATTATAAATACCCAAATAAATGTAATTTGATACTTTTTATGAATTAAAATAATTTTTTAGGTTAATATGACATATTATAATTGGTTATATAATTTTTTTTCTAATTAATAATTCTTTTATAAATTTATCAAAAACAAAATACCCAATAGTGTCAAAATTGACGTAAAAGAGTTTTTAAAACAAATATTATATTATTAATTGATATTATATTCCTAAAAATATAAGGTTCAGTAAAATGACTTATATAATGATAGGTGTATCATTAATGGACCACTTGGGGGTCTATTGGAAGTTTATAGTAAGTTTATTAATCATATGATATAAAAATACAAAGAGACATGGTAAATATCAAACTAATTAACTAAGAGTTAAAACTAAAATATAAGGTTAATAAAGTGACCCAAACCTGTCTAAAACCTATTGGTTGAGTGGATTTAGACCCATAACCACATTATCCTCGAAATAAATTAATTTTAAGACATTATAAACCGAATATGAATTTATATAAAATAATATTTTATGTTTTTTCTAAGTTGCCCCTCACCCCTCTTATAAAAGGGAACCCCCCTTCACTCTAATTCAAACCTTATAAGCCATTTGGATCATCCAAAACCTACCCAAATACCCTATAAACTATCCTACCTTCAACCTAGAGTCCTTATTTTGATCATAAAGACAACCTAATGAGACCTTTTGATCAAATCAAAAGGAAGAACCTGAAGAAGAGGTAATGATTTTACCACCCTCTTTCAAGTTCCTTTCTTCTTCCACTTCATTTTTATTTGTTGTTTAAATTATAAAATAATAAATACAATATATTATATATATTTTTATGTAATTATAATTATTTTACAACCAAATTAATTATTCTATCCACCCTTTTAATGACATATCACCATACGTGCGTACGTACGACTTACCATCTCCACGTCGTGGTGTAATTGTTATTCAATACATTATTATTTAGATGGGTATAATAATGATGTGTATTTGATGTAAATAATAAATATAAAATGATAAAGATTCTTTATATATGATATAACATCCAATTATATATTATTTTAATATGAAAAGAATGATATTTTTGCTCGTGCGTACGTACGGATTACCGTCTCCACGACGCGATGAGATTTATTTCCAAGTTCACCATTCATCGATGATTATAAAAATATATATTACTAATAAGTATGTAATATATGACATAATAATTCTACTGGAGATATATATATTTATATATATAAGTATTTATGTACTTACATATATCTTATTCACTTACTTCCGTTCAATACTATAAGAAAACGGAAACAACGTTTATGCGTACGTACGGACTACCGTCTCCATAAACGGTGTTTTCCATTTAATATATATGTCTATTATACATATTTATATTATAAATATATATGATATATAAATCATGTTTTATATTCTGTAAGTATTTAAATCATGATCTAAGTGATACAATCAAGAGTAACAAGTTAAAACACGTACGATAAAGAAAGCGATTATTATCCGAAATATTAATATAACATGGAAATTATTATTAAATGGGTAGTATAAAGTCATAAATGAATAATGTATGATATAATAAATATTAATATGGTTCTATTATAATTTAATAACATACTAACGTCTTTATACAGTAGGTTAAATGTACCCTTGACTAAAGGAAAGTGCAAGGTAAGGGGTTTTCATCTCACTCCTTATTCCCATGAGATTCGTACCATATTTCCACTATTACCTTTTGTGTAGTGTATTTACTGCCCATAATTGTATTATTTGTGTAATAAAATTTAATTTATGTGTATTTACATATTCATTGTATGATACATCTTTCATGGGATGTATGTTCCGTAAGTTACCAAATTGGTAAGGGTTAATTTCACAATCTCTTTATTATCTGAGGTCGTTTTTACGTAAGTATCTACTGGGAAATATTTATTATCCATGTCCATGTTTCATAAAATAGTTTTCAAAGGGATTCTTTTAAGGTAATTTTTGCTAAAACATCATTTTAAATGTTTTAAAGATTTATTCTTCTAAACCATTCTCATTAATGTCCATGTTTTTAAAATTTCTTTAAGGATTTATTTAAATGGACATGAATGTTTTAAAATGTTAATTAATTTGAAAACTTTCAAAGTGGTATGGGAAACTTTGATTCAAAAATATCTTTAAATGTATTTCTTTTTAAATTGCGTGACTTTTAAATGTTTTTATGAAAAAAAGATATTTCTCTCAAAGAGTTTTACAAATCATTTTCATTTATGTAAACATCCTTTGATGGATTTTAAACTTGTTTGAAGTTGATACAAATATTCCATATTGTATTGAAGTTTTTGTGATATGTTTGACTGTGGATGTGTTATTTTTATACCATTCATTTTTTATGGATGAATTATTGACATTTTATATGCAAGTTTTAATACGAATGTTTATGTTATGTTTAAACCTATTCATATGAGGAATGCATTGGACTTAGTAAGTGACGGGTGAAGCCCGCTATAGCTCCTCGATGCATCGGTAGGTCTCATGAGACAAACTAGTGTCTTGCCACAAGGCCTTGAAAAAATCTTATTTGTATTCTTGGCACAAGGCCTTGACTATGTGGTTATGACAGTATGACATTATGCATTTCATTATTATGAAAGTGGTTAGTGATATTTCATGTGATTATTCGACTAGTAGAATATCCATGTGAATAAGTAAATGGAATTAATTAATTTTATTTTTTCCATATTATGCTGAAGTTCAAGTTTAAAAGGCTTTTTTTTAGTTATACATTGCCTTAAATGTTTATGCTTATTTATGAAAGTTTCCTCTTTATTGTTATCCTTACTGAGCATCTGTGCTCACCCCTTTCTATGTTTTATTTTTCCCAGGATTCCAAGAAGTTTATTGTGATTGATATGCAAGGTTAAGCCAAGGGAATAATGGCGTTCATAAAGTATTATTTATGTTGTTTTGTATGTTATGAAGTGTAATGTAATATTTATGTAAGTAATCTATTTTCCCAGACTGCTAAACTGATCGGTCCTTAGAGACTTGATTCCTTGTAATCATGCCAATGTATTAATATAGTGCACCGACTCTGGGTAACTGGGGTTAGGGCGTTATAGTTGGTATCAGAGAAAGTTTAGAAATAACCTTGGAAGCTAGATTTAGATAAACTCTGATTAGAGCACACAGACCTAAGATAGACTTTGAGGATTAGTATAGAATAAATTCCTAAAATTTTGGTAATGTAGAGATTTTGTGAGTTTTCCAAGAAAATACATCCCTATCTGGATACGAGCAGGTATAAGTGGTTCTGGCACAGTTGAACTTAGGGGAAAAACCCAAAAACACCACTTTGAGCTAGACTTGAATGGTAACTGGTGAACGACAACGGACCTTGCTGCACTCTTGGTTACGACACTCCTAGGGGAAATGCTTAGGATAATTCTCATTCTCTTTACAAATCATTATGAAGGGTTTATGAGTATATACTTCCTCAATGAAAAATTCTTTATGATTATGGATTATATCCATAAACCGTTCAATTTATGTTAGTTATTTTACATGTTTAGAATTATTTCAATTCATAAACTGATCTAGTTTATGCTATTGTATAGAAATGGTACCCAGTAGAAGGAATGTGAACTCTATAAATACGTACGATTCAAAGAGTAAGAAGGATCATATCTTTCACGGTATTAAGCCAACATTTAGAAGAGAAATAGTCTCCCATGTATTCTCAACATATGAAGAAATAGTATCATGTGTTAATAAGATAAGTAAATAATTCTCTGAGTCCTATGGATTTTAAGGTAAGTAAGAGAAGAAAATGATGGAAGAGAGAAAGATGGATAAAGGGAAGATGGAAAAGAAAAATTTTCCCATATGTGATAAATGTGGGAAGAAAAACCCTGGAACTTTACTGAAGGGAATGTGAGTTTGTTATAAGTGTGTAGAAAAAGGAAACCATGTACGTGAATGCAAGGGTAAGAAAAAGGTTTCAGATGTACAATGCTTCATCTGCAAGGAGTTGTGACACTACGCGAACCAATGTCCAAATCATCAGAGTATGCCCCAAATGATGCTATTGGATAATAATCAAGTTATGATACTACCACAGATGAGGAGGAATGATTAGATTTCTTATGTTGTTATTAGAGAATTATGTCATTTGAGTGTTGTATCAAAAATGCATAGGTTATAATATTTATGGAGTATATAAGGATTGTACTACAGTACTATTTCATTTAGGACTTGAGATTGTGTGGAACCAAGAAAAATGACTCAATAGCCGGTTAAATTTTTGGAAAATATATGGTTAAGAGAAAGATAAACCATAATATGGTTCTGATACCGAGGTAGTGATTTTGGAATAATACATGATTGTTTTGGATAAATTATATTGGATATTCTTGACTACCTTGAAACTGATTAATGATTTGTATATTCGATCATTGTCACAACATTTTTGGATAGAAGGAGTATATCCAGTATTCTATAAGGAATAAGGGATCTTGAATGTAATCAATAAGGTTTTATGGTAATTCATGATGTTGTAGTGTTTTAAAAGAATACATGATGAAGGTGTTCACATGTTATTACGTGGAAAAAAAGAACTTCATTGTGTTTACCTTCCTTATAAATTTTGGACTGTGAGTTTGGATAGAAGTATTTTAGATAATTCTAGTTTGAGATTATTTTTGGATTGCCATAAAAGGACAACCCAGAGGTCGGGTGACAACCCGTTGCGTCTGGCAAGGCTGTGAGACTTAAACCCGCAACAGAAGGGCGACAAGGGTGTATCACCTACCATTGGCCCACGTGATGTCCTGGATTGAATAATGTTGTCTTTTTTAAAAAAAATTCTGGTATATGAATTATAAATTCGTTTTTTAAAACCCTATACGAATAGGATAAATAGAATATTATTTTTAAGTTCTATTATCTTTTAGAGTGAAAGATGAGTTTGTGGTAGAAATTAGTTAAAGGATGGGACTCTACCTGTCAAGAATATATTTTTCTTCTTCTCTTATTCTATGAATAAATTAATTCTTATACTTTAGTGAAGGTATCTTAAAACCAAAAATGCGTTATCCTAATACCATATGTTTTTTTGGACCGACGGTATTTTAAATCATCATAGATTGATGAATTTAAGGCCCTCAATTTTACACTTGTTTGTGATTGATGACCTCAATAACTACCTATAAAATATTTACATTTTTCCTCTAATTATATGTCTCTAATTTCCACCAATGTTCTCATAATCAAGATCATAATTTGGTGGTGACCCTCTCATTTCCCTTTTCCTCTTATTAAGACTAAATTTTATTAACCTAGTTTCTGATGTGGGTTTTCCCAAAGGTATTTTCTATTTTCAACATTTTATTTTTGAAATATAATTTCAAATTGAGAGGATGCAATTTATTGAAGGAGGGAAGAATGTAACACCCCAAGATTTCATAGTACGTTATTTCTTCAAAGTAATTCAATAACTTTCACTACACGCAACACCAAGTTTTAGGGCACCATGACTTACCAAACTAGCTGTTCAAAAGCGCTTAAGAATAGTATTAACTGAATTTTCAACTTTATATAATCCTTATAATTTTATAATCCATATTATGAGTTTCTTAGACATAATGTAAGAACACATACATTTTTTCAGATAAAATAAGTATTTTTCAAAAATTGCAATTTTACCGTCTTTTAATGGAGAATCCTTTTTAAATACAATATTTGAAACTTTTATATATTCAATTTGAAAAAATAAACTTCTTCTTTATAATCAGGACATAATAATTTAGTTTTAATAAAGTTTTGGTGTTTTTCTGATAACTTTCATATTTGGGTGAATAGTGAAAAATACTACATTTTAACTGAAAACAATTTTTTTAATCAAAATTATTTATAGTTTTAATTTATACATTTTAATGGTTTGGAAGTATAAATAGATTATATTTTTACCATTCAATCCAATTTTGGTCATTGTAAGTAATTTCACTTTGAAATTGGACATAAACAAGTGTCAGACTTTTAATAGTTATTATTTCTTAAAAATACGCCTTTTGGTTTTGACAGCGGGAATTAATTTTAAATTAATAAATGAAACTTATATGTTTTGAATTTGGTAAAATAGACTTTATTATTGAATTCATAATTTCAAAATTATCTTAGGGTAAATTTTTGGTATTTTTATGAAAACTTTTAATTTTGATGAATAGTGAAAAGCACTGAGTTATAGTTTAAAACCGAATTTTTATTTAAATAATTATTTATTTTTTTTAAAATTTATTTTAGGTAAAAATAGATACATAATACCTATATAAGTTCAATTTAATTCATTGGAGTCAGTCTATAATAATTTTAGATATATAAAAAGTTTATTGAACTTTTCACCGTCTTTTACCCACCTCCTAGGAGAATTTGTAAATTCACATAAAACTTAATTTTACCACTTCTGTGAGTTGAATTTCAAAAATCTGAGAGAAATGGTTAATATCAAGGAGTAAAATGTGGTTCAATAATATAAAAATAATTCTTGGTGAATAGTAACTTTTTACTTTTATTTACCACGATTAAAAGTAAATAGGGTAATTAAGGGTAAAAATGACATTATTATTAACCTAACACATATCATAATTCTATTGGATAAGTGAAATTCGACCAAAAAAAACTTAGGAATAAAATATGACCCTTTAGGTCCACTTGGATTAGATTAGGACATTTATTATTATTTAATTCAAAGAAGAGTTAAAAGAGTTAAAATCAAAGTTTAATAACTAAAACATTCTTAATATAGGGTTATACATAAGATAAATTCGATTATAAATATTAATTAGAAAGATAAAAATATTTCCTACATAATGGTATTTTATTTATAATTTTTTAGACATTAAATAATTTAATTTATTTATGACACAATGATGATACAGTAATTACTGTATTAATGAAAGATTAAGGTAATTGATATTATAACTACCCAAATAAATGTAATTTGAGACTTTTTATGAATTATAATAATTTTCTAGGTTAATATGACATATTAGGATTGTTTATATGAATTTTTTTCTAAGTAATAATTCTTTTATAAATTTATCAAAAACAAAATACCCAATAGTGTAAAAATTGACATAAAAGAGTTTTTAAAACAAATATTATATTATTAATTGATATTATATTCCTAAAAATATAAGGTTCTTCCAAAGGACTTATATCATGATATGTGTATCATTAATGGACCAGTTGGGGGTAGATTGGAAGTTTATAGTAAGTTTATTATCCATATAATATAAAAATACAAAGAGACATGGTAAATGTCAAACTAATCAACTAAGAGTTAAAACTAAAAGATACATTTAATAAAGTGACCCAAACCTATCTAAAACCTATTGTTTGAGTGTATTTATCCCCATAACATCATTATCATGTAAATAAATAAATTTTTATCCATTATAAACCGAATATTAATTTATTATAAAATAATATTTTAAGTTTTTCCTAAGGTGCCCCTCACCCCTATTATAAAAGGGCAGTCCCCATTCACTCTAATTCACACCTTCTAAGCCATTTGTCTCGGCCAAACCCTACCCAAATACCCTCTAAACTATCCTCCCTTCAAGCTATAGGACTTAGTTTGATCATAAAGGCAACCTAAGTAGCCCTTTTGATCAAATCAAAAGGAAGAACCCAAAGAAGAGGTAATGATTTTACCACCCTCTTTCAAGTTCCTTTCTTCTTCCACTTCCTTTTTCTTTGTTGTTTCCATTATAAAATAATAACTCCAGTATATTCTATATAATGTGATGTTATTATAATTATGGTAAAACCAAATTCATTATTCTATCCACCCTTTGAATGACATGTCACCATACGTGCGTACGTACGGCTTACCGTCTCCACGTCATGGTGTAATTGTTATTCAATACATTATTATTTGGATGGGTATAATAATGATGTGTATTTGCTGTAAATAATAAATATAACATGATAAGGATTCTGTATATATGATATACCATCCAATTATATATTAGTTTAATATGAAAAGAATGATATTTTCGCTCGTGCGTACGTACGGATTACCGTCTCCACGACGCGATGAGATTCATTTCCAAGTTCACCATTCATCGACGATTATAAAAATATATATTACTAATAAGTATGTAATATATGAAATAATAATTCTACTGGAGATATATATATTTATATATATAAGTATTTATGTACTTACATATATCTCATTCTCTTACTTCCATTCAATACTATATGAAAACAGAAACAACGTTTATGTGTACGTACGGACTACCATCTCCATAAACGGTGTTTTCCATTATATATATATATGTATATTATACATATTTATATTCTATATATATATGATATATAAATAATGTTTTATATTCTGGAATTATTTAAAATCATGATCTAAGTGATACAATCAAGAGTAACAAGTTAAAACACGTGCGATAAAGAAAGCGATTATTACCCGAAATATTAATATAACGTGGAAATTATTATTAAATGGGTAGTATAAAGTCATAATGAATAATGTATGATATCATAAATATTAATATGGTTCTTGTATAATTTAATAACATACTATATTCTTCATACAGGAGGTTAAACATACCCTCGACTAAAGGAAAGTGCAAGGTAAGGGGTTTTCATCTCACTCCTTATTCCCATGAGATTCATACCATATTACCACTATTACCTTTTGTGTGGTATATTTACTTCCCATAATTTTATTCTTTGTGTAATACAATTTAATTTATGTGTATTTACATATTCATTGTATGATACCTCTTTCATGGGGTGTATGTTTCGTAAGTTACCAAATTGGTATGGGTTAATTTTGCAATCTCTTTATTATCTGAGGTCATTTTTACATAAGTATCTACTGAGAAATATTTATTATCCATGTACATGTTTCATAAAATAGTTTTCAAATGGATTATTTTAAGGTACTTTTTACTAAAACATCATTTTAAATGTTTTAAAGATTTATTCTTCTAAACCATTATCATTAATGTCCATGTTTTCAAAATGCTTTTAAGGATTTATTTGAATAGACATGAAGGTTTTAAAATGTTAATTACTTTGAAAAGTTTCAAAGTGGTATGAGACACTTTTATTCAAAAATGTATTTAAATTTATTCCTTTTTAAATTGTGTGACTTTTAAATGTTTTCATGAAAAATATATTTCTCTTAAAGAGTTTTACAAATCATTTTCATTTATGTCAACATCCTTTGATGGATTTTAAACTTCGTTGAAGTTGATACAAATCTTCCATATTATATTGAAGGTTTTGTGATATGTTTGACTGTGGATGTGTTATTTTTATTCCATTCATGTTTTATGGATAAATTATTGACATTTCGTATGCTATTTTTAATACGAATGTTTATGTTATGTTTAAACCTGTTCGTATGAAAAATTCATTGGACTTAGTAAGTGATGGGTGGAGCCCGCTATAACTCCTCGATGCATCAGTAGATTTCATGAGACAAACTAGTGTCTTGGCATAAGGCCTTGACTATGTGTTTATGATAGTCTGGCATTATGAATTCCATCATTATGAAAGTGTTTAGTGATATTGCATGTGATTATTCGACTAGTATAATATCCATGTGAATAAGTAAATGGAATTACTTAATTTTATTTTTATCATATTATGCTGAAGTTAAAGTTTAAAAGGCTTTTGTTTTAGTTATACATTGCCTTAAATGTTTATGCTTATTTATAAAAGTTTCCACTGTATTATTATCCTTACTGAGAATCTGAGCTCACCCCTTTCTATGTTTTATTTTTCCCAGGATTCCAAGAAGTGTATTGTGATTGATATGAAGGGTTAATACAAGGTAATAATGGATTTCATAAAGGATTATTTATGTTGTTTTTTATGTTATGAAGTGTAATGTAACATTCATGTATGTAATCTATTTTCCAAGACTCCTAAACCGATCGGTTCTTCAAGACTTGATTCCTTGTAATCATGCCAATGTATTAAAATAATGCACCGACTCTGGGTAACTGGGGTCGGGGCGTTACATGTTTATCTTAATAATAAATAATTGATAAAGAAATTAATGCTATCTATTTACTTTTTCATATATGTTGCATGTATGACCGTTCATGAGCTAGACCAAGACCGGTGTATGTGTTGTAATTAATTTAATTTAGTGCATGGGTTTGTAATTATTTATTATTAAATTAAATTTGATGGCCCAGGATTCATCCCTCCCTCCATTATTATGTAATACACCACTAACCAATCATTCGGTTCCCATCACCTGTGTGTGAGTTATAAATACATGTAATTAATAGAGTATCTCAAGGCATGTGGAGGTGGTCCAAGATGAAACCATTATGATTCCAACTCAAGTGATACATAGGTGGATAGGTGGAATGTTATAACTCATGCCAATATTTATTTTATGGATGCAAGACTATGATCACATAAATAAATGAATTAATGTGAAAATAAAAAAATTAAATAAATGGATTATGTGTAAATTTTTTATCCCACATGGTTAATTAATTAAGTAATATCCACTTAATATTATCAAGACATGTAAAAGATAAAACAAGATAAAATTTATGCATAATAAATTAAAATTCCTAAATTAAATACTAATTGAAACTTGGCCTTCCATTACTTGATTTGTAATGAAATCCATAGAACTAAGTGTTTGGCCAACCCTTGTTGGGAAAATAACTTTTAAAATAGAGTTATTATGAAGGTTATTGGTTTATTTAACCATATTATATCAAAATAATTATTCCTTCTAGACTTGATGTAACTCGAAGGAAAGTGTTTAGGAAATCCAAATTAGGATTTTAGGATAGGGGAGTCCACTCAATGAATTAAGGAGCTGAAAACCCATATTTGGAAAATAATTGTATACCTAAATACCTTCAAGTATCTTGACTGACCCCTGTTGGGGTTATATGAAGGGGAATATGGATCCTTTCTACTAGAATTTCCTAAAAACTAGACATTTTGAGTTCAATGGTGAAGGATATTGATACCTAATAAAATAGTGAGAGATATAATAAAAATCAATCAATTTATTATTTATCATATAATTTATAATCATGAAAAGGTACTAATAATATACTCTTTAATTTTATAATAAAATGACAAGATCTTCATCCATACCATCCCAATGATCAATATTGGATAAAGACAACCTCCTCATTGGAAGTATTTTCTAGGATTGGTTTATAAGCCTTTAGGTTGTGCTATACTATGAAAATAAATCTTATGTTCTAGAATACTTGATTCCAGATTCGCTTACTAAGGAGGTGAGTGATGAAGAGTTCCTTGTCTATAAAAAATATTTGAGAAACATGGTCTAAGTTCAATGTTTTATGATTTCATAAATGTCTAGTGAACTTATGAAGTCTCAAAAAAACATAGATGTGTATAGCATGATTGAGAACCTCCATGGTCTTTACTAGGAGAAAGCTAGATAGGAATAGTTTGAGAATTCCAAGGTACTCTTTCAGACCAATCTTGGAGAGGATACCCCAGTTGGGCCTCATTTAGTCAAGATCATTAGCTAAATTGGTCACCTAGAGGTTCTAGGGTTTAAAATACCTGAATAATCGGGAACCAATCTCATTCTTGCATCACTCCCTCATAGATTATCCATCTTTTTTTTTTGTAAATTTTAATATGAAAAAAATCGAGAAGTCTCTATCAGATCTTCTTACTCTCCTTCACTAAGTAGATAAGGATATGAAGTGCTAAAATACTTCCATCCTTATGGAGAACAAACAAAAAGGTAAAGAGAATACATATAAGTCCAAATATTCTTCACACCCATCCAAGAAGAGGACAATCAAAGGGAAAGAAAGGGAACAAGATGTTTTCTATTTCGTATGTGGTAAAAAGGGCCCCTAGAAAAAAAAACTGCATCCAACCAAATAAGCAAGGGGAATATTAAAGTGTATTTCTTATTGAGTGAAATTTATCTATTTATACAAATTTGATATTTGATACAACTTTTGGTGATCACATATGTATTCAAATACAAGAACCAAGTAGATTCAGAAAAATTGAATGAGTGGAGGTAGATATACAAGCAGCCAATGAATCTAAACTTATTTCTATAGATATTGGGGACTACCACCTCACATTTCCGATTAGAATGATCTTGATTTTAAAGGGTTGTTATTATGTTCCCTCAGTTACCAAAAACATTATATCTATATCCATACTTGATATAGATGGATCTATTTTTATGTTTGTAAATGAATGTTTCTTATTTTAAAAAGATATAATTTATTATGGTAAGGATAATTTAAATAATGTTATTTATGTGTTAGATTACACAAACCAAGTAATAACAATCAATAAAAAAACTACTTCACATGACTCATACCACACCCAACTATGGATCCACTGGTCAGTTCATGTAAATAAAAAATACTTGACTAAATTATACAAAGATGGATATATATATATTTTTGAACTAAAACCACTTAGTCTATGCCACACATGTTTACAAAGTAAAATGACCAAATCTGCATTTAGTGGAAAAGGTGAAAGGGAAAAAGATCTTCTTGAATTTTTTCATACAGATGTGTGTGGACCATTTCTTATTGAGGTAAGGGGTGGGTACACATACCTCATAAATTTTAATAAAAATTTTAGTAGATATGGATATGTCTACTTAATGAGTTATAAGTAAAATTATTTTTATAAATTCAAGGAATACAAGAATGAAGTTGAGAACCAGATTAGTTAGAAGATTAAGAAAATTTTCTCAGGTTGTGGTAGAGAATATATTAATCAATACTTCATTGATTACTTATTGAATTTTAGGATACTATCTCAACTCACTCTTCCTTATAAACCTCAGTGTAATGGTGTAAGTGAAAGGAATAACCACACCTTGTTAGACAAGGTGTGCTCAATGATGAGTCATTTGAGTTTTCCATTATCCTTTTGGGGATATGCATTACAAAAAACCACAAAAATTCTGGCCCAAGTTCCAAATAAAGTAACAGATAGAATACCATACCATTTATAGAATGGAAAGAAACTTGTGTTGTTATACTTATATGTATGGGGGTTGCGAAGAGTTTCTTAAGGCCTCTTTAGGTTACAAACTTGCAGCCTGAGGAATAAAGTGTACCTTTATAGGATACCATAAAGCAACATGGGGATATTACCTATATGAACCCTCATAGAAAAAAGGTAATAGTGGTAAGATGTGCCATATTCCTTGAGATGAAGAACATATCTAAAATATATAGCAGGATAGAGATAGACTTCAATTAAATTTAGGTTCAAGGTATACAAGAGTTGTCACATGAATAGATTCTATAAATCCCCATTGAAGAAGAAACTTTTACAAAGACATAATTATTGTGTAGAAGTACAAGAGAGGTTAGAAAACTATAATGGTATGGTTTTATAGTCAATGAGGTTGGTGACTCATTATCAGTTGATAATAACAATCCTCTAACCTAAAACGAAGCAGTAAATGGAAAAAATGTTTCCAGGTAGAAAGAATGCATAAATTCAAACCAAGTATGGATTTTGGTAGATCTTATGGTGGATTTAAAGTCCATTGGTTGAAAATGGGTATTCAAGAAGAAACTGGGCATGGAAGAAAAATTTAGAACCTATATGGTATTGCAGGTTAAAAATGGTTTAAACAACATCAAAGAATTTACCACGATGAGACCTTTTCACTAGTTTCAATGATGAAATCCATCAGAATTATAATTTATATTATAGATTACCATGAACATGAGATTTGTAAAATGGATCTAAAAAGATCCTTATTCAATAGTAACCTTTAATAATATGTCTATATGACACAACCTGAAGGGTTTGTGACTCCAAAGGATGCCACAAGATATGAAAATCACAAAAATCTATTTATGAATTAAAACAATAATCCAAGTCATGGAATATTCATTTTCATGAATCCATAAAAAAATTTTATTTCATAAATAATGAGTGTGATCCTTGTATCTAAAAATAGTTTAGTGGGAGTGTATTCGTTTTCTTAATAGTATATGTTGATGACATATTAATCATTGGAAATGAAATACTAGCCTTACAACCTATTAAGGAATGGTTGAATAAATTATTCTCTATAAAGGACTTGGGTAAGGTATCATATATTCTTGGGATCAAGATCCATTGTGATAGATCCAATAGGTTTATCAGACTAAGTCAAAGTACATACATTTACAAGATACTGAAGATATTTAGTATAGAAAAATCAAAGAGGTGATTGTTTCCAGTTTCACATGATATTCATATTTCTAGGAAAATGTGTCCTCAAAAAAATTAGGAATGAAATAGAATGTAAAGTATTACATACGCATCTGTGATTGGGTTAGTCATGTATGATATGCTATATACTAGGATAGATTTCGCTTACACATTAAGTGTGGTAGGAAGATATCAACCTGACCTAAGTGACCGTCATTGGATGGCGGTTAAGACTATACTTAAGTATACGAGGTGTATTAAGGATATGTTAATGGTTTATGGTGGATATGAGGAACTAGAAATAATAGGATATAAAAATTATAGTTTCAAAACTGATCAAGATGACATGAAGTCACAAACAGGATACATATTCACTTTGAATGGAGGTACTATGAGTTGGAAGAGCTCAAATAATGTTATAATCACAGATTTTATAGTAGAGTATGAGTATATTATGGATTATAAGATAGCTAAAGAATCATTATGGATTCAAAACTTCATATAAGATATTGATGTGGAACCTATAAGTAAAGATACTATCACAATCTATTATGACAATATTGTAGCATTGGATCTCACAAAATCACCAAGGTCACATCAGTGTACAAGAACATACTTCAGAAGTATCATCTATTGAGGTATTTTTCTAATAGAGGTGAGGTTTTAGTGGGTAATATTTCCATGTAAGAAAATGTATAATACCCCTTTAATAAAGACTTAAATCAATAGAAACATGATTATCATGTGAGTTTAAGTGGACTAAAAGTCGTAGGAAGTTGGCTCTAGTCCAAGTGGTATTTTTTAGAGTTTTTATCCTAGGACCAACTGTTTTTACTTCGATTACATGTATATTCATTGTATTTAATATTAATAAAACTTATTATTACATATTTTTTTTGCATGAATCTAATGTAATAATTTCCTAGAGTATACATCATGTTGATAAAGTCATAGCAATTCCCCGCTATGATGTAAACCTTGAAGTGTTATGATGATATTCTTAAATAATGTTCCATGGTTATATAACTCACTATGATGGGACACATAATACATAGACTATTAGGTGTGAGTACTTGTAAGTGGATGAATCTCCTTATCATGAAGTTTTCACTTGGTAATATCTAACATGAGATATTATGAGAATAAAACTGCTATTATGAATTCTGCATGTTTTGGTGTCATCAGATATTCCTATCCATGAGCATGTGTAATGGTCCTTAGACTTTAAGATTATAATTAATGCATATCATAACTCATACACTTAGATTTTCTGATGAAAACCATGGTGACATATGTTCATGGAGAGGTAGGGTACGTTGGATGCATCATGATTGATATTTCATCAATAGATAAGTTGATGAAGGATTTGTACCTTTAATCTTTATGGAAGATGATATCTTAGCCCTTTGATTGGAATAAAACTGCCACCCTAAATTCCATGGCCAGGGTATAATGATGTGTTTATTTCAGATAGTCAAGGAAAGACGTATCGAGCAGATAGGTTGGTGTCATAGATGTAAAACCTACTTGATGATATATTATGATAAATGGATTATATTACACATCGAGTGTTCATATGTGGTTGTTATCATTAATACATTGAGTTATTTATCTTAAACGACTTGACCCATTTCTAGATAGTAATCTTGGATAGTCTATCCCACCTAATGCCAATGGGAAAGAATCCTATAGGGTCATAAGTGTTACTAAAGATCTCGATTAAATTATATTTGAATTTAATTAATTAAATAATTATTATTCTCAAGACTGAGGAATAATTTTATTCATGTTTTATCGATAAAAAATATTTATTGATGAATGAAATATTTAAATTAAATATCTATTTGGGTGTTCAATAAATACTATAGGAGTTCAAATGGACCAAGACCGTGTTCGATGAAAAATATTAATAAAAAAGTTGGTTAAATAATATTTTTTATTATATAAGTTCATGTGTTCCATAAAATAATAATAATAATAATATCATGTGGCATGGGGTTTATTATAGGTTATATTATTATTTAAGGGCCCACATGAAATTAAACTATTATTTTAACCTAAATCATAGCTCTATAAATAGATGGTTATATCTATTTTTTATTGTAATCCAAAAATAAAAACTTGAGTATTTTTGCGCACAACGAATTCTCTATTAAATCCTCCTTTTCTCTCCCTCTCAAGAACGAGAAATTCAAGAGATATTCCTTCAAGATTAAGGATGAGAGATAAACAAAATAAACGAAAGATAATCGATTCTCTACGCTAGCACCTAGATATTGATTGACATTTCTTATAGATCAAAGGAGAATGTGTGGATCACTACTATAGGGGTTCTATCATTGGATCCTCACAGTGCAATGAAGGAAATTTGAAAGGGTCTTTTTAGATGATCAATATCTTCATCAAAGGAATAATCCTCAGATCAGATATTAATTTCTTATAATATTAAATAAATTAATTATAAATTTAATGCGCAAGATCCTCAATTAGGGTTTTAGGAAACTCAATATTAAACTAAATTTTAATATATCATCCACCATCGCATGCTTCCACTATGCTCAAAACCTACATACGTATTACTCGAGAGGGGTTTGAAACAATTTAAAAATCATTTATAAAATTGACATGAGTGTTTATAAAAATTACTGAGTGGATTTTTAAAATTAATTGAAGTGTTTTGAAGGGCTTTTTGACACCAGTTTTATTTTAAAAAGAAAATAGTTGGTGTTTTAAAGGTATAGTTTATTTTTAATGGAGAATCTCAACCTATAATGAATGTTTTTTAATACTTTTAGTCTTACATAGATATAAATTGATTTCAAAGAGAATTAAGTGATTTCAAGGGTATTATTAGTACCATTTTATTTTAAATAATGTTTTAATGGTTGGTTTTAAATGGGGGATAAAGTGTATTGGCATTATAGTCATGTTATTAAAGGACCATGTAGAACTTTGTTAAAATGAGTTGAAATGAATTTTTTTTTGTTCTCATTGTGAAGAAAATTGATTTGTTTTATGTTTTATATGGATAAAGGACCCAGTGGGGATGTTATATATTGTTTTATTATTGATTATTATGCATGGATATGAAAGTTCTATTTCATATAAGGGAGTTGGAGCTAAGATGAGGATTATTGCTTCAATTTTTAAATGTTGATATGTATTATGATTTTATTACTTCTTATTATTCACCTAATTTTGTGATATTATAAGAGCCTTAAGTATTTAAGTATAATTTACCAATGCAGGTTACACTATCTTATTTTTTATAGGTTGGATAGTCCCTTAGAAAATTCATTCCCTCATAGGGGTTTAATTTGTACTCAGTGACCCCAAGGGGTTCTAAGAGAAGTGTTATAGATTCACATAGGGGTCCCTAGAGAGATGTGACCCAAGGAGACCAGATCTAGTTTCAATCATGTTAGATCCTAGATATTTTACCATGATGCTTAGATTTGAATGAGTATGATTTAGGGGACCCTGATACATATAGACTGTTTATATCCCATTGATTTCAATTTGGTTTCACAACACCAGGGCTTGGATGTTGTTTTTATTTTATTCCATTGAGATCATATTGGATCAGTATTTATACCTTATTCTTGATTGTGGTTTTTGGTTACCTTCAAAATAATTTAAAAATAATTTGGAAAGTGTGATTTTTAATAGTATAGTGATGATTTTTTGAAGAAGTAATTGATAAATTTTATAGGAAAAGGGGAAGAATTTGTTGTTTTTATTTCAAGTTTATATGGAATCTTACCATGGTTTGAAAAATATTTCAAGGTAAAACTTGTTTTATTAGTTAGTTTTGAAGTGATTGTTTTAGGTTGGATGATCCTTGTGTATTCTTAAATGTATTTCCATGATTTTGGAAAGAAATAGTGGCAATGTGATATTTGTTTTCTGTATGATTTCCATGTGAAAACCTTTTTTAACTAGAATTTATGGATTGTGATATAAAAGGAACTATATAAATTATTTAGTGAAATCCTACTTGGAATGTTGGATCACACATTGTGTATACACCAGTGTGTGTGTGTGTATTTATTATATTTTCTCTCAATTTATTGGTTTTACTTCCATTACTTGGTTATTCCTTGGGTCCGTGGTTAGATGATTTAAGTCATGGATACTGACTGTGGGTTATATAGAGGTTTTACTGGATCTATTTGGATTCTGTTTTTCTTTTGGGATATTATATCTAAAAAAACCCTAGGCCATATTAGGTTCCATTGGGGGGGGGGGTGAATCATTGGTATACTCATTTTATGAATTCTTTTACTTTTGAATTCAATCTCTTTAATTTGTTAAGGTTCTTGATCAACTCTATGATATCTCTCAATCTCACCTCATGTGTATTAGTAATAATAAAGAGATTAGCACAAAGTATTTATATGGTTTTTTATAAATACCTAATCCTTTCCATGTTGGTTATACCCCCAACATAGATTATACACTATAATATTATTATCAATTATAGTAGTTCAAGAAGTAATTAGTTATACACCCTATTAGTCAATCCTCCAATTTATCCTAGTTATATACCCAAATAATCCAACTCTCCTGCCTCATTTGGTTACACCACTCGACCATCATATCCTGCTACAAACTCCAACTGATATAATTCTCTTACTTCAAAATCTAACTAAAATACCTCACCTTCTCACTGCTCCCATTGAGAGACTTTTTTAATTTCATCTCTATCTGAAATACTTCTTCCATTCCTAGATACAACTAAGAGAATTATTTCCTTTAATAGGGAAAATCCATTATAGTATTGTCTTTTTATATTCCTTAATGAGATTTCTGAATCACTATTTCTCATGAACACTTAAAGTACCTTCAATAGCCACTAATCAAGTTTTTCAGTCTTGCTCAATAATTCGGATCACCTGTGTAAAATAAGTTTCCTCAATGAAAAAATGATCAAGTAATTATTCCTTTTAATGTTGAATTCTTGACCTCACTTAATGTGTGCAAGTGATGCATACTATATATGGAATGTATATTGCATTTAGTACCAAATCTTTATGCATGTATAAAAAAATGACTGACCTTATGAATGTAAAACCCTATAATATGTAATTTCTTGATTTATTATTTTATTTTCAATTTAATTTTATTATATTTCAATTTTTCTCAAGTGTTTATGATTTCACATGTTCATGTGAACATGCCTTGTCCACTTTATTCCTTCAAGATCCACTGAACATCTAACTTAAACCTCATGAATTCATATTATCACATGCATATGTATTCTATAAAAATCCTTCATGCAAGTAAAATCTCACTGTTCTTATGAGCACAAGTATACCACATGAATTTTAGCATAACTCAATATTCTATTTCTTTGTGTATCAGAATATGTGGTATCTCATAGAGTTCACGAAAACTAGGAAGATAATGTGTAAGGATATTGCACAATCCTTAATGGATTAATGTAAAAAGTTATTTATAAAGACATTCGAGTGTGTTAAACACAAGTAGAATTCCTACATGATTTATTATTTATGACAATAGGGCACTACACAGAACCTATTCATGAAATAAAAGGTTTCACAGTGCTTTGTTTTATTTGGAAAATTATATATCTTATCAAATCATCAATAATATCTCACACAGTCCTACCTCTATTTATATAGAATATTTCACACTACCTTATCCCTAAGAATCATTTCACATTGAGTCTCTAAGAAATATTCCATATCACACATATTAAATCACCCAAATATTTCATCGATGCTCAAATATCATAAGTTGAAAAGCATGATATCTTTTATTACGTGAGTTAACATTTTATCCCCTCATGCATGCAACATAGATCATGTGATTCATCAATTTTTAGAATATTTAATGCATCCATTCACTCAAATGGACTTTTACAATTTTTTTTTGCGTTTGGATGAAGCTCAAGATTTGAATTATTTGCATTCATGCAAGATGTAGATTGTATGCATGATGTCGAGACTATTACAAATCATTATCACAATCTTGTAATTTTCACAATATCTAGGTTAGATCCATAAAAGTTTCTACATGAACTCCAACATAATAGAATACTCAGACGAGGCTTGAGGAATAAGCTACTCATTGGATCCATCGAATGACTTAGATCAAATAGATTAGATGGATCCTAAAATGTCTGTAATTTTTATTGGAGGATTAAAAGTATGTATGCCTCAACTATCCCACATCTAAGTTCACTTAATTTTGGATATTATTAATAATATATCTTGTTCTTATATCCTCTTAATTCGGTAGTGGGGTTTAACACCCACAACACCTAGCACCCACAGGCTTCACAGGATGCACCTCACTTACATTGGACTACCAAAAAAAAACCCATATTCTCTCACTGAGTACTCTTCTATGGGTGTATAAAACATCCCACTCTTAGCCACTATGAAGGTTGTCCTGGATGGATCCCATATGTGGTTGAGGCCTCCTCCCAAAAAATCATAGTTGAGTAGCTTGGATGGTTCATGTGGTTTCCCCCTTAAATTTTTACTCAAACACTTATAAATATTACCAGGTAAAATATTCTAATTAAAATTATAGTATCCACAAATATTTCCTCTTATATATGATATGAATATATATATATATATATTCATGGAATTAATTTACCCCTATTTTATTAATTTTGGAATAAAATTTCAAAATATTTATTCAACATCTTCTTCATTTTTGTAAACAATGTTCCATCATTGACACAAGTATTTGAACTTAAGATCACTTCCAAAATCATCATAATTTCAAAGAGAATCACTCAAGAATAAAATCTAATGCCATTATATTAATCCATAACAATTTTATAAGCATCACCACTTCATCTTCAACTCACCAAGTAAATATTGACACATTATTGAAAACAAATGAAATACTTTGCGCCAATAATAATCCTAAATATATTTTTTTGTCAATATATCTTTACATTATAAAATTTAATATGTGTACTCAAATATTTTCGCCCAATTATTGAAATTTAATTCAAAGAATAAATGGGGTCTTCTCATCTTCTCAATTTTCCCAATATCTATTCTCCTCCCTTAAATGAACAATTCTTAAACACTTATGATAGAGGAATGATATCACATGGTTTTATTATCAAGGATCCTTTATTTAATCAAATATAATTCTACATGGGACAATATATTGTAGAAAACAAGATATATATAGAAAATGATACCTATGTTGTCCATAAACTACCATGCATGTTCAATCATGCTAAAAAATTGTCTATTCTTATAAAGGGGTTTCCAATAATTAAATATTTCAATTAAATGAAAAATAATACACACACTTTAATAAAAACATTATAAAGTTCAGGTGAAAAAGATATAGCCCCCCATTTGTCTCATATTTTCATAAAAAAGGTACCCCCATTAATTGATAGGATTAATATAATTAATAATGAGGGATGGAAGTGTGACTGGCATACCTCATATTGAAATTTTATGAAGCTATTAAGAAGTTAAATATTCACTATGTAGTGAAGGTTTAACAACTTATTCTCATCAATGCTCCCCCTCAATGGATAAATCCATGTCCTTCAATTCCCTATATTTTAGTACAAAAGTATATATATAGGGGAATAAGGAAGAACCTTCTTAGTTTATCAAAAACAACATTTAGGTAGAGAGATTCCTATCAATATGGGATATTCCTTTCTTCTAATCTCAACATTTTCTTTGTTTGAAGTCTCCTTTTCCACTATAGTCCTTTGAGTGTATGAAGCCTCAGGTGCTTTCATTTTGTTTTTAAACAGCTCCAACCATCCTAGAAGGTATGTCAAGATTTTTTTGGTCGTATGTATTGAATTATTAAAACTTTTATACAAGAAACTATCCACCTTTAAGTTTCCATTAACTGGAATATTTTCTTCTTTTGTTGTATTCTTGGGAATTTTTGAGTCAACGCATTTCTTCTTTTATTCACATCCCAAGGCTGGATTTTCACCTTATTTTCTTACATGCCTCCCCTTTTATAGTGATATTATCTTCACATTATTAGATGATTTGTGCATAATTATTATATACCAAAACCTATTATAATAGTGATCATTTCTATTGTAGTACTCATATAAATCATCAAAGAATTCAAATCTATTCATTATAGACATATTAATTTTCTATATATTTTTCTTCTTTGGTGTAGGTCTTCTACTATATTCAGATTTGATCCCACTAAATGAAGGCCTTCTATTATTTTAATGAATTGTCATGTTATGAAAATATTCTAATGCCTTGTTCCCAAACTTCTAGTAATACCAACAATAACCTATTCATATTTTTATTTTCTTTTTTTCTTTATTCTATCTAGATTTCACAGGGCATGTACCTTGATGTTTTTGAGTAAAAACACCACTCTTTTGGATACTTATTGGGAAAAAACTAATCATACATATTATCTATTACACTCTTGATATGGTGGGTTTATCAATGTCTTTAACCATCCATATTTTCCTAGATTTTAGTTTAAAACCTATACTAACACTCAAAACAACATTAGTACACAAGATAATTTATGTGTTATGGGATAACTTCTTTTTGGAGGATGTTTCCATTTGGTTGGAGGATGACATCATGCTATTATTGGTATCATGATAATTAAAGCAAAATTGTATATAATCATTAATTTTTTTTTATAGTTTTGGAAGTTCTAGCTTATGGTGATTATTGATTCTTTAATCTCACCTCTAGCTGTGTGACAGATCGAGACCCATGATTTCAGATCTAGTATTAAAAACAATGTATATATTTTTTTTATAAAAATTAACTAAAAAATTTAAATTCCTTTACAAAACAAGGATATTTTCTAGTATATGTTTTGGAGGAAAAGGATTAACCATTAAAATATATCATAGTTTAGAAAATTAATAAATAAGAAGCTATTTTGACTTTGCTTGCGTTAGATCCTTAACAAAGCTAAAATCCTTTGAAACTTCTATTGATCCTATGAAAAGCATTTTAAAACATAGGGTGAGTGTAAAATTTTCTAGTAAGGGTTTTTAAAAACCAGTTAAAATAATTTTTATAAATACAATTTTAAATATCTTTCAAAATAATTTTATTTTATATCAAATATAAAAAAATTTATAAGCACTTTTAAAAAATAAAAAATTATAGGGTTTTCAAAATATATAACTATAGAAAATAATTTTCAAAAACCTTTAAAAATAAATAATAATTTGAAAAACTTTTTCATTTACAAATATAATAACTTTTGAAAATACAAAGTTATTTAAAACCTCTTTTATTTCAAAATATAATATCTTTTGAAAATGTACTTGGAAATAATTTTTCTTAAAAAAAAAATTCAGTGGTTTTTTAGAAAATACTTTAAAAGCTCAGAAAAAACTTTATGGACAATTTGGAATATTAATGGTTGTCTAGGGCCTACCCATCATGGAGGGTTGGGTTCACTCTTTAGATCCATATCATATTTACAAATTCCAAGTTCCATTTTTTTATAAAACATTTTGAGCTTGACCATTTTTTATTTTTTCACTTTAGTTTTTAAATTTTGAAAATATGAAAATGAATACTTACACACACACACAAACACACACACACACATATTAGTGTATATATATATATATATAGGAATTCATTCACCAAGCAGGAAGAAACTGAACCACATGGAAATAAAACTTTTCAAAATATGCATGGATTGTTAGTGAATTACGTAGTGCATGACCATACATATACATATGTGAAAAATACATAATTTTTAAATGAAATTTACATATAAAATTTCCAATTTAATATTTCAAAACACCTTTGATTTTTTTAAAAACAATCTTAAATAAAATTATAATTTTTGTAACATGTGAGTTTGAAAATAATAATTTTACCATAAATTTATATATATAGTTTGAAAATAGGATTTTGAAAATAATAAAATTCATTTTCATAAAATAATTTGTTTTGAAAAATATAATTCTTTTAAAATAACTGCCTCACATAAAAAGGGTTTAGAATTTATTAGTCCCTTATATAAAAATGGGTAATTTAAAAATAACCACAGATTAAAAAATAGGATCCTTTTAAAATATCTTCCTTACATAAAATAATATTGTTTTAAAATACGATCATATATACTTTGATAAAAAAATATAATACCCTCAACTGAAAATTCTAACCAGAATTATCTATAATTGTTCCCATTTGAAACCATGTCGAATCCTCTTTTCTGAAGACTAAACTCACCCTCACACTATCTCTATAACCAGAGAAACCCACATATTTTTTTTACAAGGGAGTCTGATAGAGTGTTGTTAGATACAAAAACTAAGGGAAGAGCTTCTATTTATAAGCCCAAATTTTTAAGAAATAAATTATTTATTAATTTTTTAAAACCATTTGGAAATAATTTTAAATAGTGGAAAATTTATTCATACATTTTTCTTTCCCATTAAGAAAAATAATATCTTGTTCTTATTTTTTCTTTTTCCACTTATAGTTTTTTTATATTCCTTAACCCTTAAGGAACATTATTTATCATGTGTGTGTATATATATATATATAACAAATAGAACATATATATAACATATATTTATAAAAATTATATTTTAGTATAACTTTTATAACATATATATATTTATAATATATAAATTTTAATACACACACACACACACATATATATATAAATGTGTAAATGAGTTTATATATATATATATATATAACATCTTTTTTATATTTTTTATTACTTTTTTTACACATCACACACATCACATATATATTTATATATATATTTTTTAATTTAATTAGTTCCTACGTACATATATATACACATATATATACATATATTTATTTATATACACCTATATATATATATATATTCTAACATGTATATATAACACACACATATATATTTTTAACAAACACATAGATATATATATATATATATATATATTTCAATGTATATATATAATTGGTTCCTTACACCTCACACCACATGTTTTTTATGGGTTCCTTCCACCAAACACCTCACACCTCTCTCCAATTTTATTTTATTTTTTTTAATTAATTTTTTTTAAATTGCTCACTTCATGCGTCACACACACACATATATACATTCATATTTTTTTATACAATCATACTCTTATATTTATGTGTGTATATAGACACAAAATATAAAAATATATATACATATATACATTCTGCACACACACACACACACATATATTAATCCATTTTATAACTCTTTTTTTATATATAAACATAACCATAAATTTTTTATCAATTACACATATGTATATATACATATATATATATGTATATATACATACATATATGTATATATACATATATCGTTACTATTTAGGTTTACCACACACATATATATTAACATATTTTCTATATATATATATATTTACATATTCATATATATTTACAAGCACCTAAAAAAATAATAACCATAAATTAAACATTTTCATTAAAAGGATATATATAAATATATTTAGTATATACTCTTATAATTATATATATAAGTAAAATATAAAATTTCTTAGCAATTAAAATGATTTTTTTTAAATTTTTTAATATATGTTACATTGTTAATTTTAATATCAAATTAATATTTTCCTAACATTTAAGGTAATATATTAATATAAATCAATCAAACATTATAATTATTTAAATTAAAAATAAAGATTTATTTAAAAGTAATCATAATTTTAAAACTATGAAATTTCATATTAAAAAATGTTATTTTAAATAATAAACACTTTTATTTTTTATACAAAGTAAGTATTAAAAATAATATTAAGTAAATATCACCAGAAATATACACTTTTAAAATTTTTTTATTTCAAAATAATATTTACTTGTGTTACAATTTGATTAATTATCAATTTACATTTGTTTCACAAATAATATAAATACTTATTTATGAAAAATCATTTTTTAAAAAGAAAAACTATGCTTAATTTTTTTAAGATATTAAATTGTACACCCCTTAAAATGAATTTATCCCTCAAAATTATTTAATCATTTATAATGAAAATTCTGAATTTTACTTCTCATAATTTTAGGAAAACTGAGATCATAAAATCTCTATATACTTAAGAATATTCTAGAATTTTAGTTTCCTAGAAACTTGAAGGAAAAATTATAAATCTTAAATTAATAAAAAAATTCATAATCTCCAAATTCATCTAAACCGTTCGTCTGATACCAAGCGTGACAGCCCGAGACCCGCACTTTCAGACCCGATACTAAAAACACTATATATTTTTTTTTATAAAAATTAACTATAAAATATATAGTCCTTTACAAAATGAGGATCTTTTCTGATCAAGGTTTTGGAGAAATAGAAAAATCCATTAAAATATATGAGAGTTTAAATAGTTAATAAATAAATTAATATTTTGAATTCAGTTAGGTTAGCTCCTTAAAGAAACTAAACTCCTTTAGAACTTCTAATGAGCTTGTGATTTTTTAAAACATAGGGTGAGTATAAAATTTTCCAGTAAGGGGTTTTAAAAACTAGTGAAAATCCTTTTTATAAATTCTATTTAAAATATCCTTTGAAAACATTTTCTTTTATATAAAATATAAAATATTTGATAAATACTTTTCAAAAATATAATTTTAAGGTTTTAGAGATATATAACCATAAAAAATACTTTTCAAAAACCTTTGAAAAAAAATATTATTTTGAGAACCTATTTCATTTAAAAATATAACAAATTTTAAAAAACACAGTTCTTTGAAAATCTCTTTCATTTTAAAATATAATTTTTTTTGAAAATATACTTGGAAATTTTTTTATTAATAAAATAATATTGGGATTTTTCATAAAATACTTCACAAACCCAGAAAACAAAACCTTATAGACACTTTGCAACATTGAAGGATGTCTAGAGCCTACCCATCTTAAAGGGTTGAGTTCACTCCCTAGATCCCTATCACGTTTACAAACTCCAAGTGCCTTTTGTTTTATAAAAAATCATGATCTTGACCCCTTTTTATTTTTTCACTATTATTTTTAACATTGGAAAATATGAAAATGAATACTTACACACACACACACACAGAGAGATATATATAAGTGCATATATATACATCTATAGGAATTCATTCACTGAGTAGGAAGAAATTGAACCACATTGCAATAAAAATTTATAAAATATGCATGGATTGTTAGTGATATACGTAGTGCATGACCATAACTATACATATGTGAAACATCCATAATTTTTAAATGAAAATTTTTGCATAAAATGATAGCTTTAATATTTAAAAGAATCTTTATTTTTTTGAAAACAATATGAAATAAAATTATAATTTTTGAAACATGAGATTTTGTAAATAATAATTTTCCCACACATAAGTGTTTTTTTGAAATAATAAATAAATCATAAAATATTTTGAATCAAAAATAATTCCCTTAAATAATCATAGTAAAATGATGATTTTTCTTGAAATTAAGATTTTTGAAATAACCTTATTACATAAAACCATTTATACACATAGTTTCAAAATAATATTTTAAAAATAATAAAATTCCTTCTCATAAAATACTAGATTTTGAACAATAGATCTATTTTAAAATAAATCCCTCACATAAAAGGGTATTGAATTTATAAGTCCCTTATCTTAAAATTGGGTTTGGGAAAATAATCATAGATTTAAAAAATTGAATCCTTTTAGAATATATTCCTTATATAAAATAATATTTTTTTCCTAAAATATAATCATAGATAATTTGATAAAGAAATATAACCACCTTACCTAAAACTTCTAACCAAACTTATCTTAAATTCACCTATTTTAAACCTTGTCAAACCCCATTTTCCTAAGACTAAACTCACTCTCACAACTTGCATATTTTTTATTAGGAAGTTTGGAAGAGTATCGTTGGATGCGGGACCTAAGGGGGGAGCTTCTATTTATAAGATAAAAATATTTAAAAAACAAATTATTTATTTAATTTTTTTAAACACTCTTTTGAAAGACTGCCAAATATTGGGGATTTTTTCCATACATTTTGATTTACCATTAAGAAAAATAATATTTTCTCCTTTTTTTATTTTTTTCCTCAGTAAATCTCCCAGTTATTCAACTTATTCTTCTAGATATATTTTATCAAAAATAATTCCCATGATACCACTAACAATACAATTTAAAAATTCTTTGGGAACTTTTTTTCAATGTACTTTGAATACAGAAATAATATCACTATGTGATACATCATCATCACATCTTGAGTAGGATTTTTTAGAATAATCATAATCAATAGATTTATTACAACATATACCACTTCAATTACCTTCAGTCAGTGAATTATTTTCTTTTACTTTATGATTCTTCTTTAGTTTCCTTGACTATATTTTAATTCTATTATTCTAAATCTGGTTATAATTCTCCATATGAGTTTCATTACTCATTTACTAAACTCTTCACTTCATAAGAACTTGTTTGGATATTTATAGGTAACATACCCTCATATACCACTTGTAGATCCCCATATTAGATTAGGTGCCACTGGGGGTGAGGGTGTGGGGTGAATCAGTGGCGCACTCATTTTATGAATTATTTTACTTTTGAATTCAACCTCCTAAACTTGTTAAGGTTCTTGATTAACTCTATGACATCTCTCAATATCACCTCACATGAAGTAGTAATAATAGAGAGATCATCACAAAATATTTACAAGGTTAAATATAAATACTTACTTCTTTACATGTTGGTTATACCCCCTAACATGGATTCTCCACTATAATAATATTGTTAATTATAGCGGTTCATGAAGCAACTGATTATACACCCCAGTAATCAATCCTTCAGTTGATCTTATTTATATCCTCTAGAAATTAAACTCTTATGCCTCGATTGGTTATACCCCCATCTGTATTCTCCTACTCCCAATTCTAACTAAGTGACCTCTCTTGCTTTTAGATCCAATTGAAAGACTTTACCTACTCCCATCTCTAACAAAGATACGTATTTCTTTTCGATCTAACTGAAAGACTTCTCCTTCTTCCATATCCATACAAGATACTTTTTCCCTTCAATAGGGACTATCCACTGTAGGATGATCTTTTGATCTTCCTCCATGAGATTACTTATTCACACTTTCTCATGTAAACTTCAAGTACCTTCAACAACCACTGATCAGGTTTTTTGGTATTGCTTAATAATTCTGATTACCTATGTATGATCATTTCCCTCAGTGCAATAATTCTTAGGCAATTCTTTCTTTTGAAATTGAATAAATGACCTCACTTAATGTGTGTATGTGATGCACACTATATATGAAATGTATATTTCTTGTAGTAATCACTCATCATGCATGTATGGAACTATGAATGGCCTTATCAACCAAAAACCTTAGCACATGTAATTTCCTTATTTAATATTTTATGATCTATTTATTTTTATAATGTTTCAGTTATTCTCACATGTTTATACTTTCACGTGTTCATGTGTTCATGCACTATCCAATTTATTCCTTAAATCTCCACTTAATACCTCACTTAAATCTCATGCATGAATGTTATCATATTCATGTGTATTCCATTAAAATTATTTGCGCAAGTTTAGGATAACTATTATTCTGAGTGACAATATATCACTCATGTTTTAGTGTAACTCAAGCTTCTATTTTTTCACATATTAGTATACGTGTTATCTCATAGAGTTTGAACAAACTAGGAAAATAACACATAAAGATGTCATGAAATCCTAAATGGATTCATGGAGAAAGTTATTCCCGAATCAATTATAGTGTGTTAAACACAAGTTGAATACCCACAATATTTATTCTTCATGATAGCGATGTGTTATGTGGAACCTCTTTGAGAAACAAAAGGTTTTTATATGCTCTATTTTCTTCAAAAAATGAGCGCACTTCTATAATGATTAACACAAATACCTTAGTCCTACCTCTATTTATATAGTTTAGTTAACACTACCTTTTCCCCCTCCAAATCCTTTTTTTTTCATTTTAAAAATAAACCACTTTTTGGATTAGTGGGAACCGCACAAACCAAATTAAAACAAAGAAAACACATCCAAAACCAAAATTCAAACTTCCACATAGAAAAAAACAACTTCACGTGGGATTCAAAAATCAGAATTTAAGAAAGACTAAATCCCAGACCAAAACCCAAGGATATCTTGATCAACACATTAGATAAATTCATGTTTCCAGCCTTCATGATTACCAATTATCATCATCATTACCCTAACACCATCAGAGCTTGCTAGAGAAGGTTTTCTGAGAAGTAGAACTAGTAAAACCTCCACCAACCATCGCCAAGGACATCATCGCCTTCATCAAAGTCGAAACAGGTTCTCAGATTCAGAATGTACCAACATCACCATCAATCTATAATTTCACCTTATTTTTGACAAGGAAGCTACCAAAAATTACCAATGTCACTGAAATCACCACATCCAAGACAGAGAGAACAACATCAAATCCCCTCCTTGTCGATGAAATCATAAATAAAGCCCTGTAAACCAACACTGAATGCCTTACGAGAGAGAAACTTGGAACCACACCACCGACGAAGAGCATGTTCCTGGAACCCTGATGACCACCGAACCCACATACCAAAACCTCAAATCCACCCTACTCCTGATCTGACTTAGATAGGTGTGGATAAACAAGAGTCAAGGGTAAGGAAAAAAGAGGATGAGGGCTCCAAAAATTGATAGGTCGATGGGGCAGAAAACCAGATCCAATGAAACGAAAACAGGCCGACTCTGGAGAGCCTTGGGAATTGTCAAATATCAAACCACCAAATACCAAAACCTTTCTATTTCCCCACTTCAGATCCGACATGGAGAGATGCAAGGGAACTAGAGGTTAGAGCAGAGGATAAGCGGCCAAGGGCTCCAACTTAAACTTTCTTCCTGGCTCAAAACCACCCATAGAAGAAACAAGAAATTATACCCACAAAGGAACCACATAGATTCGTAAGGAATAAGAAGAAATAGGTGAAAATAGTAGAATATAGGAAGGGGAAGGAAGGGAGGAGAAGTGCTCATACATGCTGCCAAACCCACAATTTAGGGTTTCAGGAGGAAACACTAGGCGGAGAGGTGAGGGAGAGGTGAAGCACTGAGAGAGAAGGGAGGAATCTTCCTGATTCTTTATCTAATTAGTTCACACTACCTTATATCTAAGAATCATTCTATATTGGGTCTCTGAGAAATATATTGTGTCATGCATATTAAATCACAAAAATCTTTCAACAATCCTCAAATAACTTACAAAAAAATATGATATATTTTTATGAGAGTTCACATTTTCTCCTAATATTTATATGATATGGATCACATGATTCATCACTTTTTAGAAGGTTGAACACATCCATGCACTTTTATGGCCTTATGAAACAATTTTTTTATTTGGACGATGCTGAAACTTCAAATTATTCACATACATTAAATATGTAGATTTAATGTGTGATATCAAGACTATTACAAATCATTCTCATGATATTGAAATGTTCACAGTAGCTCAGTTTGATCCATCAGAGTTTTGGAATCAAATATAGTATACTAAAACACTCAAATGAGGCTTGAGGAAGAATATTCTCACTGGAACCAGCAAATGACATAGATCAAGTAGATCAGACAGTTCTCAAAATGTCCGTAAATTTTAATTAAGGATGAAAAATATACATGCCTCTAGTGTCCCACATTAAAGTTTGATTTATTTAGTAACTAGTAAATAATATATCCCATGCCACTAGCCTCTCAATACACCTATGGGTTTTGGATCCCATAACACCTAGCACCCACAGACTTCATAGGCCGTGCCTGACCTACATGGGTCCACCTATCCAAAACCCATGTGCTCTCAATGAGCTCTCTTCTGCGGGATTATACATCAGACCACTCTCTGGCTCAATGTGGGATAGAAAAGTGGCACCCGTGAGTGGTTGAGGCCTCCTCTCATAAAATAACTATCAAACTAGATGGATGTTTTATGTGGTTGTCCCCCTCAAATATTTCTTAAATCACTTAGAAATTTTACTAAGTGAAATATGCTATTCCAAACTAAATTCTCCACAAATATCTCCTCATGTATAAAATATGAATATATTTATTCATGGACTTATATTTTTTATGGAATCAATTTCCTTATCTTCTATTCATTTTTGAATACAAATTCTAAAGTGTTATTCAACACCTTCTTCATTATTGTAAATAGTGACTCATCATTGAAATAAGTCTTTGAACTTAATATCACTTACAAAATTATTAAAATTCCAAGTATAATTTCTCAATGAAGAAATCCAATTACATTATATGAATTCATAAAAATTATATAAAAATATTCACTTCATCCATAAACCACCAAAAACATATTGACACATCATTAGCAACAAATACAACACCTAGGACCAGAAATATTGACAAAATTTGGCATAATGAATTTTATTATTCTTCCTCTATATTTATATTTTTATCTTGTTATATATTTTTTGATGGATTTTTATATCATTATTACAATTTTTTCATGTTTATTTATTTAGATATACTTATTTTATATGCATGCATATCTACTGTATGAATAGATCATGATATATTATTAGTAGTTTTTGTACTTGTTTATTTATATTTGTGATTTTAAAATCATTCCCAAGTATACTTTCATGATACCCAAGCACTAGTTTCTATCCCATGGGGATCAATAATTCCCTTCCAGACTAGTGGTGTACTAGTTCAGGTCATCCTGGGCCTGCTTATTAAAAATGCTATTAGATCCTAGGTTTCTAAATAGGGTCCTAGGTTCTTGGAATTATCTCCTTTTTATTTTGGTGTTTCATGATATAATTTATTTAGGGTTGTCATCGAGACTCATGAGGTTGTTCATGATTGGGTGCTTGATCACCACACTTTGTGATAGTGATTGATTTACTATGGGTAATAGTATTTGTATTTCATTTGATTATTATTATTTGATTGAGATTTGAGATTAGTGGTTTTTGATCCTCATTGGAATTATATGAGTTTCGTTTGGGGTTTTGTTTTATTTTAGGGTGAAAAATGGAAAAAGGATCAATGTCATGAGGTTGTATTATATGACCTGATAAAATAGGAAGTGACTAAATTCTTGGTCTTCGATACATCTCAAGAATTTTTGTATGATTATATCATGTGTTATAAAACCTTGTGATTGAGTCAATAATGGTATTTTATCCTACTTTTAATTTATTTTTATCCTTACCTTGAGTGATACAAAGTAATGGTGGTGAATTCATGGGGGTTTTGTAATTTTTTGACATATGGATTGTTATTTTGTTTGGATTTGTGGTTTATCTTACTTATGTGGTTTTTATTAAAACATTTTTTTTGTAAAAAGGGACATTTCATGATTTTTTTTTCAGAATTAAAATAAGGCCTTAGGTCTTGTTGTAAAAAGGAATTGGTTTTCATGAAATTTATTTTTTGAAATTGTGGATTTCATAATGAAACTTAGAAGGTGTTTTGGGTTTAAAACAACTTTTATGGATTGTTTTAAAAGTTATTTTTTCTCTTAGGGTGTTTTTTTAGAATGGTTGGTTTTAAAATGAAAATCATGAAATGATTCAATTTTTTTTAAAAATGGTGACATATATTTCAATGAAAAGTGGGTCCCTTGTTTTAAAGATAAATTAGTGGGTTTTTAAAGTCGGGTTAAATGTTTTGAAATTCCCCTGAGGAAGTGGGTTTTTAAAATAAATGTGATTTTCTCAAATGGATGGTTTTTTTAAAAGACATGATTGTTTATAGAAAAATAATTTTGATTCTTTATAGAATGTGTTGGTTTTTAAATGAATTATATTTTAGCATGTGATTTTCCTTGTTTTCTTGAGCAATTATATATTTTTACCCTTTATGTGGGTTGAGACAAGTTAATTTGGTTCAGGAACCATGGATGGGTAAGATTCACATTTCTTTTTGAAAGAAATATGCCTCCCAAAAATTTTTCGATTAAATGTGGAAATACCATTTGTTGGGATAAAATTTAGGATGGATCCAATTATTATTTGAGTATAAATCTATTGATATCTGGAACTATCTAAAATTTGAATAGAGTAGAAACTACCAATCTCTTAGTGTTCTAGTGTGTCTTAGAAAATTACTAAACACTATGTTTTTTTCCAATGGAATCATCCCAAGATTATGTAGGTGGAGGATCCATTGAGTTCTTGAGACCTATTTTTTAGTGAGCGAGTAGTGTACGTTTGTCGTGTTGTTGGAGATGACCATTTGGGTCAATGTAAGTAGTCTCATATGAATTAATTGGTGGGTGAATTTTGGATGTGATCCAGATTTGAGGGATGATTTGTTTTGGCATTCTTTCTCATGGATCTTATAGTAGTTGAGGTCTCGTTATGGTTGTCGCTTGATGCATCTTTCGAGCAGCCTTGTGGATTTCTTGCGCATGAGTGGTGGTTATTTTTGGATGATCATTCCTCACTACTGTTTGTACAGAGTTTATACCATCGAATGATGTTGTTTGTTGGATTGAACATGGGTATTCCTTGGGTATGTGATTATGGTAATGAGGAGGAGTGTATTGTTTCTAAATAGATGTGGGTGCTACTAGGATATAATTTTCTTTTTGGAATCAACATGGGATAGTGTTTCATGAGTTTATCTCCAAATCACCCTTTATTATGTTTTATAAATAGATGTTAGAACTTTGTTATTCCATGAAGAGGCATGCCCCTGATCGGTTGTGCTTATACCATTGTTTTTTGATACTTTGGGTTGGTGAATTGGTTTGATGTCCTTTCAGATAACCCTTTGTGGATGGTAACTTATTTATGTATTTAATATGGTTATCTTTATAGTTGTATATAGTTAGTAGAGATTTATTATTTCATTTTATGATTTTTGGAAATGTAGATATTAAGGTGATATTTGTTTCATTGGGAATATCTATTGGTTTTTACTCCATTTTATATGAATTATAAATAATATTGAGGCCTATGATAGGTCTTCATTTTGTTAAAATATGGGTATTGGTGCACAACTTGTGAACAGTTTTTAGAAACCATGCAATAAGCATGCAGGATGATTTGTAGTTTTAACATTGTGGTTTTCATGGATGGTGCATAGTTTGGTAATAATGTGATCAAACCATGTGAGTGTGTTGTACCCATATAGTGGCTCCATAATAAATGGTGCATGATTTTCCAAATAGTGCAACCAAACTATGCGAGCTTCCTAGTTTAATTAAAACTTGAAATTATAAAAATTCTCCTAGTGAATTTTTAATCCCTAAGTATTACTCATCCAATACTCTCATTCTACCAAAATTGTGGGTGCATGGGGTTCTCCTACCTCTCTTACGCTTTCAAATTTATGGCCTCTATGAGTTTCAAGTGGATTTATTTAGGTATTTTCCCTTATCCATCCCCTATCTTCCCTCTTTCCCCTTCCCTCTTGGATTTTATTTATTCCTTAAACCATAATATCCATGGGGATCAAATATAGGATTTTGTATTAATATTATCATGGGGTTTTTGATGTTTAGGGGTTGTGTATGGTGTTCCTTTACTCGGTTGAGCATTCTTTATTGAAGGAGACACATAGTGACTTATTACACTTGGAAAGGGGTAGGTGTTTTTATGTCGCTCCTTTATATTATATTCCATGAAATGATTGAATGTTTTAAAGTATTTTCTTTAAAAATTGTATCAATATATATTACCCAAGAGGGGTTTGAAATAATTTCCAAATGATTTTTACAATTGGAATGGATTTTTCACATGCCAAGTGTTTGTAAAAATTCTTGAGTGTATTTTTCAAATGAGTTTAGTGTTTTAAAAGGGTGTTCACATCATTTTTATTTTCAAATGTAGATGGTTGGTGTTTTATATGGGTGGTTTATTTTTAAAGGGGTGTTTTGGCCTATAATGAACGTTTTTAATAATTTTAGTATATATTTATTTAAAGTGATTTTAAAATGGGAGTGAGTGATTCCAAAAGAGTTATTAGCACTATTGATTTCATATAGCATTATAATAGTTGGTTTTAAATGGGGATAAAGTCTCTTGGTAGTCCATGCATGTTTTAAAGTCTCATTTGGAACTTTGTTAATATTATATGATTTTATGTTTTGATTTACATCATTATTGTTCCCCTTGGTTTATTTTATGTTTGATATAGATTGAGGCCCTGATGGGGTTATTGTATGTTGTTTTATTATTTATTTTTATGAATGGATGTTAAAGGGGATATTTTATGTTAGGGTGTTGGAGGTGAGATGAGATTTATTACTTTTATTTTTAAATGTTGATCCGTGTGAAAATCTTATTTCTTATTGTTTCTCACCTCATTTTTTTATATCATGGGGATCCTAGGTATCTAAGTAGAAGGCATATATATGCATTACAATAGATTTTTTAAGTAGGTAGGATAGTTCCCTAGGAATGTTATTCCCTCCTATGGGTTTATTTTTGTACTCAGTTTCCTCAAGGGGTGTTGAGATATATGTTCTGGTTTCACATAAGGGCCCCTAAAGAGATGTAACATATGAGGACCATATCTAGTATTGATCATGTTAGATTCTAGAGATTTTCCCATGATTCCTAAACCCTTATGAGATGATTTAAGGGATCATAATAAATATTCTTTGTTTATACCCCCTTACTTTCAATTAGGTTTCATGACACCATGGCTTGGTTGTTTATTATTTTATTTTATTCATTGAGATATTGGTATCACTATTTTTATGCATTGTACTTAATTTTAATTTTTTTACCTTAAAACTAATTTACAAATGGTTTGGAAAGTGTGTTTAGAAAAGGACTGTGATGTTGTCTTGAAAAATCCATTGATAAGTGTTTTTGAGAAAAGAGGATGGATTGAATATTTTTCTTTCAAGTTTAACGACCCTAATATAATGGTTTACAAAATATTTCAATAAAAAACTTATTTTATTAGTAGGTTTTAAAGTTATGGTTTTAGGATAGATGGGCCTTATGTATTATTAAAAGGGTTTACCTATTTTTGGAAAGAAAGAGTTATAATAAGATATTTTATTGTATGATTTCCATGTTAAAACCAATTTTATAATTATGTTAAACTAGAATTTATGAATTTTGATATGAAAAGAACTATATAGAATCTTTGGTAATTTCTTACTGGTCATTTTGGATCATGCCCTGCATATACACCGATGAGTATGTTTATATATAGATCTTATGTTTTCTCTCAGGTGACCAAATTTTATTTTATTTATTGGCTGTTCATTGGGTATGTGGTTGGATGATTTGGGTTATAATGACTGACTTTGGGATACATATAGGTTTTTTTGGAGATATTTTAGTTCATTTTTTTTCTTTTGAGGTGTTGTATTAACCAAATTTGGCATGGTATATTTTATTTTTCTTCCAATGTATTTCTTTTGGTTATCTAGTTGTCTATTTTTAAATGAATTTTTATTTTATTATACCATGTTTGGCTTGTTTATTTATTTGAATATGATTATTTTATATAGATGTATGTACACTATCTAGACAAGTCATGTCAAATTATTAGTATGTTATATTTATTATTTATTTGTTTTATGTGGTTAAAATCATTTCCAAGTGTACATTCATGATACCCCAACACTAGTTTCCTTACCATGGGGATTGGGAATGAGACTCCCCAGACCCAAACTCCCAGGTCTAGTACCGATAACACATAATTTACAACTATCTTAAATACCAAGTGATACATCCCAATCTAAACTTTCATATATTACAAATCATTTTTAGCTTTGAAACATTACATATCGAAAAAATATCACAATGCCAAGAAAAGAAGGTATAGTGACTTTCAGGACTGGCTATATAAGTTGATTATTTTACAATACTTATGAAAATTTCTCCATAATTTAGCCACACTAGACTCCCTTCTAGAATTTTTTATAATTTATACTCATCATCTTAACCTAAGAAATGGAAACATAATAAAGGGGTGATCTCAAACACTTAGTATGGGAAAAAACTCCTAAAAAAGTAATCAATGGTTAGATCATAAGAATACGAGAAAATCCAAGTAGGGGATAAATATATTATAAAAAAGAACATAGAATAATAATAGTTTTTCAGAATTTATGATATAAAGATATGTAATCTCAAAATATCAAAAATATATCATGGTATAAGAGTGAGGAAACACGAGACAATAAATATGAGCCACAAATCATAATCATAGGCATAAAGATATGACATGTCATGTAAATGAAGAAAAAAAACTATAGAACTAACACAGGTGTATAAATCCTAAAATAGTGGAGTAGTAATCACTACTCATTTCCCATAACACAGTGAAGAATGCATCAATACCTGATTCCCATTATAGATAAAGAATCACTATAATTACTGTAGTTTTTCAATGTAAGACTTTGTAATATTTTTAGGAATATTTTTGAAGATGGGGCTAAGTCAGTATAATATTCTAGGTCCTGAAGAGCCTTAGTGTATTGATATTAAAAGTATTAAATATTTTATATCACGTGCACACAATTTTTATTTAATTGTTGAAAAAAATCTTGATAAGAGTTTCAAATTGTAAATCTAAGACCACAGTTGAGTTTAGAATGTGGGTTTTACCCTAGGTGTGACATACAATTTGTTAGTGTTGGGAGCCTGGTTAGAGATGATTGTTCGTGGGGTGTTAAATGGAGGTTTATTAATTTAATAAAATGAAATTAATAAACCTACCCCTCAATTTGGATTCCCATATATTGAATGTGGAGCAGAGGTTATCTCCCGTGGAAATGGGAAAACTAAGGAGGTACTAAGGTGATGAGGTGCCATAAGACCCCATTTTAATGCCGATCATTACCAAATCAAGGTTTAGAGGCTTCCAGGCATTGAATTGGACCCAAATATTTGGCGTTTCACCAATAGGTAGGTTTATTTATGAGTTTTATGTCTCGATCCCCATTTATGAATTGTTTTAAGGTTATAGAGACCAATTGTGATTGCTATAGATCCCCTAGGGGTAGATTTATGGGCTTTATGTGGAAAATCGAGGGTTTCGGGTGGCTTATAAGGATTTTATGTTCAAAAATCACAATGAAATGACATATAGTACAAGGGAACATGTTGTATGTTTTTCCCATTTGGGGAAGAATAAATTTTTGGGACTAAATGCTATGTACTGGGGGTACATGTTGTGTAGTGAGCCCAGGATGTGTGGTTGAGGACATAGACAAACTTTCCTTATCAAGGGGCATGGCCATGTAGTAGTACATTTCTAAATGACATGTCCACAAGGTGTGATTCACGAGAATAATTTGAAATAGAGGGGCTCGGTTTGGGCTAAGAGGAACATTCCATGTACCTAGGGTACACACCATGTATAGAGACATGGATAGCCGAGCTGTGTGGGTGAGGACACACCCAGTTGTTTGGATGAGGTCACATGACGTGTGATTTGGGGTACACACCATTTATTATTCTTAAACACATTGAGTACTGAGAGGGGACATGGAAAAGTTCTAGTTTTGAGAGACATGTAATATACTATTGGTACATAAAATGTACTCCCCTCAATGAATTCTCCCTCATGCATCTCTATCTTCAGGATTTGGATGGAGGCTTGCGAGTATCTTGTCCTAAGTAATTTTCTACATAGAAAATGAGAATGGCCAAGGTTATGGTGTTAGAGATGAAATGCAACGTGAAACTAGTAGGAAAATTCTATCAGTATCAAGTGGAACATTATTAGTTGAGTGGATTTACTTGGTCTATTCCTATGAGGGTAAAATGTGGAATTACATCCTCAGTACAAGGTTGAGATCCCCTCTATAGTATGAGTTTGGATAGAGTGTGTGTATCCCTATGGGAGGCTGGGGGGGATCCACTATCATATAGTCTTCCCTAGGAAGGATTCATGGTATCATTCTAACAATCATAGATAGGGTGATGATCCCCCATCTAGAAGTCTTTCCCAGTAAGGATTCTGGTATCATCGTGTATATGATCTCCTATTTAGAAACCAGTTTCAGTAGGGTTTGATGTATCATTATACTTATGATCCCATACTCAGTAGTTGGTTCTAGATTGGGTTCGTGGTGTCTTCCAAAAATCCTGAGTTTGATCCTCTATCAGTGTATCATTGTTATGATTCTCGATAGGGTTTTTGGTGTCCCCCAGCAGTCTTGGGTGTGATCCCCAATCTGAGTGTTATGATCTACAAAGTTCTAGATTGGGTTCATGGTGTCCTCCCACAATCCTAGGCGTGACAACCTATCTACGAGTTGATAAATTTTGGGTTTCTAGTAGTCTTATAAGAGTCCCCTACCAGGTATGGGTGGGATCCCCAATCTAAGTATTGAGATCCTCTAGGTTCCATTATTAATTTCTTCATGGCGATATCTGATGAGCATGTTCTATTAGATGTATTTCTTTAGGTATGTGCCATCGACTTAGTGATACTCGATGAGTGAGTTCTCTCGAAGGAGTTCCATATTGTATGGTATAAATATAAACAATGAGTGATATATCTTAGATGCATGCCACTGGTGATGGAATGGATCATGGAGTATGTACTCCTAGATGAGCTATAACTTTGAGCCTCAAGTAGAATCCTATGGTAGGCTGTATGGTTGAGACCATGATACTCGGAGTGTGATAGAAGTTTATCAGGTTTATTATGGGACCCCTTGTAGTGATTTATGTTTGAAATACCATGTGAATATGTGCTTAATAGTCATGTATAGATGAAGAATGATTGATATGGAGTTTCTTGTACTCTCTCTCTTAGGTTCTCCTCTAGATTGGGGTCGAGTGGACTGTTTCCTTTCAATTTCTCCCTTTTATTTTGTGTTTTTGGGGTTCATAATGGGTATTGTTATAATCACCCATGCATGGTATATTCCCACACATTTCATGTCTTATGTAGATGAAAATCCTTTCAATGGAGTCATAGGAGGTCCCAGAGCAGGAATAACATAGTAAACTAGATTGATCGAGGTGTATACCGATGGTTATATTTGACAGAAGTCCCCTCCTTTTGAACAGGTTAGAATCTTTTATAGTTTTTGGTGAGTTTTTATTTTCTATTTCACATTTTCAATAATTTTTCCATACTTTGATTTTGGAATATATGTATGCATGATTTTTTTGTTTTAGTTGTATTATTATCTCTACCCTGTTGCTTGGATATGGATATGTGTGTGTCCATATAGGTACCATAGGCTAAGGCCTCCCATGTGTGTGATATTCCTACTTGGATCTAGACTCTAGCCCATAGCCTATTGGAGGTAGGCTTGAGGTTGTAACGGCTCGACGTTCCCCAAGCCAAGTGGGCCCTGGTGGGTCAGGTCATTACAGAGTGGTATTAGAGGCATGTCCTTCATTAAGACTAGATTTAAGAGTTGTCTAGCTAAGAAATTGGTTTGGAATTTATGGTGTCATTGTTAAAATGTATCGAGTTCGACTTTCAAGATAGGGACTCCAGTGTTGGTGGGATGGTCGATGTATCCATTCACTAGGACCCTGAAGACATTCTTTTTGGACTAAAACATATAGGCACTGGTTATGGAGAAATGTTGGTACATGCATCATATAGGTCTGGGTTGTGGTTTTCATATACTTATTTAGTCAACTCCCCAGATATACTCATTGAACATGGTGCATCTTGATTCTATTTTGGTATTCCAATCTGACCAAAATCATCCAGGGTTCCACTATGAGATTTTGGTGATGATTCGCCTAGTGATTAGGCTTAGGAGTAGGGGTTTTCATAGGAGTTGGTATCTCTAGGTGGTTTTCCAGTCAAGCCAACACCCATTGAGAAGTATCATATATAAGAGATTCCATATGAGGATTCATGTAGGAAGAGTGCACCAAAAAAGTTTTAGAGGTAAAGACCTCCTAGGTATTAGGGTGAGCCAGACCCCCATGAATCTTATAACTAGCTTGAGGTAGTCACGTGTTTTTTTTCCTTTTGTGGAGACCTCTCAATTAAATAGTGGTCTTAACAGCGAGTTTTTTGTAGGGTTTTTTCTAGGAGATGGTGTAGTCTGGTGACTCAGACACACGATGAGACAACACTCACTTAGAAAGATTTTGAGTGTGTCTTTAGAGAAAAGTTTTATCTGGATTCATTGTGATCGATTCATATCTAGGAGATTCTATAGCTTTGGTTGGGTAGCACGACCATGTTATAGTATTTAGTGTAGTTCAAAGACCTTTCATTATACTACCTGTATATGGTTTGAGATCCAATTTTTTCAAGTATGGAACTTTAAGTAGGGCTTACACCAGGATATCAAGGCTTCAGTGATATCTATATGCATTCCCACTTATTATGGAGTGCTTGAGCGGGCATCAATAGTGGACATCTATTTGGATGAGTAGACTCTGCCTATTGGTGCTAGGAATACAAGATCTGATTCCTTGGAAGATGGTAGCTAATGGTAAGCTTCGAGATCCTCAAATGTGAGACACTTTAGGAGATGATACCAGGATGGAGGGTCTATAGCTCAGGGATCTCATGATGGATCTAGTCAGCTGCATGAGAGGTGGTGTTTCACTTGTGATGAATAGGGATATCTCACATGAGATTTTCTGAACCACTATGTTTCTGAGAGGGATACAGTCAATGGATTTCTGTGGAAGATACATTAACATAGCATGAAGTTCTGCATGATGATGGATGTGGTGGAGGAGTGGAGAGAGAAACCAGAGGTGGTGAATGATTTGATCTATTGCCCCCACCACCCCCATATGGTCTATTACAGGCTTAGGGAGCAAGATGATAGAGGTGAGGATAACTTTAGGACATAGAGGCCTATGGACCAGAGGCTATGAGGATGATTAGAGGTACAATTTTTATCCTTTCTACATTTTCAATAGTATTTTTAAATACAGGTGTGAGATACCCTTTTATTGAATCTTCTTTCTTCAGACCTATCCAGGGTGATGTAGGGTGTTGGTAAAGCCCTATGATGGTGATGTGTGATGTGGATTTATAATTTCAAGAAATAAGGATACTTCCCCCATTAATATGTGTTCTTTTGATGTAATACAAAACTGTGCAGGTGATCCAGTGTTTCCCAAATCGGATAGTGTCAAGGTGCGATGGACGAGTTCATTTTAATTAAGTGTTTGGGGAAGTTGGTGTTTAGGTTTTAGAGTAGGCTTTGTTTGTGTTAGAAAAGTGGGAAAGGAAAAATACAATCTTCAGGAAGAAGGGGCTTCTATCCTGGAGGCTCGAGTATGGTTTGAGTTGTAACATGTGACTTTATAACCCTAGATATAGTATCACATAGTTATGAACTATTTTCCCCAATCATAGCCCATTTTTAGGCCTAATAATACCATTGGATCCTTTTTTGTTGACCCATATTATTAGAGGCATCAATATAGAGGATTCAAGGTCATGAAATCCTATCTTTAGTGTAACTTGAACCTGGTGGAGGGAGAGACTCACATAGGTCCTTCCTATAGTGGCATGTATAGGCCTTATAATGCTTTCCTTAGTGTGGATTGGTTTCCTACCATCAATTCTTAGATACTTTTAGCTAGTTGGTGTGATAGTGTTACTGGATTTTGGGATAGAGTTCATCTTTTGGTTTGGAGTGATCTCAAGTAGAGTGGGATGAGCTCATGTGCTGGTGGATACAACAAAATTTTTATCAGTTGGATAGTATTACCCATGGAGCAGTGTATGATATAATATTTCAGATGCATCTGAAAGACATCATTAAATCCTATAGAAGAATCAAATTATAAATTTATATGAAACCCAAACCACACTAACTACAATGTCCTAGTAAAGTGTAAGTACGAGGTCGATCCTATAGAGAGAAGGGAACAAAAGAGAAGAATTTTGACCAAAGGTTGGGTAAATCAAATCATAATTTGATTTTATTTAACTAATTAAATGAAAAAAATTAAATAAATAAATTATAGAAAAAATTATAGAAAAGGCAAAAGATAAATTAGTCGAAAGGAAGGGTTCAGGGTTAATTTCATGGTATAGGTAAAGGATAATCCTAGATCTAACTTAGGATAGACCTATGGCATAGGCTACAAAGTGGTGTAGAAGACACAAATTAATCTTGGTCCAACCAATTGAATCAAACTAAGCTGTAAAGGACTCCTTGTTCCAGATTAATTGAAAACTTAAGTACAGGAAGCTTGGATTCTAGGAAGATAGAATTACAGGTTGTTGGTCATATCCCCCAATCTTCTCCAACTAGGTCACGATCATTCAATTTTCACCTACAATGGTCAGGAATAGTGTAAAACAACGATATTGAAAATTATTTTAAACTTGGTTACTAGACACAGGGTTACCCAGTTTCAATTTTAGAAATTAATTAGGTTTAAACCACCCCTACCCTCATCCCCTAACCCTAAGAGGATTATCCATGCATGATGGTGTTCAATGAAAGTAGGGAAATGGAACACAATATGTTAGACATGAAAAATAAACCGTATCCCATAGGAAAGAGATCAAAAGATAAAGAATGAGAAATAAAGAAAAATAAAAGAAACTATAATTTAACTAATGAGTAAACCATAATTACATTAAATATGTAAAAAATAAATTAAAATCAAAATAGAAACCTATTTATGAAGAACTATGGGTCATAACCCTATGGTAGCCTCCCAACATTTGAACCTCTCTACACCTTGAATGGAGTGAATTTATCTTGGTTGAAAACACCTTTTTATAATCCTAAATATCTTTCATGGTCTTCTATAGGTCAAATAGAGCATTTAATGGTGTTTAGGGTCAAAATATATAACTCACATCGAGAGATATGCTAAAAATCACCATTTTTTGGATCTATCTGATGCTTTCACGCCATGTAAACTTTATAGGATGTGTAATGTAAGAGACTAAAAAGTTTCATAGCATGTTTCATGATGTAAATTCATTTCTATAAAATTTTAGGATTTTTCATGGCTTGACATATATGTGCACACAATGACACATGTGAAATTTAATCTAGGTAGTTTTCTTCTTCTTCATGGTCTGCAAATAATTTATGAATTGTAGGTTTTCATGTCATGTAATGAGTAAAAGACATGTAAAGTGCGTTTCCAACTACATAATCTATTTTTTCTTTGATTATTCAGTTTTGTTCCTTCAGAACATCCCATGACCATCCAACATCTTGGGAAACCTTCACTCAATGTATGTCTTGGTCACTTTTTCTTCAATATCAATCTCAAATTCATTACTGAGCTACTTTGCGGCTCAGAATAAAGTGCCTTTATGTTCCAAATATCAATCTTGTATAATAATACACAATAAATCAATATATTTCATGGAACTAAACTTTAATCAATTAATATTCAATTATTTCACATATAAAACCCCATAAATATAATGATATAAAATAGAGATATCACTTTCAGTTCGCTGTAGTGGTAGTGGTATTGAGGACATCTTCCTAAGAACATTTTGTGTTTACCTCCCCACTGAGAGTTAGAATTATGCATATACTGGAACCTAGATATTTCTATGATATTTTTTTAGCATATCAGTTGACTTCTGTGAAGCTTTATGAGATCTGGTGCAGTTGGAGGGTTAAATATGGAGGGGCTGGTAAAACCCAGTGTGTACAATTGGGTATCCCAATGTTTTCTTGAGAGATATATGAGAGACTTATGGACTGGGTCTTTCACCCATTTGGATTAGTTTTGGGAGTCTTCTTTATTGTCACCCTCTTGTGCTTAGCATCAATGTTTCACATGAGACACTTGAGGATGAATTCTAGACATGCTCTGAGATTACCAGCTTCTTAGGAGGCTCTCATAGTGATAGGTCTAGTTTTAGGAGCTCCACTTTTTGTGATATGACTACTTTTAAATGGGAGTCATATTATACTTAGAAGATGTTGGAGACATTCTATCTTAGGATCCACTAAAGGGTGAGGTTGTAGCAATAGATAATCATAGAGAGGGTTTCTGTGTGCTGTTTTTGAGCATGGTAACATAACAATTGACCTCTTTTCTATTGGACCTTTTGGGTGGAGATGTCCTAACATGTCTCTAGTTTTTTGTGGTTAACCATTAGATTTTTTATCAAGGAATTGAGGCATAAATAGGATATTTTTTGTGAGATTTCACATGACTAGATATCCACTAGACACGTTCTTGATGGATTTTTAGAAGGTGGGGAGTACGTTGACCTTCTGAGGATCGACGATGACACCAATCACACTATGATATGGGGTTTTGAGGAGTTTTTTTCCTCATAAATACACCCTAGAGAGGGGTAGCTGGTCTAAGTATAGTGAACCATTCAAGGTATAGATAAGATGCTTCGGGTTTTCATGTTTCTATTGTGTAGTTGTAGCTCCACCATCGATGTAACACCATTTAAGACCACGTTCAGGAGGCCCTGAAGGTCACCAGTGTGTTGGTCAGATCTAGTAGAAGATAACATTTGTGGGCCTAGAGTTGGTGCTATTGATGGTTTTTTTGGGTATAGTTCATCCAGGGGTAGATGTGGATTTCCAAGACATGTCAACATCTATGTCTTGTTAGTGAAGTGGTGTACCACTAGACCATATAATCGCTATTGGGATGAGTGTTTGGTGTTTTTTACCTAACATAATTGAGGAGAGATATGTACACCTCATTTCATTATGTAGATCTACTTTTAGTTGGAAGGTAGGCGTGGAGTGGCCTTTTGTGGTACCTGATGATGTTTGGGATCTTACTAGAGAGGAACCTTCATGGGATTGTGGTTCCTATGAGTGTGTGTTTGTAGACAAAAGAAGAACCCTTTGGAGAGCTTAGTTTCCCCTTATGTATAGGTTTTTTTTCTTTTAGAGAGTAAAATACTAAAGTTTGGGATAGTATAAAAAATCTGATTTTTCCATGTAATACTTTGGTTATTTCTAGAATTATTTCCAAATCCAAGAACTGAGTTGGTGTGGTATTCTAGGGCCCAGAAAGCCTTGGTGTAGTGATATTAAATATATTAAACATTTTATATCATGCAAGAACATTTTTTTTGGAAATGTGGAATAAATATCAATATAAGTTTCTTATTTTAAATATAATATCATGATTAAATTTAGAATATTGGTTTTACCCTATTCATGATATAAAGTTTTTCACCATTGGGAGCCCACTTGGAGGTGACCTTTGATGGGGTGTTAAATGGAGGTTTATAAAATTAATAAAATTAAATTAAAAAATCTACCTCAATTTGGATTCCTACTATAGAAGGGGGATGGGAGGTTCTCTCCCATGATGATAAATATACTAAGTAAGAGGCAATATGAGGAGTTGCTGTTAAACCTAATTTTTGATGCTGATCATCACTAGATTGAGGTGTAGAAACTTTAGAGCACCTCATTGGATTTGAATCATTGATACTTTTCCATGAGGTATAAATATTTATGATATTTGAATAATATTCCCAATTTATGTTTTTAAGGTTTTAGAAAGCTATTATGATTTCTAAAGTTTCAATAGGGGTAGATCTGTGGGTTTTAGGTGGAAATAGTGGGTTTTGGATGGATTTTAGGGATTTTCTAATTAGAAATCCCAATCACATGGTGTGTAGTGTAGGAGCACACATGATATGTTTTTCCCATTTAGTAAAGAATATCTTTTGGGAACTACACACTGTGTACTGGTGGTATATGTCATGTAGTGAGCCCAGGACATGCAACCCAGGACATGGCCATACTTTTTGTGTTAAGGGACTTGGCCATGTGGTAGTACATGACCAGATGAAATGGGAACTAGTTGTGATACACTGGAATGGGTTTCAATACACGATATTGGGTCAGGCCAAGAGGAACATGTCATATACCAAGGGTATATGGCATGTATAGTGACATGGACAACCATATAGTGTGGCTGAGGACACACCCAGGTGTTTGGATGAGGTCACATACCATGTGATGTGGGGTGAACACTATTTATTCTGCTTATACATGTTGAGTACTGAGAGGGGACATGGCCTGTGGCCAATTTTGAGAGACACACTGTGTATTGTGGGTATATTCCTTATACTCCCCTCAGTGAATTCTTCCTTGTGAATCTCCATCTCCAGGACTCTAATGGAGTCCTACGAGTAGCCTATCCTGAGTATTTTTTCACATACAACATGATGGTGACCATAGTTTTGGAGTTAGATATTTGAATCATGGTGATACTAATAGGATTATTCTATCAGCATTGTATGGACTAGTATTGATTGAGTGGATTCCCTTGGTCCATTCCTATGAGGTTACAATGTGGAATTATGTCTTCAATATAGGATTTTGATCCTCTATATAGGATGAGTTCAGATAGAGTTTTTGTATCCCTATGGGAGGATAGAGTGGTATCCTTTATCATATAGTCTTACCTAGGTGGGGTTTATGATATCATCATGACCATAATACACTAGGAATCAATTCTCTATCTAGTAGGTTAGACTAGTAGGGTTTATGGTATCATTATGTATATGATCCTCTACTTAGCAGGAAATTTTAGTAGGGTTTGTGGTATCATCATACATACGACCCCTTACTCAACATTTGGTTCAATATTGGGTTCATGGTATCCCTTAGTGGTCCTGGGTGTGATCCCCTATCTACATGTCATGGTTTTGAGTCTCAGTATGGTTTGTGACATCCCCCAACGGTCCTAGGTGTGTTTCCCTATTTGAGTGTTATAATCTATAGAGTTCCAGATTGGGTTCACGGTGTCCCCCAATAGTCCTGGGCATGATCCACTATTTTTTATTTGAGATCTTATGGTTTTCCAGTAGGGCTAGTGGAGTATGCCATCAGGTATGGGAAGTATACTCTATCTGAGTATTGAGATCCACTAGATTCTAATTTGACCTTCTTCATGGTGATACCCAACAAGAATGTTCTCTCAGATGTACTCCATCAGGGATAGAGGGGTTGTTCCACTGGATTAGTGATACCTAATGAGTGATATCTCTCAGATGAGTTCCATATGGTACGATAGATCTATAACTAATTAGTGATATCTCTCAGATGTGTACCATTAAAGATGGTAGGTCTCATGGAGTGAGTACTCCTAGAAAAGCGATACCTTTGATCCTAGAGTATAATCCTATGGCAGGCTATATGGCTAAGACCATGAGACTTGGAGTCTGAGATAAGTATATATAGGTTATTATGGGATCCCGTATGGTGATTTTTGTTTGATATACCATGTAGAGATGAGATGATTAATCATGTATAGATGAGGAATGGTCACGATGGAGTTTCTAATACTATCTCTCTTAGGTTATCCTATGGATTATGGTTGACCAAACTACTTCCTTTTAGTTTCTTCCTTTTATTTTGGGGTTTGGGGTTCCTACTAGGTGTTGTTATACTCACCCCTATATAAGATCTTACCACACATGTCATGTATTATGCAGACATCGTTTCTTTTGAAGGAGACATTGGAGGACCCAGAGCAGGCATAACATAGTGAGATAGACAGACTAACTTGTGTATCAATAGTTTCATTCGACAACAATCCCCTCCTAAGTAGGTTGGACAATTTTTTAGTTTTTGGTGGACTCTCATTTTTTCATTTCATTATTTCAATACTTTTTACATACTCTGATTATGGGATATGTATATGCATGAATTTTTGGTTTCTGATGTATTATTATCTTTACACTGTTTCATAGAGATAGATGTGTGTGAATTAATAAGGGTAACATAGGCTAAGGATTTCCATGTGTGTGATATGACTACCCGGTGCTAGACACCAGACCTTGGGCTATTAGAGGTGGGCTTGGAGTCATGAAGGCTCGACCTTCCATAGGCTAGGTAGGCCCTGATGGGTTGGGTTGGGTTGTTACAATAACTACCTGATTCCCATAAATATAGTGGAGAAATCATTACTACCTAATTCCTATAACATAGTATAGAAGACATCAATTCCGGATTCCCATTGCGAAGGAATCATGAATACTAAATTACTATCATTATATCATGAGATATAAACATTACCCAATGCATTTTAGGGAGATATAGAACCCAACATGTCATTATCCATATGTATTCATTCCATAAGATATCAATCATTTATCTTATCATGAAAACCCATAGAATAAAAATGGGTTTCATATCATTTACAAATGGAATCACATAATGTAATATCAAAAGTAGATCAATTGATGCCAAAAATTCAATTATAGAAAATGAATACTTGATAAATGGATTTATAAGTTTATTTATAAAACATAACTCTATAGGAGTTAGATATTTTGGGGATATAGAAAAAAATAGAAGTGGAATGTAGAAGATTCTTTAGAAAACATTTCTTAACATTTTCATAAAAAGAAAAAATTATGAATCTCCGTCAAAAATCATTTTTAAGAATGTAACAAGGAAAAATTTTTAAAACTAAAATTTAAAATAAATCAAAATAATGGATGCTTGAAAAATACATAAAGGTTTTCCATAAGAAACGAAGAGTGGAAGATAAAAATATTAATTTAAAGGGAAATACGTTTTGATATTTTGAAAATGCCTTTATTGAAACCCATATCGTAAAGAGGGTGATAAAATTTTATTTGTAAAGAGTTAATGATAAATTATAACATCACCATAAATAAAAAATATATTAATTTAAAAATAATAAAGGATAAAATTAGTGGGAAGATTGAATATGATTATGGAAGAAAATGATCTCATTTATAGAGAATGGGGATTATTATTAACATAATAAGATTTTATAAATAAAGAGATCAATAAATGTAATTTCCTAGAAAATAAAGAGGGAGGAATTATTATCATCATAGAATAGAATAAAAATATCATGTAAAACCATAGTCAAAGATGAATCATTATGACTCAAGTAAAAATTTTTTGTCAAGAAATACCCCTTACAACATAAGAATTTTTTGAATAATAACCCCTTAAAAAAGAGATATTAGAATTGAACTTCAAATAACATGAATAAAATATAATTCATGATATTATATTTCCAATAAATAGTATACACACCTTTTAAAATAAATTAGGTGTATAAAAAACATATCTCAATGAAATTAAATTGAGAAAGAACACCCTTATAGACATCTGAAAGCACAGATAATTGTTACCTATCGACCGTTCAAGGGTTTAGTGCTCTGCTAATGAGTATAGCAGCACTCGGGTCGAATCCTTAGTGATGATACTTTTTAATAGTCGATTGTTTTTAGTTGATTGTATTTTTATTTGGGGTGGGTTGTTTGCAGATATTGTGAAATAATTTATGGATGATTCTTGATTTAAAAAATTGATAAAGATTGGGGTGAGTTTATTATTGGATATTTAATCTTATAATATCACTGATCTTTTCTTTACATTTCATTAAATTAATACTCACTTCACAAGATGGCTTTGATTGGAATTACCAAGAGTTAAGGCTTTAATCCAAGCTGCAACTTAACTTAGGATTCTAATAATTACCATTACTTGTTTATGGTAGTGTATTTTTTCTTCCAATAATCCATGGAATCCACATATTAAAAAAAACATGTCATTAATTCATAACATATAAAGTTCAACATACATAATATCAACTCAAAGAATACTCATCAAGAAAAAGCTCTCAATCACTTAATATCTCCAAATTATAACTCACCAAAATGGTAGATTTACTCAACCATTGAAATTATTATTAATATAGTTAAATATGTTTAAGGTGATGAATTATAAAGAAAGTTAAAATAATGGGATAAGAAAAGAGTAGTGCGTCAAACACACACACGATCGTTGAAGAGAGTTAAAAAAAGACTTTTGATTGAATGAGGAATCAAAAAAAGGGAAGGTTTTTTAGATTTATTTTAACCATTTTAAGAATATTAATATTAAAATACAGAAGGTGGACGAGAATAAGATATATTGAATAAGAACCTTTCATTAAAACAGAATTACACAAAAAAAGACTTACAAGATTACAACAATGAAGAACACAAAAGTAAATGAAAACATATAGAAGAGGAAAGGTCTCTCAAGTAAAAACTTGAGTATGGAAGGTACTCCCAAGAAATTTTCAAGGCTTTTTTCTTGAAAATATATTCTAATATCTTCTGAAATGCCAACTCTTTTGAAGGAAAGGAGGGGGGATGTGTTTATAGCCCAAGGAGTTGGACTGTTTACATTTCAAATCCGTCCCTCCACTTGTATTTCCAATTTTCCCATTTAGACAGTTGAATCTCGAGATATATTATTCTTAAATGTTGTATATAATAATTTTTTCCGACTACTCTCAAAATTTAGAGCCATTTGGACTTATGGAACCAAAGTTATGGTGGTTGGAGTAAACAATTGTAATTCATCCATTTCATTCCAGACTTTTCAAAAGGTCAAAATGTGAATGGGGTTTTGAATAGGAAGATGCTCTAAAATAAAAATAGTTTCTTCTATAATGTTTTCCTAACATATATTATCTTTAAAACTGAAAACCCCCAGCTTTATTTGATTAATATATCATGATAAATTACATGAATAGTGTCTAGATTTTAATTCCTGGCCAAAATGGTGGGATGGAATTCAAAGCATCAGTTGGGCCTCTTGTTCTAGTAGTTGGAACTTAAAATTTTCATCCATGATTACTTTGGATAATCAAGAACATATGGTGGTTTTTAAAACAATTTGGGCTTCGGGATTTATACCAGCAGCTCAATCATCATGGCTGGTCTAGAATCTTCACATATTCTTTGAGTATTCTTATGTGGACCATATAACCCTCTAAATGGACGATTTAGACAAAGGTTACTTATAATGAAATGTTTTAATTTGAGTAAGGAATCCTTAAAAACAAGAATAATGTAATTTGGATAAGTAGTGTGAGATTTATTATGAAAAAAATAAACATACTTGAATTTGGATGAATTCAAATAGTTCTCTAAATTATATTTAATATTTAAACATTAATATTTCGCACAAATTATGCACATTTCACATAAAATTACTAAAGGGAGTATTTAATAAATTATGAAAATATTAATAACATCAAATCCCCCATACTCAGTCTTATACTTGTCCTCATGTGAAATAAATATAAAAACATAACAAAATCATTTTTACTCACCAAAAAATATTAAAATTTTGTTTTCCCCAATTAGGGGAGGTTTAGACAATTTCACTCATCCATATTGAATTCCACTACAAGTTTTTATAGAAAAAATTTTCAAAAAACAATTCATTTTTTTCATGCTCAAATTTAGAAATGGAAAATGGTGGCACAAAAAATTTACTCCTCTCAAGATGATAAAATTAATTTATAGAGATTCACTTATTCACCAACAAAAAGTAAAAATATTAGAGTTTGTAATAGCTCTCATCTTTCACTCCCTATCCTTAAGTAATAAAAAATCAAGAGGTCTTTTTAGGGGGTTTTTCTGTGGCTATGGTATGGTAGGAAGATGATATCCAAAAGATAAGAAAAAGGGGGTAAAACACCAACATGGAAGAATCAATGAACATTTTTTTGAAATGAGTCATGAAAGAAAATGGAAATACATATTTACAAGGGAATGAAAATGTGAAATAACACAAAAAATAGGAATGAAATTTGAATTGGATGAGAAGATTAAATATTTACAAACCACGAAACTTCTCCCAATGACATAAGTGTTCATTTTTTTGTTGCATTTTTTGAAAGTTGAACTTGAAATAGATCTCACAATTATATCCCAACCCATGATTAATATTTTCATGACACTAATTGTAATAGTTATAATAAGATCAAAGTTTGAAAAATAGTGATTTTTGACCCACCCAAGACACAACTCATTCTTATTTTATTTTTTTTTGATTTTTTTGAACACTTTTCAATATAATTTGTACAAGATAAAGATATATACATTCCCAAAACCCAATAAAAGAAAAACTCTCCCCCACACTTAAATTTATTGTTTCCCTCAAGCATATAATAACATAGTGAAAATCAACAAAAGTGTACCCAAAATTAAATCCATTCCCCCCCACACTGAAATTTTAAAAAATTATGCAATGAAAATCCATGTTGATATTGGGTGGGATAAGGTATTGGGCTTGTAATGTGGCTATCAAAGAAAATGTTTTCATAGTCTTGAAGGGGATTTCAAAAGGAGAATTAATGTAAGGTCAATGAGAGGATATTTGGCTATTGTGTTTCTCATGAAGTTCAAAAAATGCCTCTATCGTATTAATGTACACAAAAGTTGGAAATTAAGCTCGAAGGTCCATAAAATAAAGATTCAAAAATGAGAGTAAAAAACACACATTTTTAAAAGATGTCCATAGGTAGCCTTGGCATGAAAGAAAACGTTGTTCCTCATGGGTGAGAAAAATAATTTTCCAAATAAAAAAAATTGGGAATTCAAAATTTGTTGGTTTTGACATGATATTATTTATCCAAACTTATGAAGAAACCAAAAAAATTTTGAGATGAAACCATGTCTTTTGACTTCCCAAAATTGTTAGAAAAAATTTGAAAATTGGAAGGTGAGTAAGTATGGCTCTTTATTTTTCATATTTTTTAAATTATTTTTTTGTTGCTTAGTTTTTTAGGTTTTTTTAGTTTTTTATAAAGACACACACACATAAAAGAGAAAGAGAAAAAGAAAAGGGTTTGATAAATAAAGTGTTAAAAGAGTTAAAGAGAGGGAAATAAGAAGAAATAGGGAGAGAGGGGAATAGATATAGAGAGAGTTGAAGGGAAAGAGGTGCCCTCTGTTTTGGATTTGGTGGTTCGCCGTCTCCATTTGGTGGTGGGTCTACTGTAGAAGTTGTGAATCCGATGGAAATTTATGTGGTTCTCAGGATGTGTGTCCTCTCATGGTGATGCTTTAACTGATGTCCATTAATCGTGAATGTCCTTTTGGAAGAGGGGTCTTGGACACTGCACCAAATGGGTAAACATTAGTAATAACAAAAGGACCTTTCCAATGAGAATTAAGCTTACCAGGGTGAAGTCTAAATCAAGAATTAAAGAGAATTACCTTTTCACCTTCATGAAATACCTTTCTCATGATGTGTTTTTCATGGAGTGCCTTAGCCTTTTCTTTGTACAGATTGGAATTCTCATATGATTCAATTCAAAGCTCCTCCATTTCAACCAATTGCAACAATAATTCTCCACCAGATTTTTCATAATCAAAATAACAAGTTTTCACATCCCAAAATGACTTATGTTGGATTTAAAATGGTAAATGAAATGCTTTACCAAAAACTATTCTAAAAGGAGACATCCCAATGGGTTTTTAAAGGCAGTTCGATAAACCCAAAGTGCTTCACCAATTCTTTTAGGCCAGTCTTTTCTGTTGGGTTTTACAATTCTCTCAATCACTCTTTTCACTTATCTATTAGAAAGTTCATCCATGCCATTTGTTTGGGGGTGGTATGCAATTGAAGTTTTATATACAACACCATTATTTTTCAAAATATATTCCATGGTTTTATTACAAAAATGGGTTCCTAAGTCACTTATCAAGGCACATGGTGTGCCAAATCGGTGGAAGATGTGTGTCTTTAGAAATTCACCAACAGTATGTGAATCATCCTTTCTAGTGGGTTTGGCCTTGACCCACCTAGAAACATAATCAACTACAAGATGAATGTATGAGAATCAATTGTAAGGGGGGAATGGTCCCATGAAATCGATTCCCCAATCATCAATGATCTCATAGAAAATTAATGGCTTTTGGAGAATTTCATTTATCTTTGAAATTGTTACAAACTTTTGGCAAGTAGGACATGATTGAAATAACTCATGTGAGTCCTCGAAAAGTGAAGGCCAGAAAAATCTAGAGTCTAGGACCTTTCTAGAGGTCCTTTTTGGTCCAAAGTGTCCACCTCTAGGAAGTGAGTGACAAAATTCTAAGATGGAGGAATGTTCATCTTCATCAACACATATTTTAATTACCATGTTAGCCCTAGTTTTCCAAAGTTTATAATATTCCAAAAAATAGAATTTTGAATCACTTTTCATCTTCATATTTTGTTCTTTTGAATTTTTTTTAGGAAAATACCAGTAACCAAGTAGTCTACAATTGGGGCATACCATGGTAACTTTGGAGTGGGAGATGAAAGGTGCTCAGTAGGGAATTCAGGATCAATGATTTATGAATGAGAATAATTAGAAATTCTACTTAGGTGATCAAACAAAATGTTTTATTTTCCTAGTATATATTTGATTTTAAGGTCAAACTCTTGGATCATTAGGATCCATCTTATTATCCATAGTTTGGAATCAATTTTCTTGAGTAATAACTTTATAGAATAATTTTCTGTGAAGATGATTATTTTGGAAATTAAGAGATAGGTTCAGAATTTATCTAAGGAAAAAAACACCACTAAAAGTTCCTTTTCAGTCACAGTGTAGTGAGATTGAGTTTCATCTAAAGTTCTTGAGGAATAATAGATGACATAAGGATTTTTTCTCTTCTTTGACCAAGAACAGCCCTAATGGCTCTATCAGAAGCATCACATATCAATTCAAAGGGTAAGGATCAATCTGGAGGTTGGATTTTTGGGGAAGATGTAAGAGAAATTTTTAGTTAAATGAAGGATCTCTTACAAACCTCATCGAAATGGAAAGAAACATCATTTTGGAGCAACTGAGTGAGTGGGAGGGAAATACTTCTAAATTTATGGATGAATCTCCAATAGAAACCGGCATGACCAAGAAATGAACAGATGTCTCAAACAGAAGTGGGTTTAGGAAGTGATTAGATCACTTAAATTTTGGTAGGATCAACTTCAATACCATCTTGTGAAACTATGTGCCCTAGAACAATCCCATTTGCAACCATGAAGTGACATTTTTTAAAATTTAACACAAGGTTACACTTGAACCACTTTTGGAGAACTAGAGAGAGTGAATTCAAGTAAGATCCAAATGACTCACCATAAATGGTGAAGTCATCCATGAAGACTTCTATGTAGTGTTCAATGAATTCAGAAAAGATACTCATCATACACCTCTGGAATGTTTTATGAGCATTTCAAAGGCCAAAAGGAATTCTCCTATATGCATATATTCTAAAGGGGAAAGTGAAAGTAGTCTTTTCTTGGTCCTGAGTTGTGATTGGGATTTGGAAGTAGCCATTGTATCCATCAAGAAAGCAGTAGTGTGACTTTCCAGCTAATAATTCTAGAATTTTATCTAGGAATGGAAGAGGGTAATGATATTTCCATGTTTCAACATTCAATTTTCAGTAATCAATACACACACGCCATTTTTTCTTCACTTGAGTTGTGACTACTTCTCTATTTCCATTTTTGAAAATAGTTATCCATCCTTTTTTAGGTACAACTTGAATTGGACTAACCCATTCACTATCAGAAATTGGGTCGATAATACCAGCTTGAATAATCTAGGGGATCTCTTCCCTAACTAACTTAAGTATGAGTGGATTGAGTATTATTTGTGATTGTCTAATTGGTTTGGATGATTCCTCAAGATGGATGTGATGCATAAAAAGAGTAGGGTTGATTTATGGTATGCCATCTATGGTCTAACCTAAGGACTTTTTGTTTTAATCTAACACATGAACATTTTTAGACTCCTCAGTTTCGGTAAGTGAAGTAGAGATAATGATAGGATAAGAGTGATCATGGAAAAGGAATGCATATTTCAGGTGTTCAGGAAGAGGTTTTAGATCAGTCTTATCTTTCATTTGTGGGTTAGAAAACTTAGGAATGGGGAAAGTGACTTCAGTTGCTTCAGATTAATTTTACTTAATATTTTCCAAGGTGGAGTAGTATAGATCAGAGTTGATGTGGGATTCAAGATATTTTTCAAGATCATTTATATTGATGGAGTTTATGAATGAGAGGTCCATATAAATTTCATCATTTATAACTTGTTTAATCATGGTGAAGATTTCACCATATCCATTGTCATTAGAACACGAATAACATGATGGATTGAGGTTCAATTGACTCTTATAAGTGTCCTCGGAATCATGGATTGAGAATTCAGAGTTATCCTTAGATGGGTATCACATGGCTTGGAAAATGTTGAACTTGACCAGTTGGTCACCAAATTCCATGGATAAGATTCCTGAATGGTCATCAATTTTGGTTCTCGCTGTCATTAGGAATGGTCTTCCTAGAATTATGGGATATCGAGAAGAGTTTGTCTCACATTCCATGTCAAGGACATAAAAATCAATGGGGAAGATAAGATCATTCACATGAACAAGGACATTCCTTGATTATACCCTCAGGACTAGAAGTTATTCGATTTTCCAATTGAATGACAACACCCGTTGGATGTAAGGGACCAAGACCAAGGTTGGAGAAGATGGATTTGGGAATGAAATTAGTTGAGGCTCCTAGGTCTATGAGTGAATCATCAAAGTTGGAACTTCTAATTTGGCATGGAACCATAATGGTACCTAGATCTTTTCACTTTATGTGAATAGACTATTGGGTGGAAAAATTTTCGAAGGTCCTAAGTTGCCTCTTGTGGGTGCAAAATTCCTTAAGAAACTTAGCATACTTAGGGGTTTGTTTTATAGTATCTAAGAGAGGAATTTTGACTTCAAAATGTCTAAACATGTCGAGAATTTAAAGATCAGATTCAAAGTACTTCTTTGGCTTAGAAAAATCTTGAGGAAAATGAATTGGGTTCCTAAGTGGAATGGAAGGAGGTGAGGGAATGGATTCAGACTCCTTTTCCAGTTTTTTTTTTCATTTTCTAGGTCAACATTTAAAGGGGTGTTGGAGGACTTATCTTGAGGCATAACAATTTTCTTCCCCAATATAAGTGCAATTTCACTTACATTACTCTTGGGTTTTGGTAATGGTTGAACTGATATTTGGGAAGAATTTTATTGTTGTTGCTGGATCAGGTGGGATGCAAGTTGACCAATTTGTGTTTCAATGTTTTTGAGGCTAAAATAGGTGAAGGAGGAAAGATCTTCCACTGTAATTTACCATGGTTTATTGGAAGAAGAGGCTTGTTCCAGATTAAGATTACCTTAATTTTGGTTCTTGGGAACATGATTTTATTGGTTTGGGAATTGGGAAGGCTCAATAGGTTAGTGGAATCCAGGAGGAGGAAGAGGAGGATTGATCCTTTGAGGTTGAGGAACAAAATGGTAAGGTTGTTGGAAGTTACAAACACCTTGACCATATTGGAATTGGTTTGGGTTTTAATGAGGGTATTGAGGGGGATGAGAAATTGGATTCCCATATCTCAAGTTAGGGTTATATGTAGAAGAGAAGGGCTCAAAATGGGGTTGGTTGAAGTTTCTAACAAACTGAACTGATTGTTGAGGGTTGGGGTTCCGCTGACCAGATGCTGCATTAAGATCCATTGGTCCGGATGAATTGGATTGATCCTCTTGATGTTATGGACATGTATCTGTTGGATGAGATGGGGAGATGTAGATTCCACAATTCTTGATTGGACCAGAGAATAAAGATTGTGGAGAAGATGAGGTTGGGGATTTGGTAGTCACAACTTGTTGCTGCAAAAGACCTGTAAGTTCACTCAACCACTCTATCATCTTGTTCAGCTCTATAGATTGATTATCTTGATCTTGTTTGAATTTAGCATGTGCTCAAGTATGGAATTTTTGTGTGTTTACAGCCATGTTACTTATGAGATCTCTTTCAGCTGTAGGAGTTTTATCCACAACAGCACCTCCACTTGCGACATCAATGAGAGTTCTCTGCATATCCAATAACCCCTCACAGAAGTATCAGATCAAGAGTTGGTCAGGGATTTGGTGGTTTGGGAAGGTTGAAATAATATTTTTGAACCTATCCTAGTACTCATGGAGTGATTCATTTGGTAATTGATGAATACCACTTATTTCCTTTCAGATAGAAGCAGTACGAGAAGTAGGAAATAATTTCTCTTAATAGAGTCTCTTCATGTCATTCCATGTGGTTATGAAACCAGGAAGAAGGTAGTAAATCCATGACTTAGTAGTGTCAGATAAGGAGAAATTGAATCCTCAAAGTTTTATTTGTTCCTCAGAAACCCCTTGATGCTTCATGGTAGAGCACACCACTTGGAACTCTTTAAGGTGGAGATGTAGATCCTCACTAGCTAGCCCATGGAAATGAGGGAGAAGATGAATCAAACCTGATTTGAGTTTAAATTCAGACTCTATGTTTGGATATTTAATATCAATAGTTTGGTAATTCATATTAGGGGCAGAAAGTTCTTTAAGTGTTTTTCCCTTGGATTGGCCATATCTAATTCAATTTCTTGGACAAGGACATGTTCTTGAATGAGTTGATTATCTATTATGTTCCTCCTAAGTTGGATAAGTGTTAGCTCAATTTCAGGGTCAAAAAAAATACAATGGATTGTTTGGGAGGCTACGGGGAATTCATATAGATTTTGAAAGAAAGAGGAAGATGGTTTTTTCTTTGTGTTTTTTTCCTTTTATGATTTTTATGAGAAGGCGGGTTTTTCTTTGTGTTTTTTTTTGATTTTTTTAAATTTTGTTTTTTTGTTTTTTTACAATAACCAGAAACTAAAAACTACTTAATTGCACCATATATGACAACATAGCCATTTGAAATCATAGCCTATTATCACCTATCAACCATTCATGGTTCTAGTGCTCTGCTAGTGTGTATAACAACACTCGAGTCGAATCCTCAGCGATGATACTTTTTAATATTCAGTTGTTTTTAGTTGATTGTATTTTGATTTGGGGGGGGTTGTTTGTAGAGCTTATGAAATAATTTATGGACGATGTTTGATTTGAAAAATTGATAAATATTGGGGTGAGTTTATTATTGTGGATTTAATCTTATAATATCCTTGAGCTTTGGTTTATATTTCATTAAATTAATACTCACTTTACAAGATGACTTTGATCGGAATTACCAAGTGTTAAAGCTTCAATCCAATATGGAACTTAACTTAGGATTATAATAATTACCATTACTTATTTATGGTAGGGTATTTTTGATTCCAATAATCCATGTAATCCACATATTAAACAAAATATGTCATTAATCCATGACATATAAAGTTTAACATACATAATATTAACTCAAAGAATATCATCGAGAAAAAGCTCTAAATCACTTAATATCCCCAAATTATAAATCACCAAATGGTAGATTTACTCATACATTTAAATTATTATTAATATATTTAAATATATTTAAGGTGATGAATTATAAATAAAGTGAAACGAACGGGATAAGAAAAGAGTAGTGTGTTGAACACACACAAGATCATTGAAGAGAGTTAAAAAAACTTTAGATTGAATGAGGAAGAAATAGAAGAGAAGAGGTTTTAAATTGATTTAAAAAATTTTAAGAACATTAATATTAAAATACAGAAGGTGGATGAGAATAAGAGATATTAAAGAAGAAACTTTCTTTAAAACATAATTACAAAAAATGACATAGAATATTACAACAACGAAGAACACAAAAGTAAATGAAAACAATGAGAGGAGAAAAGGTATCTCAAGTGAAAAATTGAGTATGGAACTTCCTCCCAAGACATTTTCAATACTTTGGTTGTTCCAATATATTCTTCTATATTCTGAAATGCCAACTCTTTTGAAAGAAAGTAAGGGGAATATATTTATAGCTCAAGGAGTTGGACTGTTTTCATTCCAAATCTGTCCCTCCACTTGTCCACCGATTTTCCCATTCAGACATACGAATCTAGAGATTCGTTTTTATTCAAAGTTTTAGATAATAATGTTGGACAAATAATATCAAAATTTGGAGCCATTTGGACTTATGGAACAAAATTTATGGTGGTTGGAGTAAACAATTGTAATATGTCCATTTCAATACAGACTTTTCAGAAGGTAAAAATGTGAATGGGTTTTTGAACATGAATATTCCATAAAATAAAAATAACTTCTTATATAAAGTTAGCCGCACATATATTATATTTCACACTGAAAAATCCCAGATTTATTTGATGATTAGATCATGAGAAATTTCATTAATTGTGTCCAAATTTTAATTCCCGACTAGAATAGTGGGGTGGACTTAAAATCATCAGTTAGGCCCCTTTTTATTGTAGTTGGACATTAAAATTTTTATCCATGATTAATTTGAATATTAAAGATCATATGTAAGAGTTTAATAAAATTTGGGCTTCGATATTTATACTAGTAACTGAATCATCATGGCTAGTCCAGTTTCTTCACAGATTCTTTGGGTCTTCTTGTGTGGACCATATGACCCTCCAAATGCACTATTTGGACAAAGGTTCCTTCTAATGAAATGTTTTAATTTGAGTAAGGAATCCTAAAAAACAAGAATCATGAAATTTTTATTAGAAGGGAGATATTTATTATTAAAAGATTAAATACACTTGAATGTGGATGAATTCAAATAGTGCTATAAAATTATATTTAATATTTAAACATTAATATTTCACACAAATTATGCACATTTCATATAAAATTAGTAAAGGGAGTATATAATAAATTATTAAAATATTAATGACATCAAAATAATAATTAATTAAGGAATATTTGGAAGAGGGTTTATGTGATGGAAATGTAAATACCCAAAAAAAGAGAGTAAATAAAACATAATTCAATCTTAGATTATTATTTTCCGAAATTATAAAAATTAATTTCATGAAGAAACACTATAAATCAATCAATGGGTATTGAGTTAAGATAAACCATTACCTTTACTCTCAACTTCCATGAAATCTATCTACGCTCCGTGCTCCTTGGAATAGGTCCTTTGAAAATTTGATTAAGGATTTTAGAGGTGGTATTTTGAGAAGAACATGACCTCTAGGATGTGTCTAGGAGTTTTGGGAAGTTATGGTTTGAGTTTTTTAAAATATAAGAGGCTTTCGGTGTGATGAGAAGTGGGGTGGTGATGAATCCTATTATAAGTGGGAGGAGTAGAATTTTTATAATAATATAAAATGTAAAGTCACTATTCAAAGGTCAAGTGGATCCAATAATGGAAAATAATGGAGTGGGTTAAGGGGTAGGTTTTAAAAATCCTCAACCATAAATTTTAACACAAGTTTTTAACATGTTTTTAAGTCTTTTAATCTTATATTTTTCACCTTTACCATTTTTAATTTTTATCATGGTAACTAATTTTTACCTAAGTAATTTACTTTTAATGAGTAAGAATAAAATGAGCCTTATTAAATAATTTAGATGTAATTATTCAAAATATAAAATTCATTCTTTAAAATAAAATATCTATGGGTGATAAAATATTTGCAAACATAATGCATAAAAACCATTTTTAGAAAAAGTGTATTTTTATGGTTAAAAATTATGAATAAGATAAAATTATAAATATCATTGATTTATATGAAATCAATTGGTTTATTATTAACCAAATAATATTTATGTGGCTTTAAAAGTATGCAAAAAAGTAATTACACATTGTGTATACTTATTTAAAAGAAAAAAACTAAAAATAATATTTATTAAATGTGATAGTATTTGCAAAATCAGTATTTTTCACTATTCACCCAAAAATTTGATTTTTTTAGAAAAATATAAAAAATTCATTCTAATATAATTTTAAAATGATGAATTCAAAAATTAATTCCATTTTATAAAATTAAAATTCCGAAATTTATAAATTTATTTGTAAATTAAAATACAAAATATAAATAAAAAACAATTTTAATGAAAAATGACATTTTTATATGTTATTAATATTATTTCATATCAATTTATAATTTAAATAATGTTAATATATTAGTTAGAAATAATAAATATTACCATAATAATCTTTGAAAAGTGATAAATTTAATTTATTAGCTAAAATAGACACCACTTTAAAAAAATATCTCTTTGAAAAGTACCCCTTTAAATGTTTAATAGTTTTAAACACATTTCATTAATTATTTATCTCATAACCCTTAAATTTAATAAATACATAAATAATTATTTAAAAATAATAAAAATATGTAAGGAATATAAAAATATGTTTTTATAATAAATCATTTTATCATATTTTTATTTTTTATAAGTTTTATTGTTATCATAACTTTATTATTGATGTTTCATATCATATTGATTTATTTTAACAAGGCATGTCATGGTGTTTTTTAGTTTCATGTAGTATTTGAAAGAAGCTATTAAATATTGTATTTAATTAAAGGAGAATATATACTAAAATATTGAGGCATTATGGGGAACATCCTTTGGGCCTAGTGGTGAGCTGTGTCTGGTGATGTGTCGGGTCATCTTAGGTCTGTTTGTTACACTAATTATTATATTGAAATTAAAATTTTATTTTAATATGTTTACTTTAAAACTAACATGATTGGATTATCTAATAAATACATCTCAATGAATAGTTTGTGGGATCCTACTAGGATAATTATGCTCACACCCTATATATACCCTTCAGGTGTATATAGACCTTGTTTTGACTGATATAGGTAAAGGAAAGGCACCACTTGGAGGTGTTGTATATTCATGTTAACTAATATCGGGTTTGGTGTTGGTGAAATGGTAGGATTTAATGCTCAGTCACATGGATATGGGTAGCAATTATTTTATATCATTTTGATTTTGGTCTTGTAGCAGGTTTTATTCTTTTATATCGCCTTATTGGATTTGTTGATACAAAGAGATATTCTAAGAAGTTGTTAAGATCTAAAGTTGTCATGAAATTGTTTATATTTCAGTCACCCAGGGATAGTTTTCTAAGTTTTTGAGTTTGTTTATAATGCTTTTATCGAGGCATGCATCATCGTGCTGCGACGCGCTGATTTTTTCCTTGCATTTCTGCTTTCCAAAGGAGGGCGGAAACCATCTCTTATTTAGGGACGTTTTCTACTTTATTGAAACTGGATGATGGGATTCTAGTCTCTCCTTCTATGGATTCCTCCTCAGAATTCATCGCCTAATATGGGTCTCCCTCATATATTTGAGTCGTTGTTCGTGAATCTCTTCTCGGTGCCATGTCTTTGTGGATGTTAGTTAATTATGCTGCTTCCATCAAGAAATTCCAAGGGGATTTGATAGGGAAAAAACCTTCAGTTAGAGTAGATTGTAACATAAGGAATGTTAGGGAATATCTGGATGTGTGGACATTGGTCAACTATATTCTTCCTCATAAGAGGGCATCTCAAGGGCACAAAACCTAAGGCATCCCACGTCAATCCTGGGGTATCATATGCTAGGGGAATGTCTCTAAGGTTTTCCTGAGCTTCCTATGTTTAACACGGGGTATTCCATGATCTTAACATCTTGTGGAGATGGTTACACCAAAGTTGAAATTTCTAAGGTTTTCCTCAGACATACCATGTTAAACATAGGGTTTTCCATGATTTTCAAATCTTGTGGAGACGAAATGAGAGTGATCCGAACACCCTATGGAGGCAGATTAGATTAGTACATCCCTAAGAGGGAGTGCTTGGAAGGTTTACCATATCTTTGTGGATACCTATTAATTATGCTCGCATAGACAAAATGAGAGTGATCACAACACCCCATGAAGGTGGATCATATTGGTACATCCCTAGGAGGGAGTGCCTGAAAGTTTTACCATATGGATGGATCAGGACACTCGATAAGAGTGGACCCAGGGTGGTGTGTCCCATAAAGGGAATATATCATACCATGGAGGCTGATCTGGACACCATTGAGGGCGGATTAGAGAACGTTCACCCCAGAAAGGGGGACACCATGCTTTACTATTGGCTGGTATTGAACCTCATGGAGGTTTCCTACATACCCTCTATAGATGGCAGAGATCAAAACCCATGTAGTTTTAAGGGCGAGACATGGAATTGGGGTGTACACAAAGGATAATGACCCAGAGACATAATGGGGATTATGCATGGATAGTGTCCCATCGCAAGAGGGACACTCTTATTTGGATGGTTATGGATTGTGTGGGGCTTATGCGTGGTTATATTCCCAAGGAAATTGTGTGATCCCATATTTATGTGGTGGAATGGTTAGGAATTAGGATGGATGATGGATGGTTGAACGAATTTGATGTGAGGAATGGGATGGAACTGACGTGAAGATGATGGTGATGTTGGGCTATAACCTTAGAGATTCTTGGTATGTATCCCCATGGCGGGGAATCAAATTCCAAGTAGTTCGAAGGGCAAGACATGGAATTGGGATGTACACAAAGGAAAACGACCTGAAGATATGCTGGGGCTTACACATGGATAACAACCCATCACAAGAGGGACACTCTTGGTTGGAAGAGTATCGATTGAGGGAAGGGATTATGCATGGTTAGCTGCCCAAGAATTGGTGTGACACTACTAAGGGGCATACCAAAGATATGGGTCCCAACAAAGGGGACACTGAAGTTTACCATTGTTTGGGGTTGAACCTCAAGGAGGCTTCCTATTCACCCTTTTTAGGAGACATGGATCAAAACCCACGTAGATCAAAAGCATAAAATTTAATGTCATGCAAGAGGAAAGGGGAATACAGTTTAACATCATATGGGATGAGGGTGAACCGATGTGAAATGGTCAGGACCTATAGATGATGGGCTTGAACCTTGGGAGTCTTCCTACATATCTCACTCAAAAAGGGTAAGGATCAAATTCCACGTAGTTCAGTCAAGAGGGGCATGTGGATTGCACACTAAGGTGTCCCATAGAGGATTCCAAAGTAAATGATTACTCTAAGCTCATGTGATTCATGCTTGATGTGAGAAATAAGAGGCAATAATAGACATGACGATCATGGTGAAAAGGTGCGACCACAATGGATGGTGAATGGGTCTTACACATAGAAGTAGCTGAGGTGACACTAAGAAGCGGCAATAGTTGATAGGGTTTATGCATGGAAGCTTCCCGGGTGCCCCTAAGAAATGAAAATGGTGGATGGGGATTACACATGGAAGCTTCTAGAGTGTCACTAAGGAGTGGAAATAATAGATGTGGATTACAAATGGAAGCTACCTGGGTGCTGCTAAGGAGGGACAATAGTTGATGGGTCTTACGTATGGAAGATGCCTGTGTGCCTAAAAAGAGTGGCAATGGTGAATGGGGATTACACATGGAAGCTACCTAGGTGCCACTAAGGAGTGGAAATGGTGAATGGGATTTATGCATGGAAGCGGCATGGGTGATACTATGGAGTGTCAATGGTGGATGAGGCTTACGCATGGAAGCAGCCCAGCTAACCCTAAGGAGCGACAATGGTAGGTTTTTTCATGGAATCTGCCTGAGTGCCACTAAGAAGCGACAATGGTGAATAAGGATTATGAAAGGAAGCTTCCTGGGTACTACTAAGGAGTGGCGATAATGAATGGGGCTTACATATGGAAGCTGTTCGGGTGCTGCTAAGGAGTCGCAATGGTGAATGAGGTTTATGCATGAAAGCTACCTAGGTGACACTAAGGAGCGGTAATGGTGAATGGGGCTTGCGCATGGAATCTTCCCGTTATGTCTTCCTCATGTATGGGTATGAGTGCATCCAAACTCACTAGTGGGTTGGGCATATAATTGATGCTTACACCTATGAGCTAGTGCACAAGCAGGATAACGCCAAGGGAGTTAGAATCAGCCCAAATAAAGGGAGATGAAAAGTGTAAATTACATTCCCAACATTTAGAACACAATGGGGGCATAATGATAAAGGGAGATAACTACTGACCATATTCAAATAACAACATGAACATCAAGTTAGCCTGATATAGAAACAAACTAGGGACAACCATTTACTGTATTTGAAACACAGGGCTAAACTCAAAGTGTTGTCCAAACTATTTTGGGGTGTTGGCCTAGAATGGTAGGTGAGCCAAAGAGGCATGATACCAGACCATTAGGGGGTTCCTTTAGAGATGAAGGAGGATGAAGATCCAAATGGAGGACATAAAAAGCATGAGGTAGAGCGATGGAATGTTTGAACATATTCTAACGCTCTTGAAATTAAGCCACTGTAATCATGGCATGAGGCATTTTATGCTTGTAACATAATCCATCTATTATTTGGAAAATGAGGCATCCTATTATTGACAATAGATAATTCTATAATTTAAAGTCATATAGATAGGACTATTAGGCATAAGGAGTCTATTAATGGATGGTGTTGGGACTTACACAAGTGCAGTCCTTTCTGGTTCAACCTGGCATAGGATTCAAGTGATTGGGTTTTGAGGAGTTGCTTGAGGAATGGTTTGACTTAAGGTACTCAGGAAATTGAAGATGAGAATATCAAATCATGACATGTGAAAAGGACCAAGAGGAATAAGTCAAATCAAGGTATTTTATGGAGTGTGGAGGAGTATCTCAAATAATGGTATTCCATAGGTGGAAGGTGGATGTGCATAAGGATGCAATGGAAAATGTTGACGTCTTGAACCCAAAAGTTCATGGAATGACTCTCCATTTTAATGGGGTTCAGTGACGGTATAGAAGGAAGCATCCCCACACTGATACCGAGTAGGGGTGAAGCCCCCACGATATAGACTAGCAGACACATGCTTGGTTATTATTGCGTGGAAGATTGGGCTGTGTGGCACAGGCGCACACAAGATTGGGAACCTTGACATTGTTGCGCACAATATTGGGTTGTGTGGCACATGTGTGCTCAAGGTTGGGAACCTTAGTACTGTTGTACACAATATTGAAGTTTTGGCATTCCATATTGGAAGTCATGCATACTGGATTGGAATCTTGCACACATGAATAGAATCTTTCATGTAAGAGGATATCTTTCATACACATGACTTAAGAAGAAAAGATATCAGGAGAGGATCAAACCACTATGGGACCACATGAAGGCAGAACCATATGGGACTTTTCATGAAATATCTAACATGGAGGGTTCCATTATTCCATGTAGGCACGAAAGAGGCAGTCTTACGTGTAGAAAAGTAGCGGCTGACCTCTGGAGACTTACCCCGAGGGGAGGGGGTGAACTTGTATTTATAATTGAAACATTGAGAAGTTATGAATAAGATTCTGAGTGTGGAAGAAATATTCCACGCACCCTACGGAGGGTGCACGTGCAAAGGGGTGTTTGACATCACACTAGGGATGTAAGAATCTCATGTGTAGATACTAATCTTATGTGCCCATCACAAAACTTTCACGCAACTTCCTTATCCATTTTCCCAGGGATTCGTAGAATATTCCTGACATACGTCGTATTGGGCTCATAAGAATCCTGCGCTCTCATGTAGATCTTACAAACGCATCTCGAAACATGCACACACCTTAATTGGACGTTTTTTGGGTTCCTAAAGCATAATATGACATCACATTGGGGGTTCAAAATGTTTTCATGATAGGTTGCACACAAGATTTTTTTTGTTTCATACAAGATTCCATACTTGCACACAAAAAATCCATTCTTGCTTACCAAATTTCCATTCTCGTGTGCAACACCATACTTTTCCCCAAAATCATCCTAGATGGACATTTTCGGTTGTCTGATTTTGAATGTCTATAACTTCTGATATGTTACTCGGTTAAGGCCCCTCGACCCGTCAAATCGAAGCTTTCGAAACAAGATATTCTCCCTGATCATGTTTGGTAGCATTTAATGAATTACATGGATGTTTTTTACAGTGACAACAGAGTTAAAGAATAATTCCATAGAATAGTGGTGTTTGTCTAGGAAAGAAGAATCATAGGAGAGGGAGAGTGAATATGTTTATGAGTTTACCTCTATTTTTAATGCATAAATCAAGTTCAAAATCATATATGAAAAAGTTTATAATGTGATATGAGGGATGTTAAGAAGCTTGGAGGCGTTTGAAAGAATTTTGGATTATTTTGAAAGAATTCTGATGGTGTTTGGAGCTGATCATATTTAGGTCTTAATTTGGCTAAGCTCTTAATACACAAGAGTAATATGTAAGGGTCACTATGATAAGTCTATCAAAAAAATTTCAAATTACTCCAAATATGTCATTATTTATACTATGATACATAATAGATAAAAAATGGTAAATTCTTGAACAAAAGGGTTACTATAGTAAAATAGAAAATCACTTAGAACTTATTATACATAAAGGTTACTCTGAGAAGAAGGACTAGAAAAATAGAAAAGTCCTCAGAATTTCTACAACAATGGGGTTGACATGTGGGATTCTTAATTTTCCAAAAAACATTATATGAGATAGAGAATAAAGGTTTCACTATGAATATGATAGTATTTCCATGATGCAAGACATGGATAAAAATAATCTTGTAGACACCTCTATATTTTTGGTGATATTAACACTATGTTGAGTAGGCCAATCCATTGTAATAAATGATGTGTGGATTACTAGATAGAGTTACACTGTAATACAAGGTTATGATTTTTATGATATGAATTGTTTTAAGGTGGTTAAATGGTTTCATACCTAGTGGATTGTGAAATCACATTGGGGGGGGGGGGGTGAATCAATATAGACAATTTTTACTAAATTATTTTCTATTAAATTTTACTCTCTTTTATTACTCGAACCTATATGTTTGTTAGGATGAATAGATATTGTATGTTTATAAAAAAATTTACACCACATTTAAGAGAGAAATAGAAGAGAGAACAATAATTTTTTTATAATGGTCAATCCCTATGTGGTATTTTACTCATTTTCTTGTTCAAGAATTTTCCAAGGAACATATTTTATCACTAGTTTCAAAAAGAAATTCTAATGGATGAGTAGGTGTTATACTTAACTCAACACCTAAACTTAGTGGGAAGGTGTCATATTTAACCCTCAGGGAGGTATCATCCTTTTCTTAATGCTATCTCATGATAGTATATATATCTTGAAAAAACTTCAGTCTCTAAATTGGTATATATAGATTATACTAGGCCCCAATAATCTTCAACATTACTCCTAAAAATCCTAAACAATACCTTAAACATGCTTCTGGATGACTTTAAATCACAATGTAATATCTATTCCTCAACATAGGTCTTTAACTTATAGTGAATAAAAAACTAAAAAATCATGCACATTGGCCTTGTAATCTTAGGTAAATTTTAGAATCTCTATTTTTGTAACTTCTACTTCTTCAAGAATTTAAATGTTTTGAACTTATACAGGTTTCTGTTGAACATTGGATTTTCATAGTAACTTAAAGTTCCATAACATCTAGAATCCTCTCACTGAAAATTTTAGAATTTCAATATCTAAAACCTCTAATTTCAATATCTAAATCCTATGATCTTTAAAAACAACTGCATATGATATACTAAAATTTTGGATATTATTTACTATATGATTCATAATCTTAGGTTTAGTTTCCTTGATTACTTTGAATCAAACAATATTTGTAACTTTTAAGGCCAAATCCTCACAATCCTTCATAATTATTGATCATCTCTCTAATGATAGTATTAAGCCCAATTTATAGGCATGAATGAACCTACACAAAAAATTTTCTAATTTTGAAAAAATTCTACCTCCTATTTTCATACATCATCATTGTTTACCTAGAATGATTTCTGCACTGCTTGATTTGTGAATGACTCTTCCTACCATAATAGGAGAATCTTTATTTCGTGCTAAGCTTGACTTAAAATGTCTTCCATTATAATTTTAGAATTATATAAATATGCATTTACATTTTCATCATAATAAAAATTTCTATAATTTGTAAATCTAACTTCTTGAACCTCATTCCTGACCAACCCAAAATCTTTCTTCTATAACTTTGGATTTTATAAAGTTTGTCTTTCAAATTAGATTATGAACTTCTATCATTTAGATACTCTTGTTTTTCTCAAATTATGATCTTATAACTTATGGATACTTACTTTTCACTCAATTTTATATCTTCTAAAATTCTAATAATTCACCTTCCTTTTCATAAAAACTACATATTCTGGACTCAAAATAAATTATTAACTATTTTCAAAGAATCATAATATTTATTAATTTTAATGATCAACATAACATCATCTGAACAAGCTTCTAGAATCTTATTCTAGGAAATTCAATTTATTCCTAATAGATATATGTTATGTATCACTTGTATAATAACTCTTATATACTATTGTTTTGAACTTTACATAAGAAACCATTATACTTATGTATCATAGTGAGTATTTTACCTTTGTCATATTTTTTAGCTCCTCTAACTTATGATAAAATATCTAAACTTATTCAAGGTTTGGATTAGAGAATTTTCAAGAAATATCAAGGATTATTATTCTAGATGCACACAATTTGTGTCCACAACTTATCTTATATCAGTGTATAAGAATATCTTAGGAAGGTGTATCTTCCTTAATCTGTTATCTTCAAAATGCACTTTAGATCGACATTCACAACCCATCATATAACTTCTAAAATAAATTCTAGATTATTTTAAATTTATAAATATTCTATAAATAATTCTTTTATAATTCATTTAAAGAATTCAATATCATTATTAAAACTTTAAAAAGTGTAACTTATATAAATATGACTTCCATATATAGATTTGGGAATCACTTTTATATTAACTTAACTTCTCAGTAAGAAGATGTAGTAGACATTACTCTCTTATTCCTTAAACAATTTTCTTCGAATCTCATTAAGTCTAGATTAGAAATCATTATATATACAAGATACTCCCAATATCTATATCCTCAAATGGTTACAATTTTAATTTCATTACTTCCAAAAACATGGTGTCTTATTGCAGTACCACCTTTCTAAAGTAGACTAGAACATTGGATATATATAGAGAGATATATTCTAAAACTATAATCCTACTTTTAGTTTAAATTTTATCTATAATTTTAACCACTAAAATAATATCTTAAAGAGAACTTATCTTCTAAATCAATGATTTTATATTCATATCAACTTATTATCTTTCCCTAATAGAGAATTCTATTCCATGCATATTTCTTCTTGCCAATAATTAAAAGGATGATATTATTTAAAAATTCAACTTTACCTTCAAAAAATATTGAATATACTTCTCATTGTATTTTTTCCGCATTGAAAATAAATAAAACACTCTTCATCACAATCCATTTTAAGTTATTAATCCCCCCTTTGGATATTTTTTCAATACCCATTTTAATCCTAAAGTCAATATCACTTTTCTATTATCTTCAATACGTTCTTAGTTTCTCTACCCCTTATTGATAATAAATTCAAATTATTTATTTATCTACATATTTTGATATTTTTTGAGAGAGTAATGATATCAATGTTCTTTAGACAATGAGCCATGAATCAATCATTATAAGCTTACATGCACAATTCTTAGTGTTGAAAAAAGCGAGATTAACCAAAACATAAAAGTTGTCTATAATCTATTAAAAATTTGATACCAACATAGAAATTTTCTTTATGGGGATATTAAAAACATTTTTAAATTACCTTCTACATATTACTTAGCAAACAAATAAAAAAAATTAAAACTACACCGGGTTTATCCCCCTTTAAGTCATCTTTCTCCATCCATTAAATAATAAATCTCTATGATTTAATTTTATAATTTATTTTTTATACAAGGATAGGATAATATAATCAAAATACCTCATAAATAATAAATATTAAATTTCAAAAATTATATTATTTGGAATTATAATATTTTTATAATCCATAATTTTGGTTCTTTTACCTAAAATTATTAAATTTCTAGAATCATCAGACCCAACACTTATCAGATGCTCAAATTTTCATGAGATATATATATCTTAAATTATGTATAATTAACTCCACATCAAGGGATAAACTCAAAAATCATTTTTTCATGGCTGTTCTTCTTTAAAGGGAGCTCCAAGAATATGCTTATACTACCACTTGAAGTGTTGTGAGAAGGAAACATAATACTGGTTAAATCACTCCATGATGAATGTATTTTATAGTTATAAAATATTTATATCTTTCATCAAGTTCTCCACCTATACACATCACCTTTTATTCCTTGTTATAAGAAGGAAAAATAAACAAATAAACGGGAATAAGGTAAATTATCTATCAGTTTCTTAGTGAGAGTAATAGGGACGATATTTTATTTTTTTCCTCAAAAATATTTTCTTTTCAACTCTATTTTAGTGAGAACTCTTTGTGATAGATCCTAATTTAACTTTCTATAATTTAGAATTTATGGGTATCATGTAATTCATTTTATATTTATTTTTTTTCTCATGTGGAATTACACTGTTCATATTTGTGAATAATGAACATTCAATATTTTGTTCTTGGTTTATTTTATCAACCTTTTATATTTATCCTAGCCATATGATCATACATTCCTTATAAACATACTCATATTTATTCTTGTGTGAGTAATCCTTTTTTATATGATTATTCTTAGAAAATGAAGTTATTGGTGATTTCAATTTGTTTCTCATTAACTACTTATATCCTAGTAGTCATGTCATATATTTATTAGACGTGTGTCTAGTTTTCTTCCACTTTCCACCTAGGTTTTCTAACACCTTCAAGTTAACCTTATTTGGAAACTATACTAATCCTTTTTATTGTATGTATTCCAACTAATTTTTTTTTGTTTTTTTCTTCTATTAATTCCATTTTTTGTTCTAACTTTCTTACTTCAACTTTGATATTCATGGAATACTTAAAATGGTGTATGATATATCATTTTCTTCCATAATAGAAGCATATATTCCTTAGTGTAATATCATTCAAAACATTCTTATTGGTTGAGCTTTGTTTAGAATTATTCTTCTATTTACAAACCAAGGAACGATCTTCTCAATTTTTCCTTTTTTACTTCATTTTTCATGGTCTTATTTCTTTAAAAATTTGTAGTACATTCTTGGTTGAACCATACCAGCATTCTATAATACTATGACCATATTTTTTAAAATTCTTAAAGAAATTACTAGGAATTTTAAATTTATTTCTGATGGGTAGATTCACCTTATTTTTTGATCTATTCTTATAATCTACATGTATTATTTTAACTTTAGATATTTTCCCCCCTTAATCTAGGCATTCTATAATATTAAATGATTGAAAATTTATTCCAACATTTAATGGACTAATGTCTAAATATTACAAAACACTAATAGTGACCAATTAACCATTATATTTTTCCTTTAACTACAATACATCCATATTTAACTTCTTTCTATTTTTGGATAAGACAAATATGATTTCATGATTTATTTAAGGAATATAAATCAGTACTCTTATTTATATCCAAATTTGATAATTTTATGTGTTTATCAACATTTTTATTCACCCATGTTTGTCCATAATTCCATTTGGAATCTGCACTATCAATTAATATAACATTAGTAAAAACTAATTTTTCTAGAGGAAGGGTTACCTTTAGTTGTTAGCTTGAAGTGGATATATTATTAGATAACATAAATATATTCTTGACACTAATTTAAGTGTTCATGGAAGTAATACTATCATTAGAGACTTTATTGAAACCACTTTTTTATTTCTCCTTATTAGGATATTTTAGGTTAAATCTATTCTAGATTTATTAGTTTAAATTCAAGTTCAAGACACTTCATGCTGAAGATATTTTTCTCATAATAAAATAATCCAAAAATTTCTTCCCATTATCTATTTAGCTTCTCAATATGGTATTCATGTATCTTACTCATATCTAGTAAGGAATTTTCATGATCCTTTACCCTTTTATCTTGGATCTCTAACTAAGAATTATTGACATATATGGTAGATATTTGATTTTCTTCTAATGCCTAGGTTATCTTAAAAAGTTTTCCATGGCTTAGATTTCTCTTCAATTTCCATTTCCAAATATTCTTCTTCTAGGGTGTTATGTTATTTTCAAAAGTACAAAAGATATTCTTTTACTTCCACATATTTGATGAGGGTTTTTTTAATTTAGAAGATTCTCCATCAATCCATTTTACATAGAATCTTCTTTCATATATAGCTATGATTTTTCATCCTGTATACCCTAGAAAAATTCAATATACATTTAATAACCTCAAACAATATCACTTTAATATAATCCATAATTTCAAAATAAAAATAACTAAGTGATTAACTAAACAAATACTCATCACAACATGAACTTGATTCTTCTGGAGAATCATTACCAAGAGATTTAAGATATGAAAAACCACTTTGATTACCTTTAAGTAGTGGTGCACACTCCTTTTTACTTTGAAAATTTTATTAATTTATTTTCCTCTTTCTTCTTCCTATTATGAAGGTTTTATCCAAAACCTCCATGTTTGTATTATTAGGGCTAGAAAATATATTTTCTATTTGAGACAATTATAAACCTTCTTTAAATTTTTACATCATGTATAACTAATAAAAAAATCAGTAAATAAAATTGATCCAATTAGAGGAAACTTATATTTTATATGATACTAATTGAAGTGACCATTGCACTGTGAAGTCTTACCAAGAGAAGTTGAAATAATATAAGAGTTTTATTGAATTATTTTATTTTAACTTTTACCCCTTTTTTACTTGAACCTATACACCTATTAGGTTGAATTGATCTTTTATATTCACAAAAAAAATTCACACCACATGAAAGTTAGAAAGTATATAGAGCACGACACATATTGTTTTTACAAGGTTAAATAACATTATGAGAATTGAATCCTTGATAATTTTAGGTCTATTATGAGGCACATATTTTATCACCAGTGTAAAAAATTGATTCCAAAGGGTGAGTAGGTATCATCATTGAATCAAAAACTACTTTGAATTTGAAGGTATTATAATTATCTCTTGGAAGGTATAATCCTTGTATAAATTTCATCTCATGATAGTAGCTCTCACCTGATAGCCCTTCAGTCTCTTGAGTGGTATATCTAGATTATACCAAATCGCTCTAGTATTCAATGATCCTCCTTGAACTCCTAAAAAATATTTTAGATATGATCCTAGATGTCTCTGTATCATAATTTATGACTTCCTTTAAACTTTTCTTCATCTTACAATTAGTAGAAAATGATAACAACTTGCATGCTGACTTTTTACTCTCATGTAACATCCAAAATCTCTGTTTTTTAAACATCCTTTTCTTTATGTATTTAATTTTTCAGAACTTATGTAGGTTTATATTGAATGTTGGTATTGATCTGTGACTTTAAGTTCCTCAACTTACAATATTTTCTCACTAAAACTTAGAAAAACAATTATATTTGGTATCTCAACCCTGTGATATTTTGGAAATTTAGCATCTACTATATTTAACTTCTAGAAATTATATACTCTTTGATTAGAAATATCAAGTTAAAGTTCCTTAAATACTTTAACCCCAAAAATATTAAAAAAATATGTGACCGTCACCTAAAATGACTTCTCAATTCTTGATTATATCTCTAATTATGGGATTATACCATATTTATAGGAATAAATGATCTTTCACCCAACCATTTTCAAATTCAAAAAACATACCACTTCCCATTTATGTACATCATTAGTTTTTTTCCTAGCATAAATTTCATACTGTCTGATTGGTGCATGAATATACCTACCTTTGTGTGGGAATCATTACTTTTCTCCAAGATTAACTTTATAATTACTCCAAACTACTTTCAGACTTTCAAACTTATTTTATTCCATTTTCCTCATATTTTTAACTTTTTTTTTACTTTGTAATTTTATTTTTCTGATCCTCCTTTTAGAACAACTCAAGATCATTCTTATATAACCCTATATTTTATAGAGTATTCATTTCACATAATATTATGATATTTTATGTTTCATATTATATTATTATTATTATTTTATAATCTTATAAGTTATGTATACTTATATTCCTCTTAATTTATGATCTTAAAAATTTAGAATAATTTACATTCCATCTCAAAAAGCTCTATTTTCCAAACTTAGCATGAATCACAAACTATTCTCAAACAATTATGATATTTTTTACTTTTAATTATCAATATAGCGTCATCTGTATTAACTTATAGAATATCATGTTGGGAACCTCAATTTATTTCAAATATATAAGCCTCACATATCAATTTAATAATAACTCTTACATATTATCTTATTAACATTTACATAATAAACTATTACTATTACATATCACTGTGTGTGTTTTAACCTAGATACATTATTTAGCTCTTATAACTTCTATTCAAATTTTATAGACTTCTTAAAGGTTTGGATCAATGACTTTTCAATAATTTTCAAGGATTCTTCTTCTGGATTCACATATTATACATCCACAATGTATCTTCTTGTAGTGTATAATCATATCTTCCAAATGTGTATCTTCATTCATCTATTATATTCCAGATACACTTTATCTTGGAATCCACAAGTCATCATGTAATTTATATAATTAATTATAGATTATAATTAATGTATAAATCTTCTAGAAATTGTGATTTTGGTCTTTATCGCTAGATGTTACTAGATTTTTAACACTTCTTTCAGATTCTGTAAATATGAATTCTGAATGTAGCTTCCAGAATCAGATTTTGTACAACTTAACTTCTCATTAAGAATATATAGTAGATAATTCTCTCATATTTCATTAAAACTTGTATTTAATTCACATTAAGTCCAGATAAAAAATCACCAGTTATATAATATGCTCCTAATATATATATCTTCAATTGGAAACAACATTAATTACATTACTTCTGGAAACATACTCTATTTCTACAATTTTACCTTACAGAAGTAGATATAGACATTTCTTGTATATGGAGTGTTAAATTTTAAAACTCATACAATACTTTTAGTTAAACTATTTTCCAAAGTATTAGCTTCTGAAATAAAATCTTTTGAACCACTTATCTTTCAAAAAAATTGTACATTTAGATTATATTATTATCTTAACCTCAGTGAGACTTCTATTCCAGGCATATTTTATCATTCCAATAATAAAAATAATGATATTATTCTATAATTAATTACTACCATAATAACATATTGACTTTACTTATAATTGATTATTATTCACATTGAATAAAAATACAACAATATTTACTATAAAAATTTTTGGTTTCTTAAACACACCATATAGATGATAGTCTAGAAATTATCTTAAAAAACTAGAAAGAATGAATAGAATTACTATTCTTTGAAGAATATTTTCATGTAGAAAATAGAGAATAAGTTTTAAAATTAGTTAAGGATAACTGGTTTATCATTCCATGGTATTTCTAGTCACATCATTATGTGTTCCATATTTTAGGTTCCAATAGGAATTGATGATGTGGCTTATTCAATATTTCATAGGATTCTTCAAATCATATCATTAAGTATTATTATCACATCCAAGGTTAGATCAAAGGCTTGTATAGATCCAAAATAAAAATAAGCAAAATATATTGACGGAAGTGATTATTTTGAATTTAAATTTGAAAATCAAATTTAAACTATAGGAAAAATGTCAATTTTTGTGTAATATATATCTGAACAAGGTCTTACACAATCATTTTTAATGGGTTAGAGGAAGTGTGTGTGAAAATAAATGTCTATTTAAAGAGATTAAGAAGAGTGTGCAATATTTTGTACATAGAAATAGAATATTACATGATACTATGCAAGTAGAAGAAGAATAAGATGAGAACACACTTGGTTTGTGTGTAATCAACACACCTACATTGTGTGTTGAAAATGAAGAAATTCATACATGTTATATATTGTTAATAACTAAAATAAAACCTAATTGTTTTCAGGAGACAATATAATCAAAAGAAAAAGATAATAACTAAATTATTTAATATTAAGACAATATTATAACTTATTGTGATACTTAATAGTAGAAAACATTGTCATATTCTTATAATTTTAGTTTAGGGATATAAAATTATCATTGCACACATAATGGTGATTCTTCTAGATCATATTGTCTTGAGTGATTTTAGATCAATATAAGGATGAAATACTCATTTTTAGTAGTGAAACTTGTACATCAATCATTTTTTTCTTTGGTTTCCTTAATGTGTGTAAAATTAAATGGATAGATCTTTTACTCTAACAACTGATGAAGGTTGATTTTTTAAAATATTTATAGAGTAAAATAAAATATTTATCCATTGATTCACACTACTCTCAGTGAACCAACACCTTTCTTAGGCCCATCTCAAGTGGTACCATAGCCTAGCTTCCTCTAAAGATTAAGAAGATTGAAGTTCACTATTGTGAATGTCTTTGAAATTAGTTGGTATTTATGTTTTTATCTATTTTTAGAACTGAAGTAGTATTCATCTATAGTCGAAGATTTGGTCTTTGAATTTCTATTATAAACACAGACTTTGTTAATTTAGTGAAAAATAATGAGATTTCCACTTTTTATAGAAAAAATTATTATATATGGAATGACCAGATACTGTTATATCTTATATCTATAAGTCTTGATGATTTGATGGCTTCCATCAATTACTTTGTTTCTTAAGATATGGGTACTGTGATGATGATAGTGGATATAAAGAATTTAGATAATGATGGTTTTTCTCAAAATTCAATAATGCATCACTTATGAAAAAGTGTTTCAAAATGTTAAAGGGATCAAGATAGAAAAATTAACATAAGATAAATTATAAAATATCTATCATAGTGATACAAAAAGTGAAGAAATCCAATATAAAATTTTTAGAGAATGAAATATTAATATCTTAAGATAAATGATGATGAAACAATGGATGAATTTTTCACTAGATTTAATAAAGTGGTGAACACCATCAAATGATTTTGTAGGAAGTTATAGGATTATATGGTTATTGAGAATATACTATGTATTTTTCTATAAAGGTTAGATATAATGGTCTCAAAACAGGAAGAACATGATATAGGTACACTTAAATTATATAATATACAAACAACTATGATTTTATTTTAAATTTTGAGGGTAAGTGTATCCAATAAGAAGATAAGGATTTATATGAAATTTTCCTTAAAATATTAGAAGAAATAGAAGAATATAAAAGAAGTTTATGAAGATGTGAATGAATCTATTGATGAATATTATATTGAAATTAAATCTTAAAAAAATATTTCAGTCATTTTATGAAGTTTGAGAAGAGTAAATGAAACATTTTGATGGAAATGTTCCACTTAAATGTTTTGAGTGTGGAGATGTTGGACACTTCATAAAAAATCATCTTAAATTGAAAGAAGATGAAGTCAGTGATGATAAGGATTACAATCCAAGAATTACCTCAAAGAAGAAGGAATTAAAATATTCCTTAATATGGAAAGGTAATAATTTATCTAAATTTGAGAAGAGAAATTTATTATATATTCTTGAATATAATTATAGTAGTGAGGATGATGAAGAATTAGAGATGTTTATTGAACTTGGGAAAATGATGCTAATTGAAAAGTGAAGAGAAGATCACAAGTGATGACTGAATAAATGATGGAAGTGACTAATAAAAAAAATAGAACTGTTGATTAAGTGGTAAATCAAAGGTAATATCTTAAATATATCTCATCTATAAAAGGATCATAAGGTCTTAAATAATTATTTCCAATTATTTATCAATAATGATAATTTTCATGCTAAAAAAGAGTCAAAGTTTACATATGAGTTTAAAAAATGGAATACATTTCTTCCTAAAGAGAAGAATACTTTTAAATTTTAAATGTAAGATAAGGTTATAAAAAATGATAAGGATATTTATATCTTATAAAAAAAATTTATTTATGTAGAAATGGAACTAGACAAATTCAAATCCAACTTTCAGAATTCTATGTAAGAAGTTAGATAAAGCTATAAGAAGATGATTCCCAAATGATTATGTGTTTCAAATAATTTTCAAAATTAGGCAGTCCAATAAATATCACATTAAAATGTTTCAAAATATTTTACAAGTGTTGGTGAAAATTATAATTCAGAGCAGTGAGTGAAGAAATTTAAATTTATGTAAAAATATGATTATTCTAAAAAATATTGAAATTCTAGGAACATAGATTTTAATGTAAAAATTTCCATAAATTTTGAAATTTAAAATTTAAATAAGGATTGTAAATTAAAGAGAAAGTGTTGTGAGTCTAAGAAAAATTTCATTCATAAAAAGGAGTTAAATTGATGGTCAAAATAATAAACAAGGCAAATTGTCAACATCTTAAAAAAATATTTTCAGAGGAAAGTATGAATTTTATATACATTGTTGCCATTTTAAAGTCTTTGGGGACTTATAAATGATATTTAAATTTAATTATAAATATTTATATGATCCTAGAGGATTTGTTAGATAAATATTCATGGGGAGTTAAGACACTCAAATAATAAATGTTTACAACTAATCTATTTTTTTTAATTGAAGGTGGATAATAAGTTCTAACTATTGGATGAAGTTTGTGGAAGATACAACTAGTTGGTTTACTTTATGGAATAATTTCTCACCACTACACCTTCTCAAATGAGTATAAATTATAATTATCAAGAGTATATAAACAAGAATGATAAAGTAAAGGATAAGGAAGTGATTGTTGAAGTGAAACAGAAATCAACATAAGAGGAATGTCCTTAGATCTTGGGTAGTGGATAATAATCTCGTATTATAGGATATTTGAATCTGTTGAAGGATGTTAAAAAGTGAAATAATGAATTGGTGGAGGTTGTAAATGGTGGGTAAAAAAAATTATAGGAGTTGGTTCAAAAAAAATTAGAGAAGACAAGCTATAATTTAAAAAACATTGGTTTTTGACTCATTGAAACACAACATACTATGCGTTTCTCAACTATTTGATCAATTTAATGAAGTTTCATTTCAAAATAATGAATATTTTTAAAGAATTTGTAATATGGATGTGTTTTGATGATAGTAATATGAACACAAGTGAACTTGTTTCAAGTTGGTGAAGTAGTGGAGAAGAATATTCCTCACAAAAAACAAGATATTTGTTGAGAATCCATTGGATATTGCTGCTCTAAAGACGATGTAAAAAATATTCTACTCAAAAATAATACTAAAGGAGTGATCTTAAGTAAATTATATCCTAAAAGGAAGGATAAAGGAGGTTATACTATTTTCATACAATAATTTCGCTACTTTAAAAATGAATTTCAAGTGAATAATAGAAATAATAAAGAATATTTAGAATATGGTATTGCTGAAGTAAATAAAAAAACGAGTTCCCCCAACCTAAAATTAGAGTTGAAGAAAATTTTTGCTGATAAAAGTGGTTATCATTCAAAACATTTGAATGCAAAGACCTCGAGTGTAACAACCCAAAATTTTATCAATGAAAATACCTTTCTTATAATTATTTCATATATTATAATAAAAAAAATCACATTAATAACACAATACAAACATTGTAAATGAATAATGAATGAAATAAGAGGTATTTATAGAAGTGAAGGAACCTATACCGATTAAATAGTAACTTGAACATATGAATAGTAATGTGACCCTTATGAATAGTAAACTTACCAATAGAATAGTAACCTTACCTATGAAATTATAAATAAAATCTGGGTTTCTTATAAATGAAAATATGATATAATTATATCACATTGTAAGTAAATATTTTTTTAAAAAAAATTATTAATTAAGTGTTGGTATTTTATAAGTCATAAATATTTAATTACAATTTTATGATTAATTTTATAATTTAAAAGAAAATTAATTTTTATAAAATTTATTCCTAAATTAATATTTCTTTGTTTTATGATTTTAAGATAATTTTATTAGACCTTATTTAATTTTTCAAAGTTTTATAAAATCAGTTATAATTTAAAAATCTGTATTTTTCGAGTAAGTGATGATTTTAAATAAAAATTAAATTTCTCATATTTAGAAAATTATTTTCATAAAATGGAGTTCATTTTTTAATTATACACATTGAAAAATTGTTAGGATGAGGGATTTTTCTGAAATACTAGAATTTTTGGTGAATAGTAAATTATGGTAATTTAGAGTATATATACATTATAAGTTAAATACACTATTCCTTGAGTCATCCATGATGTAAAAACCATAATCTAAAAATTTAAATAATTATTTTAATTTATTTAGTAATAATTATCAAACTATTCATAATCTTGAGGTAAAATAATAAACTAATGAATAAAATAATGAGAAAACACCCCACTCCTCCACTATAAATACCACCCATCACCACCTCTTCTACTCAAAACTTCCAAGATTTTATACTTGTATAAATTCTACCCAATATTCTTAGAAAGAATTTATCCCACATCCAATATCTCTTGGTATCATCAAAAACCAAAACCTTTGTCATAAGGAGGTTCTCAAGGAGGAGAAATTCAAGAGGTAAATTTCTCTTTTTTTTCTTTTAATTTCTTTTCAAATTCTTTTCTTTTCCTAATATCCCATCACCTAACCTCATGAAAATGGAATTAAAAATCTATTAACTTGCATATAATAGAATTATATTATGCTAATTTAATAATACATCATCAAAACCTTTGTCCCCTCCCTTTTATTCTAAAAATTAAACCCCCGTCTGTGAGGTGTTGATTTATCCCCTTGATGGACGAGAAGTTTTCATTTTACTTTATTTCCTTCAAAGTTGGTCTTAAAATAGTTATAATGATTGAATAAGATTGTAAAATTTAATTTTTAACCCTTTTTATGTTCTGTAACTGACATATATACATAATACTAAATGATAAAACAAAATGAGTTAGTTGTGATTGAAAAACCGCTAAATTTAATCTTAATGATTATCTTTAACATGTTATCTAATTATTAATCCTAATATCTAGAAAAAATAATATATAAGACCAATTAAACTTACTTTTTTCATTAACAAAATATGAGTTCAATTCTACATAGTTATACCCATTCTACATGAACTTCCATACTCATATACAAGCTAACCGATTATAAAAACTAAGAAAATGAACACTCTCAAAAGATGAAATAGAACACTATAACTCATAAACAAGGCCGTAAATGAACTTAATAAAATTATAATAAATAAATTATATGTATAAATGGTTATATAATTATTAATTAATTAATATAATTTTATTATTCAGAACATTAAGATCAAGAGAAGAACTATTTCCTACAAAAGGCAAGAGATCCTTTCTGAACCTCTATATTTCCTTTAAGTTATGTTTCTCTCTATTAAACCAACATAAATATTATATATTTTTATTTAAATCTTCTAAATTATGTGTATTACTTCCATAATCATGTATCTATAATATATAACCCTTATTAGACGAGGTAATACATGTTTTAATAAGGTTCTCTCCTCAAATCTTCCCTAAAATCAAAATCGATTCAAGGGGAACTTCCCAATTTTTTACCAGTCTTCAAGTGCACTCCATAATATATTTTATGCCACTATTATTTTTCTAAAATAACTCATTTTATTATGAATATATATATTTTTTCATTTATGGTTTTATAAAAAACAATTATTCCTTTTCTGTTTTAAATAATCTTTAATATTTTCTTTAAACCGCACTAAAATGTTTTATTTATAAAGTTTATTAAACAATATTTTTATATGTATTCACTTAATTTTAACATAAATTATCATTATACACACCTATTTTACCTTATTAATGTCCATGTATGGTTTAAATCCTTTCTTTCAGGGACACCATTTTGATATTCCCTTATGGTATGCCTTTTGACATGATTATGATACCCAATTCTTACCATGGGTAACCCTTATGTTTATGTTTAATTACTTATATATGATTACTCTTGTGGAACAAATATTCAAGAAGATATTATTATTGGTGCACCTAGATAGTTCTATAATGCATTGAGTAATTTTTAGTCTCATGAGACGTCATGTGCAACTGTCATGGTGGTTAGTCTTGACACATGCTCCATGTGTAATAGTCTCAGTGGCAAGACTTGACTCGTGCTCCATGTGAAATGAGCCTTAACTCCTGATTAATTCATGTTTTATGTTTTTTACACATTTTTATGATACCTTGTGTATATGATTCCATGTTATACATATTATTCATCATTATGTTTATTCATGTTTAATGTTTTTTATGACATCATGTTATGGTTTATAACCCATGTGCTATGCTTTATTCATATATCTATTCCCTTAGTGTTATTTTTAGGTCATACTTTTTTTCATGTATTCCCCAGGGTATCCTATATAGATGTAAGGGCTCAAAGGAAGTTATGATCTTCTTATAAATATTAAATAAAATATGTTTTATTTTGGTTTCATGTTATTTAATTATGTATCTAATCATACAAAGACTCTATAATTTATGATCATTGGTTGGTATTTAATGATTAAGTATACTTAAAATAATGTAATAATATGTGTAAAAGTATAAGGTCGATATAATTGGTATCATAGGGTGGTCTATTTATTTTTGGAGATTAGGAATAGAGAACTTTAGTAAGAGCCCTCGGTATAAGAATAAGTTTGAGAAAACATCACAAAATTGTCGTTAGTATGGAGTAAGTGGTTAATTTAATTATGATCAAAATATAAATTTATATTCGTTCATAGATTTATTTTTTCCCTATGTGCACACAAAAAATATATTAAATACAAGTGAGTGATATTTTGTAACTATCTTTGACTTTAAATATTATATAAGTTATTTTTACGGAAAATTTTCCATTAAAAAATTCCAATTTGATATTAAGGTGACAGAGGTTGAATCCTATTCATTCAATAATTTTTAGAAAAGTTTTTATTATGTTTTTAATCCTTAATTTTTTTGTTTTAACCCTTATATAACACCTTTAACTCTTACCATGATATCATGCAATTTATACATTAAGGGTTAATATTATTACTATAAAATGATAAACAAAACCCAAATAGATCATTGATGAAATATTTAACCTTATTCTAGTTATTTTAAATAATTTTATATTTTTATGAGTTTTATATCATTTAATAAAATATTATTTATTTTAAAGTATCATTTATGTCAATTTTGATACTATTCATTATTTGTCTTTTTAAAAATATCCTAAAAATATGATAACTTCAAACCAACACTTCTAATATATCACTAACATGTCAAAGTTATCTATAAAATTCTTTTATTTCATTAATTATGTCAAATTATATTTATTTTAATATTTTTAATATCATTTATTTGATATTTATATTAATTAAACTATTAATGCATTAACATTATGCAAAAATTTAATTAAATTATTTCTTCTCTAAAAATTTAAAATAAATTTTCATGATAAAAATAAATTTATTAGATTTAAAATAACTATTTATAGTTGAATTTATATTTTGTATAACCCTATATTAAAAATTATTTATTTATTAAAAATGTGAGTATGATATTTTTAACTTATCTTTAAATAAAATATTATAAACATCATATTCTCACCCAAGTGGATTAAAAAGGTTATAATTTCAACCTAAGGTTGATTTTATTAGAAACACACTTATCCAATAAAATTAGTACAAGTGTTTGGGTAACTTTATAACAGTATAACATTATTTCTACCTTTAATTACCTGATTTACCCTTAACCATGGTAAATGAAAATTTACTAAAGTTACAATTCATAATTTCCAAAAAAAAACAAGTTGATCCTATTAAAATATGAATATGAAACTGATTATGACTATGTATGTTTTTTTCCAAATTCAATTCACAGAAGTGGATAATTTAAGTTTAACATCAATCCCACAGATATGGCGATAAGGTAGGTAGAAGAGACGTTCAAAGGTTCAATAAATTTTTATATATAATATTAACATAAAAATTATTCCAAGGAAATTAATTGGATTAATATATTTATTATTTATCTATTACGACTTTAAAAATCAATTTAAAATAATTTTAAATGAAAATTTAGTTTTTATCTATAATGTAGTATTTTTCACTATTCATCAAAAGATGAAACCTCTCAGAAAATTCAAAAAATTCACCGTAAGATAATTTTGAAATTATAAATTAAAAAATATAGTTTATTCTGAAAAATAAAGTTTTAAAATCCTAAAATTTTAATTTTAAAATAGGTGCACCATTAAAAGGCGGTAAGACTGCTTTTATAAAAATATATATATGTTTTTATGTGTAATATTGAGTTTATTCTTATTTTATGCCTTTGAAATATATTATATAAATGTGAAAATATTTTATTAGATATATAACATATAAAATCCCTATATAAATTATCTATGAGTGTTAGAATTTAATTATCTATACAAAACATGACTAAACAGCGTTTCATTTAAACTTGGTGTAACATGAATTGTATGCTATCAAAAAAATTAAATTTATTCTAAATGGAAAATATGGTATAGTCCTGGGGTGATACTTTCTCTCCTCCTTCAATAAATTGTGTCATAACAATTTTCTAATTCGGGTTTTGTAACTATGTTTTTACTATTCATAATTCCTTTATTGAAATCTCACATCATAACAAAGGTTGATAAAAGTTCCTCTTTAAAATAAAGAAAGGGAGTATGAAGGTCACAAAAGTTAACACATACTAGGGTTCCATATAGTAAAACATGGACATTGAAGAGAAATCTAACCATCATTTTCTGATGGATAATGATAGAGAACATGATCCGGAGAATGTTAACAATCAAAAATCTATAAATCTGTATTGATCTAAAGGACCATTTTATTAATCAGAAAAGAAGGTACTAGGGTAAAATTTTTGTTCCAAAATCATTTTTCTAATGTTGATGGATTTTTTACTATTAAAATAAGCACTCGATAATATATAATTACTTGATTTCTTTCCTTATCATAAGAATAATCTTATCCTTTTATTGTACTTTGATCTATTTCCACTTTATCTCCTATGCTAGGAAATGGATATTATTGATGAATTTTTATTCATGAAGAAATTTTAATGAATCATAAGGTCCATAAGTAATTTATTCATCTTATAAATTTTTACTAAACAAATATATTAGCACATAGTATCCAGTAAATCATACTTGAACCTCAAACAATAATATCCAATCTTCAACTTAATTGATTCCAACCTTAAGACTCATCCAAAATACTTCTGTCCAAATTCATTGTCCAATTTTTTTAAGGAAGGTCACTAAATTTACAAAATCAAATTAACATTATATTTTCCCCAAACAACAAAATGCATCTCTTATTATCACATACTAAATATTTTATCACCTTAAAAACCATAATGAAAACTTTCAAGCTTCCAAATCCTTAAGAAAGAAGTACAGAAGTAAAATCCTTATATATCTCATGATTTTTATAAATATAAAACCATTGATGAAATAATTATTAAATCCAAATACTACTAAACTTTAATCATTATACTTAATTCTTAAACCATTAACCTCCCTTCATCATCTTATTCCTTAATACCCCAATTTCATTTTCCTTTTGTATTCTCTTCATTATTAACATTATAACCATTGCTTGTATAACCTTGCCAATTCTAACCATTGTCCAAAACTCAAAGCACAATGTTATACATATAAAACATACCATTTAGGAATCGAACAAGGTATCTGAAAATAAATTGTTAAGGCCTCAACCAAAACCATATCTAAAAATAAATGGGCAAGGACTCAGCCATGTCTATATCTAGGTTGTTTAATGATACCTACTGATGCATCTAGAGGCTATAGTGGCCCTATCCCATCACTAAATACGTCCAATGTATTCTTTATATGAAAAGTGTGAAACATAAACATCATAAACATTTTTATCAAAACTAACATATGAAATGTGAATAATTTAACCATAAACCATGAATGGTATAAAAATAGAATGTCCACAGTCAAACCAAATCATAAACCATTCAATGAAATATAGTAAATGGTATCATAAGAGATCAACCAAAATAAAGCATAGGATCCAACAAAGGATGTTTACATAGATGAAAATACTCAAATAAAATCATTAAAAATTCTTTATAAAAATACCATTTTTTTACTTTGAAATTATTTATTTAAAATATGCTCATTTAAAAAAGATAATATTTTAAAAAATAGATTTTGGAATCAAAGTGTCTCATACCACATTGAAATTTTTTATAGAATTTTGAAAATTAAAATTTTAAAACATTCATATACTTATAAATAAATCTATAAACCAATTTTGAAAAAATGGACATGAATAGAATTATTTCGAAGACTAAATATTAAAAACATTTAAAAAAATGTTTTAGTTAAAGATACCCTTATATAAAACCTTAAAAATATTCATTTTGAAAACATTTGAATGAAATTAAAATTAGACATAAAATTTCCTTTATAATTATTTTATATCCATATAAATTAATATGTAAGATAATATCAAGAATATTGAAATGGATAAAGAATTAATTATTTAAACATTCAATGCTTCCCATACCACTTTGAACATTTAAATCATAAGCCCAATGAAAGAATAATATATATCAAAAAATTAAATAAATTGATAATAAATTAATTAATTATATGATAAGTTAAAGAATCTGTATATACACCTCATAAAACAAAGTGGGTGTATAACATCAAATTATGCCTCAATGAAAGGAGATTGAGATGAAGTACCTTACCTTGCATTTACTTTTGGATGAACATCTCTTAGCATCCTGCATAATGGATTTAAACATGTTATTAACTTATAAAAGAACCATATCCATATTTATGATATCATATAAGAATTATTTATAATTTCATATTACTCATTTTTTAATAATTTCATGTTAAAGAAACGTTTCGGGTATTAACCGCTTTGTTTATCCAATATGTTTTGACTTGTTATTCTTGATAATTCTACTTATATCATGACTTAATTACTTCCAGAATGTAAAAAATGATTTATATATCATATATATTCAGTATATAAATATATATAAAAGATATATATATGAAGTGGAATACACCATTCATGGAGATGGTAGCTCGTACGTACGCATGAACGTTGTTTCTATTCTTTTATCGTATTAAAAGGAAGAAGGTAAATGACATATATGTATGTATATATATATATATATAAATTTAGTATAATTATTATTTCAAATATTTCATATTTATTTATTATATACATTTTTATAATCATTCTTTAATGGTGAATGTAGTGAATCTCATCACGTCGTGGAGACAGTTGGCCGCACGTACGCACAAGCAACGATATCGTACCCTTAATGGTAAAGTTATAAGGAATTAGATGGTATATTAATTATAAAGAATAAATATAATGTAATATTTATTATTTATATCCATTATATTCATCATTATACACATCAAATAAATTGATGATGAAAAACAAATTACATTGTAGTGTAGAGACGGTAAGTCGTACGGACTCACGCATGGTGATATTGTTTTTCGTTGGATGGATAAAATGAGAAATATGATTTTACCATAATCATAATAACATATCATAATATATATTACATTGAGGTTATTAATTTTTTTATTTAAACAACATAGGAAGATGAAGTAGAAGAAGAAATTAACTTAAATGAATTGGAAAAACAATTACATATTCTTTGATGGAATTCCCTTGGATATCCTCCTACAGACACTAGGGTTGGAATTTTTGGAAGAAAAAGACCTAAATAACTTAAATAAGAATTTTTTAAGGAGAACTATTTGGGGTTTTATCAAGATAGAATCCTCAAAGTGGTGTGAGAAAGTGACGGAGGAGGTTCCCTTTTGGAAATCCTCAAAATATTAAAATATAATAAGGGTATTCTAGAGTCAAAAAACATTCAAATGAGATATAAATGAATAGGGAAATAAATTTTAGACCATATAATATCCCCTCATGAATATTTTAAATTTTTTTAATTTTTAAATAATTGAATAATATATTTGTTCAATAAAATATCATTATTGTGAAATTTGATACTACTCATTTAATTTGACATTAAATACATAAAGAAAAAGTGGGAATTAAAATATAATGCTTTCAAAATTATCTAGTATATCTTATCAATATTTATTTTTTTATAAAATTTAATTCATCTAAAATATATCAAAATTAATATTATAAGAATCAATTATTTTAATTTTCTATTAATTAAGTAAATACAGTTTTAACATTGAATAAACATTTAAAGTAATTATATAATTTATAAAAACTCAAAATAAAATTATATAATTAAATTAATTTCACTATAATCAAAATAAATATTTATATTAGTTCATAGATTGATTTTTTTCCTTATGTGGACACCTAAAAGTTATTAAATACAAGAGGCTGCTATTTTGTAACAATCCTTGAATTTAAATAATATATAAGTTATTTTTATGGAAAAGTGTCCATTAAACAACTCCAATTTGATATTAAGATGATAAGGGTTGAATACTATTTATGTAATAATTTTTAGACAAGTTTTTATTATGTTTTTAATCCTTAACTTTTTTGTTTTAACCCTTATTTCACCCCTTTAACTCTTACTTTGATATCATGTAATATATACATTAAGGGTTAATATTATTAGTATAAAATTACAAGCGAGACACAAATAGATCATTTATGAAATATTTAAAATTATTCTAGGTATCTGGAAGAATTTTATATTTTTATGAACTTTATATCATTTAATTAAATATTATTTATTTTAAAGTATCATTTATATCAATTTTGATACTATTAATTATTTTTCTTTTTAAAAATATCCAAAAAATATGATAAATTCAAAACAAAACTTCTAATATATCACTAACATGTAAAAGTTATCTATAAAATTCATGTATGTCATTAATTATTTTAAATTATGTTTATTTTAATATTTTTAATATCATTTATTGGATATTTCTATTAATTAAACTATTACTACATCATCATTATGCAAGAATTTAATTAAATTGTTTATTATATAAAAATTTAAAATAAATTATCATTATGAAGATAAATTTATTATATTTAAAATGAATATTTATAGTTTAATTTATATTTTTTATAACCCTATATTAAAAATGATTTATTTATTAAAAATATGAGTATGACATTTTTAACTTATGTTTAAATAAAATATTATAAACGTCATATTTTTACCCAAGTGGATTAAAATGGTTATAATTTTGGCCTAATGTTGATTTTGGTCAAAAAAAAAACTCATCCAATGAAATTAATACAAGTTTTAGTGTAACTTTATAATATTATAATATTATTTCTACATTTAATAACCCGATTCACCCTTAATCGTGGTAAATAAATTTTTTCTAAAGTTACTATTCATAATTTCCAAAAAATAAATAAATTGATCATATTATACTCTAAATATGATACTTATTACAACCATGTATGTATGTTTTCCTAAATTCTATTCACAAAAGTGATTAAAATTTAGTTTTACACTAATCTCACAGATGTTGTGAAAAGGCAGGTAAAAGATACATTCAAAGGTTCAATTAGTTTTGATATCTAATATTAATATAAAAACTATTCCAATGAACTAAATTGTATTAATATATTTATTATTTATCTATTGTGAATTTCAAAAAAAAATTAAAATAATTTTAAATGAAAATTCAGTTTTTAACTACAATACAGTATTTTTCACTATTTATCAAAAAATGAAACCTCTCAGAAAAATACCAAAATTTCACCCTAAGATAATTTTCACATTCAGAATAATAAATTAAGTTTATTTTGAAAAATAAAATTTATGAAATTTCCAAAATTTAGTTTTAAAATAGGCACACCATTAAAAGGTGGAAAAACCACTTTTATAAAAAATATATGCTTTTATTTGTAATATTGGGTTTGTTCTTATTTTATGCCTTTAAAATATGTTGTAAAAATGTTAAAATATTTTATTGGATATATAACATATAAAATCACTATATAAATTCTCTATAAGTGTTATAATTTAATTGGCTCTGTAAAATGTGACTAAGTAGTGTTTTGTTTAATCCTGGTGTTGTGTGCATTGTAAGCGGTCAAAAAAAAATAAATTTATTTTAAAAGGAAAATATGGTAAATTACTAGGGTGATACGTTCTCCCCTCCTTTAATAAATTACATCTTCTTAATTTTCTAATTCGGGTTCTGTAACTATGGTTTTACTATTGAAAATTCATTTATTGAAATACCACATCAGAACAAGGTTTGATAATAGATACAATTTAAAACAAAAAAAGGGAAGTACGAAGGTCACAGAAGAAAAAAAATACTATGGTTCCATGTGGGAAAAGATATACATATAAGAGAAATCTAACCATTAAGTTTTGATGGATAGTGATAGAGAACATGATCAATAGAAAGTTGACAATCACAAAGCTATAAATTTTTGATGATCTAATGGAGAATTGGATTCCTTATAAAAGAAGGAAGCAGGATAATTTTTTTGTTCCAAAATACTTTCCCTAACATCTAGGGATTATTTTACTATTCAGATAAGCACTTGAGAAAATAAACTTACTTGATTTATTTCCTTGTCGTAAGCATAATCTTATCCATTGGTTGTTCTTTGATCTATTTCCACTTCATCTACTATAACAGAAAATGGATATTCAAGTTAAATTTTTATTCTTGAATAAAGTTTAACTAATCATATCTTACATAAGTAATTCATTCATATTCTAAATTTTTATTGAAACCAAAAACATTATCAAATAGTATCTATTAAATCATACTTTAACCTCAAAAAATAATATCCAATGTTTAACTTAATCCATTCCAACCTTAAGACTCATCCAAAATATTTTGTCTAATTTCATAGTCCTAAAATTTATAAGGAATGTCACTAAATTTCTAAAATAAAATTAACATCATATTTTCCCAAAACAACGTAATGAAACTCTTATTATCACATACCAAATATTTGAACACCTTTAAAACCTTAATGAAGGCTTTCATTCTTCCAAGTCCTTAAAGAAGAAGTATTACAATTAAATCCTTATATATCTCATGATTTCTACAACTAGAGAACCATTTATGAAATAATTATTTAATCCCAATACACATGAACTTTAATCATTCCACTTCATTCTTAAACCATTTACTTTGCTTTATCATCTTATTACTTACTACCTCCATTTCATTTTCCTTTTGTGGTATTTTCATCATTAGTAGTATAACTATTGCTTTTATAACCTTGTTGATTCTAACCATTAACAAAAAATCAAACCACAATGTGAGAAACACTAATCATAGTGATATATTCATGAAGAATCATTTATAGGATCTCTAAATGATTGCATCTTCTTCTCAATCCATAAGTCCATATGATTTAATTAGGTTATCCATCACCAAATCTAAAGGATGATATCATATACTTAGACTTATCCTCAAAGTCATTCATAGGGTTATGTTTTCTAATTTTATATTTCTAAATATAGTTTCCAAGGTTTCTACTAAAATTCTTTTGATACTAACTGTAAGGACCCCAACTCAAGTAACTTGAATTCAGTGCCTTACTTTATTACATCAACATAATTACAAGGAATATAATCCTAAAGGGATGATCAGTTCAGTAGTTTTGGAAACTAGATTACATACTTAAAATTCACATTACAATCTAAAACATAAAATATAAAAAGAATTTTCTTAGAGCATGCCATTAATCTCTTTAGTGTAACCATGCATATCAAACTCAGAATAGTTCTTCGTATGCTTGGAAAAAATAAAACATAACAAAGGGGTGAGCTCAAATGCTCAGTTAGGGTAAGCATACAACATAATCAATGAGTAAATATGGAATAAACAACATGGAACAATAAATAACTAAAAAACAATCCATTTAAACTTATTTTGATCATAATATGGCTAGAATTAATAATACCATATAAATAATCACATGAGCTAGAAAACATAACCATAGATATTATACTAGTAAAATAATCACATGAGATATAAATAACTAATAGAATAATGATGGAATGCATAATGTTGGACATCTAAAGAATAACATTGATTCCTCGAACAAGATATCGAAAAATAAATTATTAAGGCCTTGACCAAAACAATATCTGAAAATAAATGGGCAAGGCCTCAACCATGTCAATATCTAGTTTGTCTCATGAGACCTGATGATGCATCAAGGGGATACAATGAGCCTCGCTCATCACTTACTAAGTCCAATGAATTATTTATATGAAAAATGTGAACCTTGAGCATCATAAACATTTGTATTAAAACTAGCATATAAATTGTGAATACTTTAACAATAAATCATGAATGGTATCAAAATAACACATCCACAGTCAAACCAAATAATAAACCATTCAATGAAATATGGTAAATGGTATCATAAGAGATCAACCTCAATCAAGAATAGGATCCAAAAAAGGATGTTTACATAGATAAAAATACTCTAATAAAATCATTAAAAACTTCTTTTGAAAAATAAATTTTTTAATTTGAAATAATTTATTTAAAAGCCACACAGTTAATAAAGAAAATATTTTAAAAAATAGATTTTTGAATAAAAGTGTCTGATAACACATTGAAATTTTTTATAGAAATTTTAAAATTAACATTTTAAAAAATTCAGGTCTGTATAAATAAATATATAACCCTATTTTGAAAACATGGACATGAATGAGAATGATTTGGAAGATTATATCTTAAAAAAATTTAAAATGATGTTTTAGATAAAGAGAACCTTACATAAAACCTTAAAAATATTAATTTTGAAAACATTTTAATGAAATTAAAAATAGACATAAAATTTACATTATAATTATTTTATATCCATATAAATATATATTTAAGATAATATCAAGAATATTGAAATCAAGAAAGGACTAATTCTTTAAACATTAAAAACATCCTATACCACTTGGAACATTTAAATCATAATCCCAATGAAAGAATAATATTTATCAAAACATTAAAGAACTTTATAATAAATAAATAAATTATATGATATGTAAAATGGGATGTGTATACATCTCATAAAATAAGGTGGGTGTATAACATCAAACTATTCCTTAATGAAAGGAGATTGAGGCAAAGTCCTTTACCTTGCGTTTCCTTTTGGGTGAACGTATCTTAACATTCTGTATAATGGATTTAAACATGTTATTAACTTATACCAGAACCATATGCATATTTATGATATAATATATTATTCATTTATGACTTTATAATATCTATTTATTAATAATTTCAAGTTAAATAAACGTTTCAGGTATTAAACGCTTTGTTTATCGTACTTCTTTTGACTTGTTATTCTTGATCCTTTTACTTAGATAATGATTTAATTACTTAAAAAATGTTAAAAATGATTTATATATCATATATATTAATTATATAAATATGTATAAAATATATATATCTGAAATTGAATACACCGTTCTTAGAGATGGTAGATTGTCCGTACGCATGAACGATGTTTCCGTTTTCTTATCGTATTGAAAGAAAGAAGGCGAACGACATATATGCATATATATATATATATATATATATATATATATTATTACAGTATAATTATTATTTCATATATTTCATATTTATTTATTTTATACATATTTATAATCATTCTTGAATGGTTAACATAGATGATGAATCTCATCGTGTCGTGGAGACGGTAGGCCGTACGTACACATGAGCGACTATATCATCCCCTTAATGATAAAGTGGTAAGAAATTGGATGATATATTAATTATAAAAAATAAATATAATATAATATTTATTATTTATATCCATTATATTCATCATTATACCCATAAAATAAATTGGTTATGAAAAAAAATTACACCACAACATGGAGACAGTAAGTTGTATGCACACACACACACGGTGATATTGTTTTTCATAGGATGGATAAATGGTAAAATATGGTTATACCATAATCAGAATACCATATCAAAATATATATAACATTTGATATATTAATTTAGTATGGAAACAACATAGGAAGAGGAAGTAGAAGAAGAAATGAACTTAAATTAATTGGAAAAACAATTACCTCTTCTTTGACGAACATCCCTTGGATCTCCTCTTAAAGACACTAGGGTTGGTATTTTTGGAAGACCAAGATCTCTAGAACTTAACAAAAATGTTGGGAGGATAAAATTCCAGTTTTTTTTCATTCTATAAGTCTCAATGTGGTGTGAGTAAGTGAGGGAGTAGGTGTACTTTTATAAGAGAGGCGAGGGGCTCTATTGGAAATCCTCAAAATATTAAAATATAATAAGGGTATTCTAGAGACAAAAACTTACAAATGAGGAAGAAATTTTTGACCACATATTATCCCATTATTATTATTTTACATTTTTTTGTAATTTTTAAATAATTTAATAATATATTAATGCAATAAAATTTCATTATTTTCAAATTTGATACTATTCATTTAATTTGACATTAAATAAATCAAGAAAAAATTGGAATTAGAATATAATGCTTTCAAACATATATAATATGTCTTATAGATCTATAAAATTCGTTATACACTTTAATTTATCCAAAATATTTCAAAATTAATATTACTAAAATCAATTATTTTAATTTTTTATTAATTAAATAAATACCATTTTAACATTAAAGAATAATTTAAGGTAATTATATAATTTATAAAAATTAAAATTAAAATTATATAATCAAATTAATTAATTTATGGTAAAAAATACATTTATATTCATTAATATCTTGATTTTGTCCCTATGCGGACTCATACAATTTATTAAATACAAGAGAGTGATATTTTGTAACTATCTTTGACTTTAAATAATATATAAGTTATTTTTATAGACAAGTGTCTATTAAACAACTACAATTAGATATTAATGTGATAAGGATCTAATACTATTAATCTAATAATTTTTAGATAAGATTTTATTATGTTTTTAATCCTTAATTTTTTTTCTTTTAACCCTTATTTAACCTTTTTAACTCTTACCATGATATCATGTAATTTATACATTAAGGGTTAATATTATTACTATAAAATGAAAAAAGAACCCCAAATAGATCATTGATGACATATTTAACCTTATTATAGTCAGTCGAATGAATTTTATATTTTTATAAATTTTATGTCATTTAATAAATTATTATTTATTTTAAAGTACATTTATTTCAATTTTGATACTATTCATTATTTGTTTTTTAAAAAATATCTTAATAATATGATAAATTATAAAAAAATACTTCTAATATATCACTAACACGTAAAAATTTATCTATAAAATTTGTGGATGTCATTAATTATGACGAATTATATTTATTTTAATATTTCTAATATCATTTATTTGATATTTCTGTTAATTAAACTATTGCTACATCATCATTATGCAAGAGTTTAATTAAATTATTTCTTATCTAAAATTAAAAGAAACTTATCATGATGAATATAAATTTATTATATTTCAAATTACTATTTATAGTTGAATTTATCTTCTGTATAACCCTATATTAAAAATGATTTAATTATTAAAAATATGAGTATGACATTTTTAACTTATCTTTAAATGAAGTAGTATAAATGTCATATTCTTACCCCAAGTGGCTTAAAAATGTTATAATTTTAGCCTAAGATTAATTTTCATTGAAATCCACTCATACAATGAAATTAGGACAAGTGTTAGGGTAACTTTATAATATTATAATATTATTTTTATCTTTAATTACCTAATTTACCCTTAACTGTGGTAAATAAAAATTTACTAAAGTTATTATTCATAAAATAAAAAAATATGATCCTATTAGACTCTAAATATGATACTTATTACAACTTTTTATATCCATTTTTACAAATTCAATTCATAGAAGTGGCTAAATTAAGTTTAACACTAATCCCATAGTTGTGGCGAGATGGTGGGTAAAAGAGATGTTCAAAGGTTCAATAAATTTTTTATATCTTATATTAATATAAAAATGTTTACAATGAACTAAATTTTATTAGTATATTTGTTCTGTATCTATTATGACTTTAAAAATAATTTTAAAATAATTTTAAAAGAAAATTCAGTTTTTAACTACAATAAAGTATTTTTCACTATTCATCAAAAAATGAAACCTCTCAAAAAATACAAAATATTCACCCTAATAGAATTTTGAAATTATGAATTAAAAAATGAAGTTTATTTTGAAAAATAAAATTTATAAAATTTATAAAATTTATAAAATTTAGTTTTAAAATTAGTGCACCATTAAATGGTGGTAAGACTTATTTTATAAAAAATATATATATTTTATGTTTAATATTTGGTTTGTTATTATTTTATGAAATTAAAATATATTGGATGAATGTGAAAATATTTGATTATATATATAACATATAAAATCACTATATAAATTCTATATAAGTGTTAGAATTTAATTGGTTGTGCAAAACGAGACTAAATAGTGTATTGTTTAAACCTGGTGTTGCATGCATTGTAAGCTATCACAAAAATTAAATTTATTCTGAAAGGAAAATATTGTAAAGCATTGGGGTGAAAAATTTCATAAAAGGTTACTAAATAATTTTTAATTTTTTTCACATGGATAGTTTTCAAAAATGTTTTTGTTTCAAGTAGTGTTATAAATTTTTGAAAAAGTCTTCTATACATATTATTTTAAAGTTATTTTTAACTAAATTGACCTTCTTTAATTTTTTTAAAATAAAATCTTTTTAACATTTTACACACGGGTCACCTTCAATGAAATTAATCTCTTTTACACTTTTTCATAAAGATGTATCTTTCCACCACTATTTTTATTTTCTGAAATACTTCTCTCTACACTTTCATGTTTTCAAAAAAGGAAATTCTTATTCTCATGGATTAATAAAATATTCCTTTAAAATGTTTTTTAAGTAAAAGGTAAATTGTTGTTTTAAAATAAATTTTCATAATTATTCTAAGTTTTTTCTTATTATATGTTTTATCCTTGATCAAGGGTATTGTTAAAATGATATCATCCACCTTATTTATATAGATAGATTATGAAATTGTCTTTTACATCTATGGAATGAACCATAACTAATTTTGTCTTTCTTAATCTTACACTTGTATATTCATGATGTACCTACAATGCATTTCCCCCGTGAATTACCTATTACATGATTTATGTATGTTCACCTAGATTCCCAATATATTTATTGATTGGGAAAATTATTGTCTAAACCATATATTTATTTCCTATATGGTGTGAATACCATATGCTTAATATTTTTTATTTAGTGGTATTTACCTAAAATGATTCTTAAAGTAATTGGATATCCAATTATTGTTCCATGAGGTTATAATGATATGTATATTTATGGAATTATGAATTCCTCCTTAGGGAATAATATAAATAGGATATAAAACCAATTTTATTTCCTTGGGTTTTTATGATATTTTGATTAAAATCACGTGTCACATATATGAATGGATTTTCATTATGATGTTTGTGCCCAAATAGTGCTCCAATGAATTGAGTAATGTTAATTTATCCTAAGAGGATATGTATGAGATTTTGGTAGTGAAAATAATCTATTTTTTATATCCTAGGGAGTAATCCTTATCATATGATAATGTACTAGGGTGTAATCATTAGCATCTGATGGTGATAGCCTAGTGAGTAATCCTTGATATATTCTTATGATATCATGTTTATGTTTTTTCCACATTCCTATGATTCCACAATCTTATGCTATTATCATTGATCGGTCTATGCCTTTATGATATCATCTCATTATTAAATTCTCTCAATATTACAATCATTCTAATTATGATATTATGTTATGCCTCAAATCTCTCATATTATGATTTATTATTATATTTACCCTTATTGAGTGTTTGTGTTTACCCCTTCTTATGCTTCCCTTTCAACAGGTTATGAATGAATGTATAAGGTATGAAAATCCTAGTGGAATATCTTTTTTAGAATTTATGGGTGATTTTTAGGAGCCATTATGGATTTATTATCTTCTTATATAGTGAAAAAGAGTGCCAATTTATTGAGAAGACATAAGATTTAGTAGTTTTTACTTTGTACTAACTTTATAAAAATCTAAAATTTAAGGTTATTGGATTGTAAATGTGAGAAATATAATGAAGTGGGGGAGATACCATTTTAACACGAGTTCATGGATATAAACTACTTGTTGTATCCACAATGGTCATTATTGTATATTTTATGGTCTTAGGTGATTCTAGATCATACTAAGGACTAACTACTCATTTTTTATAGTGAAACTTGTACATTTTGTGTTGTTTGTTTGTTTTAGTTTCCCGAGTGCATGAGAAATTTAGTGGAGATATTTTTCACTCTAGAAATAAATAAAGGTTTATTTCGTAAGAAATTATGAAAGAGGAAAAATAAATATTTTCCCTTGATTTTCCCCATCTCAGTGAACCAACACCATGCCTAGGTATATCATAGGCTTCCCATTCCATTTTCTATTGACTTCATTTATGAACTATTTTTTTATATTTATGCATGACCAATTTATTTTTTTATGGGTGATATTATGATTATTTTTTTATTATGGAAAATTTTTGATACTTCATTTATTTTATACCATATTTGTGTTATAATTATTATAATTTTATTTATTTGGTTAAATTAATCAGAAAATGCATGTGAGGTATATTGGGTCCTTGACTGGGAACCTCTTGACAGGGGATTGATTTATTAGGATAAACAATTCCAAAATGTGTTTCATTGATGGATAGACACTAGTTTCCATCCCATGGAGTTTGGAAACACCCTTTAGGACTTATCATGAACTAACTAGGTTATTGGACTAGGGGTAACCAAAGTTGTTTCATGAAATAATTATATCAGATCATGAACATGCATTTGGGTCAATGGTAGGTGGTAGTAAGGTGTTGTAACTTGATAAGTAAACCAAAAATAGGACTAATCACCCTCTTTATGGAGAAAGATCAAGTTAATAGGTAAGTATGGGATTGATTTTTTAGTTAACCCTTTATTGGACTGTCTCTTCCTTTATTTTTCCATAGATAGGTCTTTTAAACATTTATTTTCATGGTGGATGATGTTATTTATGATTTAAATTCATATATCATGATTTATTTTCATAAATTATATGTATTTAGTAAATTTTAGGCTTTTATGAAATTATTACTAATGGTTATCTGATTGATTGGGCATTTATTAACATGTTTTAATATGTTTTTCTTGATTTTTCAATGATCTGTGTGGTTATTTTTTGATTAATTGATTAGAATATAAGGGTTTTCGAAATGGTTTTTTGGAAAATTTCAAATGTGTAAAATTTATTATATTTCGTGAAATATTTTTTCTAATGAATTGAAAAGGAAGGAATTTTCAGGGCTTAAAATTAAATTATGGATTTTAAAAAAGTTTTCTACAATTTATGAGGTTTTTTATTATCAAGGAGTTTATTCTCAATTGGTATGAAATATCTATAATAATATTAATGTTTTAAAGGAATATTTTTGGAAATAGAAAGGTTTTTTTATTATACTTTCAAATATGATTGATTCAAAATGGTTCAACATAATGACCTTTCCTTTGGAATATTTTTAGTGATTGCATTTTCTAGTAGTTATTCCTACCATATTGCAGTGAAAATAAATTAAAGATGGTTAATTCATTCTTGTTCATTATGTTTTATTGACCTTGGTTATAAAAAAATATGGCTTCTCAATAGCCTTAATTTTAAATCTTGTTTTATTCCTATAATATATTTGTTAAAATGTTTCAAATTGTCCTTTAATTTCAAATAGATTTGGTTGGTTTTTAAAAAAGTGGTTTGGAAACATGGGTTTTTTAAATCAAAGAAATTGAATGTATTTTAATTATTCTTTATTATGATTTATGTTTCTTTATGACTCTTTATGAAGGTTTTATATGATTTAATCATATTTAATGGATTTTATTCAAATTTTTTATTCTTAAAAAGAAATTTCATTGTGTGTGTGTTTTGATTATACATGTCATTTTTATGATATAAAATTAATTGTTTTTGTTGTAAATGTTATGATTTCATAAAATAGAATATATCCTAAGTAAAATTGAGATTCACTAAAAATTTATTTAATAAATCATAAATGGATTATTTTAATAGAGATCAAATTTGTGATGTGTATATATTTCATTTTAGGGATTAATGTGTTTAATTTATAATTATGGTCAATGTAATAAGGTTTAATGAATATATTGTTTTTAATTATGAAAACTTTCATATGTCCTTTAATTGTATTTGGAATTTATTATATTTGTATAACCATGAAAAGGAATATTGAATGGATAAAAAATGTATGTTTCTGTTTGAAAAAATTATCTTCTATAATATTTTTATATAGAATATATGATATTAGTTGGATTGTTACAATGTGTTAATAGATTTAAAGTTCATTTTAATACAGAGTGTTTAATTTTAGACCCTTTGAAGTAATCAGGTGTTTTTAATTCAAGATATTTAATAAATTTCTATAATTGTGTGGTTAAATTGGTTTAATGCATAAAAAATGTATGTTTCTATGTGAAAAACTTGTCTTTTAGAAGATTTTTTATAGAAAATATGATATTAGTGGGATTCTTATAGTGTGTTAATTAATGTAAAGTTCATTTGAATATGTAGTGTTTAATTTTAGATTCTTTGAATAAATTTGGTGTTTTTAATTCAAGAGATTTAATTAATTTCTATAATTGTGTGGTTAAATTTGTTTTCTCTTTATCATTTTATGTTATAAATCTTGAATCTATTTGAAATTGAGTCACCAATATTTATATAAATAAATATACTTGTTAGCAAGTTTTGGAATGGATCTTTTAACCTAAAACTAGGAAATTATTATTATAAAATTGAAGGCCTTGGAAATTATAAATTATTTGAGATATTTACGGTGATTTAGTGGTTGATTTTATAAATAAAAATTTAGAAAATTTTCTCATACTCAACATGATGAAATTTATGTATTTTGAAATTAAAAGATACATTTTGAAATAGGACTTGCGCGGTGGTGTTTTTTTTCTTTAGTAATGCGTTCAAATTCAAAATATTTATGAAGTGGTTTTATGATATAAATTAGTTATAAAGTATAATGAAGTAGTTTTATGATATAAAGTAATGTTTTATAATAAAAATAATTTATGAAATGTATGTTAGTTGATATGGGTTGTTTGGTTACCTATTTTAAAACTTATTGTGATTGAAGTTATGTGAAATTTTATTTGGTGTCTTATCCCTTATAAATTATTAAAGGTTTTTTAGTGACCTATTGAATTTGGTTTTGATATGTACTTCTAAATATAAAATTTTTAAATAAAAAGTTTCTAAAATCTGTCACTTGGGCTATGATAAGTGATTAAAGATATTTGGTTATGAAATGAACTTGCACTCCCCTAGAGGCGATCTCTCACGTGGCTCCTGGTTCCCTGGGGATTTCCTTAAAAACCCCTCATGGTGGTGATGGTGTGGTGTCCCCTTCACCCTATTGGTGATTGGTCTTTTCTTGGTTTGACTTATTCTTCAATACCTCTAGCTCATTCCAATGACTTCCAAAAACCTATGGTGCTTTCCAAGTTCATGTTGTGTTTGATGGATGCGATTCTAATTCGACTGATCTTGGTTGTGTTTTTTAGGGGAGGATGGAAGATGGTGGGTTTGAAAGGATATTATTTCATGAGAAATATATTCAATTTGTCTTGGTCTTTCTGTAATGGCTGAAATCATGTCGTATACTTGGTCTTACCTCATTGGAGTGGCCTCCCATGTCACGTCCTTGATGATCCATTTTTGTTGATCTTTTTTCCTCCTAAAGATGATGCTATCCTATATAGAAACTTATATTCTCTTATTTTTGGTCCTATAGGCTATGATGTGTGTGTTTCTAGTTAATTTTGTGGCATTATATACATTTATTCAGATCTATTGCAGTGTCTGAGACTGCATCACTGACTAGTTTCTGGTTCCACCCTATTCAATCACCTTCCATGGTTCATGGTGTGAATCCAAATCATGTAACCATCTCTATTACTATATATATGTATGTGTTTCTCCATTTACTAGTTATAACTCTTCATAATTTTCCTCTACTACTATCCTAGATAACTCTTTAGGTTTAGATTACCTTTGATGTCACCCTTCTTCCATGATGTCGATTTATAGTGGTTCCTCTTATGAAAAGTTAGTATGTTTCTCAGTTATTCTTTACATCACTACCATTATTCTAGTGATTGGATTCACCATTATCCCATGGTGTTTGAAAATGTATTTTGAAGTGGCAGTGACTTAACAAGCATTGATGGAGCTATAAGTTATGAGGACCAATGATGGGATGGTGATGTGGTCTGGTGTTAGGCCTGATGTTTGAGGCAACCAACTTCTACATTTTGGTTTGGGGTTTGGGTTTCTCACTTTTTACATGTTTGATTCCTTGTATCCATCCTAGAATAAATTAATTTTGGAACAACTATTATATTTCTTAGTTTCCCCCATTCCATGTAAAATGAGGGGTTTATATTGGTTTCCCCTAAACCAATTTAAAAGGGGTCATTTAAAAAATAAAAAAAAGTCATAACAAAAAAATATTTATATGACACGAAATGAGTTTTAAAGTACCTATAGAATTAGAATCATATAATTTTTTCTATTCAAGACTTGTTTGAAAGGTATTTATATATTTTTTATTGGTATATGTGTACATAATTTATTTAAGGAAGCACTAAGAAGAACAATGAAGTATTTATAAATAGAAATATTGATTATGTTTCTTGTTTAGGTAGAATTTGGATAATATTTTTGGGTAATCTCATTTAGGATACAAGTATTTTAAGAATTATTTTATAATATATATATATATATTCCATTTCAAAACTAATTTATATCAAATAAGGAATATTTTAATGTGAAGAAGTGTATTTTCAAAAATTAAAGTGTTTTTTGGGGGTTTAGGACAATTTATTTTAAAAATAGGTGTGTTTTTATAATGGGGAAGGAAAAAATGAATATTGAAGTAATTTAAGTGTTCTTAGATTGGGATATTACTAAATTAAAATTGATTCAAGTATAATACATTTATTTTAAATATTTTGATAGTTTTTATCAAATAATATTCAAGGGATTAGTTTAAAATAAATGGGAATCCTATTAAATACACAAGTCCATGTTCAATTTAGTTTTTAATTTAAAAGTTAGTTTTTATATTAGTAATCTACTTTATTATGATTTGGTTTAGAGGAATTAGAAATATAAAATAGGATTAAATGGATGTAATTATAAATTTGGTTAAATTAAATTATGTTAATGCATATCAAATAACCATGATGTGTATACCGAAACTCTTTTTTATAAAATGTTTGGGTTATTGGATTTAACAAAATGTGATTATATTAAATTAATTTCATGATATTTGAGAGTTACTTGTTTGTTTGAATTTAAAATGCATTAAAAACTTATAATCCATGTTTTAACCATGTGTAGTGTTCCTGAATAAGACATTTAATTTTATATTTTCAATTTATTTTTATTTTAATATTTGGTTAACACATATTCCTTTAGGAATTATAATTTAAAAGATGATTTTAAAATATTTCTATGTTAAAATATGTCATTTAAGGAGGAAGGTACTTCAAATCATGGTCTGTGATGGTCATTAATTTAAAATTTGAGTTGATTAATGAACTTATGATTTTGAAATCAGGTATATATGGAAATAAATTATGGTAGGGAGCTCCCACATGGGTCAGTATAAGAATTTTCAAAGTATGAGACTTTGTAAGAATATGATATGAGGTAAAACAATTGTATTTTTATATCTTTCTTGAGATTTATAAATAATTGATGTTATTTATTATTAAAATGAATAGATTTTTAAATAAATGAATATTAAGGGGATATTATAAGGAAAAAGTGATAATGTGGGATAATTATCATACCCTTACCCCACCTTTCCATATTATTTTAGTTATTTGTTGTTTTTTATCTTTATTTTCTAATTTTAATGAGATCTCAGATCAACCATGTGTGCTTAAACCTTATAAGTTTGTCGTGGGTGTCATTATAGATTTGTAATCAAGTCTCAAGAGTTTTCCCAAGCCTAGGTGAAAGTTTCTATAGGTATAATTGTGTTTTGAAATTATTTAAAGTGGATAAGATTAAATAGAGTTGAGTTTGGAAGATTAGAAATTGGAATTTGAAGATTTAGAGATGTTTTAAAATTGAATTAGATTTCTTGAAATTTTCTTAAGTCCCCTTGTGTTAGGTTAGTTTGATACCCATGTGTATGGGTAAAAGACTCTTACATAAATCTTAATTACCATGCATAAGGGTCCTCTTTTTGGAAAATAGTTAAGTCTTCATGTGTTATTGTTACCTTATAATACATAAGGGTGAACACCCAGTACATAAGGGCCCTCATTCATAAGGGTGTTCTACTTGAAAAAATTGGAAAAATATTGGAAGTGTTATGATATGTAAGAGTTCCTAGGGACAGTATATAAAGTACACCCTTATGATATGTGAGGGTCGACTTTGTATGAGAGAAAATATTTTAGTGTTTAATATGCAATGTTTTATAAGACACACTAAGATATTTAATGGTTTATGGGTAACCCTAATATATTTAAGGATTAACTAGGATGTATAAGAGTTACCCAGTGAAGTGTAAGGGTTACTAATTTTGGGTCATAAAATGGTTTTGTATGGAATGTGTAAGAGTCACCCTATAATATGTAAAAGTAACTGGGATATATATGGGCTCTTGGAGGGTAGTGGAATTTTCTCAAGTACCAAAGTTCCTTTGGTATGTACAAGTCAATACTCATTGGTACATAAGGATTGATACCTTATGTTATGTATGTTTTTAATACCCCATGGTATGTTATCGTTAATACCTTGTGATGCATAAGGGTTGATACCCTATGGTTCATGACAATTTATACTTGTGTTGTGTAAGGGTTGATACTTACCCTATGAAACATAATGGTCAACACCCTATGGTTTCTAAGGGTTGATACTAATTTAAAAATTGATAATGTATTTAAAATATATGGGTTAATGAGGACATATATAAGGATTAGCGGTTAAGTAAGGTTTAATCTAGACTTTAAAAAAATTAAGGGTGATAGTCTAGAGGGTAGATCATGCTGTGAACCATGTGGTCACACCGTAATGATATAGAGGTGGTTGGTAATACCATGATATAGGGGTTCACACTATTACTTAGATTACTATAACACCCTATTATTTTAAAAAAATTATATGTTCAATGTCATATAAGATACGCAACATCGAACCTAAACGAACCATAAAATATTATTATTTAAATATGAAATTTACAACCTAACTATTAAATTGGAAGGTCTAAATTAAGATTAAATATATCTAAATTTAATTCTAAATATTAATATATTTATAAATATTTAGTAATAATTACTCATTTTTTAGAAAAGTCATTTTATTCTTTGAAAATAAATTTTATTCAAAAATGGTTTTTATCATTTTTTTGTGAGAAAATACTTTAAATAATTTTTAGAAACTTTAGAAATTATATTTGATAAAAAGAATATTTTTTTGAATTTATAATGTCAAAATTATCTTAGGATGGATTTTTTATAATTTTCTAAATGGTATGATTTTTTAATGAATAGTAAACAAATAATGATTTTTATTGAAAGTAATATTTACTTTTATAGCATGTACAGAGTCTCATTTTATTATGAAATGGTTTTAAAGTAAAATTAGTTATATTATGTTTTGAATAATATAATTAAGTTTATTATAATTAATTTTATGTTTTAATTTGTTATAAAAACATTTTTATAAGTAAAAAAAGCAATTTTTTAAAATTTATTTTTATGCACACAATGTATTTTTATCTTAATAAATTAAATTAATCACTAATGGTGAATGATTTTAATAAAATATATATTTTATACATTCATTATTTTTTTAAATCATTCATAAAATATTTTTATTTTGAATGAGTTAAGAATAAATCAACTTTTATGCTGAAAACTGTATTTTTTTCTAAAAATAGTTTTTTATCATATTTTTCAAACTTAATTAAAAATTAATTTCTTATATTTTTAGTTTTTGAATTTGATAAAATAGATTGCATATTTTTAGTTAGGTGGTTTAAAATTTTTAAATCATCCCATGATGCTCTCTGGATCATAGGTACGCCTTAGTTGAGCCTTGGTTTTTCTCTTTTGGGGTCTGAGAAGATTCAGGGTATCAGAGGATGAAAGCAAGAGCATTTGGAGAAAACTGGAAAGGCACATGGTTAATAAACACAATTATTTTAACCATTTACTATTATTATATGAGGTTCTAGTGGAATTTTACACATTTTTCACAAGTTTAGGAAAACAATGCGACATTCCCAATGAAACATGCAGGGTGTCTAGTGGTTTTTTATGGGCGTCACATGGTTTGAGAATAGTTTTCCCAAACTGTGTAGCCACCAATTTAAATCATATACCCTTTAGATAGAGGGGGTTTCATGGTTGGAACATGGTTAAACTACCCATGTAAAAAAATAATTCCACCACCTATAATGGATAACATGAGTTCATGGTTAAGGTACAAAATTAGTTTAATATTGTGGCCTACCCCAGTAAACTGTACGAACCCCTTATAAACTATTTAAAAGTGGGATTTTACCCTTTTTAATTTTGTATCTTTTAAAGAATAATCACTACTTAATATCATTTTGGCTCATCCTAACCATTCCCCATTTATTTGGACTTATCTTCCATTAGATTCTAAGTGGAGTTCCTTTGTTCTTGACAGATCACATTGTGGTATGTTATGGTTTTAATCTAGTTTCCCATATTATTTATATATATATATGCAAGATATATTCTACTATAATCTTGGTAGAACCGAATTGGGATGTGATATCTGATTTAATGGGTTTTATGGAGGATTTATGTTGTTTCTTTTGAATCTAGGATAATGAGGACCTGATCCACCCTTCCCCCATCTTCGTTTTCAATGGTAGTTTGTTTTACCACCATTTTGAGGTAGGTGTTTCTATACAATGGGTTAATGCTATGAATTGTTTATCATTATTGTAAAATTATTTTGTTTTATTCATTTAATTGAAGTGATTTATGTTTTCAAGGTATTTTTGGAATGATGAATGTTTTTTAAGGGGGGTTTTCTTTAAAAATATATTTTTGCACACTAAGTTTTGATTAAATCCTTGAATGGTGATTTTAGTTTGGAAATGGGTTTCAAAACACTGAAGTGGATTTTCATTGGCCTTGAAAATGTTTTATAAATTGTGAGCATATTTTTGAAATGTATTTTAACAATTTGAATATTGGGAACCTTGGGTGTATCAAGAAAGTGACATAGGTGATCTTAACATGTGGAGAACAACTTGGAGTTATTTTTGGGATATCATTGGATTTTGGAAGGAATTAATATTTGTTGGTATGAAAATATTCCTAGTTTGGGATATTTTATGTCTAGTATGTATTCCCATATGATATTTCCCAATATGGAGTACTTTTTCATTTGTGGTTTATATATAGCATGATGAATTTTTTCCTAGATTTTTTCTCACATGTTTTCACATGAGGTTGTATCACATGGTTTCACATGATGGATTATTTCACGGATATGTGTTTAATTTATTAACTTATAGTTTGTGGACATACTTCCGTTTTTTATCACTTATAATCTTATTATTATTGTATTTGTGGATATGAATGTATTTTATGAAAAACTGGAGGAAAATGATTTAAAAATGGGTTCAGATTTATGAAAACTCTTTGTAAAAATATTTTTATTTTAAAATATTTAACAGAATCATTCTTGATATTATACCTTGTATGAAATATATAGTGGTATTTTAATAGGTATTTCACTCACACCGTACTTTTTACTTTAGGAAGTTGTAGATATTATTTTATTGGATTCTAGTAAAGGGAAGGGAATATTTTTTTATATTGAATTCTATTGTGGTCATAACCTTTATTTTGTGATGGTTTAGAGGTGAAAAATAATCACAGAGACTTATTGGTGTTTTATTTTAGTACATTTGGGTTTATAAAATCTGTATTAGATTGTATGAATCATGGATGCATCTATTTGTTCTACCTTTTATTCTTGTTGTATGTATTGTTTTTATTTATACGATACTTGTTTCTATTTTCTTATTACACCTCACTACCATGACAGGTCATCCTGGGTGTCTTTTCTAGTTGACCTAAGATGGTTTGTTAGAGTTTGTTATCAGAGGGATAATCATACTTAAGTGTGTTAATAATTCCTGAGTTTGGTTCTATGTCTTGGGTAGACAGGAGTTAGGATCGTTAGAATTTGGGTAGTAAGTGTAGGATGGTTCTTGGCCATCTCAATTCCATGTATGAACTCAAGTTACTATGGGTGGTCTATTTTTTTTTTACCAAGTTTGAGAATTTTAGTTTGAGGTTATTTGAATGAAATGGATGATAAGTTTATTTAAATGGGAATTTTTCTTCTTAAGTCATTGTTTTTTATTCATATAATTTATGATTTCTTTAAATTCTTGATGTTTTATGGGATATATGTTAATTATTGAAGTTGATCCTAATAATTTGAAACAATATCTAAAGATAATTGGTCATTTTAATGTTCTTAATTGAAAATTCTTCCAAGAATATCTCTTCCAAATCAGAGAGACGAAGCCTCAAGATTGGATCCACATGTGAATCCTCCAGTGGAACCTTATTTGGTTGATGATATAATTCGTACAATTTAGACTCTTGGTCAAGTGGGTGTGAGGAACCCAAGATGTGTGGTGGATCATGGAAATGGATTCACTAACAGCATCCACCCATCTTACACGGTGACAAAGGAACCTAGAAATCTAAGGGGTGGCTTGAGAAAGTTGAGAGAATATTTAACTTTTTGAATACTCCTAAGGAATCTAAGGTGGGGTTTTCCATGTACATGATCGAGGGGTTGATAAGGAGATGGTGGGAATCTACTGTGAAAAATAAGTTACATGAGGATCTTACCTATAATTATTTCAAGAAAATATTCATTCAGTAGTTTTAACCTGATCCATTATGTGTAGTGAATACCTAGAAGTTTCTGAGCTTGGGGTAAGGGGAGCACACAGTTTTGGAGTATTCCACCTTCTTTGGTAATCTGGTGCATCTGGTACCAGATCTAGTTACCATCGAGTACCTAAAGTATTAGAGGTTTGAGTTGGGATTGATGTTAGATATTCAGTCAATATTATTTCTCACATGCCTTCTAACCTTCATGTAGTTAGTATAAAAAACATATTTGAATGAGGAAGACATAAATAGAAAGGCATATTTTGGTGTATTTTTGATTGTTTCAGTTGTTATCCAAGGTGTGTCTTCTGACTATAAAAGGAAGCCCACAGGTGGTCAGTTATTTTTAGGACTAGTTTTAGGGGATTCTTTAAGATAGTATTAAATTTATACTATCAGTTTTAAAGGAATGGTCATACCAAGCATAACTATACAGAGTCTCATAATACTTTTCATCATTACAAATTATTATTCCATTTGAGGCATTTTTGTTAAAGGATATCCTAGGTTAGTAAGGTTGGATTCACTCTCACCAAAGGTTCACAGGTTCATACCAATGCTTCAAAGGGTGGTATATCTAATCCTCAGGCCAAGGGGGATGTTCATATAGATAAGACCAGATAACTTTATGCAGAAGAGTATGTTCCAGAAGAATATGAAGTAGGTCCATCTACTATTAGAGGTAAAATGTATATTTCATCTTCTATGGTGATAGATTTATTTGATACAAGTCATGATTGTTACTTTATATCATCAAAGTTATTTTCAATATTGGTATTACCTTTGGAACTTATTTTTTTCTTGTTGTATCTTTTTATGCGTTAGGGAAAGAGGTTCAGACAACTTTAAAGTGTCCTGTGTGTCGGGTGATGATATATGACTACAAGGTGATATGAGAATTTTTAGTTCTCTATATTGAAATATTTGACCAAATACTTAGAATGTATTTAATGATTAGCATTAGGAACTAGATAAAAAATTATCATCATCAAGTTTATTTTTTATCTTCTAATGGGGCCACTCATGTCTTTCAGGGTGAGAGGGACTCTATATTGGGAAGTGAAAGGCCTATTGTTCCTTATGATGGGGTAATCTCATTCCAATTTTTAGAGATGTTTATTGATTCTTTGACCCTTTTTTGGGTAGTACACTCCCTCTGATAATGAATGTGTACCTGGAGGTCTTTATGGATGATTTTTTTGGGTTACCTCCATAGAGAGTGGTCTCGTTTACTATTGAACTTCTCCCTGGTATAATTCCCATTTATATGCCATATTATCGAATGGTACATGATTAGTTAGTGGAACTTAAATTAAAGCTTGAGGTCCTGAAGGCTAATGGATTTATTCATCCTTTTGTGTCGCCATGTGATTCACCTGTGCTCTTTCCTAAGAATGCAAATGGAAGTATCAAACTTTTCATTGATTATCAAAAAATAAATCAGGTGTCTATTAAGAATAGATATATTTTACCTATGATTGATGATATTTTTGACCATATTAGAGGGGGATGTAGGTTTTCAAAGGTTTACCTTTTTCAGGTAACCACTAGTTGAGAGTCTGAGAAGGGGATATACCTAAGGCATTGTTTAAGAGATGGTATGGGCATTTAAAGTTCTTGGTTATTCCATCAAGTCTCACCAATGCTCCTATAGTATTTAGGGATTTGATGAACCAATTTTTTCATCAAATCTTGTTCTATTTTTTCATTATAATCATTGATTATTTTTGTGTGTACTCTAAGATATAGGAGGAGCATACAAACCATTTGGATGTCATTATTCAAACCTTGAAGGAACATTGTCTATATGGTAAGATTTACAAATGTAAGTTTTGTATCTAAGAAGTAAAATTTATGGGGCATGTGAGATCTAAGAGGGGTTTCTTAGTGGAACCTAAAATGATACAGGAAGTTATGTCCTGGGAGCATCCCAAAAAATGGTTTTTGAGATATGGATCTTCTTAGGTTTGGCTGGTTACTATAGATGGTTTGCGAGATATTTATCTGAGATCACATATTTGATAACATATTTAACTCATTAGGGTGTAAAGTTTGAATGAAATGAAAAATTTTGGTGATAATTTGAGGAAATTAATGTGAGGTTAAATTCAGAACCATCTTTTATTCTTATGGAACTACGTTTAGGTTATGATGGTTTCAACGATGATTCTATTTCTGGTGTGGTATGTGTCTTTATGGAAGGTAAATATGTGGTGGCCTATGGCTCCTTCTCGTTACAAACTCATGAGAAGAACTACCCCACCCATGATCTTGAGTTGGATATGATTATGAATTCCCTCAAAATATGTAATAAAAATCTATTTAGTGAGAGGTTTATAGTGTATTTTTATCATAAGATACTGAAATATATTTTTACTTAGAGGGATCTAAACTTGTAAAAAAGATGCAAGGTGAAGTATCTTTAGAATTATGATTTCAAAATTGTATACACTCATAATAAAGGTAATGTGGTTTCTGATGTATTAAGCATAAAATTACTAACACAAGATATGAAAGAATTAGTTGAGGAGTGGTCTATGATGAGTTTGTTTGCAGAGATGAGCTTTGGGGTTGAAGAGGTTGGTAGATAGGTGTACTTGGATTCATTGAAATATGACTCATCTTTTGATGAGAAAGTTCATCTTAAGCAGGTGAAAAAAAAATTCTAAACACTTTAGTAAAAACCTTTATGGTGGGGAGACCTTGGGTGAGTGGTCTTAGTCTCCCAATGTAGATTTGTGATTCAAAAGAAAGTTAATTGTTCTGAGTTCTCTGAGCTAGGAGTTGATGGACAGTGGACACCAGTCATGTTTTTCTATATAACTTGGGGTTTGAAAGATGAATCATGAATTGAGATGTCAGTATTGGTGTACAGGTATGAGGTGGTGGATTACAATTTTTTTGCAGTGTCTCACTTTTTAGAAATTAAGGCAGAACACCATATACCTACTGGTTGGTTGAAACCATTACTCACTCTCATATAGTAGTGGGATGATGTTTTTATGGAATTCATCATTGGTTTTTCACATAATCCTGGTTGGACTGATGCAATATGGGTGATCATTGATCGATTTATGATATATGATCATTTCTTACATATTGAGGAGACAAAAAATTAGAATATATTATATTCTTGTACATATTAGAGATTGTGAGACTTCAGGGGAATCCCTTTATGATTGTTTCCGATAGGTACTTGAGGTTCAAATTAAGGTTTTGGAAAGGTTTAAAGTAGGTGATGAGTTCCCAGTTGGAATTAATCATGAATTATCATCCATAGACAAATGAATAGATAAAGAGATCTATCTAGGTTTTTTAAGATATTCTATAGGTTTGCGTGCTTGATTTTGGAGGATCTTGGGAAATAAATTTTCCTCTAATTAAATTTTAATATAATAATAGTTAACAGGATTTTATAAATATGGTGACATTTGAATCATTGTATGGGTGGAAATGTAGATCTACCTTGTATTGGGTAGAGTTGAGAGAGTTGTCCTTATTTAGGCTAATTCTTGTTCAAGAGACGACAAAAAATATACAGCTGATCTAAAAGAAGTTTCTCACAACACAGAGTTATCAGAAATCTTATTTTGACCTTCGTTGTCATATTCTAGAGTTTAAGGTTGGTGATTGGATTTTTCTCAAATTTTCACCTCGCTTTGGTCATCATTGGTTGGGTAATCAAGGTAAGTTGTCAATGAGGTTTTTATCCTCTTTGAGACTATAAAGAGACTCATAAGGGTGGCATATCAGTTGAACTTACCATATCATTTGAATTAGATCAACAACATGTTTCCTATTTCCCAACTGAGGAGGTATCACCTAGATCCTTCTCATGTGATTGGATGATAGAATGTTGATCTTGAGTATGATACCACCATTGTTGAGTTACCTGTTCAGATTATGGATCACCATTATTAATTACATCATGGTAAAATGATTCCCTTTTTCTGGGTACTATATCTATACAGATCAGATTTCCATGATTCATGGGAGTGGGAATCATTGATGAGGTAGTTGTGGTCTTCTCTCTTAGAAAGTTCAAGATCTTGAGGACTTTATGGGGTGATAAAGTGTTTATGATGGGGATAATTGTGATTATATATGGGTCATAGGTATTCCTTATTTTAGCCTTAGGTTTTATCTTTTATGACCTCATAATATTCAGGGGATCGGAGGACAAAAATAGTGGAATTTGGAGAAAACTAGAGAGCACATGATTAAGGTGCGCAATTAGCTTAACCATGATGTAACCATGAGGTATGACTTTATGAGGTTCCAGTGGAGTTTTTCACAATTTTTTCAAAATTACAAAAACTATGAGACATGACCAGTGTATTGTGTAGGGTGTATGGTGGGTTTTTAGGGGTGTCACATAGTTTGAGAATTGGTTTCCCAAACCCTGCAACCCCTAGTGAAAATCATACGCCCTTTGGATAGAGGGGGTTTCACAGTTGGTGCAAGATTAAACTAAGCTTATATCCAAGCAATTCCCCCACCCAAAATGGATAGTAGGGGTATATGATTAATTTACATAGTTTTTTTAACCATAAATCCTACCATAATAAACTGTGCGACCCCCTTACAAACTCTTAAAAAATGATATTTTACTCTTTTTACCTTGGTTGTTTTAAAGCCTAATCACCCCTAAAATCATTTTGGATCATTCTAACCCTTCCCTAGTGATTCTAAGGTCTATGCCCTTGAATTATAGGTGCAATTCCTTCATTCTTGATAGATCACGTCAAGGCATGTTACAGTTTTGATCTAGTTTTCCCTCTTATTTGTAGAACTATGCTAGATCTCTTCTCCTCTCATCTTATTGGAACCCAATTGGGATGTGATAACAAATATATTCGACTTGATGGGAGATTTACATTTTTTTAATCTAGGATTATAAGGACCCAATATACCCTTCCCTTATCTCAGTTTTCGAAGGTGGTTTGTTCTACCTCTATTTTGAGGTAGATGTTTCTATATAATGTGTTAATTTTGTGAATTGATTTTTGTTCCTGTAAAATATTTTTGGGTTATTCATTGAATTGAATCAATTTATGGTTTTAAGGAATTTCTTGTAAATATTCATGTTATTAAAGGGGTATTTCTTTAAAAACATATTTTTTTCATACCTTGTGTTTGATCAAATTATTGAATGGTGGTTTTGGTTCAGAAATGGGTTTCTAAACAACAAAGAAAATCTGGATTGTATTTTAAATTTCTTTATGAATTTTGAGCATGATTTTGAAATTTATTTTGACAATTGGAACATTGGGAACCTTGGGTGCATCACGAAAGGGATATAGATGACCCTAGTGTGTGTAGCATAACTAGGGGTTACTTTTGGGATATCAATGGATTGAGGTAGGAATTGATATTTTTTGGTACCAAAATATTCTTAGTTTAGGGTATTTTATGTCTAGTAGGAATTCCAATAGACTAGGGACCAATATAGAGTGCCTTTTCATTTATGGTTTATATATCACAAGATGGATTTTATCATGGATTTTTGCTCACATGTTTTCGCAAGAGGTTGTATCACATGGTTTTGCATGCTGGATTATTTCATAGATATGTGCTTAATTGCTTACCTTATAGTGTGTGGAAACTATTCTATGTCTTATTACTTTTACTTTTCATAATCCTAGCTTTGTAGATATGAAATAAATTTATGAAAAATAAAAGTAAAATGATTTAAAAATGGGTTTGGATTTATGAATTCAATCTGTAAAAAAATTTCTATTTTAAAAACTATAATTTATTAATTCTTAATATTATACCACGTATAGAATCTATGGTGGAATTATACTAGTATTGGTTATTATAACCTAATTTTTCATTTGGTAGGTTATGGATATTGCTTTTTAGGATTTTGTTAAAGGGAAGGACATCGTGTAGCGAGATGGATTCTATTATTGTCTAGACTTCAGTTCAGGATGGTTTGTAGGTAATGATAATCACATGAAGACTTTTTGGTCTTGTCTTTTCATACTTTTGGGCTTAACTGGTTTGTCTTGGATTATATGACTCATGGATGTATCTATTTATTTTTATTTGTACTCTGGTTGTATGTCATATTTTTCTTTATATGAGACATGTTTCCATTTTCTTATTGCACCACACTACCATGATAGGCCGGCTCGGGTGGCTTGTCTAGTTGACATGGGTTAGCCTTTTATAAGGTCCCTTTTATTTTTGGTCAATATAAATAGTAACCATGGTAAAATTTATCACCACGGTAAATGGTAAATCCGGTAAATATAGGTTAAAATTAAGTGATAAGGCCATACTTTTTCATAATAATTATTATTTAATGAAGGGAATTTTACACTTATTACCTTAGAATAAAAATTTATTTATTTAATGGATAATTTTCTATAAAAATGTCTTGTATAATATTTAAAGAAAATAAAGTTACAAAATATCACTATCTTAGTTTTAAATATCTCTTATATGTCCACATAGAAACAAAATAAAGTTAAGAATGAATCTAAGTATCTTTTTTGAGATTAATGAAATTATTTTAATGATGGATTTTTTTTTTCTAATTTTTATAAATTTTATAATTACCTTTGATACTTATAAAACACCAAATTTCTTCACCTAATATAAAATTAAAATAAATGATTTTTAAAATATTAAAATTAATATAATTTGAAGGAGTTATAGTGTTACCCAATGTTTTTAGATAAATAAAACATATTAGTGATTTCTAAAAGGATTATAATCGAATGAAAACATTTCTTTATGTCTTTTAAGTCAAATTAAATGAATAGTGAAAAAAATTACATTAATGTTTTTTATCAAAATAATATTTTATTAAATTATTTAAAGATAATAAAAATATTGAGTGAGGAAAAGGTGTATAATATATGTTCTGAAATGTTATCCCTTGGAATTTATGATTTAATTTTCACCTTATATGTAAAATTATAACCCATGAAGAGTAAAAAAGACATTACCATGATTAATGTTAAAATAAATTAACTAAGGGGTTAAACCAAAAGATAAGGTTTTAAACACCACCAAAACCTATAATAATTATATATTTTTTGATTTTATTTAAACCCTATCATATCCTAGCTTTAAATACCTATAAATTTGAATGCATTTGGTCTAGATAATGACTTTATTATATTTTAATCTATTAATAAATTCTAAGAGTTCCCCACCCCTCAATTATAAAAGGGCACCCCTCCTTTATATTATTCTCACCATTTTGAGCCTTCTAGCTCCACAAAAACCAGGTAAAATACATTATAAAATTACTTAACCAAATTATAGAGGTTCCTTTCCTCTTAAAATACCAACCTTGGTTTCCTTAAGAGGAGATCTATAGGAGGTTCTCCAAAGAATTGGTAATCACCATAACTGATCACTTCCTTTTTAAATCTTATTTTACATAATCTAAATATGTTATATTATTTATTAAATAATATCTTATTTATCATAAATATACTGAAATGTTATTATTATTATAAAACCACCATTATTTTACCCTATTTTCCATCAAATGGTAAGTGAAAGTATCACTTGTTCGTACGTATGACTTATCGTCTCCACGTAATGATATAATTCATTTTTCATTACCATATTTTATGGATGATTAATATGATGGGTTTAAAGTTTATATATTATATATATGAACTAATTATACTTATGTAATTATAATATCATGTCTAAATTCTTACTTTCCAAACCATTGGAAAATAATAACGTTACTTTTCCGTATGTGTGTACTACCACCTTCATGAAGCAATGTGGGTCATTTTTCCTATCCAATTTCATGAATGGTAATAAATAATGATTTTATGAATATATATTATTCATATGATATAATATATTTTATATAAAGGTTAATTATTATTCACCTATATTTCTTTACATTTTTCTAAAATAGAAACAGCGTCCATGCGTACGTACTACCTCCCGTCTCCACAAACAGTGTAATTAATTTTTCTATCACTACCCTTATGGATGCCTATCTCTCTATATATAATGAAAATATATGATATAATACATATTTAAATAATTCTAGTATATAATTATAATAAATTTAAATTTATTATATAGGATGTTAAAGAACTTTAAAAGCAATTCGATCTCGTGGTAATGGATTTTCGTCTTACTTTTATTTCTATGATACACATTCCATATTCACCTATTGTTTCCTTTATATGGTGTATAAAATACTCATGAATGTATTTAATGATTATTATTATGAATTTTATGGATATTTAAATTTCTATATAAGTTTATTTCTATTATGGGGCTTACAATTAAAATGTTATCAAAGTGGTAAGGGGCTTAGGTTTCAATCTTATTTTAATTAGGATTATTTATGATTTTATTTTTTATAATGAAATTATATGATTATTATATGATAAAACAATTTATTTTATTATAATATAGTTATTTCTTGAAAGTAAAAGTTTTCCTTCCACTTTACCCACCTTAAGTACTCAAGAGAATTAAAATATGTTTTTAAAGAAAATCTGCTTTATCTATCTCTTCGGTAAAAAAACATTTTTATTCTATATTAAAGTTTTATAAAAATGTTTTAAAGAAGGTTTTTAATATTATTATATGATTTATAAAATTCACACTTACCCATGTTTAATTTTTTATAAAATGGTTAAAAATATATCTTCTTGTCATTTTCCAAATGAGGTATTTTTTGAATTTCTCTACAAAGGTGTGAAAAGAATATTTAATTTTAACATATTTGGAAATGAATTAAATTTACCACCAACATGACTAAGTAATGATTTGAATATTCCATTAACATTTTCCAAGGTTATTTTCAAAGAATTTTTTCCCTTAAAATTTTGGAAATTTTTATGTTTTAAAATGGTTGTTCCTAAGTGAAGAGAATATTTTCCTCAAGAAACTTTCCAGTGACCCTTTAAAGGAGTTATTCATATATAATAACATCCTTTGATGTTAATTATGATTTATTGAGGATATGATCTAATTATACTGTAATTATTATTTATCTAGGAGGTTTATGATTATGATTATGAGATATTTATGAAACCCATTTATTTTTCATGGATTATGATATGTTCAATTGATGAAATGTTTATAAAACCCATTTTATTTTCATAGGTTATGATATAATGATATGGTGAATGGTTTATGATCTTGTGGAACTCATATATATGGTTTTAATTATGTGATAGGTGGGATCAGGATTATATAGTCCTCTAATGCATTGGGTAATGTTTTATATCTCTTGAGATAACTATGGTAAACTGATTGATGTGCTTGATCCATTATAAGAAACAAGCCAATGTACTTGATCCATTTCAAGAAACAAGTCTATGTGCTTAATCCACTGTGGTTAATAGGTGTTGAGGCCTATTAAGTTATGATTTTATGGTCAAGGTAGTTAACCTTGACATATACAATGGTTTCTATACCTATTATGTTACCACACTTTTATTATATGAACTTATGGTTCATGAATGATTTATGATGTTTTCTTACTCTTCTGAATCATTTATTTTGAAATGATAAAGATTTATTCTATGAATCATGTTTATGATCATTAACATATTGGGTATTAAATTTTTAAGTTATGTCCATGATCTCATACCCTTATGATTATCTTATTATTTCATATGATTATCAATTGATATCTCCTATATTTACCCTTACTAAGAATATAAAAGAACCTTTTCTTATATTTTATTTCCCTAGGTTATAAAGACAGGCTTTAAGTCGGGTTTTTCTATGAATATAACTACATGGGAAGGTTTTTTTGGAGATGTTAGAGTTCTTTCATGTGATAAGAATATTGGGTATCCAGTTTATAAAGACACTAAAATTTTACAGTCCTTAGGAAAGTGTTTGTGAAATGTACTGAATTTTCATCTAAAAATATTTTTATATTTATATATGAAAATTATATGTCACTATAGTTAGTATCAAAGTAATGATTAGTAAATCCATGGATATTAGGATTATAAAAATTTAGTGAAAACCCTAGGGATAAGTCTAAGTATATAATAACATCCTGAAGTTTTGGTAATGACTAGGGATAGCCTTGGTTAAACCTAAGGTCACATAGATTAAGAAGAAGGTGTTATTATTTATACATCATATGAATTATATTTCTTTATTATATGATAAATCACTCCTAATATTATATCATGATTCTTACATATTTATTTTTTGTTTTAGTCAATGGATGGAACCTCAAGGAATCATGTTAATGCATAATATGATGGAAAATTCCATGATTGTCCTCATAAGGAACCAAATGTTATATGATCTAGAATGAAAAATATATTTTCTATGATCACAAAAATTTCTCAAGCTTTGAATAATGTTGAAATTTAAAATGAGAAAAGGATGGAAACCATTATATTGATTCCTTCAAGAGGAAACATCCAGATTCTTTTTGTGCTTCCACTGATCCATTAGTTACTAAAAAATAGATCTATACCATTGAAAATATATTTTCCACTATCCAGTGTTCAAATAATGAAAATTAATTTTAACTATCTATCATTTGGATGTTGAATCCATCAATGGTGAAATCTAATCAAGAATATGAGGTAATATGAATAAATTGAATCAATAGAGTGGGATGAATTTAAGAGATTATATTTTAATAAGCAATCTCCTCATATTTTTTTATATAAAAATGGAGAAGGAATTCCTTGGGGTAATATAGATGGATAATGAATCCATTGTTACCTATGAGGAAAATTTTACAAGACTTATAAGCTACACTTTTGGTATTATCATCCAACCTAAAAGTAAGGTTAATCGATTCTTAAATGGCTTAAAACCTAGACTCTAAAATGTTTTTCTATAAGAGATTTTAGTTTCTATAAAGAAATATTTCAATGTTCACTTATAATAGAAATGTAAATTGGATATTCCCATTATTTCAATATTTTTTATAAGAAATAGAATATTGATTCTCATGAAATCTCAAATAAATCACATTGTGGAAAGAAATTAAAACCATTTACAAGTTAAAAATGTGGGATGAAACATATAGGGAATCACTTGAATGGAAATGGGAGGTTCTTTAAATGTGGAAGGGTGGTTTATAGTGCCTCTGAATATTTAAAGGGGATAAGTAGTCTAGATAATGAATTTGAGGAAGACAAGATTCTAACTAATGTACCAATCACACGTTAATGTTTAAAATGTAAAGAATATAGCCATTATGCCAACCAATTCACAAATACAATGGTTTTTGATGATAAACATAAATAACCTCTTAATCCCAAGGATAAAGGGAAATATTGTTCAATCACAATAATTTAATTGAATTGTGATAATTAGTTCACACTTATCCTCCACTCTAGGTTTTGGTATTTCATGTTCAAATTTGTTTGGATTCACCCTATGAAATTATTATTATTTATCCTTTAGTGAAATTTTATGTGATTTTGAGAATTGACCAACTCTATCTATATATATTTTGGAATAAAAAAATAAAATTTTATATTTTGAATCAACTCATGATTTTCTATTGGTTCAAGGATGAACCTGTACTTCCAATGGAAATAATTTTGGTTAAGATAGGATAATATTTTAATAATGAAAGATTAATTGTCATTTGGAAGCATATATGATTATATTATGTCTTAATTTAGAGAAATTATTATGGTATATACATTTTTATATGAGACTTTATGAATGATGAAAATTATTTCAAGATAATCATTAATTTTATCATGTAATGATTTGAGGTCAAATCATTCCAATCTTTGGGATTCAATTTTTGTGAGACATATTTAGAAGGATACTTAAGGTTAACTATTTATGGAATATATTAAGTTGAACTTTGGATGTAATTAGATAACTTTTGGTAAATATTTATAGGAATATGGAAAGACTTATGGATCTAATGATTCATTAAAATTTAATTTTAATGCTTCAGATAATAAATATTAATCTTAAATATTCATTTCATGGAGTAAGAGATATAGTACAAATTGATCAAAGTATAACTAAAGGATAAGATTATGCTTATGAAATGGAAAGAAACTGAGTAAATATATTTCTCTCATGTAAAAATATCTCAAAATTAGGAAAAGGATCTCAAGAAAAATATATTTTCCTATTACCTTTATTTCTGATGAAGTGATGGTCTTTTCCCACCTCTTTGGTTTATGGTCTTATAATCATTGACTTTCTCATGATCATTCAATTTCTTGTGATCAATGTTCTAAAAATTTTACTTTTATTCCATGTATATATTTTCAATCATCACTAATATTTTCCTATTTGGGAACCTATTAATGTGTTATTCCATATGAACTTAATATTTTCCCTACCGTCTCTTCAATAGGAAGTTTCAGTAAACATTTTTGTGATGTGGGTTTTAAAAAAATGAATTTCAAAATATTAAACCCTTGATTACTGAGTATGATTTAAAATTATGGGGATAAAATTTATTAAGGGGTATGGGGGGATAATGTAACAACCTTATTTTTTAAAAGAACAATATGTTCAATATCATACAAGATACGCAACACTGAGCATAAGAGAACCGTGAAATATTATTATTTAAATATGACCGTTACAACCTAGTTGTTAAATTGGTGGGTATGAATATGATTAAATTAATTATAAAATATATATTAAAGTCCTAATAAATATAAATATATTGATAAATTTTTATTAAATAACCATTAAATTTTTATTGAACTCATTTCATTCTTCAAAAATACATTTTCTTAAAAAATGGTTTTTGTTACTTTTTGTGAAAGAATATTAAAATTATTTTATAGAACATTTAAAAATTATATTTTATAAAAATGAATTTTTTGAATTTTTTAGGACATAATTATTACAATATTAATATTTTAGAATTTTAGAAAAGATATGATTTTTCAATGAATAGTAAAAAAATAATGATATTTATTAAAAACTTTATTTTCATTTCAAGCATTTAAAAAGTTATATTTTGTTATAAAATGTTTTAAAAGTAAAATTAGTAATATTATGTTTTAAATAATTTAATTAAGTTAGTTTGAATTAATTTTATGTTTGAATTTAGTATAAAAACATTTTTAGAAGTAACAAAGGCATTTTTTTGAAAAACTATTTTTGTGCACAAAATATATTTTTATCTTCATAAATTAAACTAATCACTATTGATGAATTATTTTAATTAAATTTATATATATTATAAATTCAATCAAATGTTTTAAACATTCATCTAATTTTTTTACTATGCATGAGTTAAGAATAAATCCAGTTTTATGCATAAAAACCTTATTTTTCTAAAAGCGGTTTTCAATGCATTTTGTGAACTTATTTTAAAATTATTTTCTTCCACTTATAGGTATTGAATTTAATAGAATGGATTAAATATTTATAATTATTAGTTTAAAATTTTTAAAATTTTCTCCTTTATTTTTGGTCAATATTAATGGTAACAATCGTAAAATTTATCATCTTGGTAAAGGGTAGATTCAATTACTCTCGGTTAAAATTGAGCGATAAATCCACAAATTTTCATCATAATTATTATTTTATAAATTTAATTATAACCTTATCAACTTATTCTTGAAAAAAAAATAATGGTTACTTTTCCATGAAAATGACCTATAAAATATTTAATGAAAAGAAAGATACAAAATATCACTCTCTTAGTTTTAAATATCTCTTCATGTACACATAGCGACACAAGAAATTTATAAATAAATATAAATATATATTTTGAGAATAATCAAATTATTCTCAATATGTAAATTTATTTATATTTTTTTTATAAATTTTATAATTACCTTTAATTCTTATGCAACGTCGACACAACAATTTTTCAATTAATAGAAAATTAAAATAAATTATTTTAAAAATACTAAAAGTAATATAATTTGAAGGATTTATAGTTTTAAAAGATTTTTTAGATAAATACAACATATTATTTATTTTAAAAAATATTATAATATAATTTCACTTTTTTCTTTCTATCTTTTAAGTCAAATTAAATGAATAGTGTTAAAATTGACATTAATGATTTTATCAAAATAATACTTTATTAAATTATTTAAAAATTATAAAAATATTTAGTAAGGACAAGGTAGATAATATGTAGTATAAAATGTTATAACTTGGACATTTATAACCCAATTTTTACCTTATATGTAAAATAATAACTCATTAAGAGTGGAAAAGAAGTCACCACGATTAATGTTTAAATAGGTTAACTAAGGGGTTAAAATAAAGATAAGAACTAAAACACCACTTAAGCATGTAATTTTTTTTATGTTATTTCAAACCTATACCATCTTATCTTTAAATTAAGGGGATTTTTTATTCCTTTGGGATAGATAAATACTTTATTATATTTTAATATTTTAAGAAATTCCAAAAGTGCCCCTCCTATGAATTATAAAAGGGAACCCCTCATTTCTCTTCTTCACAAAATGATCAACCTTATATATTGACCATAACTTGATAAAATACTTTATTAAATTACTCATCCACATTATATAGGTTTTTTACTCTTAAAATACTAACCCTAGGGTCCTTAAGAGGATATTTAATGGTGTAGTTTCAAAGAAGAGGTAATCGCCTTAACTGATAAATTCCTTTTTAATTATTGTTTTATCTCATCAAAATATTTTCTATTTTTAATAAAATAATAAATTAATTATAATAATTTTATTTTAATTTTATTATAATTATGAAACCACCGTTATTTTACCCTCTTTTCCATCAAATGGGAAGTGAAAGTATCACTCGTACGTACATACAATTTTTTGTTTCCACATAGAGATATAATTCATTTTTCATTACCATATTTTATGAATGAGTATTATGATGGGTTTAAAGTTAATATATGATATTTATGAATTAATTTTTTTCTTTAATGATAATATTATATCTAACTTCTTACCTTTCAAACTGTTGGAAAACGATAATGTTGCTCGTGCGTACATGTAGACTACCACCTCCATGAAGTGATGCGATTCATTTTTCATGTCAAATTTACATGAATGGTAATAAGGATGGATTTGATAAATATATATGATATAATAATTATTATATTAATTATAATTATTATTCACCCTTGTTTTATTTCATGCACCAAAAAATGAAAACAACGTTCATGTGTACGTACAACCTACCATCTCCATAAACGATGAAATTAATTTTTCTATCTCTACCTTTATAGATGAATATATATATATATAATATATATAATATAAAAAGTATTTAAAATATTATGTTATATAATTATAATAAATTTAAATTTATTATATATGAGGTTAAATAACTGTTGAAGCAGTTCGATCTCAACGTAATGGATTTTTGTCTCACTTTTATTTCTATGAGACACATTCTATATTATCCACTTGTTTCTTTTATGCGATGTATAAACTATACATGAATTTATTTTATGATGATTTTTATGAACTTTTGGGGGATTTCCATATCTATATAAGGTTGTTTCTTTCATGTTTCTTATGATTCAAATATTACCAAAGAGGTAAGGGACTTATGTTTCAATCCTATTTTATTTAGGATTATTTATGATTCAATTTACATTGAGAAAATTATATGATCCTTATCTTATAAAACCCCTTAATTTTATCTAAATATATTTATTTTTTGAAGGTACATGTTTTACTCAAGAAACTAAATATATGTTTTTAAGGAAAATCAACTTTATATCTCTCTTAAGTTGAAAAACCCTTTTATTAGATATACATGTTTTATAAAAATGTTTTAAAGATAGTTTTTACTATTCTTATATGATTTTAAAGTCATTTTTACCCATATTTGGATTTTTTTAAAGGAATCTTATAATAATTTTCCAAATGAGGTACTTTTTGACTTTTTATACAAAAGTGTGAAAGGAATGTTTTATTTTAACATATTAAAGATGGAAAAAATTTCTCGTCATCATAACTGGCCAACGATTTGAAGATTCAATTACAAATTTCAATAGTTATTTTCAATGAAATTTTTTTCCTTAATATTTTTGTAATTTTTAGGTTTTAAAAAGTCTATTTAAAACTGAAAATAATATTTTCCTCAAAAATATTTTCCTCATGAATATTTATAGTGATCCTTTAAATGAGTTGTTCATATATGATAACATCCTTTGATGTTACTTATGATTTACTGGGTATATGATCCAATAATACCATCCTTATTCTTTTTTTGTATGGTTTATGATTATGATGATGAGATGTTTATTAAATATGTTTATTTGTCATGGGTTATGCTATGTGGAATTACTGAAATTTTACTGAAACTCATTTTATTTACATGATTTATGATGTAATGTTTAGCGCCTCAGCCTGTTTAGCCACCCGAATAATGCTTCAGGCCGAGTGATAGTAGGCCTTAAGTGAACCTCTCTAAATGAAAAAGGATAAAAACAATTAGATTGGGTGTAAATAGGTGATAGAGGAGAGACTATAACCTCTCACGATGTTATAATAATCATGGTCTAATAAAAATATAAGTAGTAGGAAAGAAATACTAACAGACTGGACATGTAATCCACCCATGGAGGAAGCACAAGCAATATCATACAATAGTGGAAGCATAATAAACAAAAGTAATGGAATAAATAAGAAATAAAAATATACCATTTGTATCTAAGAATGCATACATGATAGGTTATACATATCACTAAGTATAAGGGTCACTGATGGATGACCATAGTACATACCTACATACACAGATATATATATATATATATATATATATATATATTTAAGCATGCTGATAGAAAATAAAAACAACACAAAACTCTAGATGATGCAGGAATATCAACCTCCCTTACCACCCATCTAACGATAAATGTAACACCCCGAGCTTCCACGATACGCTTCTCATTCAATAATGCAATAGCTTGCATTGTACGCAAGTTCGAGTTCTAACACACCGCAACTAATCAAAATAGCCGTTATGAATAGTAATAACCACTTTTTAAAATTATAGAAATTTTATATTTCAAAATGGACTTCATTTTTGTATTCGTAATATCGAAATTAGCCTATGTTGAATTTTTGGTATTTTTCTGAGAACTTCTAATTTTTTATGAATAGTGAAAAATACATAAAAACAACTTTTTTAATCAAAATAATTTATACAGATAAATTATACTATTTAGTGGTTTTAAGGTATAATTAGAAAATATTTTTACCATTTTATCCAATGGTGGTCATTAGAATTAATTTAACATTGAAATTGGACATAAACAATTGCCAAACTTTTGATATAAATTGTTTCTTAAAAACACGCTATTTGTTGTAACAGCGGGAATTAATTATGAAATTAATTAATACAACTTATATGTTTGGAATTTTGTAAAATAGACATCATTTTTGAATTCGGAATATCAATTATAGCTTAGGGTGAAATTTTGGCCTTATTCTGAAAAACTTCAATTTTTGATGAATAGTGAAACCACTAAGTGGTAGTTAAATAACTGATTTTTCGTTTAAATGAAATATTACAACTTCTGTGATTTGATTTTCAAAAATCCGACATACATGGTTGTATTAAGAAGTAAAATGTGGTTCAATGAGATCAAAATAATTTTTTGGTGAATAGTAACTTTTAAGTTCTTAATCGCGATTAGTGGTAATTAGTGTAGTTTAAGGTATAAATAATACATTAATAATATGAAATGACCTAGACACATGTCCCAACCTCATTGGTTGAGTCATGGCCGACCAAGACAAGCCATGGCCTAACTTGGGGACCCCATGGATCCACTTTTGTTGGGAAATAACATAAATTACTTTTTATTTAATGTTAAAGTGAAAATGACACTAACATAAATTGTTTTACTAAAACAATTTTTAAGAGGGGTTATACAAGTCCAAATTTTGATTATAAATAGTCATTGGAAAGCTAAAAAGATTTCCTACATCATAGTATTTTTTTTATAATTTTTAGACATTAAATAAATTAAATTATATATGACATCATTATGATGCAGCGATGACCTCATTATTTAACGATTTTAATAAAATGAATAGATAATGTAAAATCCAAGGCTTACACTTGTCCAAAGCCAATTGGATGAGGAGATTTCGAAACCTTATCACCTTAGCCTCGAATTATATAAGTGTGGGACCTTTAGAATCCGAAAAGCATTTTGAAATAATGTAACATTTCAATCTTTCCAAAAGTGCCCCTCCTCTCCACTTATAAAAGGCCCCCACCTCTTCCACCTTATTTACACTTTCAAGCCATTTGGCTCGGCCAACCTCTGCCCAAATACTCTCCCAACTTCCCCCTCTTACTCCTAGAAGCCTTACATTGGGCAGAACGCTTCCCAAGGAAGCCTTTGGCTCAAATCAAAAAGAGTTACCCGATTTTGAGGTAATGTCTTCTCTAATGTTGTTTTGTTTTATTTTTCTTCTCCAACCCCCTAAACTCTTTTATTCATTTTTTTTGTAACAACACCAGTATCCTCAATATACTAGGATGTTGTTATAAGAAGTATTCGAGCTACACTTACACACACCTACATCTAATGGTTAAAGAACATACGGTTTCTGTGGATGGCGAATTTATGCCTCACGAAGCGATGATTGTTCAACACTCATATAACACCTTCAAAGGTGGCCATTAAGATGTCACTATTTCTATATATGATATATAATATGTTTTTGTTTTACTTATGCTTCTGTATTTCTCATTTATGGCATACTTTATTATTTCCATTATGGGTAAAACGCGATAATTTCATTTTAGGAAGTGCGGACTACCGCCCCCTCAAAGTGATTTGAATCGTAAATGCCATATGTGGGATGTATAAAGGATGGAGTAAATGGTATTATACACTATATTATACTGGAATTATATTATACATTTATATCATTATGATTTAGTTCCATTAAATATGAAATTGAAATGAAAGTAGCGTTCATGCGTACGTACGGCTTACCGTCTCCATGAACGGTGCATTTCATTTCTTACCTCTAAATGTTACGTAATATTATAAATGAATGTATATACTGGATATATAAGACATATATGACATCTAAATTATGAATATAATTCTGGATATAATGGATATTTCACCACATTAACAACTTGTAATCATAAGAAGTTTATTTTTGACTCAAGTACCAAAGATCGACAAAACGACCGTTATTAACTTAAATAATTACATAATGATCATATCATTGTAATAAGTGATATAATAAGGATAATGAAATTGAGAATGGTTCTTAATAAGGAATATATTAACTCTAGTTTATTATTCAGGAGGTTAAAGAACGGTTGAGTCAAGTCGGACACAAGGTAAGGGAAATTCTTAACCCAATTTCTGTTCTTTGGGTTAATCTCCTACTTTCAAATTATGTCATGATATTGTTATGTATTATCTTGTATTTGTACTTTCTTTATGTGTACTTATAGATAATACACATAATATATCTATTTTATTTATAAATGATCTTTGTAAGGGAACTTCTTAACCCAACTTCCATTCTTTGGGTTAATCTCCTACTTTCAAATTATGTCATGATATTATTATGTCCTATCTTGTAATTTTACATTCTTTATGTGTACCTATAGTGAATACACATAATATATATATTTTATTTAAAAATTATCTTTTAAAGTACTTCGTCTCAATCTCCTTTCATTGAGGCATATTTGGTTTTATACACAATTTTCATTTATACGGTGTATAAACCCCTTTGACTTTTACGTTTGTACAAAAGGAATCTTTTTATACGAAGCGTTTTGCTAAACGACAAAAGGGAATGTTTTTCTTTCCGTACTTATGCGGCGACAATGACTTCTCCGCCGCCGTGACCATTATTTGAGTTTCGGCTTCCTTTACAATCCATCACTTTTTTTATGAAAAATAAATACAAAGTTTTAACATTCTTTTATTTTGGTATTGAAAATGGTTTTGAAAGAATTTTTACTATATCAATGTGTTGTATTGATATCTTGTGATTGAAATGTGGAAATGTTATGTTTCCTTTATGCATGTTTTATGTGATATGATTATATTATGGTTTATGATATGTTTAAACCTATTCATATGAGGAATGCATTGGACTTAATAAGTGACGGGTGGAGCCCGCTATAGCTCCTCGATGCATCGGCAGGTCTCATGAGACAAACCAGTGTCTTGGCACAAGGCCTTGACAAAATCTTATTTGTGGTCTTGGCACGAGGCCTTGACCACGTGGTTATGATAGTCTGGCATTATGCATTCCATCATTATGAAAGTGGTTATTGTTATTGCATGTGATTATTCGACCAGTAGAATATCCATGTGAAGAAGTGAATGGCATTATCTCATTTTACTTTTGCCATATTATGTTGAAGTTCATGTTTAAAAGGCTTTTGTTTTATTTATACATTGCCTTAATTGTTAATGATTATTTATGAAAGCTTCCGCATCATTGTTATCCTTACTGAGCATCTGAGCTCACCCCTTTCAATGTTTTAATATTTTCCAGGATGTGAAGAAGTATTTTATGAATGACCTGCAGGGATAGTCAGAAGAGGATATGAGTGTGGACTATGGAGACTTTGTTATTGTAGTTTTTCACTTTATGATGTAATGTAACGTTTACGAATGTATCTAGTGTTTCCAAGGCTACTAAACTAATCGGTCTTTCGAGACTTGATCTTTTGTGATCATGCCAATGTTACGAAGTAATGCACCGACTCTGGGTAGCTGGGGTCGGGGCGTTACAGTTGGTATCAGAGGCAGTTTAGTACTAACCTTGGAAGCTAGATTTAGATAAACTCTGATTAGAGCACATAGCCCGAAGATAGACTTTGAGGATTAGTATAGAAGAACATCTTAGAATTTTGGTATTGTAGAGATTTTGTGAGTTTTCCGAGCAATACATCCCTGTCTGGATACGAGCAGGTAGAGGCGGCTCTGGCACAGATGTACCTAGGGGTAAAACCCGAAAACACTGCTTTGAGCTAGACTCGAACGGGAACTGGTGCACGACAATGGGCCTTGCTGCACTCTTGGTTACGACACTCCCGGGGGATATGCTTAGGATAATTCTCATTTTCTTTACAAACCACTATGAACGGTTATGAGTATATACTTCCTCAAATAAAACCTTTTTATGATTATGGATTATATCCATAAATAGTTCAATTTATGTTAAGTATTTTACAAGTATGGAATTATGTATTTTGATTCATAAACTAATCTAGTTTATGCCATTGTTTAGAAATGGCACCTAGTGGAAGGAATGGAAACCGTATCAATGCACGAACTCCGTGTAGGGATTTCCCTCCTGATCAAGATAATTATTGTGGATCTGGAGATACAACTGGTGCTGATCAACTTATTACCATACTGGGACAACTCACTCAGGTTATGAATAACAACCTTACTCGTATGGAGCACCCTGATCCGCAACGTGGAGGATCAATGCTAGACCGTTTCATGAGGCAACAACCGCCAACCTTCAATGGGAGTACAAATCCTATAGTAGCTGAGCAATGGATAAATTCCTTAGAGAAAATATTCCATGCCTTGGGGAGTAGTGAAAGGGAGAATGTTATCATGGCAGTTTACCGCCTCACTGGAGATGCCGATCAGTGGTGGTCGCTGATTCAAAACACAAAGGAAGATGATGACGTATCGAATATGGAATGGAGGGAGTTCAAAGATCTTTTCTTAGAAAAATACTTTCCTCGTGACCATCGAGCAGATATGGAAAGGCAATTTCTGAGTCTGAGGCAGAAGGAGGATGAGAATGTCGCAAAGTATGAGGCTAACTTTACAAGGTTAGCGAGGCATGCTGCCGATTATATACGTAACCCAAGGAGTAAGATTGATCGTTTCTTTGATGGGTTAAAACCATTTCTCCGTCGAGCTTTGGTATCACAATCCTTTTCATCATACGAAGATATTGTCTCGTGTGCTATCAAGACAGAAAAGGAATTCTCTAAGTCTTATGACAACAAAGTAAAGCAAGAGAAGAAGAGAATGGTGGAACAAGAGACAGATAAAGGGAAAAAGGGAAAGAAGGATTTCCCATTATGTGATAATTGTGGGAAGAATCACCCTGGTACTTGCCTAAAAGGAATGGGAGTTTGTTATAAATGTGGAGAAAAGGGTCACCAGGCACGTGATTGCAAGGGAAGGAAAGAGGCTGTCAAAGTTGAATGCTACAATTGTAGAGAAATGGGTCATTATGCAAATGAATGTCCTAAGCGTCAAGGAAACTTACCTCAGAAAAGGCCAAGGGATCAAGGACAATCTTATGCTATTACTACAGTTGAAGCAGAATAACTAATGTATTAGTGCTTTTGGACTCATGGATTATATTCTGGTTATTAGAATAATGTGATCTATATAAGGATTGTACTGCAGTACTTTTTGATTTCAGTAAGGTTTTAATATGATTAAGGTAATCATATTTTTAGTATGTGACAATAAGAGAAATTTTTCTTTGTATGGGGAATCTGATGCTACAATTGATTTTGGAATTAAGAGACATTTTAGAGAAAGTCTGGACAGAGTTATTTTGGATAACTATAATCGTTGGAGTGGATTAAGTTGATCTTTGGATAGTATGGTTTAAGGTTAAAAAATTGATGAAGATTATTTTTGGAGTATTATAATACTATAGTTTTAGGAAAAGGACAACCTGCAGGGTGGGGCATAAACCGTCGCGTCGGACAAAGCTGTAGGAATCGAACCCACAATCAAAGTGCGACAGGCCTTTATTTCCTACCACTAGCCTACAGGAAGTCCCTGGTTATTACAAAATAATTTTACTAATCTAAATGGTATGTGTTAACCTTTGGTACCTTATACAATTAGGATAAATAGAATATTTTTGAGTTCTGTTACCATTTGGAGTAAAAGATGGGTTTGTGGTAAAAATTCATTAATGAATGAAAGTATACATAACAAGTATGTATATTCCCCTACGTTCTTAGTAAATCTCATAAATAAATTCCTCAACATTATAAAAGGTAACTTAAAACAAAAATGTTGTCGGTTAACTTTTCCAACTGGGGATTCAATGACCGTTTAACCAATCACAAGTTTGTGATTTTCTTATGGTTAAACATTCTCCTAATCCTGTTTTCTATAACTCTCCATCAGACCCTGATGGTTTGTTTCTCCTCCATATCCATATTTTCATAGAATCCTATAATGGGCTATATCGGGTGACCTTTGTACTTATCCTGCTTTCTTTTAATGTTATATATTTATTAACCTTATTTTCGATGTGGGTTTTCCTCAAAGGTATTTTCTCTTTTCAACCTTTTATTTTCCAAGAAAAATTTCAAATTGCGAGGACGCAATTTATTGAAGGAGGGGAGAATGTAACACCCCGAGCTTCCACGATACGCTTCTCATTCAATAATGCAATAGCTTGCATTGTACGCAAGTTCGAGTTCTAACACACCGCAACTAATCAAAATAGCCGTTATGAATAGTAATAACCACTTTTTAAAATTATAGAAATTTTATATTTCAAAATGGACTTCATTTTTGTATTCGTAATATCGAAATTAGCCTATGTTGAATTTTTGGTATTTTTCTGAGAACTTCTAATTTTTTATGAATAGTGAAAAATACATAAAAACAACTTTTTTAATCAAAATAATTTATACAGATAAATTATACTATTTAGTGGTTTTAAGGTATAATTAGAAAATATTTTTACCATTTTATCCAATGGTGTTCATTAGAATTAATTTAACATTGAAATTGGACATAAACAATTGCCAAACTTTTGATATAAATTGTTTCTTAAAAACACGCTATTTGTTGTAACAGCGGGAATTAATTATGAAATTAATTAATACAACTTATATGTTTGGAATTTTGTAAAATAGACATCATTTTTGAATTCGGAATATCAATTATAGCTTAGGGTGAAATTTTGGCCTTATTCTGAAAAACTTCAATTTTTGATGAATAGTGAAACCACTAAGTGGTAGTTAAATAACTGATTTTTCGTTTAAATGAAATATTACAACTTCTGTGATTTGATTTTCAAAAATCCGACATACATGGTTGTATTAAGAAGTAAAATGTGGTTCAATGAGATCAAAATAATTTTTTGGTGAATAGTAACTTTTAAGTTCTTAATCGCGATTAGTGGTAATTAGTGTAGTTTAAGGTATAAATAATACATTAATAATATGAAATGACCTAGACACATGTCCCAACCTCATTGGTTGAGTCATGGCCGACCAAGACAAGCCATGGCCTAACTTGGGGACCCCATGGATCCACTTTTGTTGGGAAATAACATAAATTACTTTTTATTTAATGTTAAAGTGAAAATGACACTAACATAAATTGTTTTACTAAAACAATTTTTAAGTGGGGTTATACAAGTCCAAATTTTGATTATAAATAGTCATTGGAAAGCTAAAACGATTTCCTACATCATAGTATTTTTTTTATAATTTTTAGACATTAAATAAATTAAATTATTTATGACATCATTATGATGCAGCGATGACCTCATTATTTAACGATTTTAATAAAATGAATAGATAATGTAAAATCCAAGGCTTACACTTGTCCAAAGCCAATTGGATGAGGAGATTTCGAAACCTTATCACCTTAGCCTCGAATTATATAAGTGTGGGACCTTTAGAATCCGAAAAGCATTTTGAAATAATGTAACATTTCAATCTTTCCAAAAGTGCCCCTCCTCTCCACTTATAAAAGGCCCCCACCTCTTCCACCTTATTTACACTTTCAAGCCATTTGGCTCGGCCAACCTCTGCCCAAATACTCTCCCAACTTCCCCCTCTTACTCCTAGAAGCCTTACATTGGGCAGAACTCTTCCCAAGGAAGCCTTTGGCTCAAATCAAAAAGAGTTACCCGATTTTGAGGTAATGTCTTCTCTAATGTTGTTTTGTTTTATTTTTCTTCTCCAACCCCCTAAACTCTTTTATTCATTTTTTTTGTAACAACACCAGTATCCTCAATATACTAGGATGTTGTTATAAGAAGTATTCGAGCTACACTTACACACACCTACATCTAATGGTTAAAGAACATACGGTTTCTGTGGATGGCGAATTTCTGCCTCACGAAGCGATGATTGTTCAACACTCATATAACACCTTCAAAGGTGGCCATTAAGATGTCACTATTTCTATATATGATATATAATATGTTTTTGTTTTACTTATGCTTCTGTATTTCTCATTTATGGCATACTTTATTATTTCCATTATGGGTAAAACGCGATAATTTCATTTTAGGAAGTGCGGACTACCGCCCCCTCAAAGTGATTTGAATCGTAAATGCCATATGTGGGATGTATAAAGGATGGAGTAAATGGTATTATACACTATATTATACTGGAATTATATTATACATTTATATCATTATGATTTAGTTCCATTAAATATGAAATTGAAATGAAAGTAGCGTTCATGCGTACGTACGGCTTACCGTCTCCATGAACGGTGCATTTCATTTCTTACCTCTAAATGTTACGTAATATTATAAATGAATGTATATACTGGATATATAAGACATATATGACATCTAAATTATGAATATAATTCTGGATATAATGGATATTTCACCACATTAACAACTTGTAATCATAAGAAGTTTATTTTTGACTCAAGTACCAAAGATCGACAAAACGACCGTTATTAACTTAAATAATTACATAATGATCATATCATTGTAATAAGTGATATAATAAGGATAATGAAATTGAGAATGGTTCTTAATAAGGAATATATTAACTCTAGTTTATTATTCAGGAGGTTAAAGAACGGTTGAGTCAAGTCGGACACAAGGTAAGGGAAATTCTTAACCCAATTTCTGTTCTTTGGGTTAATCTCCTACTTTCAAATTATGTCATGATATTGTTATGTATTATCTTGTATTTGTACTTTCTTTATGTGTACTTATAGATAATACACATAATATATCTATTTTATTTATAAATGATCTTTGTAAGGGAACTTCTTAACCCAACTTCCATTCTTTGGGTTAATCTCCTACTTTCAAATTATGTCATGATATTATTATGTCCTATCTTGTAATTTTACATTCTTTATGTGTACCTATAGTGAATACACATAATATATATATTTTATTTAAAAATTATCTTTTAAAGTACTTCGTCTCAATCTCCTTTCATTGAGGCATATTTGGTTTTATACACAATTTTCATTTATACGGTGTATAAACCCCTTTGACTTTTACGTTTGTACAAAAGGAATCTTTTTATACGAAGCGTTTTGCTAAACGACAAAAGGGAATGTTTTTCTTTCCGTACTTATGCGGCGACAATGACTTCTCCGCCGCCGTGACCATTATTTGAGTTTCGGCTTCCTTTACAATCCATCACTTTTTTTATGAAAAATAAATACAAAGTTTTAACATTCTTTTATTTTGGTATTGAAAATGGTTTTGAAAGAATTTTTACTATATCAATGTGTTGTATTGATATCTTGTGATTGAAATGTGGAAATGTTATGTTTCCTTTATGCATGTTTTATGTGATATGATTATGTTATGGTTTATGATATGTTTAAACCTATTCATATGAGGAATGCATTGGACTTAATAAGTGACGGGTGGAGCCCGCTATAGCTCCTCGATGCATCGGCAGGTCTCATGAGACAAACCAGTGTCTTGGCACAAGGCCTTGACAAAATCTTATTTGTGGTCTTGGCACGAGGCCTTGACCACGTGGTTATGATAGTCTGGCATTATGCATTCCATCATTATGAAAGTGGTTATTGTTATTGCATGTGATTATTCGACCAGTAGAATATCCATGTGAAGAAGTGAATGGAATTATCTCATTTTACTTTTGCCATATTATGTTGAAGTTCATGTTTAAAAGGCTTTTGTTTTATTTATACATTGCCTTAATTGTTAATGATTATTTATGAAAGCTTCCGCATCATTGTTATCCTTACTGAGCATCTGAGCTCACCCCTTTCAATGTTTTAATATTTTCCAGGATGTGAAGAAGTATTTTATGAATGACCTGCAGGGATAGTCAGAAGAGGATATGAGTGTGGACTATGGAGACTTTGTTATTGTAGTTTTTCACTTTATGATGTAATGTAACGTTTACGAATGTATCTAGTGTTTCCAAGGCTACTAAACTAATCGGTCTTTCGAGACTTGATCTTTTGTGATCATGCCAATGTTACGAAGTAATGCACCGACTCTGGGTAGCTGGGGTCGGGGCGTTACAATAAAAATACCAACACTAAGGTTTAACTCCAAATACCAAACCTTTACCTGATAATAAATGAATGAAATCTAAACGCATCTCAAAGGGCCCATGTATGGTGTGAGAAAGAATCTTAGTAGGCCACCACCAACATGTACCTATATTACATATGTAATTTAGCAGGTTTATACTAAAAATAATGAAAGGAATCAAATTCATTTAACAAAAACAAGATTCCCTGGTGCTCAACTTCCACTAGGAAGATATCACCTGCTTTAACCAACATCAGAATAAATGAAAAGAATATGATCCTTAGGTCATATCCCAAAGAACCCCTATTATAAAATTGTCCAGGTGAACCCTTAGGTTATGCCTCTAGTAAATTCACTTGGAAACATGTTAAAACAAACACCACATTCACAAGTCAAGTCACCTATGTACTAATGGAATACCCAAGAAATAATATACTAGTCCCACATAACCCTGCTCAAAAAGCATCCATCGGCTCAAAGCCCGATGTCCTAAGGCGCAATGATGTCTTTTGTAATGATCCCAACCATAGTATCTTGGATCTAGTGACCTACATTAGTACATTGGAATAGATTCAAGATTTAAATACCAAAGGACTAATTAGTTTAGTATTTTTGGAAAATAGATTACAAAATTTGAATTCAAATTACAATCTAAAACATAAAATACACAAAGAATGTTTTTCGAGAAATGCCATTAATCCCCTTAGTGTAACACTGCATATCAAAATCAAAACAATTCTTCATATCTAGGGGGAAAATAAAACATAAGAAAGGGGTGATCTCAAATTCTCAATATGGGTAAGCATATAGCAAAATCTATGAGTAAATACGGAATAAACACCATGGAAAGGTAAATAACTGAAACAAGATCCATTTAAATAATCACGAGCTAGGAAACTTAACCATTGATATTATAATAGTATAATAATCACATAGAATATCAATAAATAATCTCATTATAATGAAATGCATAATTTTGGACATATATAACATACCTTTGAGTCCTCTTCCAAGACATCTAAAAATAAATGGTTAAGTCCTTTGCCAAATCTATATATGAAAATAAATGGGTGAGGCATCGACCAAGTCCATATCTAGTTTGTCTCATGCGAACCCCTGATACATCAAGGGGATATAGAAGGACCCTACCATAACTTAATAATTTAAATTAATTAATTATATGAATGGTTTGAAACATAAACAAAATATTCATATTAAATGTAAACAGCTTTCTCCAATCAATAAACTTAATCACAAACCATTCTGAGTAATATGGTGAAAGGTATCAGAATAGAACATCCATAGTCAAATTGATCATAAACCATTTAATAGAATATGTTGAATGATTTTATAATAGATAAAACTTAAGGAATTATAAAATTAAACAATGGATATTTACATAGATGTAAATAATCTAATAAAATCATTGAAAATTCTTGATAAAAATACCTGCCTTAAAATTGAAATTATTTATTTAAAAATCCATGCAATTATATAAGAAAATTTTTTATTAAAAAAGAACCTTTTAAACTTTTAATGTAATTATAAAAATTTTAAGGGGTAATGACATAGGAAAAATAAACTCATGCCCCATAAGTTAAAAAAATTCCTTCAATTGAAAAATTCATAAAGTACATTATGTGGAAAACAAAAAAAGATTCATTTTAAACCATTTAATAAAACGTTGAACATGGATTAAATGAATTTAAAAATTTATAGGATAATAGTAAAATACATTTTGAAAACATATTTATAAATCATTTATATAGAAGATAAATGTTCCCTAGTGGAGATTTAAATAGAAGCAATCTCGATTAATGATGAGATTGTGAATTAAACCCTTACCTTAGGTCTGATTTCTCCTGTACTTGTCCAAAACTCATGTATAATAAATATAGACCAATTATAAATATTTAAAATAACAATATTAATTTATATAATATCATATATTAACTTCTTATAATTTTTCATTACCCATTTGTTAACAGTCGTCCATTATTTTAACTATTTTGGATGTTAATTGCATAGTATTTCGAGTATGTTTTGACATGTTACTTTTTGTTTTATTAATTATATCAAGATTTAATTATCTAAAAAATGTAATACATGATGTAAATATAATATTAAGTATATATTTATTTATAATAATCCATAAAATTTGGATATTGAAAATGAAATGCACCATTTATAGAGACGGTAGGTTCTATGTACGCATGGATGTTACTTCAATTTCTTTGTCATATTTAAAGAATGAAATGTAAATTATGAATATTATAATTCCAGCATCATATTTATTTCATATATTTTTTTTAAAACAATCCTTAATACATTCCATGTATAGTGGTAATGAATCAAATCGTTTTGAGGAGGCGGTAGTCCATATGTCCACAAATGAAGTTATCATATTAAAAAAATGGAAATCATGAATGTGTGTGCTATATAATATTTATATAAGAATAAATACATAATAAATAAAAAATATATCATATAAAAATATATATTTTATCATAATTCCAAACTATGAGACATGGTAAATAAAAAACGTACAATATCGTTTCGTGAGGCGGTAGTTTCCCGTACACAAGAATGATAAGTTCATTACCCATTAGATAGAGGTGTGTGTAAGTATAGGTATAACCATTAATATAAAAAATATAATTATATTTAGGATAATAATTTTATTATATAATCCTGAGATATAATTGAATGGGGTTTAATGAAAAAGAAAAAAAAAATTGTGTTGATGAACATTACCTCTTCTTTGGGTATCTCCTTTTATTTTGCACAAAAGAACTTCCTTGGTTGGATTTATTCCCAAAGTAGTAATTCTAGGATGAAGGGAGTGATTTTGGGAGAATATTTTGATAGGATTTTTTCTGAATTAAATATGTTTTGAAGTGTGAATAAAAGATAAGAAGATGTACCCTTTTATAAGATAGGGGAGGGGTACCCTTAGAAATATTCAAAATATGAAATTAATATAAACTAATTTTTAATCCAAATAGTTGAAAATTATTAATTTATAAGTTGAATGATTTTTTTTTGAAATAATCTCATCAAATAAAAATTAGATAAGTTTTGACCTTTTTTTTAATCCTTATATTTTAGCTTTTACCCTCATTTAACCTTTTTAATTCTTACCCTGATATCATGTAATTTACACTTTGAGGGTAAATATAATTACTATAAAATTAAAAAATACTGATAAATGAGTCATTGATGAAATTTTAAGACTTAAAAAATTAATTTAGTCTAATTTTATATTTTTTTGAATTTTATATCATTTAATAAAGTATTATTTATTTTAACATATCATTAATGTCAATTTTTGAACCTATTCAACACTTGACTTTTAAAAAATATCATAACAACATGATATCATAGAACCAATACTTATAAAAAATCACTAACATGTAACAATAATCTAAAAAATTCATGTATGACATTAATCATCTCAAAATATATTTATTTCATTATTTTTAATACCATTTATTTCATATTTCTATTAATTGAATAATTACTACATCATTATTGTGATAGCCTTTAATTTAAATATTTATTATCTAAAAATTATAAATATGTAGATAATTATTTTATATTTAAAATATTATTTATAGTTTAAAATATCCCTTATATAACCCCATATTAAAAATATTTTACTTGTTAAAAACAGAAGTGTGACAAAATTGACATTTCTTTGAATATAATATTATAAATGTCATACTCTCAACCAAGTGCCTTAAAAGGGTTGTAATTTTAGATGAATGATTATTTTGGTCTAAAAAAACTAATCCAGTGAAATTATGACTAGTTTTAGGGTAATTTTATAACATTTATAATATAATTTTTACATTTAATTACCTGATTTACCCTTACCATGATAATAAAAAATATTATTAAATTTACTATTAATATTTTCCAAAAATAAAAGGGTCATATTTACTAAATTTGGAACTTATTATTAAAAATATGGATTCCATTTTTTAAAATTCAAAACACAAAATTGGATAAAATTAATTGAAAATTAATCCTATTGACGAAATGAGAATACATATTTTTAAGTGAAAGCTTTCAAAAGATTGAAATATTTTTATATCCAAATTCAAATTTAAGTTGATTAAAATAAAATAAATTGGATTAAATGATAAAAGTTTTATCTAATTATTCTTTAAAACAATTCAAATATAAAATTTAATAGTATAAATAAATTTGACGAAAAAATAGTCTTCAATTAAAATGCAATCTTTTATCACTATTCATCAAAATATGAAACTTATCATCAAAATACTAATAATTTAACCAAAGTAAATTTTTATATTCAAATTTAAAATAATAAGTTTATTTTTTAAAAAAAAGTATATAAAAATGTTAAAAATGGGATTTAAAATAGGTTCTCTATTAAAAGGTGGTAAAACTACCTTTAGAAAAATATAGGTTTTTAATACGTGAAATTTGATTCATTCTTATCTTATACATATAAAATCAGTTGGATGAATGTAAAAACATTTTATTAAATATATAATATATAAATTTCATAATATGGTTAATACTATTCATTCCCAAGAACTTAACAACTTGTGTTAAAAAAAATAATATTTAATAGTATATCACGATTCATTTAAGCTCAGTATTGTATGAAACACAAGCTATTAAATTTAAAAATAAATCAGACCATAAAATATTGGGGTGTTAAATTCTGCACTACTATAATAAATTTCATCCTCGCAATTTCAAATTAAACTTTGAAAATCAATGTTTGATACTTGAAAATTACTTTATGGGAAACCCAAATCAGAAATAGGATTTATAAAACATCCCATTAATAAGAGGGAAAAGGAAATGAAAAGGTTACCAAAAAATTAGGCTTTCGAATTGAATATAATTAGTGGAAAGAAAAAACATGGAAATGGAAGAGAAATATAACTATCAATTTATGATGGAGATTGATAGATAACATGGTCATTAGAAAGTTAACTATCACAAAACAATAAATCTGTTATTGGTTAAAAGATCATTGATTTCTTAGAAATAAAAGTAAATGGATAATGTTTTTATTCCAAAATCCTTCTCCTAGAGATGAGGGATTATTTTAATATCTTGATAAAGTAATAAAGAAAATAAACATACTTTTTTACTTTCCATGTCATAAACATAATCTCATTATTTGGTTGTGCTTAGATCTATTTCCACTTCATTTCTTAAACCAAAGGATAGACATTCAAGATAAATTTTATGCCCATAGAACCTTTATCAAAAGATATGTAAGTCGTTCCTTTAACCTTTAAATATTATCAAAAACAAAATGGTTAGAAGATGTTATCTAATAAATCATACTTTAACCTCAAACAATAATATCCCAATTTCAACTTAATCTATTCCAACCTTAAGACTCGACCAAAATAATTATGCCCAAATTCGTTGTCCAAAAAGTTCTATAAATTTCTAAAATAAATCTTAACATCAGATTATCCAAACAATATAATGTACCTCTTATTGTCACCTACAAAATTTGTTATCACCTTAAAAGCCTTAATTAAAATGTTCATGATTCCAAAATATTTAAAGAAGAAGTACTACAATAAAATCCTTATATATCATGATTCTTATAAACAATACATCATTCATAAAATAATTAAATGACATATTTATTAAATAAAAACATAATAAAATTAATCATTCATCTTAATCAGTGGCAGTCGAATAATCTTGACCATGATCTATTAGCCTCTTTTGGGATATATCACTTTTTTACACGAGATATTGATTTTTATAGTGTATCATTTCTCTGCAGTGTAAGCATTGTACATTGGAATTTTGTTTATTTACCTTGAAATTATGAACTTGGTGGACTTTTTTACAAACTTATAACAAACTCCCATTCCATTCAAGCAAGTACCAGGGTGTTTCTTTCCACAATTATTACATGTGGGAAAATACTTCTTTCCCTTCTGCCCTTTATAAATCATTTTGACCTATAATCATATTATTTTATTTCTTTCCTTCAAATCCATAGGACTTAGAGAATTATTTACCTATATTTTTATCACATGACACTATGTCCTCATATGATGAGGATCCTCAGGAGAATATTTCCCTTCGAAATATTGGGCTAAGACCATAAAAGATATGATCCTTCTTACTCTTTAGATCATGTACATTGGTAAGGTTTAGTTTTCTTCTACTTGGTGACATTTATAAATGATGGATTATAATAAATTAGTTCATATAATTATAAAACATAATGTATTATCCCAATATTAGTAAAATACTTAAGATAAATTGAAAATTTTATGAATATCTAATCTCATAATCATAAAAATGGTTTTTTGGGGGATATCTTTACTTTTAAATATCTCATAATGGTTTTTAAAAAGATGTGAGTTATACTAAGAGTATCATACGAGTGTATCAAACCAAGTGTTCAGTAAGGACCTTTGTTGCATACTAGTTTATGTTGAGTCAGGCCAAACAGACCTTTTCAGAGTTGTTACCCCAAGGTACATCTTTCCTAGAACCATGCCCACTTGTAGTATCCAGACAGGGGTGTATTGCTTGGTAGACTCACATAATATCTAACTTACCAAAATTATCAGATGATATTATATACTTATCCTCAAAGTATATATTATGGTTATGTTACCTAATCAATGTTTTATAAATCTAGTTTCCAAGGGTTCTACTAAACTTCCTCTAATACTAACTATAATGACCCTAACCCAAGTAGCCTAGAGCCGACACCTTACTTTATTAAATAGGAATAGATATAAGATTATAATCTCAAAGCACTGATTAGTTTAGAAGTTTTTGAAATCATATTATATACTTGAAATTCAAATTACAATCTAAAACATAAAATACACAAAGAATTTTCTTCGAGAAATTCCATTAATCCCCTTGGTGTAACCCTGCATATCAAACTCAAAACGCTTCTTCGTATCCTAGGAAAAAATAAAACATATGAAAGGGGTGATATTAAATGCTCAATAAGGGTAAGAATATAGTATAAGGTACAATAAAATATGCCATAAACAATATGACAAGGTAAATAAATAAAACACACACCATTTAAATAATCACATGAGCTTAGAAACTTAACCATGTATATTCTTCTAGTCGAATAATCACATGAAATATCAATAAATAATATCATAATGATGGAATGCATAATGATGGAAATTTGAAACATACCGTAGAGGACTTGACCAAGACATATGAAAATAAATGGCTAAGGTTTTTGCCAAATCTATATATGAAAATAAATAGGCAAGGCCTCGGCCAAGTCCATATCTAGTTTGTATCATGAGACACACCTATACATCGAGGGGATATAGTGGGCCCCTAACACCACTTAAGATGTCTAATTAATTACTCATATGAATGGGGAGAATCATAAGAAACATATACATATGAAATGTAAATAACTTTCCCTAATCATTAAATATAATCACAAACTATTATGAGTAATATGATGAATGGTACCAAAATAGCACATCCACAATCAAAATGATCATAAACCATTTAATAGAATAGGGTAAATCATATCATAATAGATAAAAATTAATGAAGCATAAAATTAAACAAAGTATATTTACATAGATGAAAATAATCTAATAAAATCATTAAAATTTATTAAGAGAAATACCTATTTTAACTTTAAAATTATTTATTTAAAAAGACGATCAATTATAAATGAAAAAAAATTATTTGAAAAAAAACTTTTTAAACTTGTAACTTATTATTAAAAATTTTAAGGGGTCATGAAGGCATAAAAATACTCACACCATATAAGTTAAAAAACATTCCTTCCATCGAAAATGCCATAGTGTGCCTTGTTTGGAAAATAATAAAAAGATTCCTTTCAAAACATTTAATAAAATGTAGAAAATTGGTTAAAAGATTTTAAACATTTATAGGATAATAGTAAAATCATTTTTGAAAAAAAATTATAAACCCTTGTCATATAAGATAAATATTCCCTTGTGGAGACTTAAACAGAAGCAATCTCAATTAGAGATGAGATTGTGAATTAAACCCTTACCTTAGGTAAATTTCCTCCATACTTGTCTGAAAATATGGTATAATAAATATAGGTTTATTATAAATATTTTAAAGAACCATATTAATTTCTATGATACCATATATTAACTTCTTATAATTTCTCATTACCTTTTTGTTAACAATTTCTTTTATTTTTACTATTTTGAGTGTTAATTGCCTAGTTTTTCGAGTATGTTTTGACTTGTTACTTGTTGTTATTATTATATATATCATTATTTAATTATATATAGAATTTAAAACATGATTTAAATACCATATATATTCATTACATATGTATTTATAATAATCCATAAAATTTGGAGATAGAAAATGAAATGCACCATTCATGGAGACAGTAGGTCGTAAGTACGCATGAAAATTACTTCCATTTATTTATTATATTTAAATAATGAATCATAAATTATTTATATTATAATTATAGTATAATATTTATTTCATATATTTCACATGTTTTTATCAAAATAATCCTTAATACATTCCATGTATAGTGTGAACAGATTACATCATTTTGAGGAGGCACTAGTCCACAAATGAAGTAATCCTAATTACACAAAATGGAAAGAAAAAAATTATGAGTTATATAATAATTAAATAAGAATTAATATATAATAAATACCATATATATCATATAAAAATATAGTGTTCATCATAATCCCCCACCATAAGAGGTGTTAAAGGAAAAAAATGAACAACATCTTTTCATGAGGTGGTAGTTCATCGTACACGAAAACGCTAGGTTTGTTACCCATTAGATGAAAGTGTGTATAAGTGTAGGTAAAATCATTAATATAACAAAATATAATTATTTTTAGGATACTAATATTATTATATAAACATGAAATATAATTTAATGGTATTTAATGAATAAATAAAACAAAAATGCTCATTGATGAACATTACCTATTCTTTGGGTATCGCCTTTTGATTTACACAAAAGGACTTCTTTCTATGGATTTATTCCCAAAGTGAGACTTATATTATGAATATATAGATGTTGAGATAATATTTTTATAGGTTTTTTCTAACCTAAATAGGTTTTGAAGTGTGAATAAAAGAGAAGAAAATGTGCCCTTTTATAAGAGTGGGGAGGGGCACTCCTGGAAATATTCAAAATAATAAATTAATATAAATTATTTTTGTAATAAATATGGATAAAAACTTATTAATTTATAATATATTATAATTTTGGGTCTAAATATCCTCATAAAATAAAAACTAGATAAGTTTTTACTATTTTTTAATCCTTATCTTTTAAGTTTAACCCTTATTTATCCTTTTTATTTTTTGTTATGATATCGTGTAATTTACACTTTGAGGGTTATTATAATTATTATAAAATAAAAAATGACCAATAAATGAGTCATTGATGAAATTTTAAGAATTATAAAAATTAATTAGTCTAATTTTATATTTTTATGAATTTTATATCATGTAATAAATATTATTTATCTTAACATATCATTAACGTCAGTTTTGAAACTATTCAACACTTGACTTTTAAAAAATATCATAACAACATGATATCTTCAAAAAAATCATTTTAAAACATCACTAACATGTCAAAGTTGTCTAAAAAATTCATGTATAAAATTAGTCATCTCAAAATTTATTTATTTTAGTATTTTTTAATATCATTTATTTGATATTTATTTTAATTAAACAATTATTGCATAATCATTGTGCATGCCTTTAATTTAATTATTTATTCTATAAAAATTATAAATAAATTATCATGAGGTAGATAATTATTTTATATTTAAAAATACTATTTATAGTCGAACATATCACTTATATAATCCCATATTAAAAATATTTTACTTTTTAGAAAGAAAAGTGTGGAAAATTGACTTTTCTTTGAATATAATATTATAAATGTCATACTCTCACCAAATTGGATTAAAAAGATTTCAATTTCACCCCAATGATTATTTTGTTCTAAATAAACCCATAAAATTAAATTTGGTCAATTTTTATGGTAATTTTATAATATTTATAATACATTTTTTACCTTTAATTACCAGATTTACCCTTAACCATGGTAATAAAAAATATTACTAAAGTTACTATTCATATTGTACAAAAATAAAAGGGACCTGTTTAATATATATTTAACTTATTTTTACAAATATGAATTCTATTTTTCATAATTTAAAAAACATAATTGGCTAAAATTAATTTAAAATTAATCCAGTTGATGAAAGAAGAGGATGTGTTTTTAAGTGAAAGCATTCAAAATATTGAATTTTTTATATCCAAATCTAAAGTGAAATTGATTAAAATGACCCAAATTGGATTAAATGATAAAAAAATTATCTAACTATACTTTTAAACCATTAAAATATATAATTTAGCACTCTAAATTAATTTAATAAAAATGAAGTTTTCAATTAAAATGTAGTATTTTATCATTATTCCTCAAAAATGAAACTTATCAAAAAAATACCAAAATTTAAAACAAAGTAAATTTTTGTATTCCAATTTAAAATAATAAGTTTATTTTGTCACATAAATTATATGAAAATTTTAAAAATTAGATTTAAAAAAGGTTCACCATTAAAAGGCGGTAAAATTGCCTTTAAAAAAATATAGGCTTTTTATGTATAAAATTATATTCATTATTAACTTATTCCTATAAAATAATTTTTATTAATGTAAAGACATTTAATTAAATATATAATATATAAATTTATTAATTTGGTCAATACTATTCATTCCTAACAACTTAATGACTTATGTTAAGATAATAATAGTTAATAGTATATCACGATTCATTTATGCTTGGTATTAAATGCAATGGAAAATATTAAATTTAAAAAGAAAACATACCATAAAATCATTGGGTGTTACATATTCCCTCTAAATAATATAACCATTATGTCAATTTTTGACATACCAAGGAATAATGTTGTATGTCCTCCCAAATACGTCATGGACCAATGACCTCAAGTACAACTAGTCACATCCCCTAACTGACAGTCTCTTCACTATCATATGATGGATCCTCACCATCCCCATGGATTTATATGATAATCATCTTCATCCAATTCTATAATCCTCATCTATCGGAGGCCTATACCCACATCAGTGGTAAATACCACCTCAACATCTGAGTCCTACTATGTGAACATGACTTCAAATGGCACATTGGGCAACCTGGGTGAAAAAAATCACCAATAAGAACTTAATCCACACCAATAAGAAACCTTGTGCCCCTAGGATTGTGTCTCTCAATTCGATGTCCAACACCATTCAATATAACATGAGCCATTCCCATAACATGGTGACCTTGTCACCTCAAGTGATGATTGAGTCACCCAACTAATGATCAACATCACTTAGAATACATATATCTCGGTCCACACCTACCATGATGATCACATCACCTCAGTCCAGATAGACAACCCCATCTCAATCCTAGGGACAATCCTATCACTATTACATGGATCTCATCTCAAGAAATTCATATATATATATAACAATTAAATACAATTAAATTGAACACTCAATTTAAAATAAACAACACCCCAGTGTAATCTACCCCAGGGTATGGCCTCTCACCAAGACTCAACCCTTTATAGAAACTAAGGAGAATTCCTATAGGAATATCATATATGTTCAATTAATTAATTAAAGGAAAACAACTAATTTATAGGGTCTTGTTCTGACTACCTAATGGTATGCTAAAATATGAACCCTGAAAGCACTCTGAAAATTACAAAGGTAATAACCACCCACCTCATGTTGGTAGACTCCCACACATATGATATTAGCCTCTAAATTGGATATATTTGGAAGAAATAATTGTTTAATATGAACACCCAAAAAATAGGGCAAAGCCACTTGTACAAATTTAGCACACCATATGATGAGGGAAAGGATGAATAGAAGTAAGAGGATAGAAAGCCTTACCGATAGGGATCCAATGTTATAGATGGATCAAAGAATAGAGCCTAGACAGAGGAGTTATCTACAAAGTGAGTGGAGGTTAAGAGGGTTCTCCTCTGCTATGCACAACCCATAGAGGATGAAGAGAAGGAAAAATAGGTTTACAGAAGGAAGGGTAAAATGGAAAATTAACAATTTTAATGGGCTGCATGGTTATCTTGCACAGTTTTCCAAGATATGAGGAATCCATACAGATCATTCTACTTAAGATCCATGCTCTTTATGGTTATCCTCCATGGTTAGTCCAAACTGTGTAGAAACCATGTGCGCTACAGTGCATAGGTACTTCCCATTTGGTACTAAGTGTGAAGATTGTACACGGTTTGTCAAACTGGGCACAAACCATGCGAATCAACTCTTCTAAAAACTGCAGAGGTCTCAAAAAACCATGCAAACCCACCTATATAGTTTTCCAAACCATTCCTATTATATAAATTGGCCGCACAGTTAGCACTAGGAGGTCGCATGATTAAATCTAACTATGGGCCTCAACCTGAAATTTTCCCAAACATGGCTATTGGGCCTTTGACGCACCTGAAACCCATCCAAAATCCATAAAAAATTTTAAGCCTTAAACCATGAATATAAACACGTCATTGGGTCATTTAAACTTTTGGAATTAATCTCTGCAGATCGAGAAATAATTTGGTCTACCTACCAAACTCCAAAAATTTAAAATTGTCGAGGATTGGAACCTGCTTCAAAAACCTAAGATGTTTCACGAGGATATGGTGAGTCTTTTATAATCTTGTGGAACAAATATTTATGGTTTTCATTATGTGATGGGTGGTCGCAAAATTATATATCCCTCTAATACATTTGGCAATTTTTTTCATCTCATGAGATAAATGTGGGAGACAAGTCGATGTGCTTGACATATGAAACAATTTATATACCTATAATGGTGCCACACTTCTATAACATGAAATTATGGTTTATGGTTGATTTATGATATTTCTCACTCTTATTAATCACATATTTTTAAATGATAAAGATTCATTCCATGAATCATGTTTATGATATTTTATATATTGGGTATGAAATTTGTAAGTTGTAGTCATGATCTTATACCCTTATGATTATCTTATGCTTACATAAGACCAGTGATTGATATCTCTCATGTTCACCATTACTGAGTATCATAACTCACCCTTTATTATATTTTATTTCCCTAGGTTTTGAAGAATATATTTATGTATATTTTTTCAATGAAGATTACTAAATGGGAAGGTCATTGTGGGACATGTTGAATAAAATTCATTAGATAAGAATATTTTGTATCTATTCTCTTAAGACACTAAATCCTTATGGTTTTTAAAATGTAGTGAATATTCATAAAAAATATGTAATATTTATGTATGAAAATCCCATATCACTATAATTAAATCTATATTTTCTTATAATTAAATAAATTATTAATTAGTTACAATTAAATATAAAAATCAAGAAGTATAGAGGACTCACCCTAAAACTCTCCAATTGAATTCCTAATGATCTCATCACTATATTTTTCATGATTTATGATGTATTTTTTCATCAAATAATTAATAAATCTTTAAATAAGTGGTATTAATAATTCTCTTTGTCTCTTTTCTCTTCTTCTCTAAGTTTTTCTTCCTCTCCTATGGCCGAGGTGACCTGGAATTTATGTCAATTGAATCCTGAGTGATGGGTTTTGATATTTAAGGATTTTAATCTAGTATATGGGGCCCTTACTAATTATACTTATTAGATTCACATAATTAGCTAATGGTTTCATCACTTAACATTTGGTGATTGTAGTGACCCGAGTTTTTCACGAATGATACTTGGCTCAATTTTGAGTTTCAAAGTTATGGGACCTTCCCAGGGGTAAAATGGTTAATTTATATTGGTATATCACTTTAAAAATGATCTTTGATGGTATTTTTGTTATTAAAATGAATTTTTAACCCTAGGTTGAGTTTTTGTGAATTTCCAACCATTTTGAGTTTAATTAAATTTTTAAATTTTATTCATAAAATAAATATTACTATTGGAGATTAGATGCTAATGTAGAGACCCTAGTTTTTTGTGTTTGGACATTAAAATATTTTTGAGTTATATTATGGATGAAATAATAACTGGGGTGGAATTACTGGTTTGGTGGGGCCTTGATAATAGCATTTTAAGTATAAAAATACTATTTTTATCTAGGGAACATGTTTTTGTGAGGATTATTATTTTTCCTTTTAAATTAATCCTCCAATATAAATTAGAGACCTACATTGAGTTTGGAATGGTGGGTTTTCACTAGAAGTAATATAACTTGAGTTCTATTTAGGATTCATGATATCAAATTTCATAGATTGAATTTTAATTAATTATTAATTGGATCAATTACCCAACCATAATTACCTCTCTTATAACTTCATCCTTAGCCCTCTCATATAGTGTTATTCATAAATAAAACCCTATATAGAGAAGGATAATAGTAAGAAAAGATGTTCAGTTGGATTTAGTTCTTCAAGGATGAAATCAATGGGTAGAATCCTGAATTTGATGTGGATAAAGCTATGATGATTTTCCATAGAGGTAATATTATTTATTTTATCTTGAATTCATTCATCAAGAAACATATTTTTCAAATTTATATTTTTTTTAGTTCGTGAATTATATGATGGTGGCATGTATTTTTGGTTATAAATCAATACTTATAACATTTTATGACTTATGTGATACACATGTTGATGAATAATGGGTCTAAAATTTCCCACCTACCTCCTCTCTTTTATTTATTTATGCCTGGATAAGGAACCTTAGAAACTTAATAGTGGCTAGTGGTATCGGGGGAGGAAGTGGTGATAGAGGTTTAGTCATGGTTATATGTTCAGATGAAGGTAGTTTATGAGGATTCTATCATTGTGTATTCCATAGTAGTGGCATGATACTTTATGGATAACAACTTGGGTTTGGTGATATGGGCTCAAGGTGGCCATCAATACAAGTAGAGGTTGTTAATGCGAGTGGACTTTATGAGTAGGTGTGGAAAATGGCTATAATAGTAGGTCTTGGTAGGGAGGAAGCCCCCCCCCCCCCCCGGGTAGTTATGGTGGTCAGTGAGTTGTAAGGGAATTAGACCTTAAGGATTGAAAGGGTTTTACATAAATTAATGAAAAAATAGAAAAAAATAAAAATATAATAAAGGTGATTGGGGGCATGAGTTTCTTTCACAGAGAGCTGGGGTGAGGGGGGTTATGTGTATCCCCCTATAGTTTATGTATATATATATTAATAATGGAAATAATAATATTATTATGTATTCATCTCTCATATATATCTTATTACTATGATGACATATTAACATTCTATCTTTAACTTTTTTTTCATGTAATCATGATAAATGATTTAAGATCAATATTTTGTTACAAAATCTAACTCATGGAACGAGCCTTAGATCCCTTTATGTAACATCTCACATGTTTGATATGATGAAATTCAGTTTTTTCATTTGTTTCAAATTTTTGATAAATGAATAGAATTTCCTAGGTATCTTTCCATAGAGATCACAATGTAATAATCTATTCAAACATCCTGAACCATTTTTAAGGCAAGATAAGAATATTTTGAGTATATCTTTATAGGGATGATAGATGGTTTTGTCAAGAAAGTCCAAGCTTTCTCATCCTACATTTAGAGTTGGGATTCCCCCTACATACTTAGGGAGGAGATCCTTTCTCTGTAGGTCCATTTACGAGTTGAGTCAGTATTACCCCCACATAATTAGGTTTGTTATCCTCTATCTATCATGTTAGTATTCCCCCTATTTAATAGCATATTCGGGGTTGGGATCCTCCCATGGAGTCAGCATTCCCTTTGACAGAGGTGTCTTCTAGTGAGTCTAGGATACTTCACTATTGTTCCTATGAGGTTATGAATTTTTCTTTATGTATTTTTTAGTTTCTTTATCAATGGTATGGAATTTATAGAATATAAGGTACAATTCACTATTTAATGATTAGTATGCTTCAGTGATGAGTGGTCTCCTCTTCATGGTTTTTAGCGACAGTGTTGTTGTCTGAAGTATGTACAATATATAATCATTTAGGACTTGTGATTCCTTGAAACCTCGAGGGGTTACTTTGAGAAAATTTATATATGGGTATCAAACTTTTTATTTTTGAACTATATAGAGTGTTGAGATTCCTAGTTCCTCATATGGTATGAATATCAAGTATTGGATCTGATATGATTTAGAGTATTCCTTAAATTATTGAGAATCCTAATTTTAGAGAATATTTAGATTATCTTCTCATATTCTTCTTCAGTTAATTCCCTATACAGGGCTTTGTGATGAATTTTTTCTTTTTTCCCTTTTGGTTTTCAGAGACTCCTACTAGGTATGTTTATACTCACCCCTACATAGGATTTGTACCTGCACATGCTATGTTTGTACAGATGACACATGGGTTCAATGATAGTATTGATAGACATGGACCTAACATGGATTGTTCATAACTAATGCCTTATGATGCTTGGTGGCACATGATGAATCTTGTTGATTCTTGGTGATGGTGGTGATTGTTTCAACTATACATTATTCAAGGGGTATATGAAACAAGGAATATATTTCCATTATCCTGTACCTATTAGATTCAGAGTATATTAATTTTTATAGTTTCTTTTGTATTTTTCTATATGGGATGCACATATATATGTTACCACATGCATGTGTATTATATATAGCTCATTTATTTATAAATTCCCTTTGGGTAATACCAATTATTTTTATGCTTTGAGGATATTTTTTGTTTCTAGTTTATTTAGGATAAGTCCTCCCATATTATGATATTTTACTAATCAGTGCTATTCTCTAACCCTTAGACTGTTAGAGGTGGGATTAAGGTGTAACTCTCATATTTCCACTAGTTTGATCAGGTCCTCAGTGGGATTTTTTGTAACAAATTGTTTTTATCCTATAAATTGATTTTTTTAGTTATATATCTTGTGAGTTTTTAGTTATATATCTCTGGGATTTGTTATACCAAATTGTTTTTATCCTAACATGAGTTAAAGAAAATATGACGTTAAACCACTTCTCATATTTCCACTACAACATGCATGTGTATTATATAGCTCATTTATTTCTCATATTTTATAGAAATATTTGGTGTTAAACAACTTCTCTTATACCCTAAATCTTATAATTTATGTAAAAACCGATAAAAATGAGAAAAATACACATTTTTATAGGGGAGGTGAGGCTAGAGTTACAAGAGTTCATATGTGTGAATGATAAAATTAATCCAAATATTTTAATCCAACATGAATTAAAATTTTGACCTAATAAACATGTGAACCATCCATACTTATAGAATGATTATTTTTAGGGGTTTTATATCTAATTTTTAAACTCAATCCCAATCCATTCCTTGATGTATAATATATATCCCAAATAGTGAAGTGGTGTCTAATTTGAAACCTCTAGTCTAGATTTGATTTCATGAACCATTTACTCTAATAAAATGAAAAATCCATTTTAAATGTTATAAATGAATATTTTATCCCATTTATTAAGGAATTATGTTATGAAATTTTAAGTTCAAATAATCTATAAAACAATATTTATGGGAAAAATACTATAATACACTTTAAATGGTCAAAAACTGAAATTCTCATAAAATTTGAAAATGAATGATTTAATACCAAGTATTCCATAAATAAACATATTTAGCACTACTGAACAAAGTCACATGTCCTGTATTCCAAAGAAAAGTGAAAAAATTGTTTGTTGATATTTTTCCAAAACATAGTGTAAATATTGGAAAAGTAATAATATAATCAAAAAGTAAATATCTATACATTTTGAAGTCATTGTATCATAAATTTTATCAACACAAAATCTAGCGTGATTAATGACACTTATCATAGATAAATAATTCATGAGTTCACTATACCATTAATTCTATATGTGTGTGTGTGCCAACCCTTTTGAGCTTGTATATACACCCTCTATTCAGTATATTTAGACCAAGAAAAATATTTCTTCTTACATTGTTTAATAATACTAAACCTGTTATACATTACTTTGAAATAAAATTTCAAGACCCACTCACTTAATAATTCCCAAAAGTCAAACCTTAAGCTCCCAACTTAGATATCCTCACATGTTTTACATTTCATCACTACCATATTTATTAAGATAATATTCATTTTTTTCATTTTCAAATTTTTTGAGGGTGCACAATAATCAGATATTAGGTACAGACACATAAGTTAATTCTGTATAGTAATGAAATTGTTTAAAAGAGAAATGACTGTATGGAACAACCATTGATGTAAGATAAAAAAGTTATTTAACTTTATTATACTTTTAATTGAGTAGGAAAATTTTAAAAATTCATGAATTCCTATAAAATTATGTGAAGAAATCAATGACATAATTTATTTCTTCAATTTTTTCCCCATTAATATAAATTTCCTTCCCATGGAATCTTATGTTATATCCATTGCACCATAAGGAAAAACATTAGATACAACATAAGGGCCTAACCATCTAGAATGAAATAGGAATCAAATTTAGTGGTGAACTATAGAGAATGAATTTTTCTCATTCATAAATCTTTATTTTTTGGATTATCTTGTCATGGTTTACTTTTTTTCACTCTTTGTAGAGTCTTGAGTTCTCATATGATGATATCAAGATCTACTTATGCTCTTGAAGTTGCGACTTCCTTTTATCTCATTATTGGAATAAATCCAATTTATATTTTTTTACGACCCAAAATAATCAATGTTAAACCTCCACAAAGTGATGGAAATCCTTCCCAAAGATAATTCATTATGCTAATAAACTGGTGGAAGTATTATAAACCACCATATAAGCCCAAAGTACATCATACAAGTGCTTCATCCAATCCTTAATATTTATTTTCATAGATTTATCCAATATATTTTTAAACTCACAATTTGAAACTTTATACCAACCGTTTATTTGGGGTTGGTACATAGTAGAATTTTATTTTCACCCCATAATTCCTAAAGTGGGAATCAGAATTTTGATTGAAAATGTGTGAACATTAGTCACCGATGATAACCTTCAGTTTTCCAAACCTGAAAACAATATGTTCCCCGAAAAAATACATGATAACATGAGATTCATAAGTCAGAGTGGCATTCACCTCCACCCATTTTATAACGAATCAATAGAAATAAGGATATATAAGAAACTTAATTATCTAAGAAATGACCCCATAAAATCAATTCCTGACACATAGAAAATATCATAGAATAATATAGGTTTCTGAATCATCTCATGTCTCCTACCAATGTGTTGGTAATGTGAAAAAGACTTAAAAAACATAGGGAAATCATGGAAGATACTATACCAACATCAACCTGATTCTAAGTCCTTCATAGATGTCTATTTGGGGCCAAAGTTTCCTTTAGAAGTAAGTGTATAACAAAAAATTTTAACATAATCATACTCATGATTTAGAATACACCTCTTAATAACATTATCACTACACATTCACCAGTTCTAGGGATCATCCCAAGCATATAAACAAGACACACTCTTAAGTTTTTGAAATTAGAGTTTCTTTATATTTGAAAATATTTCAATAAAGACAAGATAATTAAGTAAATTAGCCTACAAAATATGTGTACCTTAAAGTGAATAAAGATGATCATCAAGAAATATATCCTAAATTGGTACCTGGTAAAAGGTGTATTCTTCTAGTGTGTGAGGGATCCTACTCATGTGGTCTACTACAAAGTTCTCTGAACCGTTCTTTTCCTTTATCTCAATATCAAAATCTTAAAGAAGTACCATCCAGTGAAAAAGTATTGGCTTTGAATCTGGATTCTTTAAGAGGTATCTCAAAGATTCATGGTTTAAAAAACAACTAATTTAGATCCCAATAAATAATAATAGAATTTATCTAAATCTAATATGATAGGAAGAAACCAAATTTACATGACTATATAGTTTTATTGGGTTAAATCCAATCTCCTTAAATCATAGGTGATCAAATGAAAATTCCCCTCTATCCTCTATGATAAAACCGATCCAAATATTATGTTGGAATCATCACAAATAATATTTAATGAAATGTCCCATAGTGAGGGATGAATAATTTGTGGTTTTATGTGACTTTTCTTCAGATCATCAAAGCAATCCCTATGAGAATCATTAAACACAAAATCAATTTTTTTTAAAGAAATATTAATAACTGAAGAGAAATATTACTAAAATATATGATGAAACGTTGATAGAAACCTACATGTCCTAAGAAAGATCTAACATCACACACACCTATAGAATATGGGAATGTGTAAATAATGTCAACCTAAGATCTGTCAAACTCTATTATATGTTTTGATCCTACATGACCTGGTAAAATTCACTTCTCTATCATGAAATGAAATTTATAAAAATTTAAAACTATATTTTTCTCAATGAAATTATAGTAAACATTATCCAAACTCAAGATTCACTCATCATATAAGGAACCCTATATAGTAAAATCATCCACAAACTCCTCTATGAATGTCTCAAGTAAATCAAAAATTATACTCACCATGCATATTTGAAAGGTACCAGTGCATTACAGAGTCAAAATGGCATCCTTCAGTTAGAAAATGTACTAAAATGGTATATGAATATCATCTTATCCTGGTCTTCCACTATAATGGGAACCAAAAAATAGCTAGATAAACCATCTAAGAAACAATAGTATGTCCTACCTGAATGTCTCTTAAGAATATGGTCAATAAATGGAAGGGGGAAATGGACTTTGTGGGTTGATTTTTTTAGATACCTATAATTTGTACACACTTTACAATTGTTTTGTTCTCTCAAGGGAACTAACTCATCATTTTATTTTTTTATAGTAGTGAAACCAGTTTTCTTTGGTACAACTTGGATAGGACTGACCCACTGAGAGTCAGGTATGTGATAAATAAAACTTGCTTGAAGTAATTTTCCACCTCATCTTGTCAACTTCTAATAGTGTGGTGTTAATTATAATTTGTGGTTTAATAACTAGTTTAGTACTATAATCAAAATGAATATTGTGCATATTAATAGAAGGGATAAGACTTCATATTTATGCTAGGATCCATACAATTTTCCAAATTACCCCCTTAAAAGATTTAGAAGTATTGATTCTTATTCAATAAGAAGATTCTTATCAATTATTATGTTATTTCCAAATAATTATTAATTTTTTATAAATGGTTTAATATGTGTTGTTGATGATGATTAGAGGATCATTATAGATTCATGAAATCATTTGATTTCATGCTTCATATTACATTTCTGTAATCCCATAAAATTATTGGGCTACTTCTATGCTTGATGGAAAATGAATTGTGAGGCTTCACTTGAAGAAATAAAATGGAGAAGTTAAAGATAATGTTGAAAAGTAAGCATGAAAACTAATGAGTTGATCTATAAAATAATCAATGAAATGTGTTAATAGATGAAGAAGTATGGTCTACAACACATTTGAGAAGTGTTAAAGTGATTGAGAAGGACTAGAAATCAATTGAAGAAGTTTGGAATTTATTTTAGTAGAGTCTTTAATTTTCTAGGTCCACACAGCTTATCCGCATTGGAGAATCTCAATGCGGTTGATTCACATTTTCGATTAAGTGACATAGGAAAATCACATAACTAATTTATCTATGTATCTGATTCAGGGATATAGGAAAATCATTTAGTCAATTTATCCACATCAATGATTCTTGTAGTCATTTCAGCAATGTATCCAATTAAGAATCATGTTTCCAATTTCTACGTAGCTTATTTCCACATAGTTTATTGAATACCGTGTAGCTAATTTCCATGTATCCAATTGTAATTAAGTTGATTACTACGATGTATTATATTGCATGAAGTCTTAGTAATCTCAAAGATGTTTGAAAAAGCAATATTTGAGAATGAAGACATTTATATATCATGTAAAAGATTGAAACCCAAGTCTTTTAGGAATTTAAATGAATATTTGAAGGAGAATTCAAATTAGTTTAGATGATAGATAAATTAGTAATTGGTTGACTAATTTGAATGATATGATCATGCTGCTGAAGATAGTGAGATTTCCATACTTCAAATATTCAAAAATTAAATGTGATATTTTGAGAATAATATTCATGATGATTTTGTGAATATAAATATATGGTGCAGACTTCAAAGAAAGGGTGTATAGGGATAATTGAGAACTATTTTTTCTCATCACATGATAATTTGATTGACTGATACATCATTTATTGAGGAGAAGAAGGTGAGCCAAGTCCCAAAGTCTATTAAAGGAGACACACATGAGTATTTGAAGAGACTAAAGAGGATTTAGATCACGCTAGATCTGGAAGGAGTTTCAAGACCAATACTGTTGCTAAAGTTATTGAGTAAGTACATGATCAAACATGATCCTGTAGGATCAATACTATAAAACAAACTTTTAACAGTGCTAATTATAGGCTTTATCAATGCTTAAAACATGCTGACTACCAAAGCGAGGTTAAAAGATTACATTTTTAGCACTAGAAAAAAAAACACTGATAAAGGGGGCCTTTATCAGTGCTTTTTTATAGCACTAATAAATGTCCCCTTAATCAACACATTAATGTAGTGATAATAAAGTCACCCTATATTAGTTCTTTTTTCAAGGGCTGATAAAGAGTGACTTTATCAGAATTTTTTTCTAGCATTGATAAAAATTGAAAAAAAATACCCTTTCTCAGTGCTTGATACCCCCTTTCTCAGTGCTCCAACTGACTTTCCCACACCTACCACTTCCTCGGTTTTTGTGACCCCACTTCCTTAATGCTATACAACTTCTCACCCACCCACGTGCACACCTAGATTTTATCCTACGACCATCATGTGCATAGCGAACCATTTTACCACTGACCTGCCTTGTTTTATTGTATTTTATGATTTAATTTTTATTTATTTATATATATTTACTTACATATTTATTATCCATATATATATAAATATTTTTAAATACATTTATAAAATATATGTTTATGTTAGTGTGCATGTTTGTATAATATATATTTATATATTTAAATTTATATAAATATATTATTTATTAATATTCATTTACATATATTAGAATATAAATATAAATATATATATTTTTATCCATACAAATGGATATGTATATATAAACATTATATATATATATATGTATATATATTTTCATATATTTTAATTGTAAATTAATTTATATACTATATTTAATGATAATGATATATTTATATAAAAAACATTTTTTATATATTATGCATACACACAATATTGACACACACACACACACATATTTAAACACAAAAGTACATATTTATATTTCTCACATAAACACACTAGTAATTACATATTTATGTATTTATTTACATATATTATAATATACATATAAATATATATTTATTTATTGACACACGCATGTTTATATATAAACATTTTCTTATATAGGTATATATATAAATATTAATTCATTTTTATAAGGTAAATAATAAATAATTATTTATTTTAAATCAAATGAATAATAAATATTCATTTCCATGTGGTTTAAATATTTAAAAATACATTTTTATGTAAATATTTATTTATACAATTGATTTATTATAAGTAAATATAAGAAAATATGAATATATTTATTTTAAAATAAAACTACATTATAAAAAATGAAAAAATTTCAAAAATATAATATCTATATGAATGTAAGTCCTAGTAATAAATCTAGTACCCACTAAAAGGGAAAATAATAATCTCTTAAACAAAGATGAAACACCCTTAGATATGAAACAATTATGGTATCCTAACAAAAAAACTAGTTTTGGAGGATTTCTAAGACTTTTTTTACCTCAAAAAATAGTGACCAAGTTCCCCCAAGTAAAATTTGTGTATATATCTTACCAGGATTCAATTTTATATATGGTAGATCCAAAATAGACACATGAATCCAAAGTTACGGCTGTTTGAAGTTCAACTCATGTTTTCAACTTATCTTAGACCGTTTATTAATTCATTTATTTTTATGTCGTCTAATTGTAATTAAATGAAAATTACATGATAATAATTAGAAAATTATTAATTAATAATAATATTTAATTATTTTATAATTCATTTACACTAAATATCATATATATTAAATGTAAATGCGTCTTTAACCTTATAAAAATCATATTTAAAAAATATAATATATTTATATCAATATAAATATACTTATATATTAATATATTATTTTTAATGAATTATATTTTTTCTTATAAAATATATTCTTTATCAGAGCTTGAGCTGATAAGGGGAGGTCACTTTATCAATGCTAGTAAAAAATAACTAATAAAGGTCCCCTTTATCAGCACTTATTTATTAGTACTAATTAAGGGGCCCCGTTTATCAATTGTTTTCTTATTAGAATTGATAAAGAGACTCCTTTATCATCACCTTTTCTAGAACTAATAAATACCTTCTTATCAAAACTTTTTTTAGCACTGATAATGTGGTCCTTTATCAGTGATTTTAGCTAGCGCTGATAAATCCTAATACTAGATAAACCCAAATTTATAGTAGTGGATCTTGTTAGAAGGCTATCTATAGAAGATATTTCTATCACCATATCATCATTGAAGAATAATCTTGTAGTTGGGGCGTTTAACTAGCTATTGGAGGCTTGTGATTTGGGTGTCTAACCAATCATAAAAGATGTAACACCCCAAGCTTCCACGGTACGTTTCCCTTCGAATAATGTGATAGCGTGTGTTGTACGCAACCTTGAGTTCTAACACACACCACAACTAATTAAACTAGCCGTTGTGAATAGTAATACCTACTTTTTGAAATCATATATATTTTATATTTCAAAATGGACTTCATTTTTGGATTCGGAATATTGAAATTATCCTAGGGTAAAATTTTGGTACTTTTCGGATAACTTTTATATTTTGATGAATAGTGAAAATTACTAAATTTTAATTAAAATCAACTTTTTTAATCAAAATAATTAATATTGATAAATTATGAATTTGAGTGGTTTTAAAGTATATTTAGAATATATTTTTACCATTTAATTTAATGTTTGTCATTGGACATAATTTCACAATTAAACCAGACATAAACAAGTGTCAATCTTTTGATAGTTATTATCTCTTAAAAACATGCTTTTTGTTTTAACAACGGGAATTAATTTTAAATTAATTTCTGCCACTTCTATGTTTTGAATTTGGAAAAATGGATTAAATATTTGGAATCAGGATGTCCAAATTATGTAAATAGGTAACTTTTTTTTTTACACATTTTGAATAATTACTGCGGTAAATATTTTATTTACCATGGTTAAAGGGTAAATCCGGTAAATAAGGGTTAAAAAATAATATTATAATAATACAAAATTACCCTAAAACGTGTCCTAACCTTATTGGTGGATACATACCCGACCATGGGCATCCTTGGGTCGATTTGGGGACCCCTTAGAGCCACTTGTATGTGGTAGGGACACATTATATTAATAAAGTTAAAATAAAAATAAAAATGGCATAAGCTTACATCTTTTAGAAGAACAATTTTTACATAGGGTTATATATGTTGGATTTTCGATTATAAGTATTCATTAGAAATCTAAAAAGATTTCCTACATAATGATATTTTATTTATAATTTTTAGACATCAAATAATTTAAATTATTAATGACACAATAATGATGCAATGTTTACCTCATTAATAAATCATTTAAATAAATAAGATTATAATGATTAAAATATTATCTAAAACCTGTCCAATTATTATTGGTTGATGTTATTTAGAAAATGAGTCATCTTATCTTCGACCTCAATGATTTTTGGACCATTATAAACCGAATATAATTATATTATAAAGTAATACTTTCACTCTTTCCTAAAGAGCCCCTCCTCTCCCTTATAAAAGGAGACCACTTCTACTCATTCCTCACACCTCTCAAGCCACTTGGCTCGTCCAAACCCTGCCCAAATACTCTCCCAACTTCCCTCACTACAACCTAGAGGCCTTAGTTTGATCATAAAGCCAACCTAAGGAGCCCTTTTGATCAAATCAAAAGGAAGAACCCGAAGAAGAGGTAATGTTTTCACCACCCCTTTTCAAGTTCCTTTCTTCTTCCACTTCTTCTTTCTTTGTTCTTACCATTCTAAAATAATAACTCCAGTATCTGACATATACTGTGATGTTATTATAAATATGGTACAACCATATTCAGTATTCTATCCACCCTTTTAATAACATGTCACCATACGTGCGTACGTACGGCTTACCGTCTCCACGTCGTGGTGTAATTGTTATTCAATATATTATTATTTGGATGGGTATAATAATGATGTGAAACTCATGTAAATAATAAATATAACATGTTAATTATTCTGTATATATGATATAACATCCATTTATATATTATTTTAATATCAAAAGAATGATATTGTCGCTCGTGCGTACGTACGGACTACCGTCTCCACAAACGCGATAAGATTCATTCTCCATCGTATCCATTCAAGTATAATTATCATTTGATGATTTAAAAATGATGTTTAAGGACTTGATATCATTTTGGATATGAATAATATACAACCTATCCATTACAAACATGGCTTACGTAACAAAACATATAAAATAAAACAAGTAAGTTAACACCCGAAACAACGATAATACTAAGATATTATTATCAAATCAATATTAAAAGATCATATATGATATCAAATTAATGTATATGATTCTTTTATAATTTAATAACAATTATTTCACCATTATACAGGAGGTTAACCTACCCCAACCAAGGAAAAGTACAAGGTAAGGGTTATTTCACAATCTCTTCACACTACTGGAAAACTAACCTATACCAACGGTTTGGAGAACCGTGGCGAAGTAAGCCGTTGGGATAGGTCTATACCAACGGTTTTGGGAAAACCGTTGGGATAGACCTATCCCAACAGTTTTGAAAACCGTTGGCATAGGTAATATGAAAATCGATTCCAACGGTTATAAAACCGTTGGTATATGTATTTCAAAAAAAATACATTCGGTGTGATTTGATCCCTGAACCCCTCGTTTATAATAGAACGACTTAACCACTAACCTAATATGACTTTTTAAACATAATTTCATAAATATATATATATGTATTATAATAATTATTTAAAATTTAGATTTATATAATGTTCTCGGGCAGTAGACCTGGAAAAAAAATCGAAGAACCTATCCTAACGTTTCGCAAAACCGTTGGGATAGGTGCATATTTTTTGTCGGGGTGTATGCTGGATTTTGGGGCACCCTTTCCCAACGGTTTGGGAGAACCGTTGGGAAAGGGTTGGGTCTTTCCCAACAGTTCTCCAAAACCGTTGGGAAAGGGGTGTTTTGAGCTCCCTTTCCCAACGGTTTGGGGGAACCGTTGGGAAAGACCCACCCATTTCCCGATGGTTCTCCCAAACCGTTGGGAAAGGGGTGTTTTGAGCTCCCTTTCCCAACGGTTTGGGAGAACCGTTAGGAAAGACCCACCCCTTTCCCAACGGTTATCCCAAACCGTTGGGAAAGGGGTGTTTTGAGCTACCTTTCCCAACGGTTTGGGGGAACCGTTGGGAAAGACCCAACCCTTTCCCAACGGTTCTCCCAAACCGTTGGGAAAGGGGTGTTTTGAGGTCCCTTTCGCAACGGTTTGGGAGAACCGTTGGTAAAGGGTGCCTATACCAACGGTTTTTACAAACCGTTGGTATAGAAGTGTTGGGAAAGATCCGATTTCCAGTAGTGTCATTATCCGAGGTTGTTTATACGTAATAATTTACTGGGATCTCGTTATCATCCACATCCATGTTTCTTAAAAATGTATTTCAAAACATTTTTAATATTTAAAAGAATATGGGTTAAAGTCATTTATACCCTTGTTTGACTTTTTATAAGAGGTTTATAAGGGAATCTTTCCGTCGTTTTCCAAACAAGGTGCTTTTTAACCTTTTCGACAAAATTAAGATAAGAACGTTTTTTTTAACTTATACGGTGGGTGCGGTTATTTTCCGCCATTATAAAATCGTCAAAGCTTCCCTTACAAGCTTATAAGAGTATTTTCAAATAAAATGTTTTATTTTATATGGATCTTAAATGATTTCAAAATAAAAAGAGATATTTCTTTAAAATGAATTTTGATTTCATCTAGGTCAACATCCTTTGATGGATTTTACACTTATTTAAAGTTGATTTGTTATGATACAAAACTTCTATATTATATTGAAGGTTTTGTGATATGTTTGACTGTGGATGTGCTATTTTTTATATACCATTCATGGTTTATGATGAAAGTATTGACATTTCGTATGCTAGTTTTAATACGAATGTTTATGTTATGTTTAAACCTTTTCATATGGGAATGCATTGGACTTAATATGTGACGGGTGGAGCCCGCTATAGCTCCTCGATGCATCGGTAGGTCTCATGAGACAAACTAGTGTCTTGGCACAAGGCCTTGGCAAAATCTTATTTGTAGTCTTGGCACGAGGCCTTGGCTATGTGGTTATGATAGTCTGGCATTATGCATTCCATCATTATGAAAGTGGTTATTGATATTGCATGTGATTATTCGATTAGTAGAATATCCATGTGAATAAGTAAATGGCATAATTTCATTTTATTTATGCCATACTATGTTGAAGTTAAAGTTTAAAAGGCTTTTGTTTTAGTTATACATTGCCTTAAATGTTTATTCTTATTTATGAAAGTTTCCGCTATATTGTTATCCTTACTGGGCATTTGAGCTCACCCCTTTTCTATGTTTTATTTTCCCAAGATGTGAAGAAGTAAATTATGAATGACTTGCAGGGATATTATGAGGGGTTAATAGTGTGGACTATGGAGACAATATGTTGTTGTAGTAGTTCTTTTTATTTTGATGATGTAATGTAAAACTTATGAATATATCTAGTGTTTCCAAGGCTACTAAACCAATCGGTCTTTCGAGATTTGATCTTTCTTGTGATCATGCCAATGTTATGTAATTAATGCACCGACTCTGGGTAACTGGGGTCAGGGCGTTACAGTTGGTATCAGAGGAAGTTTAGTACAAACCTTGGAAGCTAGATTTAGATAAACTCTGATTAGAGCACGTAGACCTAAGATGAACTTTGAGGATTAGTATAGAAGAACTTCCTAGAATTTTGGTATTGTAGAGATTTTGTGAGTTGTCCGAGCAATACATCCCTGTCTGGATACGAGCAGGTAGAGGCGGCTCTGGCACAGATGTACCTAGGGGAAAACCCGAAAACACCTCTTTGAGCTAGACTCGAACGGGAACTGGTGCACGACAACAGGCCTTGCTGCACTCTTGGTTACGACACTACCAGGGGATATGCTTAGGATAATTCTCATTTTCTTTACAAACCATTATGAAGGGTTTATGAGTATATACATCCTCAAAGGAGACATTTTTATGATTATGGATTATATCCATAAATAGTTCAATTTATGTTAAATGTTTTATAAGTATGGGATTATGTATTTTGATTCATAAACTGATCTAGTTTATGCCATTGTTTAGAAATGGCGCCTAGTGGAAGAAATGGAAACCGTATCAATGCAAGTACTCCATGTAGGGATTGCCCTCCTGCTCAAGATAATTATAGTGGGGCTAGTGATGCAACTGGTGCCGATCAGCTAATCACCATACTGGGACAACTTACTCAGGTTATGAATAATAACCTTACCCGTATGGAGCACTCTGATCCACAGCGTGGAGGATCAATGTTAGATCGATTCATGAGGCAAAAACCACCAACGTTCAATGGGATTACAAATCCCTTAGTAGCTGAGCAATGGATAAATTCCCTAGAGAAAATATTTCAGGCTTTGGGGAGCAGTGAAAGGCAAAAGGTTATCATGGCAGTTTACCGCCTCACTGGAGATGCTGATCAATGGTGGTCATTGATTCAAAACATGAAGGAAGATGATGAATTATCAAATATGGAATGGAGGGAGTTCAAAGATCTGTTTTTAGAAAAATACTTCCCTCACGACCATCGAGCAGATATGGAAAGGCAATTTCTAAGTCTGAGACAGAAGGAGGATGAGAATGTCGCAAAGTATGAGGCTAACTTTACAAGGTTAGCAAGGTACGCTGGTGATTATATACGTAACCAAAGAAGTAATATTGATCGTTTATTTTATGGGTTAAAACCATTTCTCCGTCGAGCATTAGTCTCACAATCCTTTTCATCGTACGAAGACATTGTCTCATGTGCTATCAAGACCGAAAAGGAATTCTCTAAGTCTTATGACTTTAAAGCAAAGCAAGAGAAGAAGAGACCTGCTGATCAATCTGGGAATGGAAATAAGGGGAAGAAGGGAAAGGTTGAATATCCATCCTATGGTAAATGCGGGAAGAAACACCCTGGTACTTGCTTGAAGGGAATGGGAGTCTGTTACAAGTGTGGTGAAAAAGGCCACCAAGCTCGTGATTGCAAGGGGAAGAAGGAAGCTACCAACGATCAGTGCTACAATTGCAGGGAGATGGGGCATTATGCAAATGAATGTCCTAAGCGTCAGGAGAACTTACCTCAGAAAAGGCCTAGGGATCAAGGCCAGGCTTATGCTATCACTACTGCTGAGGTAGAAGCTCCGAAAGACGTGGTGGCAGGTAATTTAATGGTTTCCTCAAGTTTAGCAAATGCATTATTTGATTCTGGATCATCGCATTGTTTCATATCTTCCCAGTTTGCTAAGAAAATTAGATATTTACAATTTGATTTAATAAGGGAGTTGTCAGTTAAAACTCCTAAGGGAAGTATCATTGCAACAAAGTTTTGTGAATCAGTCCCCATTAGAGCACATAAATTTACTTTATCTGCTGATCTCATCGTCATACCTATGATTGAGTTTGATATAATCCTCGGTATGGACTGGCTTTCGGACTATGATGCGAAGATTTATTGTAAGAAGAAAGAGGTTACGATTCTTGATGATAATGATAAGGAACACCTTATTTTTAGAGCAGAATCTTCACCACCTAATTCTTATTTAGATTCACCCCCAGTAGCTCAACTTAATTCAATTATTGGGGAGGAAGAGAATGAAATAATTGTCGGTGAGGAAAGGAATGTTCAAATAGAGGATGTACCTGTTGTGAAAGAATTTGTAGATGTATTTCCGGAAGATTTACCTGGACATCCTCCAAAACGAGAAGTTGAGTTTTCCATTGATTTGATTCCTGGATCAAGGCCTATATCGAAGACCCCTTATAGAATGGCCACTGTGGAATTAGTCGAACTAAAGAAACAACTAGAGGAATTGAGTAATAAGGGATTTATTCGCCCTAGTGTTTCTCCATGGGGAGCCCCTGTTATTTTTGTTAAAAAGAAAGATGGATCTATGAGGTTATGTATCGACTACAGGGAGATCAATGCTATAACGATAAAGAACAAGTATCCCCTACCTCGTATTGATGATTTATTTGACCAACTGCATGGAGATCAATACTTTTCAAAGATTGACCTTCGATCTGGATACCATCAGTTGTGTGTGAAGAAGGAATACATTCCGAAGACAGCATTTCGAACCAGGTACGGGCATTACGAGTTTACCGTAATGCCGTTTGGATTGACTAATGCACCCTCTGTATTCATGGATCTGATGAATAGAGTTTTCAAGGAGTATCTCGATGAATTTGTGGTGGTATTTATTGATGATATCTTGGTATACTCTAAAACCTACGAAGATCATGAAAATCACTTGCGCATTATCTTGAAGACTCTGAGGAGGCATGAATTATATGGGAAGTTTAGCAAGTGTGAATTCTGGCTTCAGGATATTTCTTTTCTTGGCCATATTGTCTCTAAAGATGGAATCTCTGTTGATCCTTCTAAGACCAAGGCAATCCAAGAATGGCCAGCACCTACGAGTATAAATGAGGTACGTAGTTTTATTGGTTTGGCAGGTTATTATCGACGTTTCGTCCATAATTTTTCCCGATTGGCTAACCCATTAACGAAGCTCACACGTAAAGGGGTTAAATTTGTTTGGACAAAAGAGTGTGAAGAATGTTTCGAAGAACTGAAGAGAAGATTAGTCAATGCTCCTATATTGACTCTATCATCGGGGAATGATGGGTTCGTTATTTATAGTGATGCATCAAAGAAAGGACTTGGTTGTGTCCTTATGCAGAATGATAGAGTTATTGCCTATGCATCACGACAGTTGAAAATTCATGAACAAAACTATCCTACTCATGATCTTGAGTTAGCAACTGTGATCTTTGCTTTGAAGATATGGAGACACTACCTATATGGTGAAAAATGTGAGATTTATACTGATCACAAGAGTTTGAAGTATATTTTCTCACAAAAAGAACTCAACATGAGGCAAAGGAGATGGCTTGAATTACTCAAGGATTATGATTGCACGATACACTACCACCCGGGAAAATCAAACAAGGTGGCAGATGCTTTGAGCAGAAAAGACCATGGAGTTTTGAACATGATGAGAATTGAAAGGGATCCAATTTTCATGGATCTAGTGAAGATGGACATGGGAATAACCAGGAAAGGTGAAACATCAATGCTTTTTCAAATGGTTGCCAAACCATCTTTACTAGAAAGGATTAAGAGTTCTCAGACCAATGATGAAGAATTTCAGAAGAAGATTAAAGCTGTGAATGATGGGAGATTGAGAGACTTTGTGTATGAAGATGGAATTTTGAAATTCGGGAAGAGACTTTGTGTTCCCGATTTACCTGATCTGAAAAGGGAATTGCTGGATGATGCTCATAGTTCCAATTTCTCTATACACCCTGGGAGCACCAAAATGTATAGAGATTTGAAGGAACATTTTTGGTGGGACAACATGAAGAGGGAGATTGCTGATTTTGTGTCAAGATGTATGGTTTGTCAACAAGTGAAAGCTGGAAGGCAACAGCCTGGAGGAGTCATGCAACCTCTTCCCATACCGGAGTGGAAATGGGACAATATTACGATGGACTTTGTCATGGGGCTACCAAAGACTCCTAGAAGGAACGATGCAATATGGGTTATTGTTGATCGTCTTACCAAGTCAGCACATTTTCTTGCTATAAGAGAAGATCTACCCCTAGAACGTCTAGCAAGACTATACATTAATGAAGTTGTGAGACTTCATGGAGTACCCCTATCGATTGTTTCTGATCGTGATCCCCGTTTTACTTCAAGATTTTGGAAAAGTCTTCATAAATCTCTGGATACTGAACTTCATTTGAGCACTGCTTACCACCCTCAGACAGATGGAAAATCAGAACGGACTATTCAAACCCTAGAAGACATGTTGAGATCTTGCTCACTTGACTTTCAGGGTATGTGGGATCAATATTTACCACTGGTAGAATTTTCCTATAACAATAGCTTCCATTCGAGTATTCAGATGGCACCATATAAAGCGTTATACAGAAAGAGATGTCGTACACCAACCTGTTGGGATGAGGTTGGTGAAAGAAAACTTGTAGGCCCAGAACTGGTGGAGGAAACGGTGGAAAAGGTGAAGGTAATCCAAAATCACATCAAAGCAGCTCAAAGTAGGCAGAAGAGCTATGCCGATAATCGAAGGAAGGATTTGGAATTTCAAGTCGGTGATCATGTTTTCCTGAAGGTATATCCATGGAAGGGAGTCATACGTTTTGGTAAGAAAGGTAAATTGAGTCCCAGGTACATCGGACCTTTCGAAATTCTTGAACGAATTGGGGCTGTAGCTTACCGATTGGCAATGCCGCCAAGTCTCTCCAAAGTTCACGATGTGTTCCACGTATCTCTCTTGAGAAAATACATGCCTGACCCAACGCATGTACTCACCTATGAGGAATTAGAACTGGAACCTGGTCTGTCTTATTGTGAAGAGCCTGTCAGGATTCTTGATACAAGAGAACAAGTACTGAGAAACCGGACGATGCGTCTGGTAAAAGTTTTGTGGAGAAATCATAAGATGGAAGAGGCAACGTGGGAACCCGAGGAACTTATGATGAAGAACCACCCGAGTCTTTTTATGCAGTAATACCCTAGAAATTGCGAGGACAAAATTATTTGAAGGAGGGGAGAATGTAACACCCCAAGCTTCCACGGTACGTTTCCCTTCGAATAATGCGATAGCGTGTGTTGTACGCAACCTTGAGTTCTAACACACACCACAACTAATTAAACTAGCCGTTGTGAATAGTAATACCTACTTTTTGAAATCATATATATTTTATATTTCAAAATGGACTTCATTTTTGGATTCGGAATATTGAAATTATCCTAGGGTGAAATTTTGGTACTTTTCGGATAACTTTTATATTTTGATGAATAGTGAAAATTACTAAATTTTAATTAAAATCAACTTTTTTAATCAAAATAATTAATATTGATAAATTATGAATTTGAGTGGTTTTAAAGTATATTTAGAATATATTTTTACCATTTAATTTAATGTTTGTCATTGGACATAATTTCACAATTAAACCAGACATAAACAAGTGTCAATCTTTTGATAGTTATTATCTCTTAAAAACACGCTTTTTGTTTTAACAACGGGAATTAATTTTAAATTAATTTCTGCCACTTCTGTGTTTTGAATTTGGAAAAATGGATTACATATTTGGAATCAGGATGTCCAAATTATGTAAATAGGTAACTTTTATTTTTACACATTTTTAATAATTACTGCGGTAAATATTTTATTTACCATGGTTAAAGGGTAAATCTGGTAAATAAGGGTTAAAAAATAATATTATAATAATACAAAATTACCCTAAAACGTGTCATAACCTTATTGGTGGACACATACCCGACCATGGGAATCCTTGGGTCGATTTGGGGACCCCTTAGAGCCACTTGTATGTGGTAGGGACACATTATATTAATAAAGTTAAAATAAAAATAAAAATGGCATAAGCTTACATCTTTTAGAAGAACAATTTTTACATAGGGTTATACATGTTGGATTTTCGATTATAAATATTCATTAGAAAGCTAAAACTATTTCCTACATAATTATATTTTATTTATAATTTTTAGACATCAAATAATTTAAATTATTAATGACACAATAATGATGCAATGTTTACCTCATTAATAAATCATTTAAATAAATAAGATTATAATGATTAAAATATTATCTAAAACCTGTCCAATTATTATTGGTTGATGTTATTTAGAAAATGAGTCATATTATCTTCGACCTCAATGATTTTTGGACCATTATAAACCGAATATAATTATATTATAAAGTAATACTTTCACTCTTTCCTAAAGAGCCCCTCCTCTCCCTTATAAAAGGAGACCACTTCTACTCATTCCTCACACCTCTCAAGCCACTTGGCTCGTCCAAACCCTGACCAAATACTCTCCCAACTTCCCTCACTACAACCTAGAGGCCTTAGTTTGATCAGAAAGCTAACCTAAGGAGCCCTTTTGATCAAATCAAAAGGAAGAACCCGAAGAAGAGGTAATGTTTTCACCACCCCTTTTCAAGTTCCTTTCTTCTTCCACTTCTTCTTTATTTGTTCTTACCATTATAAAATAATAACTCCAGTATCTCACATATACTATGATGTTATTATAAATATGGTACAACCATATTCAGTATTCTATCCACCCTTTGAATAACATGTCACCATACGTGCGTACGTACGGCTTACCGTCTCCACATCGTGGTGTAATTGTTATTCAATATATTATTATTTGGATGGGTATAATAATGATGTGCAACTCATGTAAATAATAAATATAACATGTTAATTATTCTGTATATATGATATAACATCCATTTATATATTATTTTAATATCAAAAGAATGATATTGTCGCTCGTGCGTACGTACGGACTACCGTCTCCACAAACGCGATAAGATTCATTCTCCATCGTATCCATTCAAGTATAATTATCATTTGATGATTTAAAAATGATGTTTAAGGACTTGATATCATTCTGGATATGAATAATATACAACCTATCCATTATAAACATGTCTTACGTAACAAAACATATAAAATAAAACAAGTAAGTTAACACCCGAAACAACGATAATACTAAGATATTATTATCAAATCAATATTAAAAGATCATATATGATATCAAATTAATGTATATGATTCTTTTATAATTTAATAACAATTATTTCACCATTATACAGGAGGTTAACCTACCCCAACCAAGGAAAAGTACAAGGTAAGGGTTATTTCACAATCTCTTCATTATCCGAGGTTGTTTATACGTAATAATTTACTGGGATCTCGTTATCATCCACATCCATGTTTCTTCAAAATGTATTTCAAAACATTTTTAATATTTAAAAGAATATGGGTTAAAGTCATTTATACCCTTGTTTGAATTTTTATAAGAGGTTTATAAGGGAATCTTTTCGTCGTTTTCCAAACAAAGTGCTTTTTAACCTTTTCGACAAAATTAAGATAAGAACGTTTTTTTTAACTTATACGGTGGGTGCGGTTATTTTCCGCCGTTATAAAATCGTCAAAGCTTCCCTTACAAGCTTATAAGAGTATTTTCAAATAAAATGTTTTATTTTATATGGATCTTAAATGATTTCAAAATAAAAAGAGATATTTCTTTAAAATGAATTTTGATTTCATCTATGTCAACATCCTTTGATGGATTTTACACTTATTTAAAGTTGATTTGTTATGATACAAAACTTCTATATTATATTGAAGGTTTTGTGATATGTTTGACTGTGGATGTGCTATTTTTTATATACCATTCATGGTTTATGATGAAAGTATTGACATTTCGTATGCTAGTTTTAATACGAATGTTTATGTTATGTTTAAACCTTTTCATATGGGAATGCATTGGACTTAATATGTGACGGGTGGAGCCCGCTATAGCTCCTCGATGCATCGGTAGGTCTCATGAGACAAACCAGTGTCTTGGCATAAGGCCTTGGCAAAATCTTATTTGTAGTCTTGGCACGAGGCCTTGGCTATGTGGTTATGATAGTCTGGCATTATGCATTCCATCATTATGAAAGTGGTTATTGATATTGCATGTGATTATTCGATTAGTAGAATATCCATGTGAATAAGTAAATGGCATCATTTCATTTTATTTATGCCATACTATGTTGAAGTTAAAGTTTAAAAGGCTTTTGTTTTAGTTATACATTGTCTTAAATGTTTATTCTTATTTATGAAAGTTTCCGCTATATTGTTATCCTTACTGGGCATTTGAGCTCACCCCTTTTCTATGTTTTATTTTCCCAGGATGTGAAGAAGTAAATTATGAATGACTTGCAGGGATATTATGAGGGGTTAATAGTGTGGACTATGGAGACAATATGTTGTTGTAGTAGTTCTTTTTATTTTGATGATGTAATGTAAAACTTATGAATATATCTAGTGTTTCCAAGGCTACTAAACCAATCGGTCTTTCGAGATTTGATCTTTCTTGTGATCATGCCAATGTTATGTAATTAATGCACCGACTCTGGGTAACTGGGGTCGGGGCGTTACAAAAGAGGACTAGTTGGGACATCTAACCAATTTCTGATAGATTGTAATAGGGGAATCTAACTAGTTTTATTCACTTTTGGATATAGTGAGTAATTCATGTTGGGGTGTCTAACCAACATGTTAATGAGTATGATTTTATACTAAAATATGTAAATACCATGTGATGATCTCTATATTATAGAAATTACACATGAGGTGAGATTGTGATATATCTATGAGTGGATCGAAAACCTCAACAAGTTCAAGTTATTTAATTTAAAAGAAAATAATTCATAAAATTAAGCCATTGATTCACCCCTGTTAGTGGTTCATCCATCATGGGGATCCAAAAGTGGCCTCAGAGCATGTTCCCTGTAAATATCTAAAGAATACTTTTGATACATAGAGAACCTTAATTCATTCAATAGTTGACGTGTTCCCATATTCTATGGGAAGAATTACTACATCTAGAGGAATGGGATGCTACCATATCTCCTATCACTTAGTCTATAGGTAAGATACGCTGAAACTATGGGTTTTCTATCCATTTTTGAATGAGATTCAATGACTCAAGATGAAAAGAGAAATATGGAGTTTTGTGGTAAGGATCACTACGGCAAAAAAGGCATTTAGCGGCGGTTTATTTTATTTATTTTATTTATTTTATTTATTTTATTTATTTTATTTATTTTATTTATTTTATTTATTTTATTTATTTTATTTATTTTATTTATTTTATTTATTTTATTTATTTTATTTATTTTATTTATTTTATTTATTTTATTTATTTTATTTATCTCGATAATAATAAATAATAAATAATAAATAATAAATAATAAATAATAAATAATAAATAATAAATAAGAAATAACGAATAATAAATAATAAATAATAAATAATAAATAATAAATAATAAATAAATATAAATAATAAATAATAAATAAATACAAATAATAAATAAAAATTAATAAATAATAAATAATAAATAATAAATAAAGATAAATAATAAATAATAAATAATAAATAATAAAGAGTAAATAGTAAATAATAAATAATAAATAATAAAGAGTAAATAGTAAATAATAAATAATAAATAATAAATCATAAATAATAAATAATAAATAATAAATAATAAATAGTAAATAATAAATAATAAATAATAAATAATAAATAATAAATAATAAATAATAAATAATAAATAAAGATAAATAATAAATAATAAATAATAAATAATAAATAATTAATAATTAATAATTAATTGTAAATAATAAATAATAAATAATAAATAATAAATAATAAATAATAAATAATAAATAATAAATAAATATAAATAACAAATAATAAATAAATATAAATAATAAATAATAAATAAATATAAATAATAAATAATAAATAAATATAAATAATAAATAAATAAATATAAATAATAAATAATAAATAATAAATAAATATAATTGATAAATAGATATAAATAATAAATAAGAAATAAGAAATAAGAAATAAGAAATAAATATAAATAATAAATAATAAATAAATATAAATAATAAATAATAAATAATAAATAATAAATAATAAATAATAAATAAATATAAATAATAAATAATAAATAAATATAAATAATAAATAAAAATTAATAAATAATAAATAATAAATAATAAATAAAGATAAATAATAAATAATAAATAGTAAATAGTAAATAATAAATAATAAATAATAAATAATAAATAATAAATAATAAATAAATATAAATAATAAATAATAAATAAATATAAATAATAAATAAAAATTAATAAATAATAAATAATAAATAATAAATAAAGATAAATAATAAATAATAAATAATAAATAGTAAATAATAAATAATAAATAATAAATAATAAATAATAAATAATAAATAATAAATAATAAATAATAAATAAAGATAAATAATAAATAATAAATAATAAATAATAAATAATAAATTGTAAATAATAAATAATAAATAATAAATAATAAATAATAAATAATACATAATAAATAATAAATAATAAATAATAAATAATAAATAATAAATAATAAATAATAACTAATAAATAATAAATAAAAAATAATAAATAATAAAAAATAAAAAATAAATAATAAATAATAAATAATAAATAAATATAAATAATAAATAATAAATAAATATAAATAATAAATAAAAATTAATAAATAATAAATAATAAATAAAGATAAATAATAAATAATAAATAGTAAATAGTAAATAGTAAATAATAAATAATAAATAATAAATAATAAATAATAAATAATAAATAATAAATAAAGATAAATAATAAATAATAAATAATAAATAATAAATAATCAATAATCAATAATCAATAATAAATAATAAATAATAAATAATAAATAATAAATAAAGATAAATAATAAATAATAAATAAATATAAATAATAAATAATACATAAATATAAATAATAAATAATAAATAATAAATAATAAATAATAAATAATAAATAATAAATAATAAATAATAAATAAATATAAATAATAAATAAATATAAATATAAATAATAAATAATAAATAATATATAATAAATAATAAATAATAAATAATAAATAATAAATAATAAATAATAAATAATAAATAATAAATAATAAATAATAAATAAATATAAATAACAAATAATAAATAAATATAAATAATAAATAATAAATAAATATAAATAATAAATAATAAATAATAAATAATAAATAATAAATAATAAATAAATATAAATAACAAATAATAAATAAATATAAATAATAAATAATAAATAATAAATAAATATAAATAATAAATAATAAATAAATATAAATAATAAAAAAATAAATATAAATAATAAATAATAAATAATAAATAAATATAATTGATAAATAGATATAAATAATAAATAAGAAATAAGAAATAAGAAATAATACATAATAAATAAATATAAATATAAATAATAAATAATAAATAATAAATAATAAATAATAAATAATAAATAATAAATAATAAATAATAAATAATACATAATAAATAATAAATAAATATAAATAACAAATAATAAATAAATATAAATAATACATAATAAATAATAAATAATAAATAATAAATAATAAATAAATATAAATAATAAATAATAAATAATAAATAATAAATAAATATAAATGATAAATAAATATAAATAATAAATAATAAATAATAAATAATAAATAAATAATAATAAATAAATATAAATATAAATAATAAATAATAAAAAATAAAAAATAAATAATAAATAATAAATAATAAATAATAAATAATAAATAATAAATAAACATAAATAATTAATAAAGATAAATAATAAATAATAAATAATAAATAATAATAAATAATTAATAAATAACCAGTTACAAATAATATATAATAAATAAATTACAGTATATTATAAATAATAAATAATAAAGGAAACACATGAAAAAGTATGAAAAGACGTGATAAGGGATGAAAAATCATGAAAATGCATGAAAAAGGATGGAGAAGCATATGAAGAATGAGGTATTAGAAAGAATGAGAACGCATGAAAACTCGTGACAACTCTGGAAAACTCCTTAATAATTCAACATAATCATCATAATAACCCACAAAAAACCATTGATAAAGATAACAAGTCATGGAAACCCAAATAAACAGTAATAAATGGAGCTACTGTTAAAACCCGTCAAAACGGTCAAAAAGAGACAAAAACATTGGACTCACATTAACGGAGATAACTTAAGATCCGAGAGTCCGTTTTAGATCTGCGACCTGTCAAATCAAAGATCCTGAAACGATCTTCAACCTGAAAGGTGAAAGAGTCCGAATGGACAGACGGATCAGAAGTTACAACCATTAAAAAAAAAGCTGACGGGGAACGGGTGCTAGAAACCAGGCATTGAAAAACATAACAAACCTGATACCCACTAAAAAGGCCATAACATATGATCTAGGAGTGCATGTGGGCGCCGCGACCAATAAAACTGAAGCTCATGGAACGATCTATGTGACGCCCCAGGTTTTATGAACTGGTTTATGTAAGAAGTGTTATGTCCTTATTAATGTCTCTTGTTTTATTCGTTTTGCTAATAAGGAATTAGAAATGAAATAAAACATAGAGAATAAGGTAAACTGACATTTATTAAAACATTACTCTACAACAAGACCCATCTAATTAAAAGTGCCCTGCACAAGACCTAACACGGCCACAGCAAGACTACAAAGAACCACAACACGGGCAATCGGATAGTCGTCATCTTCAGGATCCAACAGTGTGAAAAGTATAACCGGCAGAATCACCGCGCACGCACTCAGCACCAGTGGTATGAGGAGAGCCATCCGCCAAGGGTCCGGTGTTTTGAAAATATAAAACAACCTACCCCTTGCTTTTATAATGGACCTCTAAAAGGAATATGACCGTTTTTTTTGGACCGTTGGGTTCCAAGGGATAAAGTGCACCTTTTTATAAAAATTTGTCTTTATAATGCTTTTATAATATTATGGTATTTCATTTTCTTTTATACAAAATATTAGAGTTATATCTTCAAGTATTAAAAATAAAATATTATTGAAAATGAATCTATTTTTATAACGGTATTTATATGGTGAAAAACATGATATTTTAAAATGTGTCGAACGGGGTATCAGCAATAATTGAAAAATGTCTCTTTTCGGATCTCTAAAACTATGTGTTTTGAATTAGAGAAAAACTATGGTTCCTTTAAACATAATTTTATAAATCAACAAGTGAAGTAATTTATAAATTGGATTTTAATGGTTATTAGATCCTAGTTTTTATAAAAGTGTTGTATTAAAAATGTATTATATTTTTTTAAAAGAAAATAATAGTTATGTCAAATAGTATAAATTGTTTACACAAACTAAAATGGGATTTTAGTTTTATGAGTTAAAAAGTACTTATTAAATTTTATACAAATTCCAAATTTACCGGGTATATATATATATTGCTAAGTAGAATGGTTTTAGCATTTATTAAACTGTTTTTTTTATATACTACATATAACCCAGGCCATCCCGATTTCTCGCATGGATCTCCTCCCCCGCGGTTTATCCTTGACCGTCCGATCTCGCATAGGAAGAATCCCGGCCTTTGATGCTTTTTTTTTAAAACGCTCAATCCCTTTCGGCCGTCCGATCTCGTGTTGTCGGATCCCGACCGTCGCTTTTTTTTTTCTTTTCTCAGCCTTCACGTCGTCTTCTTCTACCTCGCGCGAGGGACCCGCGAACCAGCTGGTTTTTTTTTGCCCGAGACGCCTCCCCTCTCCACTGCTCACGTCGACCCTCGCACACCCCACCTACATAGGACACCTTAGGCTCGGCCTAACCTCCCTCGGATCGTTTCCCTTTAAGATCTGAAAAACTCCAGTGGAAGCAGGACCTCCGGAGCCAGCCTCGCCACTGCCTTGTCGCCGCCTCGCCGTCGCCTTGCCACCACGACCCACCCCCAGTTTCGCACCTCACTCTCACGCACGACCACACTGCTTCCGGCGCTACGCTGCTGGACACCGGGACGTCGCCTCGCAGCTTCTCCAAGTGGCCGCAACCCCACCGGACCACCACCGGCCACCAAGCTCTCCTGGTTCTCCGGCCACCCAGCAAGCCTCCGGCGAGATCGTCTCTTGAGCAGTAAGGGTGCCACGGTTTTGTATATTTTTTTTTTCTTTTCCCACCCCTGGTTCTCGGTTCAAATTTTTTGTATATGAGTTTATATATATATACACCTAATGGTTAAAGGTATATATATATAACTTTTTATACATATATATTCCATGCAAACCATACAAAATTAAGTTTCTAAGACATCCTTATAATTCGGTATTTTATGATAAGAATTATGACTATGAAAGGGGTTATTTTAAAACAAGTCCTAACATGTACAATATTTAAGTAAGCCTTATATATATGTAATTATATAATTTTATTAGTTACGTATTTCAATGAAAATCAGTTTTTGATTTTTACTTCGTTTATGAATAACATTAGATGCGGACCAGGTCTTTGTTTTAAGTGCAAACATGTAATAGTTGAAGTCGAAGTTTTATGTATATTTACAGTTTCTTGAACACTAAAAACCCTTAAGGTTTTGTTCATTTTCTTTTAAACTGAATAAATGATATATTGTTAGTGGATTTAGATTTCAAGTGAACCATGTTTAATTTATGAGAAGCCCTATTTATATACATTGTGTATATATAACCCTATGTACGTATGTGTTTTTAAGATTAACATCTGAAAACCCTAGTTTCAAGAAATGGTTATGCATGTAGAAATTTAGCGCTTGCCTATGCTGTTTTATTTTTTGGGTCTAAGTATACAGCAATGAACTTGTTTAATGTCGCCCTTGAACTGACATGTGTGCTTTTTTTTAGGATATGCTTATGCCTGTTTTAATCTCATTTTAAAAGGATATGGATTTAAGGGTTATGTTAATATGTTGAAATCCTCTATTATTTTTATACCAAACTCGTTGCAATGATTTTTAGCGGGCAGAGTGTGACATCAAATTCTATAACCAGAGAAGAATAATAATTAATGAAAGGTATTATTTTTAAAGTGGTTTATTTCCAAGTGTCGGAATTTTAAAGAGTTCAAGTGTTTATTATTTTTATACCAAGCATGTCGTGGTAATTATTAGCGGATGGAGATTTGTTGCAAGAACTATGACCTGTGAAGTACAATATTTAATGCCAAGTAGTTCTTTTCCATGCACTGGAATTTTAGAAACTCATCATTTAATAACCCTTGGGAGCAAGTCTCTCACATGCATCATTTTATGTGCTTAAATAATTGTTCTACACACATAGTATGCTTGCTTAACCATGCCTTCTTTTATTCCATATTTTCATGTTTATCTGTCATATCATGTATTTGTAAACCAGTTATGTAATTGTTACCTTATTAATATTATTCATGCATATGACTCAACATGAAGAGGAACTAAGAACTAATTACCCAAAGTGGTATGGGACACCTTGGGTAATGAATGATTTCAGTAAAGAATGAACGATGTGGCTCACATGATAATAAAGGCAAATTTAAGGGTGCGCCCTGATAGCGCTCCAATGCATTGGGTAATGATGTAACCACTAGAGATTACAATTTTCACGATACCATGGTGAATAACCTTGGTAATTTTCCAATGACACCTTGGGGATGGACCTTGGTGAAACGAAACGATTGTCAATATTAAATGTTGATGCCACATAATTCAAGTTATGTAACAAGTTTTTCCAAGATAAAGTTTTTTCATAACTGATTCCTTTAATGTTTGTATAAAGTTCATAATTCCTTAGTTTGAAGTTTGAAGCATGCCTAGTGTTATCACTTAATAGAATAGTAACCAGCATATGAATGTTTAGTTATTTCCCTGTGCGCAACTCTGATTATGCATTAATTTTAACTGTTTAAATTTTTATGCTCAAGTAAATCACATGTAGTACTTGTTTATAACAACCATTATCACTCCTTCAAGAATTCACGTATTCGTTTCTTGTTTGTCGTGAAAACTTTGATTAAAGCATTATTATGTATGTTGTGTTAAAATCTTTCTTAGTGGACGCTCAAACTCTTTTAAAATAATGTTTTCAAATGTTACTGTATTTTAAATTCTTTTTAAAACCCCCTTACTGAGTATTTCAATGCTCACCCTATGTTTTGGTTTAAAATTTTCAGGTGTCAGCTTTTGTAAGATGGATGGTTTCAGAAGTTTCCGGTTTCCCAGAACCCGAACCGCACACGATCCTCCGTATGGGACATGATGTGTTGCTAACAAAGTGTATTTTATTTTAAGATAACACATCATGTTCAGAAGGCACCGACCCCTATGGTTATCTGGGGTCGGGGTCTCTACAGTTGGTATCAGAGGTTCGGTTTGGATAACTCTGGAAATCCAGAAACTGAAACAAAATATATATGTATATGTATTTCAATTTTATTAAAAAACTTGGTTTTCTTAAATTTCAGATGGAAAATGAAGGCACAAATCTCTTATCTCTCCCCACTGAGACCCTAGAGACCATTGTGTCTTTAGCAAGCCGTGAGGACTTTCTAAATTATGCCCATATCCGTATGACATGCAAATACCTTTACGATGTATCCAACTCACCTCGAGTGCTTAGTCTGCACCAAGGGTTGGGATTGGATTACCTCCTTATGATAATAACCCAATTTCCCTCCTATGTACGTCGAGGAAGGTACTACGAGGGACTTTTCCGGATTTTCACGGCGGGTGAAAACTTTGGCACTATGCTCGATAACCCCTTTCAAGAAGCTGCTACTGACGGAGACCTCCGAGCGGGCTACCTTTGTCAGATTTTAAACTATGGCTTCTGGGGTGAGTTGTTGGACTTCGGAAGGTTAGAAGACGAGTCCACCCGATTGTCTTACAGACGACAAGTGTATGAAGATGTCTCTCAACTTCACGTCCCCCATGCAAGACTCATAAGACGTCATAGGTGTCCTCATGAGTTTTTCCCTGAATGCTCGGCCTGTGTTTGGTTCGAGGAGTTAGGGAGTTTTGATTCTCTGTGTGGAGTTCGTTTAGTCAATGAGTAAGGGAAACTCAAGCACTAACAATAATGAACGTATGTTTATTGAAATGTTATCTTCCTCCTTTCCTTGTCCGTACCATGTTTTTGCCCTTGTATGATTTTCAAGTAATGGAACTCCTGTCTTTGAACTTTCAGATGGAAGGACAAACCCACCTGTTATCTCTTCCCACCGAGATTTTGGAAATCATTGCGATCAAAACGTGTGAGGACGAGTATGACCCCTTCGCAAATTTGCGAAGAACGTGCAAGCAATGGTTTGAGATAACAAACGGTCCGGAGATTCTCCGCACCTGCCAGGGGAATGCCTCCATCTATTACCGCATCGGCTCTTCTCAGCTAGCCGGACATGAACGACGAGGAAGTTACCACGAAGGGCTCTTTCTTTGTTTCACCCTAGGCCGAAACTTCACGGCCAGAGTGAAATTCCAGGAAGCTGCGTTAGAGGGAAATCTTTATGCAGCTTATATGCTCCAACTTCTCAGCTTTAGCCTGTTTGACCATATCTATGGCATCGATATCCTCGACCGAGACATAATTCGGAAAGTTCTTCGAACGTTGGTCTGCAAAGAAATTTCAGAACTTTGTACGGTTCGAGCTTCCCTTTGGAGGCCTGAAAGCCCGGAGCATAAGTGCTACCCCTCCTGTCTTAGGTGTGTGTGGATTAGGGAGCTGGATAAAGTGAGCTTCGCTACGGGGATCCCTCTAAATATACCGGTTGACCCTTATCGTTGGTGGAGGTGGTAGGAACTTTTCTGAACCTTGTAATGTCGTGAAATAAATTGCGAGGACGCAATTTTCTAATGGGGGGTTTAATGTGACGCCCCAGGTTTTATGAACTGGTTTATGTAAGAAGTGTTATGTCCTTATTAATGTCTCTTGTTTTATTCGTTTTGCTAATAAGGAATTAGAAATGAAATAAAACATAGAGAATAAGGTAAACTGACATTTATTAAAACATTACTCTACAACAAGACCCATCTAATTAAAAGTGCCCTGCACAAGACCTAACACGGCCACAGCAAGACTACAAAGAACCACAACACGGGCAATCGGATAGTCGTCATCTTCAGGATCCAACAGTGTGAAAAGTATAACCGCCAGAATCACCGCGCACGCACTCAGCACCAGTGGTATGAGGAGAGCCATCCGCCAAGGGTCCGGTGTTTTGAAAATATAAAACAACCTACCCCTTGCTTTTATAATGGACCTCTAAAAGGAATATGACCATTTTTTTTGGACCGTTGGGTTCTAAGGGATAAAGTGCACCTTTTTATAAAAATTTGTCTTTATAATGATTTTATAATATTATGGTATTTCATTTTCTTTTATACAAAATATTAGAGTTATATCTTCAAGTATTAAAAATAAAATATTATTGAAAATGAATCTATTTTTATGACGGTATTTATATGGTGAAAAACATGATATTTTAAAATGTGTCGAACGGGGTATCAGCAATAATTGAAAAATGTCTCTTTTCGGATCTCTAAAACTATGTGTTTTGAATTAGAGAAAAACTATGGTTCCTTTAAACATAATTTTATAAATCAACAAGTGAAGTAATTTATAAATTGGATTTTAATGGTTATTAGATCCTAGTTTTTATAAAAGTGTTGTATTAAAAATGTATTATATTTTTTTAAAAGAAAATAATAGTTATGTCAAATAGTATAAATTGTTTACACAAACTAAAATGGGATTTTAGTTTTATGAGTTAAAAAGTAGTTATTAAATTTTATACAAATTCCAAATTTACCGGGTATATATATATATTGCTAAGTAGAATGGTTTTAGCATTTATTAAACTGTTTTTTTATATACTACATATAACCCAGGCCATCCCGATTTCTCGCATGGATCTCCTCCCCCGCGGTTTATCCTTGACCGGCCGATCTCGCATAGGAAGAATCCCGGCCTTTGATGCTTTTTTTTTTAAACACTCAATCCCTTTCGGCCGTCCGATCTCGTGTTGTCGGATCCCGACCGTCGCTTTTTTTTTTCTTTTCTCAGCCTTCACGTCGTCTTCTTCTACCTCGCGCGAGGGACCCGCGAACCAGCTGGTTTTTTTTGCCCGAGACGCCTCCCCTCTCCACTGCTCACGTCGACCCTCGCACACCCCACCTACATAGGACACCTTAGGCTCGGCCTAACCTCCCTCGGATCGTTTCCCTTTAAGATCTGAAAAACTCCAGTGGAAGCAGGACCTCCGGAGCCAGCCTCGCCACTGCCTTGCCGCCGCCTCGCCGTCGCCTTGCCACCACGACCCACCCCCAGTTTCGCACCTCACTCTCACGCACGACCACACTGCTTCCGGCGCTACGCTGCTGGACACCGGGACGTCGCCTCGCAGCTTCTCCAAGTGGCCGCAACCCCACCGGACCACCACCGGCCACCAAGCTCTCCTGGTTCTCCGGCCACCCAGCAAGCCTCCGGCGAGATCGTCTCTTGAGCAGTAAGGGTGCCACGGTTTTGTATATTTTTTTTTTCTTTTCCCACCCCTGGTTCTCGGTTCAAATTTTTTGTATATGAGTTTATATATATATACACCTAATGGTTAAAGGTATATATATATAACTTTTTATACATATATATTCCATGCAAACCATACAAAATTAAGTTTCTAAGACATCCTTATAATTCGGTATTTTATGATAAGAATTATGACTATGAAAGGGGTTATTTTAAAACAAGTCCTAACATGTACAATATTTAAGTAAGCCTTATATATATGTAATTATATAATTTTATTAGTTACGTATTTCAATGAAAATCAGTTTTTGATTTTTACTTCGTTTATGAATAACATTAGATGCGGACCAGGTCTTTGTTTTAAGTGCAAACATGTAATAGTTGAAGTCGAAGTTTTATGTATATTTACAGTTTCTTGAACACTAAAAACCCTTAAGGTTTTGTTCATTTTCTTTTAAACTGAATAAATGATATATTGTTAGTGGATTTAGATTTCAAGTGAACCATGTTTAATTTATGAGAAGCCCTATTTATATACATTGTGTATATATAACCCTATGTACGTATGTGTTTTTAAGATTAACATCTGAAAACCCTAGTTTCAAGAAATGGTTATGCATGTAGAAATTTAGCGCTTGCCTATGCTGTTTTATTTTTTGGGTCTAAGTATACAGCAATGAACTTGTTTAATGTCGCCCTTGAACTGACATGTGTGCTTTTTTTAGGATATGCTTATGCCTGTTTTAATCTCATTTTAAAAGGATATGGATTTAAGGGTTATGTTAATATGTTGAAATCCTCTATTATTTTTATACCAAACTCGTTGCAATGATTTTTAGCGGGCAGAGTGTGACATCAAATTCTATAACCAGAGAAGAATAATAATTAATGAAAGGTATTATTTTTAAAGTGGTTTATTTCCAAGTGTGGGAATTTTAAAGATTTCAAGTGTTTATTATTTTTATACCAAGCATGTCGTGGTAATTATTAGTGGATGGAGATTTGTTGCAAGAACTATGACCTGTGAAGTACAATATTTAATGCCAAGTAGTTCTTTTCCATGCACTGGAATTTTAGAAACTCATCATTTAATAACCCTTGGGAGCAAGTCTCTCACATGCATCATTTTATGTGCTTAAATAATTGTTCTACACACATAGTATGCTTGCTTAACCATGCCTTCTTTTATTCCATATTTTCATGTTTATCTGTCATATCATGTATTTGTAAACCAGTTATGTAATTGTTACCTTATTAATATTATTCATGCATATGACTCAACATGAAGAGGAACTAAGAACTAATTACCCAAAGTGGTATGGGACACCTTGGGTAATGAATGATTTCAGTAAAGAATGAACGATGTGGCTCACATGATAATAAAGGCAAATTTAAGGGTGCGCCCTGATAGCGCTCCAATGCATTGGGTAATGATGTAACCACTAGAGATTACAATTTTCACGATACCATGGTGAATAACCTTGGTAATTTTCCAATGACACCTTGGGGATGGACCTTGGTGAAACGAAACGATTGTCAATATTAAATGTTGATGCCACATAATTCAAGTTATGTAACAAGTTTTTCCAAGATAAAGTTTTTTCATAACTGATTCCTTTAATGTTTGTATAAAGTTCATAATTCCTTAGTTTGAAGTTTGAAGCATGCCTAGTGTTATCACTTAATAGAATAGTAACCAGCATATGAATGTTTAGTTATTTCCCTGTGCGCAACTCTGATTATGCATTACTTTTAACTGTTTAAATTTTTATGCTCAAGTAAATCACATGTAGTACTTGTTTATAACAACCATTATCACTCCTTCAAGAATTCACGTATTCGTTTCTTGTTTGTCGTGAAAAATTTGATTAAAGCATTATTATGTATGTTGTGTTAAAATCTTTCTTAGTGGACACTCAAACTATTTTAAAAGAATGTTTTCAAATGTTACTGTATTTTAAATTCTTTTTAAAACCCCCTTACTGAGTATTTAAATGCTCACCCTATGTTTTGGTTTAAAATTTTCAGGTGTCAGCTTTTGTAAGATGGATGGTTTCAGAAGTTTCCGGTTTCCCAGAACCCGAACCGCACACGATCCTCTGTATGGGACATGATGTGTTGCTAACAAAGTGTATTTTATTTTAAGATAACACATCATGTTCAGAAGGCACCGACCCCTATGGTTATCTGGGGTCGGGGTCTCTACAATCTATGATCTGGCAGGTGGAGGAGGCCAAACTGACACACGGATCGAAAGTTAGGTCCATTTGAAGACAAGTTCGACGGGACACCGGTGACGGAAATGGGGTTTTGGAGGCCTTCGGAGGGGTTTTTGGGGTCGAAAACCCCAACAGAAGCTTGCTTCTGTCGAACCAGTGCGTAGCTCTCTTCGCTGGCTTCGATTTGATATGTGGTAGAGCCCAAACGGACACCCGGAGCGAAATTTATGGCCGTTTGAAGTTGGAGAACTTTTTTCAACTTTTTTATAACTCTAATATCATCCACACCTTAGAACGTCTCATGGTTTTGATTATATGTGCCTCTATATATCTTCATGAGCTTCGATTTGACTGGTCGTGGCGCTTCAACGGACGCCCGGATCAAAAGTTATGGTCATTTTAGTGATTTCGGGGTTTCTCACGTTTTTTTATTCTTTTCATTTCATTTCACGGCGGTTTTACCGAAACCGCCGCTATTTCGCGGCATTTTTTTAAAAAACCGCCGCTAATCCTCGAATAAAATTAAAAAAAATAATAAAAATTTTTAAAAATAAAGTGTTTTTGCCGTTTAGCGGCGGTTTTCTCGTAGTGTAAGAAAGCTATCTTAATGTATTTATTAGAAAAGGAATATACCATAGTCATGGGTATTCAAACTACACATGATGTAACACCCTGATTCTAGAATCCTAGATCCAATGAATTATTTTAATACATTTTCATGATTACAAGGAATCAAATCCTAAAGGACTGATCAGTTTAGCAGTCTTGGAAAATAGATTACATACATGAACTTTACATTACAATTTCAAACATAAAATAAAACATAGACCATCCTTTTAGAACAACATTATTCTCCTAGATTAACCCTTCATATCAATCATAAAACACTTCACTACCACAAAACTGGGCAAGGCATGCGCCTGCCTTTATCAGTGCTAACAGTAAAGCGCTGATAAAGGGTCGGGCCTTTATCAGCGCTAACAAAAGCACTGATAAAGGTCCACTTTATCAGCGCTAAAACAAGCGCTGATAAAGGTGTACCCTTTATCAGTGCTTTTTTGGCACTGATAAAGGCCTGCCCCTTTATCAGCGCTTTTTTTAGCGCTGATAAAGGGCTTATTTATCAGCGCTAAAAAAGCGCTGATAAAGGTTGTATTTATCAGTGCTTTTCATTTTAGTGCTGATAAATACACCCTTTATCAGTGCTTTTTACTATCGCTGATAAAGGCTCACATGGATTTGTTAAAAACCCGCGGGTCCTCTTCCTCCTCCCTTCACCCGGTCAAGCTCTCGCGGAAGCCCTCCTCTGAATCCCTCCTCTGCGCCGCTGCCGCCGCCTCCTCCTCCTCCACCGCGGCCACCGCCGCCTCCTCCTCCTCCTCCTTCTCCTCCGACTCCGGCCGGCGCCTCCTCCTCCTCCGGCCGCCGCCTCCTCCTCCTCCTCCTCCTCCACTGCGGCCTCGTCCTCCTCCTCCTCCACCAGCGCTTCCTCCTCCTAGTCTGTGGCCTCATCCTCCTCCTCCTCCACCGGCGCCTCCTCCTCCTCTGCCTACTCCGCTGCCTCCTCCTCCACCACATCCTCCTCCTCCTCCTCCTCCTCCTCCTCCTCCGCTGCCTCCGCTGCCTCCACCCTGCCTCCGCCCTGCCTCTGCGCTGCCTCTGGTGCCTCTGCTGTCGACACCTCCTTCTCTTCCGCCACCGGGCCTCCTCCTTATGGTGATTCAAATTGAATTTTCATGAATTAATTATGTTTGGAATGGGTAAGTGTTTGGCCAACTATTCTTCGTGTTGAATCTTCAGTTTCCATGGGTGGTTTGGGATTGTGGTTATGTTTTGATCCTGACTATGGGTTGTTTTTATTATTTCCCACTACTTCATTAGATTTATTTAGTTATTCTTATGTTTTTGTGTTTTCATTTGGTTCATGTATATCTTTATCTCCCCACGAACGATTATCTTATGGCTATTAATTTTGAGATGGGTTTGAGGAAATATATCAGATTTATTCTTATTGTTCTAAGTCTACCAACCTATTTTTAGGTGTTTCCCAAGGTATTGATGTGAGAGGCATATTTTAATTGAAATATTGGTCTCAATGGTGTTCCATTAATGGGTGGTGTAGGCTCCACTTTTTTAAGGGCTCTTAGTTAAAATAAGAGGCTTCAAATGGTGGAGGATCACATCCTAAAAGAAAGGGGGATTCTTAATAGGGAAATAATACATAGACAAGTCTAATCCAGAAAAAATCAATGCAGTAGAGGTCATTCATGAGGACTCATAATCTTGGCCAACCACAATTCAAGGTGAATTTTTTTTAATTCTTCTATAGTATTGGTTTCATTTCAAAATGGTGAATCCTAGTCATTAATTTCACATATTTTTTTATTACTTGGTTATGATGGAAGAGTTTATGAATTATTTCATGTATTGCCTAACCCTTTTGGGTAGGAAAAATGGTCATGGTTTCATGTTCTTTGAGAGTTGTGTTGTGGTACTTGGCATGGAGGACATTTCGGAATTCCATGTTTTGGACCTGGTCTTTTCCGTCCTCATTATCGTCTTGGATTTTTTTTATTGGATTTAGTGCACTAGATGACTATTATCACCATTGGGTTCAGTTACTTACTCTTAATAGGAGATTCCATGTCTTTTATGGAGATTGTGATCTATAACCATGGAGGGTATGACAAGTTTCTTCTATGTTATGGTTCATATCATGTCATTTTTCCAAGGTTTTCCTTGGGGTTGTTGAGAAGTGTTCTTCATTTGAAATTCCAGTGGTCATGGAAAAGTACACAAAAATCATTTCTAGAGGACTTCATGGGATAACCTCCCCAATGAGTGTTTTCATTTTCTATCTATTTTCTTCACAGGAAGATCCCATTTTCCATTCCATCACATCATAAGGCTCTAGCCGATTTAGAGGAGCTAAAAGATCAGCTAGAAGATCTTTAGGGAAATGGTTCTATCTATATGATCATGTCACTATGGGATTTTCCAATTCTATTTTCAATGAAGTCATATCATAGACTATTAATTTTAACAGTCTACCGTAGTCATAGCCATGTGACAGTAATGAATAATTACATATTTCTTATAATTGATGATTTGTTTGACCATCTTATAAGGTTCTATTGGTTTTTGAAAATTTTCTAGAGATCAGGGTACCAACAGTTGAGGGTTTGGGAAGAGGATGCTCAAAAGATAGATTTTTAAAGTAGATATGGAAATTTAAAGTATTTATGAATTCCATTTGGGATCACCAATGCTCTATCTATTTCATGGAACTGATGAACTAGATCTTTAATATCTTTCTAGACACCTCCATTTTCGTTTTTTTAGAATACTTCTTGGTGTATTACAATATATAGGAGTACTCCGATAATCTAGAGGTTGTTTTGGGTGTTTTTAGAGAGCTTTGTCTTTATTACAATATTATAAATTCCCCATAATTTGTTTAAGAAGTATTGTTTCATGGTCACATTATTTCCTTGGAAGGAGTTCTAGGTTATCCAGAAAAGGTTCGAGAAGTCATTTCTCCTCTAACCTATATACTCATCCTATGGATTTCAAATAAGATGAATATAAATAAAGAATGGATGAATGCCAATTGGTTGACAAAAGAGTATGAAGAAGGCATGAAAGAATTTATCAAGTTTTCAAAAGATCATGCATGTGACTCTTCTCAAATCCTTTGTCTGTGTTTACACTGTTGTTATTCAAAATAAATTAATCCAGATGAGTTGGAAGTACACTTGATCTGTCACGGAATAGATCAAAGTTATACATGTTGGAATAAACATGGGGAAACAACGAATGTAAGTAGTGACTGGGGTGACACTGCGTTTTATGGATCATCTGATATGATTACAAACATGAACAATGAAGATGACCGTATGGAGGATGTGATTACAGATGTGAATGTTGATGAAGATCATATTGAGAAAATGACAAGGACCTTCGAAGATGAACTTCGTGATTGCCCAAAATTGTTTGAGAAGTTAAAAAGTTGTGCAAAGACGCCATTGTATGCTGGTTGCACTAAATATACAGCATTGTCAGCCATAATGAAGCTGTATAATTTGAAAGAAGATAACGGGTGGAGTGATGACAGTTTTACAAAACTACTTGCCCTCTTGAATGACATGCTCCCAGAAGACAATGATCTCCCGATCCGAACATACGATGCCAAACAAATGCTACACTCTATGGGTATGATCTCTGAAAGAATACACGCCTGCCCGAATGACTGTATACTGTTTCGCAAGGACCACAAATCACTTAAAGAATGCACAAAGTGTGGTGCTTCTCGATACAAGAAAGATGAATCTAGTCCTACTAAAGTTGTATGGTACTTTCCAATCATTCCAAGGTTTAGACGCCTATATGGAAGTGAGGATACTGAAGAACAATTAACATGGCATAAAGATACAAGAATTAAATATGGGATACTACGTCACCCGGCAGACTCTCCTCAGTGGAAGAGAATCGATCATGAGTATCCTGAATTTGGAAACGAGTCGAGAAACCTTCATCTTGTGTTATCTACAGATGGAGTGAATCCTTTTGGTTTTCAAAGAAACAGTCACAGTACATGGCCGGTTATGTTGATAAATTATAACTTACCACCGTGGTTATGCATGAAACGAAAATACATCATGTTATCTATGCTTATATCAGGACCAAAACAACCGGGTATTGATATTGATGTTTATTTAGCTCCATTGATCGATGATTTGAAATTATTGTGGGATTCAGGTGTTACATTGTATGATGCTTACAGAAAGGAAGATTTCACTTTGAGAGTCATGTTGTATGGGATAATAAATTACTTCCCTGCTTATGGAAATTTGTCAGGATATAACATTAAAGGAACTCAGGGCTGTCCCATTTGCGAAGAAGGTACACAATCAATTAGGTTGAAACATTCATCGAAAACCATGTTTCTAGGACATCGTAGATTTCTATCGCGACGACATAAGTACCGTTCTTAGAAGACATCATTCGATGGAAGTTCAGAAGAACGTACATCACCGTCTCCACTAACAGGCGATCAATTGTTTGAGAAAGTTAAAAATGTGGACACTACTTTTTGTAAACCGGCTTCGAAAAACCTTACGAAAATCGGTTGAAAAAAGAGATCAATTTTTTTTGAATTACAATACTGGAATTGTCTGTATGTAAGACATTTTATTGATGTTATGCATGTAGAAAAAATGTATTTGACAGTGTTATCGGCACGTTGCTAAATACATCTGGCAAAACAAAAGATGGAATTAAGGCTAGGTTGGACATGGTTGAGATGGGAATACGAGAAGAGTTGACACCAGTGAAGGGTGAAAAATGAACATTTCTTCCTCCCGCTGCTTACACTCTTTCCAGGCAGGAGAGATATCAGTTTTGCAACTTCTTGAATGACGTAAGGTTCCAGAGGGGTATTCGTCAAATATCAGTAACCTTGTTTCATTGAGCAACTTGAAGTTAAAAGGTCTGAAATCACATGACTGTCATGTTTTGATGCAAAATCTCATTCCAATTGCTTTACGTTGCATTTTGCCCAAGAATTTCCGCCATACATTAACGAAACTGTGTTTCTTCTTCAAAGCTATATGCAGCAAAGTTATGGACCTGGCGAAATTTCCAACTATGGAAAAAGAAATTACCGCCATATTATGTGAATTAGAAATGTTCTTCCCGCCTTCATTTTTTGATATGATGGTTCATTTGATGGTCCACTTGGTGAGAGAGATTCGACTATGTGGTCCTGTACATTATAGATGGATGTACCCCATTGAACGGTATATGAAGATTTTGAAAGGGTATGTCAAAAATCGAAGTCGGCCAGAGGGTTGTATTGCAGAGTGATATATTGTTGAGGAAGCCGTTGAATTCTGTACCGAATACTTGTCTGGTGCGGAAAGCATTGGCTTACCGAAATCTCATCACACTGGGCGGCTTGAGGGTGAAGGAATTTCTGGAAGAAAGGTTGTCACAATCAATATTACAGATCGGGAGCAGGCCCACCTTTATGTTTTTCATAACAGTTTCGACGTTGACCCATATGTTGAAATCCACAAAGAGATTCTTAGGCATTTGAATCCATCAAGGGATGAAAAATGGATATCATATACACATAATCAACAGTTTATAGGATGGTTTCGAGATCATATTTTTAAGAAGTCAGATGAAAATCCAAAGTCAATTTTGGAACGACTTCGATGGCTAGCCGAAGGACCAAGTGTGTATACATTATCTTACAATGCTTATGTAGTTAATGGTTATACATTTTATACTAATGAACATGATGAAGACAGTACCATGAAGAATAGTGGGGTTACACTTGTGGCTGAAGCGATGCATGTTTCCGGTGCTAAGGACAGAAATCCAATTTATGCGAATATGTCATACTTTGGCATCATCAAACAAATATGGGAGTTGGATTATATGGAATTTCAAGTTCTGATATTTCAATGCAAGTGGGTTGATAACAGGAGTGCTGTTAAAATAGATGATTTGGGATTCGTGAAAGTTGATTTCAGTAAGGAATGGGAGAAAGACGAACCATTTATAATGGCATCACAGGAAGTGCAAGTATTTTATGTTCCAGATCCCGCAAACCGAAACTGGTCAATTGTTTTGTTATCGACTAAAACAGCTGAAGAGTCAGATGAAAATTCAACAGAAGATGACCCTTTCATTGGGACTTCGCAATCATTTCGCAGTGGTCCCAATGTAGATGACGTTTTGTATGTCATAGGAGACCACAATGAAGGGATATGGATAGTTGATAGAGGGGTTAAATCCCTTCATCCTTTAAAAAATAGAGTTCAATAATCAGGTTATTGATTTTTATTGTAATATAGATTGTGTTACATTATGTTATTATCTGTTCGCTACTGCTTTTATGTGATCTAAATTAAATTTTAAACCAGTTCTGCAGATAATGAATTCTTCACCTGCTGATGCACCCAATCCCGAGACACAACACGTCTCTCAACCTGTTGCAGCTGGTCCCACTGCTGAGAGACAACAGGTCTCTCAACCTGTTGCAGCTGGTCCCACTGCTGACGTACAACAAGTCTCTCAACCTGTTATAGCTAGTGTCAGTGCCGATGCTAGCACTTCGGAGAAACATAATGATGATGCAGAAACTGAGGAAATGGTAGGCGATGAAACCCCAACGAAACAAAAAAAACAGGTGCGCCGTAGTTTGACAGTTTTAGCAAAAATCCTTAAGGCAAAAACAAAAGGAATCAAATATGATGTGGGATGGAATAAGCTAGGCCAGCATGTAAACCCCAACAAAGCCATGTTTAGTAGCTACATTGGAATCGTTACTCGGCAACGCGTGCCGATTGACGTAGAGTCATGGAACCATGTTGTCAACGGGTTGAAAACATTAATGTGGGAATAGATTATGGTAACATTACGATATCATCTATTTAATTTATTAAAATAAAATAAAATATTGAAATATTGACTAACCCTTCATCATCTCTTGCAGAGTGCATTTATAGTAGATGTTTCGCACAAAGAATATGTTTCCAGACTGGCAGGAAGGATTCATAGAGGCTTTCACAACATTTTAACGAAACATCATCTGAAAGATGCCGAAGGGAAAATCAAGCCGCACCTGCCTCCTCTTTATGCACACTTGATATCCCAAGGAATGTGGGATGCGTTTTGCAACCGTCGTGCGGAACAGAATTTTTAGGTACATTATGTTTGGTTACACGTTGTGTAACATTGCTTATATTCATCACATTGATTGATAGGTTTTTATTTATGAAACGGCAACTGAGTGCTGAAAATAAAGAACGGGTAGCAAAACCAGCATACCCCTACCGTAAAGCAAGGTTGGGGTACGCTTCAATTGAAAAACAATTGGTATGTATTTTAAAAGTACTGTAATAATTTTATGTGACATAAAACAACACTGTAACCATGTTTCTCTGTTTATATGCAGATTGATGAAGAAAAATCTCAAGTCACTTCCATTCCACGCCATGTGCTATGGAAGGAGGCTCGTGTTAATAAAGAGGGGAAACTGATAGATGAAAACACACAAAAAGTGTGGGAAACATGTGTAAGTATGACATAATATAAACTTGTTTTTCTTTAAATCACTATTACATAATGATGCTTACTTATTTTTTCATATTTTCTATTTGAAATAGTCACAGGAATCAACAACACCCATACCGGATGCAGACATACTGTCAACGGCCTTGAAACAGCCAGAACAGTATGTCCGTGTCAGAGGTGTGGGTTTTGGGGTGTCACCCCGGACATATTTTCTGAAAAAAAAACAAGAGGATTAATAAACTAACGAATTTCATATAATGAGAGATAAAGTAGCTACCCTTGAAGAACTAATCCAAACTTAGGGAAAGATGCTAACGAGTTTGATGGAAGAGAGGCGAATAAAACAAACAACTCAAGAAAAACCCCCGCGAGAAGATCCACCCCTCACCAGCTTTGAGGCGAGCCATTCCCCTCAAAAACCTGACTTAACCAAGGTAATCAATGTTATAATATTCGTTTTTGTGAGATTTGAATAACATAGACACTGATACCTTTCATGTAGTGATATTCTGTAGGGTGAAAATGACTGTGATTTATATCTGTCAACTCCCACCCATCGCCTTGTAGCGAGGGCTACGGTGTTCAATATGTAGAATGACACGCTACACTCCAGACCACTTCCAATCGGTCATGTCAAAGTGTCGATTAACGTAGTTCATGAGCCGAGTGCCGAGCTACCCATGCCAAATGATGATGATGACATTCATACGGTGGAAAAATCTGTTGGAACATTTGTTGCATGGCCGTCGAATCTTGTAAAAAAACATGTCGAGCAGGAGGTATTCATTTCCAGTTCATTTTTTAAGCAGAACCTTTAACATTAAATTAGAAAATGGCTGAACTGATGAATTTTATTACAGAAGGATAAAATGGAGAAGCTAAAACAAAAGAGCGGCTCCAACATTGGATCAACCAACCGATCAAAATGATCTACTGAGAGCGCGTTCACCTCGCCCGTTCTGTATCCACATTTAATATCATTGCAAGATCATGTGGATACGAAAATGAAAGACGGAAAGAGTCATACAATTTTTTGTGAAAAAGATATGTACGAAGAGGAAATAATAGATTTCATTAGTGCAGACGCTATTTCTGAGATCATCACATACGACTGGCTAGGCGCCTCAGTTATAAATGTATATATGAGGTATGTTTTCATGATTTGATTTTACAGAAGCTGATATACTTTGATAATTATGGATAAATACATATCATATTTTTCACAGGCGTATATATGAAAAACAATTGAAGGGATTTGCCCATGAATACAAATTTGGACTCGTTAGTCCTCACACCATTTCTACACAACGAACAGAAATAGATTCTAATTGTTAGGCTGAATTGATGTCAAATCTGCTCAGAACGTTTCAAAGAAGAATTACGACTGACAGACTCTTTTTAATACCAACGATGCAAGGGTAAAACTTTACATTTTAATCATATCAATTATATTTTCATTTCTATCAGTACTTATTTCTTTTTGTGTTTTTAGGGAATATTGGATGCTCATTGCAGTCAATTTGGATACTCCAAAGATTTATTTTCTGGATTCACTACATGGATATCAAACTAACCGACCAAAAATGATGGAGATTGTCAATTTGTAATACACTAGATCCAACATTTTAGAACTAAATATCTAGTTATATAATTTATATTATCTTTTAATGAGGATTTTGTTATGATAGGGCGGTGTATGAATATCGTCTAAAGGCTGGAATGAATCCTGGGCGTAAGGACGAAAATGCCCACAAGATCTACAAATGGAGAAGTATCTGGGTATATATAATTATATTTCACTATCCAAATACATATCAAAACAAATTACTTATTTTTCTCGATGTTTCTGCAGTGTCCGAAATAAACAAATGACAAGGACTGCAGTTATTATGTTTGTAAATTTATGAAATAGATCGTATTTCATGAACAAACTAGCATCTCTGAAGAGGTATTTTTGAAAATAATTACTAATTTATTTAAAATAATTATTAATCCTCTGTGTATTTATATTTTTTCAGTACTACTATGACTGTCGCAAAAACTCATATTCAGAAGATGATATAAATGTCTTTAGAAACGAATGGGCATCGTACCTGATGGAAGCATGTAAACAAATAGGACAATGAAGGTGAATTACTAATACTTATTTTATCTTTATATGGTCATTGATATCTCCCTTTACACTTATTGAGAATCTATGATCTCCATTTCTTATGTTTCATATCCTTAAATTAGTGAATTCCTACTACTTAGTTTGAAAATGAGATAAACTTTGGAAAACAACACCAATGACATACGCCAAACCGAGAAAACACATTTGGATTGTTCTGATACTTTAGGACAACAATACACGAGTCATTTGTGACGTATACGAATCGACCGCACCTCAATCCGATGCACGGTGTGACCGGTACGGCTAAAAGTGTCTGATAACAGTTTCAAATTGAGATAAACTTTGGAAAACAACACCAATGACATATTCCAAACCAAGCAAACGCATTAGGATTGTTTTGATACTTTAGGAAAATGAACCACGAGTCATTTTTGACGTGTACGAATCGACTGCACCTCAATATGACGCACGGTGTGACCGGTATGACTAAAAGTGTCTGATATCAGTTTCAAATTGAGATAAACTTTGGAAAACAACACCAATGACATACGCCAAACTGAGCAAATGCGTTTGGATTGTTTTGATACTTTAGGAAAACGATCCACGAGTCATTTTTGACGTGTACGAATCGACCACACCTCAATCAAATGCACGGTGTGACCGGTACGACTAAAAGTGTCTGATATCAGTTTTAAATTGAGATAAAATTTCGAAAACAACACAAATGACATACGCCAAACTGAGAAAACGCATTTGGATTGTTTTAATACTTTAGTAAAATGATCCACGAGTCATTTGTGATGTGTAAGAATTGACCGCACCTCAATCCGACGCACGGTGTGATCGGTACGGCAAAAAGTGTCTGATATCAGTTTCAAATTGAGATAAACTTTGGAAAACAACACCAATGACATACACCAAACTGAGAAAATACATTCGGATTGTTTTGATAATTTAGGAAAACGATCCACGAGTCATTTGTGACGTGTACGAATCGACCGCACCTCAATCTGACACACGGTGTGACCGGTACGACTAAAAGTGTCTGATATCAGTTTCAAATTGAGATAAACTTTGGAAAACAACACCAATGACATACTCCAAACTAAGAAAACGCGTTCGTATTGTTTTGATACTTTAGGACAATGATCCAAGAGTCATTTGTGACGTGTACGAATCGACCGCACCTCAATCCAATGCACGGTATGACCGATACAGCTAAAAGTGTCTGATATCAATTTCAAATTGAGATAAACTTTGGAAAACAACACTAATGACATACGCCAAACCGAGAAAATGCATTCAGATTGTTTTGATACTTTAGTAAAACGATCCACGAGTCATTTGTGACATGTACGAATCGATCTCACCTCAATCCGACGCATGGTGTGACCGGTATGGCTAAAAGTGTCGGATATCAGTTTCAAATTGAGATAAACTTTGGAAAACAACACCAATGACATACGCCAAACTGAGCAAATGCATTCGGATTGTTTTGATACGTTAGTAAAACGATCCACGAGTCATTTGTGACATGTACGAATTGACCGCACCTCAATCCGACACACGGTGTGACCGGTATGGCTAAAAGTGTCTGATATCAGTTTCAAATTGAGATAAACTTTGGAAAACAACACCAATGACATACGCCAAACTGAGAAAATGTGTTCGGATTTTTTTTATACTTTAGGACAACAATCCACGAGTCATTTGTGACGTGTAAAAATCAATCGCACCTCAATCCGATGCACGGTGTGACCGGTACGTATAAAACTGTCTGATATCAGTTTCAAATTGAGATAAACTTTGGAAAACAAAACCAATGACATACACCAAACCGAGTAAACGCATTCGGATTGTTTTGATACTTTAGGACAACGATCCATGAGTCATTTTTGACGTGTATGAATCGACCGCACCTCAATCCGACGCACAGTGTGACCGGTACGGATAAAAGTGTCTGATATCAGTTTCAAATTGAGATAAACTTTGGAAAACAACACTAATGACATACGCCAAACTGATCAAACACGTTCGGATTGTTTTGATACTTTAGGAAAATGATCCACGAGTCATTTGTGACGTGTACGAATTGACCGCACCTCAATCTGACGCACGGTGTGACCGGTACGGCTAAAAGTGTCTGATATCAGTTTCAAATTGAGATAAACTTTGAAAAACAACACTAATGACATACACCAAACCAAGAAAAAGCGTTCAGATTGTTTTCATACTTTAGGAAAACGATCCACGAGTCATTTTTGATGTTTACGAATTGACCGCACCTCAATCCGACGCACGGTGTGACCGGTACGGCTAAAAGTGTTTGATATCAGTTTCAAATTGAGATAAACTTTGGAAAACAACACCAATGACATACGCCAAACCGAGAAAACGTTTTCGGATTGTTTTTATAATTTAGTACAACGATCCACGAGTCATTTTTGACGTGTACGAATTGACCGTACCTCAATCCGATACACAGTGTGACCGGTACGGCTAAAAGTGTCTGATATCAGTTTCAAATTGAGATAAACTTTGGAAAACAACACCAATGACATACGCCAAACTGAGCAAACGCATTCAGATTGTTTTGATACTTTAGGACAACGATCCAAGAGTCATTTGTGACGTGTACGAATTGACCGCACCTCAATCCAACGCACGGGGTGACCGGTACGGCTAAAAGTGTCTGATATCAGTTTCAAATTGGGATAAACTTTGGAAAACAACACCAATGACATACGCCAAACTGAGCAAATGCGTTAGGATTGTTTTGATACTTTAGTACAATGATCCATGAGTCATTTGTGACGTGTATGAATCAACCTCACCTCAATCCGATGCACGGTGTGACCGGTACGGCTAAAAGTGTCTGATATTAGTTTCAAATTGAGATAAACTTTGGAAAACAACACCAATGACATACGGCAAACTGAGCAAACGCGTTCGGATTGTTTTGATACTTTAGGACAATTATCCACGAGTCATTTTTGACGTGTACGAATCGACCGCACCTCAATCCGACCGACGCACAGTGTGACCGGTAAAGCTTTTCATTAGATAAAGAATCAGTATTTATTAAATGAGATAAATCAATCAAAAACATATTGATTTTACATTATTCCCTTTCATTGTTATGAAAATTAAAACTTTTGAGTTTAAAATTTCATATTTTAGTTTCACATTTCCATATTAATGTATTCTTTCATATTACTGTTTTAATTTCTTTCATTATTGCATTACTAACATAATATTTGTTTTCTTCTATAGGTGAATTTTTTTCCTTGAGTTCAGATGCTTTGTTCGGCAACAAATACCGTCGAGAGCGGATCACAGATATCAAAGGATGAAACATGAATGTTTATAACTATTTTTGAATAATTGTAAATGTAACCATGTAAAACAATGTTTGAAATGTATATAGGAATGTGTTTTTTTGTATTCATGATGTTAAGTAAATGTATATACCGTTTTCGGTCAAAATATTGGGTGTGGGTGCTATGGTGTGCAGGTGTGCATGTGCTACTTTGTGCAGGTATTCTGGTGTGCAAGTGTGCAGGTACTGTTTTATAGGTGCAGGCGATGAGTCCTTTATCAGCACTTTTTTAGCACTGATAAAGGACACCTTTAACAACGCTAGAGGAGCGCTGATAAAGGAACCCTTTATCAGCGCTCCGCCAAGCACCGATATAGGAGACCTTTATCAGCGCTAAGAGAAGCACTGATAAAGAGGTCCTTTATCAGCGCTTTTCTTAGCACTGATAAAGGTCCCCTATATCAGCGCTTCTCAGAGTGCTGATAAAGGGGACCCCCCTTTATCTATGTTGGCATTAACAGTGCTTTTCTAGCGTTGATAATGCCGGTTTTTAGCGCTGATAAAGGGCCAGGTTGTAGTAGTGCTTCTTTGCATCCTAGGAAAATAAAACATAATAAAGGGGTGAGATCATATGCTTAGTAAGGTTAAACAATACAGTAATGGATTTTATAAATAATCATAAACTTTTAAGACAAGTATAAAACTAAAATACAAGCCTTATAAACATAAACTTGAACTTAATATGGTAATAATAAATAAAATAATTCCATTTCAACATTCACATGGATATTAAATAATCATGTGTAATATCAATAACTAATCTCATAATAGGGGAATGCATAATGTTAGACATCATAACCATACCATCAAAGCCTCTTTCCAAGACCATACATAACCATACCTTCAAGTCCTTGTTCCAAGACACTAGTTTGTCTCATGAGACCTACTAATGCATCGAGGGGATGTAGAGGGCCATTCCCATCAATCACTAAGTCCAATACATTATTCATTTGAAAATTATGAAACATAAATAACATAATCATTCATATTAAAAACTAGTATACGAAATATGAATACATTAACCATAAACCAAGAGTGGTATCTAAATAGACCATCAACAATAAAATATATCATAAACCCTTCAATAAAATAAAGAATGTTGTATTATAATAAATCAACCTCAATTAAGCATAAAATATAATAAAGGATGTTTACATAGATGAAAATACTCTATTAATATCATTAAAAATATCTTGAGACAAATACCCCTTTTAAAATCATTTATTCAAAAGCTTAAAACTTATAAAATAAGGCATTTAAAAAGAAACTTCTGAATCAAAGTTCCCCATACCACTTTGAAACTTTTTAAAGTAATTAACATTTTAAAACATTCATGTCCATATACATAAATCCTTAAAACCATTTTGAAAACATGAACATTAATGAGAAAGATTTAGAAGATTAAATATTTATAACATTAAAAATGATTTTTTAGTTAAAATTTTCCTCACATAAAACCTTAAAAATAATCCTTTTTAATTTTTTTAAGAAACATGGATATGGTTGATAAATATTTCCCAGTAGATACTTACATATAAACAATCTTAGATAATAAAGAGATTGTGAAATTAACCCTTTCCTTGTACTTTAATTTATTAGAGGGTGAGTTAACCTTCTATATAATGGTTAAATAATGGTATTAAATCATACTAGTACCATAAAAATATTTATGATATCATATATATTCTTCTTATATCATTTTTTTAACATTATTTCAGCATTACCATTATTTTGGGTGTTAACTTCTTCATTTTCCCATTTCTATTTTTCCATGTAAGTCATGTTTGTTATGAATAGGATGCATTTTATTAATATCCAGAATGATATTAAGTTAATAATTTTTATTTAAACTCATCATATAAATTTTATAATCATTCATGAATGGTTAAAGTAGAGAATGAATCTCACCGCATCGTGAAGATGGTAGGTCGTACGTACACACGAGCGACGATATCATTCACTTAATAGCTGAATATTACAGAATTGGATGGTATATAAATTAGTCAAAACCATTATCAAGATATAATTATAATTTAAATATATTATATTCATCATTATACCCATTGAAAAACATCATAAATGAAAAAATGTATAAATGAAAAAATGTTTTCACCATGGTGTGGAGATATTAAGTCGTACGTACGCACGTGTGGTGATATTTTTTTAGGATGGGTAAAATGATTAATATGGATATAACATAATAATAATAAAATATAAAAATGTATATTTTACTGTATATATTAATTTAGTATAGAAACAACATAGGAAGATGAAGTAGAAGAAGAAAATAAATTGAATTGAATTGGTAAAACAATTACCTCTTCTTTGAGTGTCTCCTTTTTATTTTCACAAAAGGACTCCCTAGGTTGGATTTATGCCAAAAGTGTGGCCTCTTGGATGAATTAAGGGAAGTTGGGGGGATAAGTGGGTAGGTTTTGTTTGAGCCAAAGGTCATTAGAGGAGTGAATTAAAGAGAATAATAAGTGCCCTTTTATAAGAGAGGTGAGGGAAACATTTGGAAGATCTTAAAATATTAATTCATTATAAATTGATTTATAGTTTCAAATAGATCCAAAGTTATTTAGAGGATAAGATGATTATGGGAATAAATCCTCTCAACCATTGAATTTTATACATGTTTAGGTAACCTTAACTTTTGGATTTAACCTTTAGTTAAATAGTTTAACTCTTTCTGTGTCTTCTTGTATTTTTACACTATAGGATTAATATAGTTACTATAAAATAAAAAAACCCAAATTGGATCATTTATAAAATATTTTAAATTATAAAAGTTATTTGGACAAAACTTATATTTTTAGGACTTTTATATCATTTAATAAAATAGTATTCATTTTAAAATATCATTTGTGTCAATTTTAATACTATTTAATATTTTTATTTTAAAAAATAAAAAACCAACATGATAAATTCAAACCAATGATTCCAATATGTAACTAACATGTCTGAGTTCTATATAAAATTAGTGGATGTCATTAATTAAGTCAAATTATATTTATTTTAATATTTTTAGTATCATTTATTTGGCATTACTAAAAATAATTTATGCATCACTATTGTGTCATCATTAATGGTAATTATTCAATCCAAAAAAATTATAAATAAATTTCTATGATGTAGGTATTTATTTTTGATTTACAGAAACTATTTATAATCGATTTTATCTCATTGTTATCTCTATATTAAAATTATCATACTTATAAGAAATGAGAGTGTGACATTTTGTCACATTCATTAATTTTAATAATATTTATGTCATATTCATGGAAAAGGGTCCATTAAATGATTTAATTTCAAAAAATAGGTGATAAGGGTATAATTTAGTCATACAATATAATTTTTACTGGTTTTATAGTAATTTTATAATATTATTTTACCTTTAATTACCTGATTTATCCTTAATTGTGGAAATAAAAAATATTTACTAAAGTTACTATTCATAATACCCAAAAATAAAAGGAACCTATTTACATAATTTGGACCCACTGATTCAAAATATGTAATCCATTTTCAAAATTCAAAACACATAAATTGTAGTAATTAATTTTAAATTAATCTCATTGTTGGCATGAAAAAATGGTTTTTAAAAGTTAAAACATTGCAAAAGATTAAAATGTTTTTACATCAAAATTTATGGTAAAATTAATGATAATGACCAAAATTATATTAACTGTTAAAAATGTATTATATTTTTTACATTAAAACCATTCAATAATATAATTTATTCTTATAAATTATTTCGATTGAAAAAGTTGCTTTCAATTAAAATTTAGTATATTTTTACTATTCTTTAAAACATAAAAATTATCATAAAAATATCAAGAATTAATAAAAAGTAAATTTTTATATCCCACTTCTAAATAATAAGTTTATTTTGTTAAATATAATATATAAAAGTTTCAAAAAAATATTTAAAATTGGTGTATCATCAAAAGGCGACAAAACTGTATTTTTTTTTAAAAATATTTCTTTTATCGGAAAAATAGAATCTTTTATTATATAATGTTTTGAAAATAAATAATATGAATTTTAAAATTACATGTAATATATAAAATTCAAAAATGTGATCAATAATATTCATAACCACTAATTTAACGACTATGTTATATATTATATTAAATAATAATATTTGGTTAATATATTGTTGTTCAATAAAACTGGGTCTTGCGTGTAATGCAAGACAACTAATTGTTATGTGTAGAGTAAGATTAAAATGGTGTTGTGTGAAAATAAATAAAGAAAAAAAATCAAATTTATTTATAAATGAAAATATTATAAAGTCTTGAGGTGTTACACAAGAAATATTGGAAAAATTAAGAAGCAGTTATAAAGTTAATATCAAAGTCAAATAATCCAAGATAAAAGTATGGTGGAGAAAATTTGAAGATATAAACATGGCTGATTATAAAACTATTGATGAATAATTTATAAGGGAAAATGAGATTGGGAGTAGTATTTAGGGTTTTAGTGATAATATTAATGATTCCATCACTGTTAAAAAATAATGAGAAATTTTCCTGATCATTTTGATTAAAAAATTCCATCTCTAGTAGAAAGAGAAGATTTTTTTCTTAATGAATTATATAATGTACTCATATATTATGAGAGGAGTAAAATTATAGTTTTCAAGAATAAATAAAATTTTTATATGGACTTTGAACCAATAAGAAATGTAAAAATTATAGAATAATAGATTGTTGAATCCTATGATTTTGAAGAGAAGGAAGGTGAAGATAACTTCAATAAGTTTGTTTTACTTATTTTAAAAATATTTGTAAATATAAATAGGGGGTGGAAAATTTTACCAAAGTGATAGTATTTAATATGCTTGTACACTTTGCCTATGATTTTATATAAAAGTGGATTAAAGAATCCTAATTTGATGAGGATGATGATAGAACTCACAAAAACAAATGGGGTAATAATAAAAAGAATCACGAAAACAACAAGAAGAGAAATATAAGGATAAATAAAAATAAATATTCATCATCAAGTTGTTCTTAGGATGAATATGTTGGTTTATTTGTTCATGTAAATAAAGAAAATTATTCATCAAGTTGTATTGATGATGGTGAATAAAGAACAAAACTTGAGTGGATGTTGAAAGAAAAAATCAAAATTCTTCATGGGTTAGATATAATTCCACATGAAATAAACGAATAATCTTGAGAAATAAAGTAAAATAGTAGTTAATAGTAAGGAATATGTAAGCAAGAAGAAATAAAATTATGTTGATGAGATTAAGAATCACAATCTTAGAGAAGTTGAAAATTAAAATACTATCACAGGTATCTAAAATGAACTGGCTGAAAAGGAAGAAGAACTGAATGAGACACAATCCATATGTCTCACAATATAGAATGAGTTGAAAAAGGAAATATAATACTTCACTAATGTTACAAAAGTAATTTTATAATCTTCTCAAACTATTTATAAGAAATTCTCTAATAAAAAATATAAATGTTCACTAAATTAATTTCAAAATAGACCTATTTTTCTTAATAGTATAGATGTGAAAACAAAAACTGGGGATATATGGGTTAATAAAGTTGAGAGGAAATATTCCACATCAAGGGAAGGGAATTATATTCCAATGAGGCAACAACCCTTGTATAAAATTGATGTTCTATTTTTAATAGGACAAAAAAATATTGGTAGATATAAAATCAATATAAAAGAAAACATTTTCAAGAGTTATACTAGTGTTATGGTAAGCATGGACACAAAGCCTATTTTTTCTAGTTTAACATGTCTTTACCAGGAAATTTGAAATAATCGTGGGGGATTTTTAGTGATAAACTAAGGAAAAAAATCCTGAAGTAAACAACTCATGACCATATTTTCACCACAATTATCTACACAAAACATATTTCAAATTATAGAAAAAGTATATGGTAGATTCAATTTAGAAGGTTATAAGGCTGAGGTATGCATGAAAAGGTTAGAAGGAGCAGTTTCCTATGCCATGAAAGGGAATAGGTTTCAAAAGAAACCTCATTATAAGTCATGAAAATATTATGAGATGATTGATAATATAAAAAAATAGTGCCATGTTTTCTGGAAAAATAAAATAAAATGTTCTAAAAAAGGGGAGGAAGTTGAAAAAATTTCTAAAACCAAAGGAAAGGAGTGACAGAGGTGGAGAAAAATATTCAACATAACGGCCCAAAGAAAAATATTCAACATAATGAATTAGTTTAAGGGATGAGTCCAAAGAAATATTCCCATGATAAGATTGGGGGGAAATAATGGCCCAAATTTAGAATAAGATCTTAGTCTGAATTTTATTTATGAGAAACCCAGAGGTCCTTCCATATTCCTTATAATTTTATATATTTTCAGATAACATGTTGAGAATTGAAGGTTAATTTTTATGTTGTCATCACCAGACAACATGAATATATTTTCATTCATAGAGTATCCTAACTTTAATGAAATGGAAAAAAGTTCTCATACCTTAAGGAGAGAAACTTTTATAATTCTCTTTCATTATATATAATTCCAATGCATCTAGAAATTATGCCTAGATTTAAAACCTGAATTTTGTGGTATGATTTGTAAGAAATGGTTCTTTTTTGAAGTTCAAATCCTTTAGTTTCCACCAAATTTTAGTTTAAATGTTTAAATATGGCCTAATATGAATTCCCTTCAGGGTCATGGAGGTTTTGGGGGTGTTAAGGGATGGTTTGAAGTCTGGAACCTAACATTTGGGGTGAAAATTCCTGGTGAATGGTTTGTGTAAATTATGTGAGGCAAGAAACATGTTTTGAAAATCTGTATGATATGTGGGCAGAGAGCAGGGGGATCCAACATGGTTTAGACAAACCATGTGGTTTGGATTTCATGGTCGTGTGTCCATGTTTGCATTTTAATAGAGGATTTTGTATGGTATCCTCATGGTTTGACAAACTATGTGAGCAAACCATGCAAGATGCCCTTCCCTATAGCTAAGTGTGCACGATTGGTGCACGGTTTGTCCAAACCATGTGGCCAAACCCTGTGACCCAAAATTTTTGGGTAAAATTACAATTTTTCCTTATTAAATCTTTTAACAAAACTATTTTCTCATTTTATCCAATAGATAGAACCTTCACATTTTGAGATCTCCCTTGGATGAATATTCTTAGTTTTCTATCAAATATCTGTCTAACCTCTAATTCAAGCGCTGCTCATCTCGTTGGATCTATATCAGTGAGTTCTAAATTCCTTTTGTTCCATTACTCATTTGGTTTGGTATCAGCTATACTATTTAGGTTCATGATAATTTTCCCTATTAATAGGTTCTTTATACATTCTTTAATTTTCTCTTAATCTATGTCTAATTATGAGCTAATATTGGATGATCTATGAACTATGAAACCATGGTAGGTGGTATCATGCCTTTAATTATAAGTATAATTATTTATATATGCCTTTGTTCCATGTAGCCAATTCTCGGGCAACGCCTTGAATGAATTTTAATCCTTGAATTAAACTGATAGGTATAACCTATTCAATTAAAGAGGCCCACCAATGAATGATTATAGGTTAGGGAAAATGAAATGGAATCCCACATTTGGGAGTGTTGATTAATTAAATGGACCACCATGGGTGACTTAAGATTGAATTCCTTTGAGGTTTTCCTTTACCCCTTATCATGGGATGTTAATATTGAGTTGATAATGGGTGATTTAAATTGTAAATTGATATGTAAATTGAACTTTATATCAATTGGAATTGAGTTTATTAATGGTAAGGGATGAATGAACATGACCCTTGGACCATGTCTTGTAATAGCTTGTTTATTATTTAAATGCTTGTTATATTGAATTTCCCATGCGAGTTAAGTTAAAGCAAGACTTCTAAGCTTGGCTAGTGCCTTGAGTCACCTTCTGAGGTGAGTTTGAATTGAAATGTTCTTGGTACTAACCTCGACACAGTTTAATGATAATGAGTAAATAATTTTGAATTTATATAATGCTTATATTCCTTGGGTGACACATATATTCATATGATAATTCCATGGATTAACTCAATTGGATTTTACCTTGCTTATGCATAAGTGATACTTAGACTCCTGATATGGGTTTACAAGGATATACTCATAGGGGATGACTCTTATATTCTGAGTGATACTTGGAATTTCATATGGATTTACAATTATGGACTCAAAGGTCATTTGATCATATATTCCATAGGTGATACTTAGGATCCCTTAGTGGACCGCCAAGGATAGACTCGAATGGAAGTGATGCTATACCACACCTAGAGTGATACCTGGGTTCTTGAGGATCACCATGGACTGGATCATAGGGTGTTGGTTTGTATTATACCTTATGTGATATCTAGATTCCAAATTGGGAATGCCATCTATGGACTCAATTTCATAAATGAATAATTAATGAGATAGGATATATGATGCATCTTCCAAGCTAAAGAACAAGATTTGATTCAATATTTTTTATACTTTATGTGTATTTTTTTTAGTCATTATTTGGTTACCTATTTTCATAGGGTATGACTAGATATTCCTTGGGTATCAAGACTTATAAATTAAATTGAATTTAATCATTAAATATTTTTAGGTGTAAATGAGAACTTGGAATTTATATGATGTTTAATTTTAGTACTTAGTTTACATATTATTCTACTACCTGGAAACTGTTGTCATTATATATTCACTGAATGAATAGAACATAAACTTGGGTGGTTTCCTACTAGGATTATGTATCACACCTTGTTTGGGAATCTTTTGGTACCCAAACAGGCTATATGATTATAGGTATGGATAAGGGAAAGTTCCTGGATACATGTTCTTAATTATTTCTTAGAAGTAGGGGAGCATAAGATAGAGCTGAGGCTCATGATTATAGCTGAGATAATTTTGGTATTTCTTTAATTTTGATACATTTATTGTATTGTATATCTATATACATGTTTTAGATGCTTTATTAGACACATGATATGTTTCATCATCATTGTATCTGAGCTTTCTTTTTTCATCGTTATCTATTCCTGCTAGTTATCTTTTGTCTGTATTATTTATTGCTTTCTCAAATTATGTGTTGTTGATATTATGATGTGATACACTCTGGTAATCTGGTCATAGTCTCTCCAAAAACAAACTTAGGACCTCACTTCTATTCAAGAGCCTCTGGCATTTGGGTAGATGCGGTCAAGGCCATGTAACCAACTAGGATCAAGGCATTGTTGAGTGGCATACGAGTCTGGGATGTTACATAGTGGTATCAGAACAATTATTTTCTATTTTTATTTATTATTTGATGATAATAAATAGGGATAAGAAGGTATTAAAATTTGAAAGTGAGCTGTTCTTGGGAGTATTTAACCCACGTTTAGAGAAAATCCAAATTACCTTGAATGAGATTGCCTTTTTTGTATTTTTCCTATTATAATTGATTTGATTCCACTGTTGGATGATGCACTTGAATTGTGATGTTATCATATATATTATTTTGGTTTATATTATGTTGAAACCTAATGATATGAGGGTATTCCATCTCATGCATCATTTTAGGCACTTTACAGAAATCAAATATAATGCATTATGCTATGCAATTAAGGATGAATTAATTATTTCATGATGTTTTGAAAAGGGCCATGATAAATATAACTATTTTTATGATAGGTATACTGGAATGGGTTATGGTGTGAGATGGGTGTACATTTTGATTCATGATGTGTATTGGACCTTATGGATAAGAATTTGGTGAACCATTATTTCAAACTTTTTTGTAAATTAATTGTGATATAAATGTGAAATGATAATAAATTCTGATGAAAATTAACATGTGAATTCAAGTGATAATTAAAATGGAAATTGAAACTTTTAAAGAAGAAAAATTGACCCATACCCGTCCTTATTAGTGGGTAGTATGTAGTATATCTTTCTTATATATGACATGCATGTCATCCAAACCCAACTATAAGAGTAGGTAGAGAGGTGTTTTCTTATAGAGTAAGACTTGTACCCATACTTAAATATCTTCACTTTGATATGTGAACCTTGATAATTATCATAATCTAATGCATGTGCTTGTAATTTGTAGAGGTTTTCTACCGCAACATCCTCCAGTTACACACTTGGATGGTGGTGATGACATACCCTGGAGGTGGAGGGACATGGACCACAAGAGGATCCTCTAATAGTTATATATGATGAAATAGTATTTTTACTAAACACAGGTTTCGAGGCATATTTAGATGAGGTATTCTTACGCTTTATAAAGACCGTTTAGGGAGCACTACTACCTACCATGACTATGGAAGAGTTGATGTGTGGGTTGCAGTAGAATCATCCACCCATGTTTGGGGGTGGAGGTAGCAGACCACAGGTTGTGGAGTCATGGATAGAAGATATGATTTATATATTTGAGAATCTAGAGATGCCTCCTGAGATGAGGGTAAATCTCACTATGTAAATTTTGCATGATTCCTCCAAGATATGGTGGGATGTCATTAATCATACAGAACGTCATTAGGAGTTGTCCATGAGGGATTTTCATATATCCCTCTATGACTACTTCTATCCTGATACATTGAGGGATGATGGAGCTCGTGAGTTCTTACACCCAGAGTAGGGATTACTATCAGTGATGGATTACTCGGCTCGTTTTATTAAGATCTGGAGTTTCACACCTATTCTGATGGGTGACGAGTTTTCTAAAGCCACAAGATTCAAGGACAGTATCATGTATGACATATGATTTGATGCTAATGTCTTTCGACTGACTACCATTTCTGGAATAGTGAATCTGGTGATTATCATAGAGCGTAACCTGAGAGAGGTTGGGGTTTCAAGCTAGGGTGGTTCAACATCGATATCTGGTACTACATCAACCAGTAGTAGGAATTCTCATATGGAGCTTCCACACTGTGATATTAGTATCCAGATCACATACTCAAGTATCCAGGTGAGGTGATACTAGTGTGGTAGTCTAAGTCATACAAGGTCACAATGTATGAGGGTCCTAGTCGAGTGCTAATCCTATGAAAAGATATGTCATATACAATGATTCTATAGAACAATTCCTCCAACATCCAATGAGATAGGGTGTGCACTAAATCCAATTTCAGAATTGGGATCAATAGATTCTCATTAGGTAGGGAGATAGAGTAAAACTGGCCAATCAATTCGAGGTTATGGTTGTGACAGTCAAACCCCAGTCTCACAGTGATAACAGAGTGGATCTTCTTAGGGTATCCAGGCAGTATCATAGGGCTATGGTTCAGGCCAGTTATATATAGTTCACTAGACCCTTAAGGATAAAGATCCTAGACCTTCTAATATTAGAGTTAATATTCCAGTATCCTCTACTTTTTCTTATGCACTTTTCGACATAGGGGATTCTCATAGATTTATATTTGGGACTATTATAGAGATACTTGAGCTCAGTATTCAAACCTATGATTTTTATGACACTTGACATTCTGTTGAGGATTATAATAGAGGATGTACATTATTTCATGGAGTTCTCCCTTGATATTGGTAGGTGTCACTTCATATGGGACCTCTTTTTCCTTAAGATAAAATTTTTTGACATCATTATAAGGATGAATTGGTTGGTTCCCTTTCATGATTTTGTAATTTTTATCACTGATAGGTGACCTTGACATAACCATAGGGTGGAGAGTTTATTCACAAGGGTGAATGGGTTGTTGTAAGAACCTGGATCTTTGTTTTAGGTATGTTTTTCCTTTTTCTGAAGTTTTTAAGAAAAATGAACTTTCTAGAAATTTTTGAAGTACACGCTGTGTACTTTCTGAGTACACACCATGTACTCTTCTCCAGCTCAAAGTCGTGTGTTGGCCGTGCCCGGGCCACACACACGGTGTGTAGGGGTGACGTGGAGGCCGATTTTGGCGGAGTATGGAAAAGAACCAGTACACGTCGTGTACTCTAAAAGTACACGCCGTGTACTTTATTTTTTTCACTAAATGAACTGGGGTCACGCCTAATGCACAGAAGCATCTTCTTTTAGGTCTCGTTCGTCCGAGAGTGACCTGTACGACCAGATCTTCAACAAGCTTCCACCTCTTCGTCCATTCTCTGATTCGAGCACGGTCGATTGTGTTGGAATCGCAACGGTGAGTTCTTCCTTCTACTTGAGATTTGTTTTCTGATTCCTCCTCGTTTTCGAGTTATCGTGGGTTAAGCGTTTTGTGCGTTTTCTCAGATCTACGACGTTCTAAGGGGAATCAATTTTTGTGGTTCACGTATATCGATCTCCTAAGATCGAGGTAGGTGGTTTGTGCCTTTCTGTTGAAAGTCGATGAGTATTTTGTGAAAATTCCACAAATTCCCTTGGGCGGGGAATTATGGGTTTCCTATTTTTCCCCTGCTGTTTTCCCGATTTGCTTGATTGTTGTAGTAGAGGTTTATGCTTCTGAGTAGAGTAATTTGTTTGTGCTCAGGTTTCCTTGCCATTCTTGTTGTACTATTTAGCGTTTTCCAGTTTCCATGCCTAGTTGTAGGATAGTGGATCTATTGATTTGTATTGCTGTGGAGCCTTAGACTGATAGCCAAGTAGTTCTTGAGGTTTACTTGGACGATGTACGCATGTTGAGCATGTTATTTTCCACATAGGACTATTAGTACCTAGTGTAGCAGACCATATGGAGAATTGATGTAAGGGCTTCTCCAGAGTGTCTTAAGTACGATGCGAGACCACAGGGGGAATTAACGATGAGTTCTTACTCAGAGAGTCTACAGTTCCTCGATGCGGGCCACAGGGGGAATGAGACGTTGAATGCTTCCCCAGAGAGCCTTTAGTACGATACTAGACTATATGGAGAATTGACGGTGAGTGCTTCCTTAGAGAGTCTATTAATTTCATAGCTGATTCAGAGGGTTAAGACTGTGTGTGCCTCCTAGAGGGTTGCTAGTACTTAGGTTGAACCATAGGGGTTAGGCTGAGAGAGCTACCCAGAGGGTTACCTGTTTTCTTCCTGTTGCTGGTTGTAGGTGTTTTGTACTTTTATGTAGAACTGTGGATTGTATCTGTTGTGTGATTTATTGTTTACTGCTTTCTGCACTTTTACTTGCCTTGTATTCATTGACTGTTAGGCACAAATATTTTGGTGATTGCCTACTGGGATTGTATCTCACACCCTATTTGGGCCATGCTTTTGGGCCCAAGAAGACTATGTTATTGCAGGTATAGATAAGAGAAAGCGCACTTCTACTTCAGGTTCTTGATTTCACTGGAGTTGGAAAGAATGGGACCGAGCCATGGCTTGTGATGCTGAGGAGTTTACTTTTCTTTCTTTTGCATTTTGTTTTCAGTTGTACTTCAGCACGTTGGTTTGTTGACTGCTTTCCATAGACATATGTACCATGTTGCATCATTATTATTTTATACATTTCTTTCGTTGTTCAGTACAGTTGTTTTATGCTATTTTTTCCCCACTATTGCGTCTATTTGTTCTTCTGTTGTATAATTTACCGAATGAGGGCATAGTTTCCCCACTGACTCACCAAGTCCCTCACTGCTAGTCAGCAGCCTCTGGCATTTAGGGAAACACGCTTGAGGTCATGTGGCGAACTGGGTACGAGACACCAGTGGAGGGGCTCCGGATTCGGGTCGTTACAAAGTGGTATAAAAGTAGTTATTTTCTCTTGCTTTACTACTTGGAGACCTTAGCCAGGGATAGGACTGATTCGGTACTTGGTATTAAGTTGTGATCAGGAATAGCTAACCCGTGTACAGGGAAAATCCATACTACCTCGTTAATTGCAGTTGCTGATTTGAGATTTTACGGTTGATATGACGCCACCTAGAGTGATTCACATGACTTGTGCTATTATTGTTTTGATATTTAGGTTCTATTTCTGTCGCAACCCGATGAGATGAGGGTATGCCATCTCATGCATCATATAGGCACTTGTATAACCACATGCCATGCATTCTTTCCATGCCATCTAGGGTGCATTAGTGATTGCATGTTGTTGTTATAGACATCGTGTAGATTATGCATGATGTTGTGATAGATGCTTAATAGAATCTCTGCTGTTATGTTAGATATCTGTTTGTTTTCCCTTGTATGTGACTGTAGGAGATTCCAAGATTTGATTTGTGGGGAGTATGGGCCCTCACGAATCAGAATTTGGAACCTCTTTTCCTTGTTTTAGTGTTTCTGGGGTCCTGTGCAGTTTCTGAGCTACTGCCCAGAAAAACCCAGAATACACAGCGTGTACTTTTTGGATACACACCATGTAATTTTCAGGCCGTGTCAATGATCGTGTGAGCAGAACACGGTGTCGTGAAAGTAACTTTAGGAACACGCCATGTATGGTAGGTACACACCGTGTAGTAATGAGCCGTGTACCCGGTCGTGTCACTAACAACACAGATCGGGGAAGCTCGAGTAGCACACACCGTTTTGTAATGGAACATGCCGTGTAGTCCCTTCCAGGTACCCAGCCATGTCATGAACAACATGGGTCGGCGTGACCTTCTCTCAGACACGCCATGTTGCTTTTGGATCACGCCGTGCAGTCTTGCCAAGTACTCGGCCATGTCACGAACAACACGGGATGGTGTCCCTTTCCTATACACGTCGTGTTTGTTTGGAGCACGTCGTGTAAGGTTCATCCGTGTAGGCGGCCATGTGTTTAACAACATGGGCCATCGAAGCCTTGTCCACTACACACCTGGTCCGCAGGGAACACGCCGTGTAGTCTCAGGTTAAGAAAACCATGTGGGTTAGACGTGTAAGGGACTCGGGGAGGGGAACAGTTTTCAAGTACACGCTGTGTGTGGGGTCAACACACCGTGTGGTTTGAGGTGTGCACAATTTGTAGGGCAGGAGTACATGCCCATGTCAGTGGCTTAAGAAGACACGCCATGTAGTTTTTATACATTCCATGTAGTCGAGTTTTGTAAACTTGTGTGTTTTCCTTCCCCTGTTTCTTTTTTTGTAATCTTGTGTTCTCTGTCCTTGTTTTCCTAATATAAGGTGTACTTTTTATCTTTTAGAGCTATGCCTATGAGACATCCTCCTATCATACGTCTATTGTCAGGTAGTGATCAAATTCCAGATAGGGCTGATCAGGGACTTCCTGTCGATCCTCCAGTCGGGCCAGCCTTGGCACCGGCTGTTATACCAGTTGCAGGTGCTGATACGCAGTTCAGGGAAGGTTTCATGAGGATGATGCAGGCCTTCCAGGGAGCGCCACCTTCTGCCACGACTATGGAAGATCTGACGTGAGTTTTTCAGCAGCAGCATCCTCCCACGTTCTCAGGGGAAGGAGGACCTCAGGCTGTAGAATCATGGATGGAATCCATGTTGACTATCTTCGAGAATCTAGAGACGCCTCTAGAGAGGTGGGTCAAGCTCGCTACCTTCATGCTACGAGACTCCACCAAGAGGTGGTGGGATATGATCTCACAGGTGGGTCATTAGCAGGCTATGGCTTGGGAGGAGTTCTAGCGCGTGTTCTATGACTACTTTTATCCAGAGACCCTGAGGGCCGACCGAGCCCAGGAGTTCATGAGCTTAGAGCAGGGTGCTCTTTGTGTCATGGAATATTCCTCTCGCTTCACCGAGCTGCAGCGTTACACACCCCTCCGGTATGGAAGTGGGGTGTTCTTAGCAAGGAAGTTTGAGGATGGTCTCAGGAGGTAGATATGCTCGTAGGTGAACATCTTCCAACTGACTTCCATCACTTCCATCGTCAACCAGGCACTGATTGTGGAGCGCAATCTGAGAGACTTTGGAGCTGCGAGTCAGGGCGGTTCTGCTTCCAGAGCTAGTTTGCCTCCAGATAACAGCAAGAAGCGCCGTAGAGAGTCTACGCGCGGTGACCCAAGGAAGTGTGATGCATTTTCAGGCAGCCAGGTGACATGCTACCAGTGTGGTCGGTCAGGGCACATGAGGCCGCAGTGGCAGAGGGACCCCATGGAGTGCCGATCTTGCGGAAAGATGGGTCGCCTTAAACATTTCTACCAGGTTTTATCACCATCAGCTGGTGACCGGGGTTCTTCCATGAATCCTCGTTCAGGAGAAGCACCACCAGTTTCTCACTAGTTAGGGAACTGGAGTTCTTCCGGCCGTTCAGGCCGAGGTGGAGATCGAGGCCATAGCGGTCAGCCACCAGTCCCTCAGCACCAAGAGGGAGGTTCAGCTCAGAGTGGTCATCCAGGGGCGCAGGGCCACGGTACATGCCATTCTTTCGCCATGGAGCAGATTTATCCGGAGCAAGACCCCAACCCTTCTACAATTTGAGGTACGATTTTAGTGGCCTCAGTTTTATCTTCAGCACTTTTCGATACTGGTGATACACATAGCTTTATCTCTGTTGCTGTCGTGGAGAGCATTAGCTCTACATCTTTTCTTCTGCCGACTCGTTTACACTAGACACACCTTTGGGGACGAGGACATCTAGTGTACGCCAATGTAGAGAGTGCCCTCTCGAGGTTGCAGGGTATCGTTTCTTATGGGACCTCTATGTCCTAGAGATGACAGGATATGATGTCATCCTTGGGATAGACTGTTTGGTTCCCTTCCAGGCCGTTGTTGACTGTTATCGCCATAGAGTGAGTTTCGTTTCACCAGAGGGTGAGTCTTTTCTTCATAGAAGTGAATGGGACGTTCGTGTGAGTCGAGCAGGACTCGAGCATCATGGGCTAGGAAGGGTGACAGCTCAGATTGCTAGTCTTTATCTGGATGACCATGGGACTTCACAGTTGGACTTTCCGCCAGTGGTGGATCGTTTTAGGGATGTCTTTCCAGAGGACTTTTCAGGTTTTCCTCCGGAACGTGAGGTAGACTTCTCTATTGAGCTCGTTCTAGGAGCAGAACCGGTGTCCATTCCTCCTTATAGTATGGATACACCTGAGTTGTAGGATCTAAAGAAGTAGTTGGAGGAGTTGCAGGCTAAGGGTTTCATCTGACCTAGTACTTCTCCTTGGGGTTCTCCTGTCATGTTTGCGAAGAAGGCAAACGGTACCCTTCGGCTTTGTGTGGATTATCGGAAGCTGAACTAGTTGAGGGTCAAGAACCGATATCCCTTGCCAAGGATCGATGACCTCTTAGATCAGATTTGAGGAGCCCGGGTGTTATCAAAGATCGATTTGAGGTCCGATTATCATCAGTTTCACATTAGACCATCATATATACCTCTGACGGCCTTTAGGGGAAGGTATGGTCTTTACGAGTATACAGTTATGTCGTTCGGTCTCACGAATGCACCGGCAGTTTTCATGGCACTGATGAACCGAGTGTTCCATCCTTATTTGGGGTCCTTCATTGTGGTCTTCGTGGACGATATTTTGGTGTATTCTCACACTCTACACGACCATGCCACACATCTTGAGATCATTCTGAGTACACTAAGAGAGCATCGGATTTATGCTAAACTCTCAAAGTGCCACTTCTGTATGGATCAAATTAACTTCTTGGGTCACGTCATATTAGAGGCGCGAGTATCTGTGGACCCAGAGAAAGTGAGATCTATAGTTTCCTGGGAGCATCCGAAGAACATCTTTGAGGTACGGAGCTTCCTAGGGCTGGCTGGATACTACAGACACTTTATTTAGGACTTTTCTCATCTAGCAGCACCTTTGACAGGTCTGACCAAGAAGGGGTCGAAGGTCTTATGGTCAGATTCTTGTGAGTCAGCCTTTCAGGAGCTGAAAGGGAGGTTGATGTCAGCACCGATACTAGTCTTGCCTGATCCAGTTAAGAGCTACACTATTTACTATTATGCTTTAGGTATCGGTCTGGGATCTGTGATTGTGCAGGGATATGGAGTCGCTGCGTATGGGTCTCGGCAGTTGAAGTCACATGAGAGGAACTACCCGACACACAATCTAGAGTTGGCAGATGTTGTCCATGCCCTACACTGTTGGAGACACTACCTGTTGGGAGAGCACTTTGTGGTCTTCACCAACCACAAGAGTCTCAATTATATCTTCAATCAGCGTGATCTGAATCTGAGACAGCGCAGGCGGGTCGAGTATCTTCAATCTTTTGACTTCGAGCTTGCCTATACGCCAGGAAAGAGAAACGCAGGGACAGATGCGTTGAGCAGGAGAACTCAGGTTCAGGCGGTTCATGAGGCCAGCAGTGAGTGGAAGCTGATGGCTCTATTCTCTGAGATGCATCTAGAGGTACATGACAAATAGGGATAGACTTTCCTTTCTTCTGTAGCTGTTACCTCTACACTTCTTGATCGAGTACGGATGAGGCATCTATCAGACTCAGAAGGCTTAGTCCTGCGGGAGAGTGTGTCAGAAGAGGACCCTCTTCCTGGATGGACAGTGGACAAGGATGAGATCTTTCTTTTCCAGGGACGCGTATGGGTGCCAGCATACATACGCGGGGAGCTGATGCAGGATTTTCATTCCTCTATTTGGGCAGTTCATCCTGGCATCACCAAGATGTATCGGGATATTCATTTCTAGTACTGGTGGCCAGGTATGAAGAAGGATGTTGCTGGTTTTGTCATGAGATGTTCTACTTGTCAGCAGGTGAAAGCAGAGCATCAGCGACCAGCAGGCCTTTTACAGCAGTTACCCAATCCGGAGTGGAAGTGGAACGATGTTGCGATGGACTTTGTGACCGGGTTTCCGAGATCACCTCGGGGAAACGATTTTGTTTGGGTTGTCATTGACAGGCTCACGAAGGTTGCCCACTTCTTGATGATCAAGGAGACCTTCAGTGTCGATGATCTGGGAAGAATTTACATCTGAGAGATCGTTCTTATGCATAGATTTTGACACTCCATTGTTTCAGACAGGGATGCGCGCTTTACTTCTCAATTCTGACAAGGGCTTCAGAAGGCCTTGGGTACACAGGTACTTTTGAGTACAGCATACCATCCCCAGACTGAAGGCCAGTCCGAGCGCATGATCCAGGTGCTTGAGGATATGCTCTGAGCCTGCATTCTAAACTTTGGAGGTTCTTGGGAGAAGCATATCCCTCTGGTGGAGTTTGCCTACAACAATAGTTTCCAGGAGACCATTCATATGGAACCATACGAGGCTTTGTACGGTAGGACATTCTGATCACCCTTATACTGGCTAGAGGTAGGAGAGGAAACTTTGCTGGGACCTCGTCTCGTTCAGGAGACCTCAGAGAAGATAGAGCTGATTCGGAAGAGGATGGCTACAGCACAGTCTCGACAGAAGTCTTATGCTGATCAGCGGAGACGACCTCTGGAGTTCGAGGTTGGGGATCAGGTTTTCATGTGTGTCGCATCAAGTTTGGGGCACAAGAGGATTCAGAGACATGGTAAGCTTTCACCGCGGTACGTCAGGCCGTTTGAGGTCTTGGAGAGGGTGGGTCCTATTGCTTATCGGCTGCAGTTACCTCAGCGGTACCGGGCCATGCACGACGTCTTCCACGTCTCTCAGCTCCGAAACTACTTTTTAGACCCGTCTCATGTCTTTCAACCTGAGGAGGTTGAGCTTAAAGCAGATGCATCGTTTGAGGAGCATCCTATCTGGATTTTCGATTGCAATACGAAGGTTCTCCACGGGTGGTCTGTTCCTCTGGTACGGGTGCTATGGCAGCACGGGCGAGTACATGATGAGACTTGAGAAAGGGAGGCCGATGTACGATCGCAGTGGCCGGAGCTGTTCGGGGATTCTTCTTCTACGCCACGTTAGGGAAATTCAAGGACGAATTTATTTAAGGGGGGAAGTTTGTAAGAACCTAGATCTTTGTTTCAGGTATGTTTTTCTTTTTTTTGGAGTTTTTAAGAAAAATGAACTTTCTAGAAATTTTCGAAGTACACGTCGTGTACTTTCTGAGTACATGCCGTGTACTCTTCTCCGGCTCGAAGCCGTGTGTTGGCCATGCCCGATCCACACACACGGTGTGTAGGGGTGACGTGGAGGCCGATTTTGGAGAAGTACGAAAAAGACCCAGTACACGCCGTGTACTCTAAAAATACATGCCGTGTACTTTATTTTTTTCACTAAATGAACCAGGGTCTCTCCTGACGCACAGAAGCATCTTCTTTTAGGTCTCGTTTGTCCGAGAGCAACTCGTATGGCCGGATCTTCGACGAGCTTCCACCTCTTCGTCCGTTCTCTGATTCGAGCACGGTCGATTGCGTTGGAATCACAGCGGTGATTTATTCCTTCTGCTTGAGCTTTTTTTCTGATTCCTCCTCGTTTTCGAGTTATCATGGGTTGAGAATTTTGTGATTTTTCTCATATCTACGACGTTCTAAGGGGAATCAATCGTCATGGTTCATGTATATTGATCTCCTAGGATCAAGGTAGGTGTTTTGTTACTTTCTGTTTAAATTCGATGAGTATTTTGTGCAAATTCCACAAATTCCCTTGGGCGGGGAATTGTGGGTTTCCTATTTTTCCCCTACTGTTTTCTTGATTTTCTTGATTTCTGTAGTAGAGGTTTATGCTTGTGAGTAGAGTAATTATTTTGTGCTCAGGTTCCCTTTCCATGCTCATTGTACTGTTTAGCGTTTGCCAATTTCCATGCCTAGTTGTAGGATAGTGGAAATGTTTCTTTGTATTGTTGTGGAGCTTTAGACTGATAGCCAAGTAGTTCTTGAGGTTTACTTGGAAGATGTATGTGTGCTGAGCATTTTCTTTTCCATACAGGACTGTGAGTACCTAGTGTAGCAGGCCATAGGGAGAATTGACGTAAGGGCTTCTTTAGAGTGTCTTAAGTACGATGCGAGACCACAGGGGGAATTGACGATGAGTGCTTCATCATAGAGTCTGTAGTTCCTCGACGTGGGCCACAGGGGGAATGAGACGTTGAGTGCTTCCCGAGAGATCCTTTAGTATGATACGAGACTATAGGGGGAATTGACAGTGAGTGCTTCCTTAGAGAGTCTATTAATTTCATAGCTGAACCAGAGGGGTAAGACTGTGTGTGCCTCCTAGAGTGTTGCTAGTACTTGGCTTGAACCATAGGGGTTACGCTGAGAGAGCTACCCAGAGGGTTACTTGTTTTCTTCCTATTTCTGGTTGTAGCTGTTGTGTACTTTTATGTAGAACTGTGGATTGTAGCTGTTGTGTGCTTTATTGTTTACTGCTTTCTACACTTTTACTTTCCTTGTATTCATTGAATGTTAGGCACAAATCTTTCGGTGATTTCTTACTGGGATTGTATCTCACACCCTGTTTGGGCCATGCTTTTGGGCCCAAGCAGACTATGTTGCTGTAGGTATAGATAAGGTCAAGCGCCCTTCTACTTCAGGTTCTTGATTGCACTGGAGTTGGAGAGCATGGGACTGAGCCGTGGCTTGCGATGCTAAGGAGTTTAATTTGTTTTCTTTTTCATTTTGTTTTCAGTTTTACTTCAGCATGTTGGTTTTTTTACTGCTTTCCATAGATATATGTACCATGTTGCATCATTATTATTTTATACATTACTTCCATTCTTCAGTACAGTTGTTGTATGTTGTTTATTTTTTTTCCACTATTGCGTCTGGTTGTTCTTCCATTGTATACTTTACCAAATGAGGGCATAGTTTTGCCACCAACTCACCAAGGCCCTCGCTGCTAGTCGGCAGCCTATAGCATTTGGGGAAACGTGCTTGAGGTCATGTGGCAAACCGGGTACGGGGCACCAGTGGAGGGGCTCCAGATTCGGGTTATTACAGTTTCCCATGAGAGTTGATCTAGACCCAAGCATTGTGGGTTGGGAGGTATGACAACCCATATTGAGAGTTTATATCTAGATGATCAGGGAATACATCATGAATATTTCCCTCTAGTGGTTGGTCATTTTAGGGACATTTTCCCAGTTGAATTTTTAGGATTACCTCCTAAGATAGAAGTTGATTTCTCCATCAAGCTAGTGCTAGTAGATTCACCAATATCCATTCCTCCTTATAATATGGCTACAATGGAGTTGTATGAGCTCAATAGGTAGATAGAGGATTTGGAGTTAAAGGGGTTTATCTAACCCAGTACTTCTCCATGGGATTCACCGGTCCTTTTTGTAAAAAAGGTAAACAGAACTCTTAGGATTTGTGTGGATTAATATAAATTGAACCAGATATAGGTTAAGAACTAATATACTACACTGTAGATAGATTATCTATTTGACTATCTCTGAGGATTTTGGGTTCTCTCAAATATGGATTTGAGATCCAATTATCATCAGGTACGTGTTAGACCATCAGACATACCTTTCCCAACTTTTCATGGCAGGTATGATCTATATGAGTATTTTCTTTTATTTTTAGGCCTCATGAACATGATAGCGGTCTTCATCGACATGATAAAGTGAGTTTTCCATCCTTATCTGGATCCATTTATAGTGGTTTTCATGGATGATATCTTGGTGTACTCTCATAATTGACATGACCATTCTAAACATATTGATATCGTATTAGATACACCGAGAGAGAATCAATTATATTATAATCTCACAAAGTTACACTTATGGATGGATTAGATACACTTATTAGGCCACATTATCTTGAATAAAGGGATATCATTTGACCTAGAGAAGGTGAGAGATGTAGTTTTCTCTTGAGAATCCCAAGAATATCTTTGAGGTATGTAGTTTCTTAGGGTTATCCAGCTACTACAGGCTTTTCATACAGGACTTCTCATACTTATCAGTTCTATTTATGGTCTTGAATAAGAAGGATGTGAAGTTTTTATGGTCAGATTCCCATGATATTGACTTTCAGGAGTTGAAAGGGAGATTGAATTCTATGCTGTTACTAATATTTCTAGAGCCCGGCATGAGTTACACTATTTACTGTGATGCATTGGGTATCGGTCCAAGACCAGTCCTTATGAAAAGTGATAAAATTTTTGTGTATGGGTCTCAGTAATTGAGGCCATATGAATGTAATTACTCTATTCATGATCTCAAGTTAGCTAAGGTTGTTCACACATTGTTTTGTTGGTGGAATTATTTACCTAGAGAGTGTTTGTGGTGTACACGGACCACAAAAGGCTCAAGTACATATTTACACAGTGTGATTTGAATCTGAGGTAGAGAAGTTGGGTTGAATACCTACAACCATTTTATTTTGAGCTTTCCTATTTTCCTGATAAAGGAAATTTAGTGGTTGATGCACTCAGCATGAGGACTTAGATACATATAGTTCAGATGGCCAGTAGTGAGTGGAAGCTCAAGGATTTGTTCTTTAAGATGCAATTGGAGGTGCATGACAGCCAGGGGCATAATTTTATATCATTATTATTTGTTACCTATACCCTTATGTATAGAGTTAGGATAAGGTAGATATAGGATTCTGAAGTCATAGTCCTATGGGAGAGTGTGGTAGGTGAGGAACCTCATCCTGGTTGGATCATAGGGGGGGATGAAATTCTCTATGTACATGGTCGTGTATGGGTTTTAGAAAACATGTGCAAGGATCTGATGAAGGATTTTCATGTTTGATTTTGGGAGTTTCACCCCTGCATCACCAAGATGTATTGATATTTACATCTCCAATACTGATGGCTGGGTATGAAAAGATATGTACCTAGGTTTTTCATGAGATATTCCACCTGTTAACAGATGAAGGAAGAACACCAGAGGCCAACTTAACTTTTACTACAGTTACCCATCCTTGAGTGGAAATGGGTTGACCTTGAAATGAATTTTGTGATAGGTTTATCGAGGTCTTCTTAAGGTAATGATACTGGATGGGTTGTTGTGGACAAGATTAGGAAGGTTTCAAATTTTCTTTTGATCATGGAAACATTCTGTGTTGATGATCCTGGAAGGTTGTACATACATGAGATAATATGAATTCACGGGGTCCCGAATACAATAATTTTAGATACGGATGCATGGTTTACTTCACAGTTCTGGAAATTGATTTGGAGGTTGTTGGGTACATAGTCGCTTCTGAGCACAACATACCACCCCTAGACAGATGGCCAGTCAAAGTGCACAATTCAGGTATTTGAGGACATGTTGTGAGCATGTGTCATGGATTTTGAGGGCTCTTAGAAGAGGAATATACCCCTGATTGAATTCACCTATATCAATAGATTTTAGGATACTATTCAGATGGTAATTAATGAGGCTTTATATAATAGGCCATGCAGATCACCCACCATGTTGGTTAGAGGCAGTAGAGGCAGCTATGCTTGGACCTTATCTTGTTCAGGATACCACATAACAGGTGTATTTGATATATAAGTGCATGGATAATTCAATTTCTTATCATAAAACTTATGTTGATCACCACAGACAACTTGTAGAGTTTATGTTTGGGGATCAGACATTTTTACATGTTTCACCAAGGTTGAGACATAGGAAGATCATGATATATGGTAAACTTTCACTGTGGTATATTGGGTCATTAAAGATTCTAGAGCAAGTCGATCCAATATCCTATCAGTTTTATTTACCTCATATGTACCATGCCATGCATGAATTATTCCATGTATCTCACCTGCGACATTACTATTCAAACTCGTCTCATGATTTTCAACCCAAGGAGTTTGAGTTATAGGAAGACACATTCTTTGAGGAGTATCCTATATATATTGTGGATCGTTGCACAACTGTTCTCTAAGGCCGGTCCATTTATATAGTACAAGTGTTATAGCAACACATCCATGTGCAAGATGAGACCTAGGAGTTGGAGGATAATATATGATCATAGTGGCCAGAGTTATTCTCAGATAATCTTGACCGCCCTTGAGAAGGAAATTTAAAGATAAATTACTTTAAAGGGGAGAGTTTGTAATAACTCAGTTCATTCTTGAGGTATTTATACTTTAATTTTTTTTTCATTTTTTAGTTCAAATGTTTAAATATGGCCGAATATGAATTCTCTTTGGGTTAATGATGTTTTCAGTGGTGTTCATGGATGGTTCAGAGCCCGGAACCCAACTTTTGGGGTGAAAATTCCTAGTGCAAAGTTAGTGTAAATCGTGATGGGAAAGTCACATGGTTTAACAAACTGTGTGATATATAGATAGAGAGTAGGGGGATCCCACACTATTTAGAAAAACCATGAGTTTTGGGGTGAATGTCCATGAAACCAGGTATGCATTTTTGAATGAGGAGTTTTTCACATGTCTGCATGGTTAGACAAACTATAAAAGGAAACTGTACGAGGTTCCCTTCTCTATAGATAAGCATGCATAGTTTTTCCAAACTGTGTGAACCTATATTTTTTGTTAAATTTAAAAAAAATTCCTTAATAAATATTTTAACTCAACCTACTTTCTCATTTCATTCAATGGATAGAACCTTCACATTTTGAGATCTCCCTTGGTTGAATATTCTTGATTTTGCCGCCAACTCTCCATCCGACCTCCAATTCAAGCACCCATCATCTTGTTAGATCCATATTAATGTGTTATCAATTCATTTTATTCCATTCATCATTTATTTTAGTATCAAATGTGCTATTTAGGTGTAATCTAATTTTCCCTATTAATAGGTTCTTCATCCGTTCTTCGATTTTCTCCCGATTCGAGTTGAATTAAGAGATGATATTGGATGAGATATCAAATATGAACTTACAGTGGGTGGTATTGTTTATTTCATTAAAATTTAAATTATTTATATATTCCATTGTTCCATGCACCCCATTCTTGTGAATCACCTTGAATGAATTTTAATCAGTGAATTAAATTGATAGGTATAGCCTATTCAATTAAAGAGGCCCGTTAATAAATGCTTATAGGTTGAGGAATTTGAAACAAAACCACCCCTTTGGGTGTGTTGATTAATTAAATGGACCACCATGGGTGGATTAATATTGTATTCCATTAAGGTGTTACATTTACCCCTTGTCACGGGATGTTAATATTGAGTTGATAATGGATTATTTAAATTTTGAATTGATATGTAAATTGAATTGTGATATCAATTTAAATTGAGTTTATCAATGGGAAGGGATGAATGACCATGAAACTTGGACCTTGTCTTGAAATATCTTTTTTAAACATGAAATTATTGTTAAAATGAATTTCCCATGTTAGTTAAGTTAAGTTATACCATATATTCTTGGCTAGTGAATTAAGTTACCTTCTGAGATGAGTTTGAATTGAAATGTTCTAGGTATTGTACTCAACATAGTTGAATGATAATGAGTAAATTATTTTGAATTGATATAATGAAAATATTCCTTGGGTGAAACATGGATTCATTTGAGAATTCCATGGATGGACTCAATTGGATTTTACCTTTCTTATGCTCGAGTGACACTTGGACTCCTAATATTGTTTTTTAAGGAAAAATTCATCAGGTATGAATCTTATATACTGAGTGATACTTATAATTATATATGGATTTACAAGTATGGAATAAAATTTAATTTGATCATATATTCCATGGCCTCCCTTAGTGGACAACCAAGGACAAACTTGAATGGCAGTGATGTTATAACACACCTGGAGCGATACCTGGGTTCTTGAGGATCTATATGGACTGGTTCATAGGGTGTTGGTTTGTATTATACCTAGAGCGATACCTAGATTCCAAATTATGAATTCCATGGATGGGATCAGGTTCATAAACGAATAATTAATGAGATGAATTATATGAAACGTCTTCCCAGCCAAAGCACAAGATTGGATTTGATCTTTGTTTATACTTTTGGTTGGTCTGTTTAGGTATCCTTTGGTTACCTATTTTCATGGGGGATGCTGGGATACATGCCAGGTATCGATACTTAAAATTAAATCGAATTGAATAAGTAAATGTTTTTAGTTGTAAATGAGAACTTGGAATTTATAGGATGTTTACTTTCAGTACTTCTTTTACATACTATGCAACTTCCTACACACTATTATCATTATATATTCACTAACTAAATGAAACTAGACCATGGGTGGATGCCTACTAGGATTATGTTTCACACCCTATTTGAATCCCCTTTGGGTACCCAAAAAGAATATATGATTATAGGTATGGATAAGGGAAAACACCCTGATATAGGTTTTTGATTTCTACTCAGGAGTAGGGGAGAATAGGACCGAGATGAGGCTCATAATGCTAGTTGGGATACTTTTTTACTTTTTTAAATTTTGATATATGTATTGTATTTTACTTTTGTTTGTATATTTTTTTCTGATTTATTGGACACATGACATGTATCATCATCATTGTATCTGAGATTCCTTTTGACATCATTATCTATTCCTTCTATTTATCTATTGTCTTTATGAAGTACTACTTCCTCTACATAGATGTTTTTGATATTCTTATGTCCTAAAATTTGTTAATGAGGGTGTAGTATCCTCATAGATAAACCCAGTTTGTCGTTGTTAGTCGGCAGCCTCTATAGTTTGGGAAGATGCACTTGAGGCCATATAACCAACCAGGCTCGGGGCACTGTTGAGTGGCATCCAGGTCCAGGATGTTACATGATTATCACACTCTATTCTATCATTGAAAATCATATTTATTAAGTGGGAGTTATTATTATCAAATAATGAGAAAAAAAGGGAGTTATATGACTTTTACTTGAACTATTTTTATGGTTTGTTGAGGTGTGCTCAGGTTACATGTTTCTTTTATAAATGATCTATTATTATATAACCCTTATTTGAGAAATAAGAAATTCTAAGAATGATATCACATGAAAGTTTGTGTATGGATTTCACAGAAAAACTTGGTTATATCTCTCTTATTTTCTATATTGGGTTTACCCATGTAGACTTAGATTAGAAAAAATCAAGGCTCTTTAAAAAGTATACCATATGGTATCATCCTTCTCTCAGAAAATGGGGGAAGATTATGACTGTGAATTCAAAAGAAAAATTAAGATATGATAAGTCTCTCCCATTTACCTTTTCATTTATTTTAAATAAGGGTAGGAAAGAGAGGATCTATCCAAGAACACATATATATATTGAATATTGGTATTTCTAAAAAATTAAAATGGGGATATTTTTGTGACTAATTAAGTATTAAATTTGTTGTCAGTGGTTCAATATGTGTTTCTGATGATTCTTGAAGGATTATATGGATTCATAAAGGCATTGGATTTCATCCCTTATAATACATCCATATAATTCCAAAATATGATTGAGTTACTTCCTTATTATTTGGAAAAGGAACTATGAGGCTACAACTTGAATTAATTGAATGGAGAAGTTCAAGAAAATTTTTCAAAGAAAGTGTGAATATTGATGAGTTGATCAAAAAAATAATTAATGGCATGTGATGGTGGATGAAGTTACATGGTCTATAACATCTTTGAGAAGTTTTTAAGAGACTGAGAAGGCCTGAAATTTGGATAAAGAAGTTTGAAACTTATTTGAGTGGATTTTTTAATTTTCTAAATCTACATAGATGATTCACATAGGAAAATATCCACATAACTGATTCAATGACATAGGAAAATCACACTAGTGATTTTGATGTATAACTAATCTAGTAACATTGGAAAATCATGTATATGATTCAGCCATGAATCCAATTCATATAACTATTTGAGGAACAGTTTCAATTGAGGATCATGTAGCCTATTACTATATAGTTTACTTCCACATATTTGATTAAGAACCACATAAATAATTTTTATATAGATGATTATAATGTTGTTAATTACTGAGACATGTTTAATTTCATGAATACATGGAAATATCATAGGTTTTTGAAGAAGTGAGATTTTAGGATATGGATATTTATATATCATGTATAAGATTGAATCTTGAGCCTTCATGGTATTTAAATAAAGATTTTAATGGGAATTAAAATGAGATTAAATGGGAGATAAATTAGGAATCAGTTGAATGATTTGAATGAGATGGTCCTACTACCAAAGATAGTGGGATTTATATAATTCAAATATGGAAACACTTACTATGATATTTTGAGAATAATTTTCATGATGATTTTGTGAATATAAATATGTAGTCCAGGTATCTAAGAAAGGATATATAGAAAGAATTAAGAACTCTAGTGCACATCCCTAGAACTCTAAGAGAATGATAGATATTGTATCATTGAGAATAAGATGATATTAATCCAGGAGTCCCTTGAAGGAGACACACCTAATTATTCAATGAGACTAAGGAGAATCTAGAGTGAACTAGATCTTAAAGGAGTCTATAGGCTAGTATAGCAGTTGATGTTATTGGGGAAGTACTTGACTAAACCTGATCCTATAGGCTCATATAGGATTACTATCTAAATCAGAAGATATTTAAATCATTATATCCTCATTCAAGAAGAATCTTGGAGCTAGAGTGTTTAAATAGATAATGGAGTCTTGTGATTGGGGTTCCTAACTAATCATAAAAGAAGATTAATTGGGGTATCTAATAAATTATAGATAGATTGTAACTAGGGATCCTGAATAGTTGTATTTACTTATGGGTATAATGAAGAATCCATATTGAGTTGTTTAACCGAAATTTCAATGAGAAGGATTTTTTTAAAAACCCTTTAAATACCATGTGATTCTCTCTATATTATCACAAATGAATGTAAGGAGAGATTGAGAGATATAATGAGTGGATCAAGATCCTTAACAAGTTTAAGAGGTTGAATTCTAGTGAAAATAATTCTTAAAAGTAAACCAATGATTTACCCCCTATCAATGGTTCATACATAATGGGGCTTAACATACTATATGAAAATTTTCACCATTCATTAGGTATGAATTTTTTATGTTTGGTGGAAAAAGATTGAGTTCCAATTTGGGTGGGTTCTATATTGATGGATATGATGTGGGAAATAATATATGTTGACAATGAATTTTAGGGTCTAAATATGAATCATTAACATCAATGAATAATTCATGAAATCCACTTGAAAAATCAATAGACAAGTTATAACTATAAATTACACTCTCAAATTAGAAAAATAATCCACAAAAGAATCAGAAAAGAGTGTGGTTAAATCATGAAAAATAGGTGTGAAAGTATGTTGAATCATAAAAATAGAACCAATCCTCAAGATATATCTAAGCATGGAATGATCCCTATTTGGAAAATATTAGAAATAAAAATTTGGTGAGTCATAACAAGATGGGTCAGAATATGAGATAAAGAAATAAGAATGGTCCTTTGAGGAGTACTTCATAGTATATAAAATATTAAATTGCATGACCTCATCTCTAAAATGTATATAAATTATACCCTCATGGACATCAGTGATTATCTTGGAATTTTTGAGGAAGTTCTTACCATAAATTATGGAAGCATGTGAACTTACCTGATCATCCTCCATATTTAAAACATAGAGATCTACTAGAAAGATCATATTTCTCACTTGAACAAGGACATCATCGAGGACTCCCATTGGGTATTCAATGGTCCTATTTTCTAATTACACCACCACCCTCGTTAGATTTAGGTCACCAACCTGCAAGGAAGAGAAAATAAAGTGAGGTACGAAATTAATGGAGTCATCTAAATCACATAAAGCATCATAGAAATGTAACTACCCTGTTGTGCATTATATGCTGAATGTTACAGGGTAATTGAACCTTTTAGGCATCGTTAATGTAGGTTTAAAGAGTGAATAGATATTACAATCAATTTTAATCTTCTCATTTCCATTTCTACCACTTTTGTTTGTACACAATTTTTTTTAAAAAACTTGGAATACCTTGGAATTTGGTTTACTACTTCAAGTTGATGGATTTCAATATCAATGAACTTGAATGTATCTAAAAAATATTTTTTTCATTACCCCTTAGAACATATTTTTGTTTTTCACAACTATATTCAGAAATATAATGGGTTTAGGAGGAGCATCATAAATCTTTTTCTTACCTTTTTCGTTCACCTTTGGCTACTGATCTGTTGGCCTTGTATAGGGATTCTTCGAAGTTGTAGTGAATCTCAATGGAATGATGGGTGTACATATATAATTCATTTCATTCCTAATTCTCAATTTTATGGCACTGAAATTCCCATTGGGATTTGGAGTATATTGATAATTAATATTTAATGAGTTCTTACTTACCAGTTCACAGAGAGTGGTGGGAATCTATCTCCTTTTCATATTCAAATCCCTTAAATCTAATACTTGAATCTTTAGCTCATTTTGTCAATTAAAAACAATTTATTTTTCAAAATTTCATCAGTATTATAATCTAACTTTGGTTTATAATTCCATTTTTTTGTTTAGTTATTGATTTTTTGGTTTTAAATCTATTCTAGGGTTGTTGAAAACCTTGTTGGTAAGTAGGAAGCTATTAGATATTTTATTGAAAAGGGGGCCTTTATTGTTTTATAGGACCATAAATCATATTTGATTGATTCTTACAACACTGGTTATATGTTGGTATGAAGAAATCATACTTATTCTAGGTATGTGGTTGTTATTTCTACTGATATGGTTTCCTAGGTAATATGCCTACACAATCCTATGTCTCTTGTAATTGGGGGAAAAAATTCATAGGGTGGTCTAGTTTAATGAAACAAGGCCTCATCATAATGGGTTGGGATTTATTTTTATCCACATAAACCTATCACACTATAGTGTTCAATTCATCCAACTTAGTATTAGTTAAATAATTTCAAGGGAAGAAGAACTTACCAGATGTGCTCCTCTTATAGGCTATGTACCTCGTTCACCAAATTCTTTGGAATTTTGTAATATCATTTCAATAAATGTCCATGAAGCAACTGGTGTTTCTTTGAACAATGATACTCCTAATTTGGCACCCACTATGTTCCTCTTCATAGGTGTGATGCCATTATATAAGTACTATATGAAGATATTTGGGTAGATTTGGTTATGTGTGCAACTTGAGCATAAATTCTTGAATCGCTCTCAGTACTCATACATTGACTCAACATGTGATTTATTGATCCCTGAGATATCTTTTCAAATGGAATTGGTCCTTGAAAATGGAAAAAATATCTATAATAAAATACATTTAAAATAATTATAATATTTTATATCTTTAGGTTGTAAATAATACATCAAATCTTTTATAGTTCCATCAAGTGAGAATGAGAATGTTCTTAGTTTGATTTTATCTTCCAAGGCATTTCTTGGTTTCATTATTTATCATACTACATTGAAATATTTAAGGTTTTTTTTATACTCACTTGATAATGTATGAAATTTTTGGAGAATGTGAGTTAACCAAGTTTTTAGTTTGAAGTCCGATTCTAGAGTTTGATATGTAATGAATGTAGGTTGATAATTAATATTAGGTGTAACCAATACTGCAATGGTTCTATCGATTCCATTATTTTTTTAGATACATTTTATATAGTTTTATGTTTTTTTATATTTTATTACTATTTAAAAATTATTATATGTTGGAATTACCCAGTTGTGTAAATGTTCATACTTACTATATACTGATATTGTCTGATCTGACCCCTAAGGTTGTATTTAATATCACGGTCTAGATCAAAGAGATCTTCAGGATGGGATAATGTCATAAATTATATAAAAGTGAGAAAAGAATATAATTATACCATAATATAAAGATAAGAATTTTGATTTTATGGTCCCAAAAATAAGAAAAAAATGATAAAGGAGAAAGAATGAAGAATAAAAATTGAATAATAGAATGAAATAAAAGTTAAAGATTCTTCTAATTTTTTGAAAAAAAACTTAGATCCTTGTTAATGATATCAATTTAAAAGTTGTTTTTATGAGTTCCTTAAAATTATGTGTAAATGTTTTAGTACTTATGTGAAACATAGTTTTAACAGCCTGATATTTTAAAAAGAAAAGAATTTTCGATAGTGTATATGACACATAACATCGTGCCTAAATGAACCACAAAATATTATTATTTAAAAATGACCATTACAACCTAACTGTTAAATTGACTAGTATAAATAGTATTAAACAAATTATTAAATATATATAAAGTACCTAATTAATAAAAAATTATTGATTAATTCTTAGTAAATAAGTACTCAATTTTGAGTAAAATTATTTAATGTTTCAGAAATCCGTTTTCTTCAAAAAAAAATTTATTTCATTTTCTAAAAAAAATATTAAAATTAATTTATAGAACATATATAAATTTTATTTTATAAAATATAATATTTGAAATCAATATATAAAAATTATATCATGGTGAATTTTTTGGATTTTTTGTAAAATATAATTTTTCCAGTGAATATTGAAAAATGATGATTTTTTTTTGGAAACTGTATTTTTGTTTCAAGAATTTAGAAATTTCCATTTTTTTAAATAATTTTAAAATAAAATTAGTTAAATTATATTATTAATAATAAAATTAAGTTCATTAAGGAATTTTATGATAGAATTTGATATAATAACATTTTTATACATGAAAGGAATTTTTTGAAAAACTATTGCATTTTACATTTTTATTCTAAATTAATTAATGAAACTTATAGAAATTTAATCTTGAAAATAGATTTCATATTTTGAATTATTTTTAAAATTTGTACCCTTTATTTTTTATCACTACTAATAATAAGGATAATAAATAATTTTCATTGTGCTAAGAGTATATCATATAATTAAGGTCATAAATAAAATGATAAGGACTAGAAAATTAGCCTAAAACTTGCCTTAATTTCATTTTATGGACATATTTCATTCATAATCATCCATTATTATAATATATTTGATTTTTTTTTCATTTTTCTATGATTTTAAGCTTTATATTATTTTATTTAAATAATAGTTAAAAATGTCATTTTTTTATTATCTTTAAATATTTGACATAAGGATAAGTAGAGGCTATGTGGGTTTTAAATAGTTATTTTAAAGTTAAATATTTTTTACCATGGTAATTTATTTCTGATTTTTGTGAATAAATAATTATTTTAAGTGCTTATGCAACACTGACACAATAGTTATTAAATTAATAAAAAAATAAAATTAACGATTTAAAAATATTAGTAGTGATATAATTTGAATATATTAACATATCCTAAGAATTTTAAAGATATATATGACATAATATATAAGTTTTAAAGTATTATATTCAAATTACCTCTTTTTATTTATGTATTTAAAGTCATATTAAATGAATTTTCCAAAATAACATTAATAATATTTTATAATAACTAATATTTTATTAAATGATTTAAAATTAATTAAAATGTTAAATTTGGAAAAATTAATTATATATTTTTAAAACATAAACCATTGTCTATTTATGAGTCATTTTTTCTTATTATGGAAACATTATTATCCCTTAAATGGTAGAAAAATTCAATATCATAATAATTATCAAAAGGGTTAACATGGGGTTAAAATAAAAAGATAAGGTTGAAAACATCATCTAAAATTGTAAAAATTTTATTTGATGAGTATATTTAGACCCTTGCTCATAATATATTCTAAATATATTATTTTGGATCCATTTATCATTTAAAATATATTTATATTAATTTTATACTTTAAGAAATTTCAAAAGTTTGCATCCCCTCTCTAATAAAAGGGAACAACCTATCATCTTCTCTGCTCACTTCAAGATCTATTTGGTTCATCCAAGACATGAAAAAATACCTTCATAAAATCCCTCCATAAATTATATAGGTATTATTTTGTTCATAATACCAATATTATTGGGATTAAGGTGTAATGAAAATTATGTATTCTGAAGAATAGGTATAATTCTAATATAAGTGTTTTCATTTTGTTTCTTGACCTCCTTAAAATATTATCTAAACATGATGAAATAATAAAATAATAATATTACATATAATGTTATGTTATTTTTTTTAATCAATCATCCTATATCCATCTCATCTTCCATAAAATGGGAAATGAAACTATCATTCATGTGTATAGAGAACTACCGCATTGCGAATAAATATGATTAGTTTTCCATCACTACCTATCACATCTGGCTATAATGATGGATTTAATTTATATTTATGATAATAATTACATATATATAATTCTTAAAAGATAATATATCATATAATTTCTTACCCTTCCATCTATTAAATAATAATAAGGTATTTCTTGCATATGTGCAGATTACCACATCCACGAAGTGATGTGATTCATTTTTTATCACTGAATCACATAGATGGTATATATAAATGTATTTAAAGAAATAATATTATATTTATAATATAATTATAATTAATTAAATTTAAAATAATACTTACCTTTGTTCCATCATGATCATTGAAAAATGAAAATGTTATTCATGCGTACGTATGACCTACCGTCTTCATGATTGTAACATGGTTCATTTTTTATACCCATATTTCATGGTTGGTTTTAAAAGTGTTATTTATTTATAAAAATTATAATTATTTCATTATTATTATTATTTATATTATTTAATAATGGCCCTATTGACCATATTCAACGAACGGAAGTCATTTTTGACATATGAGCTAAATATCATCGAAATGCCCAATGTTAACTCAATTGATTAGATAGTTGTATATAAATGGTAATAAATAAAATAGAATGAATATTAATATTGAAAAAGGTTCATAATAAAGTAAATAATTAACAATTTTCTATTATTTAGGAATAAAATGAACATATGTGATAGGTCAGACTCGAGGTAAGAGGTTTCATAATTCAATTTCTTTTCATTAGGATATATTACTTTCTCATTGTCTTTGATATGCTACGATTATGTGTGTAATTAACTATGATTATTTTATGTTGTATTTACACTTTTTTTTGGTTTGTTCACGTTTTTATCACATAATCCCTTTCTAGATTAATTCTTACTTCAATGATATTATCTTTATAAGGGTTCTCATCTCACTTTTACTTCTATGAGTCGAATACCAAATTCACCACTTGTTTCTTTTATATAGTGTATATACTAACCATTTAATATGATATATCATTAATATATCTAAATTCATGATTTTTAATGTATAATTTGATGTTATTCCTTTCATGGGGGGTTATGATTCAAAATTTACCATAATGGTGAGGGTTTATTTCATAATCTCATTATTATTTGAGATTGTTTAATTTTAAGCCTCCTATTGGGGAATTATTTGATCTTTATAAATGAAACCTAATATATTTTATTCTCATATCATTTTTTAGAAATCATTTTTTCCTTTAATTTTCCTCTCTTTATATTCTCAAGAAACCAGAAGAATATTTTTAAGAAAAATGAATTTATTTATCTCTTTGGACAAAATTCATTTTTCTTCCATATCCATATTTTCAAAAAAAATGTTTCAAAGGATGTTTTTAATGTTATATTATGATTTATTAAATATATTTTTACCCATTTTTACGTTTTAGAAAATGTTTAAAAGGATTTTTCTTGTAATTTTATAAATGATGTAATTTATGACATTTTTACAAAAGCGTGAAAGGAATATTTTTTTAACTTATACAAAATGGATTTAATTTTATACCATCATAAAGGATCAATACTTTGAAGATTACTTTACAAGTTTCCATTGATATTTTCAAGGAAAATATTTTTCATGATATTTTACATATTTTTAGTTTTAAAAGTGATTTTTAAATTGAAAAGTGAATTTTACTCAAGAATTTTTAAATAATACTTTTTATGGTATTTATATTCATCAATGGAAACAACCCTTTATTTTAATTATACTATACTAGGGATATGTTTTAATGGTACCATATAACATGTCACTCTATATGGAATATGATCGTGTTTTATTTATTGATTGGGGAAAGTATTAACCATTTCATAACATAGTTTTTCAATACAATTTTTTATATTCATTATGTTCACCTATTTTATATGATGAATGTATTGGACATAGTAAGTGATGAGTAGAGCCCGTTATATCTTCTCGATGCATTGGTAGGTCTCATGAGAAAAACTATTTTGGGTATTTGATTTCTTCCTTACCCATTTATGTATGATGGCTTGGCATGGGACCTTGATGGTAAGTTTATGGTCTTAGAAATTTTGAATTCTATAATTATGAAATCTATTATTGATGACTTTGTGATTATTTGAATATTTATGTTATCTATGGATACATTTCAAGAACTTGTGATTATTTATATTAAATTATTTGATCATCATTTATTTTTTTCCATATTATTCTATGTGTTCAAGTTATTAATTAAATGAAATGTGTTTTCAGTTATTTACTTTGAAATATTTTTATACCTTATTAATCATGATAGATTCTACCATACATAAGCCTTGCTGAGTATTTTAACTCACCCTTATTTTTTTCCTTTCCTGAGGATATTAAGAATGGATCTTTGAATGTTCTTAAGGATGTAGAATAATTACATTCATTATGTTTTGTGTTTTATTTCTAATATAAAATGGGAAGAACGTATGTATCTAATATCCTAAGAATACTAAACCATTTGATCTTTCATCATGTGTTTGATTTTATCCCATACCAATTTAATAAATATCCACTAGATTTGGGATACTAAATGTGGGGTCTTTACAGTTGGTGTTAGAGGATGTTTAGTAGAAACCTTGGTAAAAATATTTAGTAAAACATAGATTAGAGAATATAACCCTATGAATTACTTGGAGTATAAGTCTAAGTATTGGATAATAGCCTAAAGTTTTGGTAAAGATAGATTATGTGGTTTTTTTATAAATACATCTCTATATGGATATTGCAAATGGAAATAGTTTTGGAACATATTAATCAAGGGGAAATAACCCTAAAAATAGTTAGTCGATTATATCTCATCTATCATTTTGGTACATAGTGAGTGTTACCTTATTATGCACTTAGTTTGACACTCTCGGGAGATATTCTTGGCTTAATTCACATTTTATTTATGAACCATTGTGATTAAGGATAGAATAGAACCTAAGTGTACCTATGATATTATATATTGATATGATATAAACCTAAAGTGTCTTGGTTTGATAAGTCTATGGTTGATTATATGTTTAAAGTCATAAGAACCCCTTTTGATATTTTTTATGATTGGAATTTAATATGATTAAGGATATTTTTAAAGATATTTATGGAAATAAAACCCTTTTGTTTTGTATATTTTTTAGTGAAAATTTTATTTTATGAATAATGTTTTTTATTTTATGGACATAAGTTTAAAGGTATTGATAATCTTTAAGATTTATATGATATTTGATGATGAGGAAATTATGTATTATTAAAATGTTGAAACATATGTTTTATCATATAGATAACCATATTATAAAAAATTGATTTCATGATTAATGTTATTTTTGAGTATGTTCATCTTATTATTGTGAAAAATATAAGAATTATATTAATAAGTTTTAGAAAAAGGAAAATCAGTGTGCTGAGTGAAAACCAGTCACATATGAAAAGACCATGGGAATTGAACCCAAAACCAAAGGGAAAAAAGGGTTTTGTGCCTAAAATTTTTCTATATTATGTAATAACATAATATTTTAATAATAATACTGTGTTTGATAGCATATGTGATATGCACCACCGAGCCTAAACAAACCAAAAAAATATTATTATTTAAATATGAACATTATAAAATATCCATTTAATTAGAGATTATGAATGGTATTAACCAAATCATGAAATATATAAAAATTAACTAATTAATATAAGTTAATTGATTAATTTTTAGGAAATAATAACTAAATTTTTAGTAAAGTTTTTTTATATTTCCAAAATACATTTTCTTCAAAAATGATATTTTTTGATTTTTTGAAAAAATATTAAAATTAATTTATAGAACCTATATAAATTTTATTTTATGAAATTTAAATTTTATATAATAATATCAAAATTATATTTGGTTGACGTTTTCCTATTTTTCTGAAAAGATATGTTTTTCAGTGAATAGTAAAAAATACCATTTTTTTTAAACTGTATTTTTGTTTCTAGAATTTATAAAGATTCATTTGGTTTTAAAATTATGTAAAAGTAAAATTAGTTATATTATATTATTAATAATTCTATTAACTCTATTTGAATCAATTTTATGAATTAATTTTTTATAAAGACATTTTTATGCATAAAAAGGATTTTTTGAAAAAAATGTTTTTCATTGCGTTTCTCATTTTGAATTTAAATTAATTACTACTAAATATAGAAATTATATTTTAAAAAATGGATTCCATATATAGAATAAATATATCCAAATTTGGTAAGTACATCCCTTTAATTTTTGGTCATTATTAATTATAACTATAGTAAATAATCGTCACCATGGAAGGGTAAATCAAGTAATTAAGGTTTGAAATAATATGATAAAAATTGAAAATAACCCTTAAAATTTTATTAATTCAATTTTATAAACATAATTCATCTATAATTATCTAAAATTATAATATATTATCTTTTTTTCATTTTTATTTGATATTTACCTTTATATTATTTTATTTAAAGAAAAGTAAAAAATTCCATTCTCTTTGTTTTATTAAAATCAATTTTTTTAAATAAGGATAAATAGAGACTATGTTTAATTATAAATACTTATTTCAAAGATAAATATTTTTTTATCATGTCAATTTATTTTTAATTTTTATTGATGAAATAATTAACTTAAATTTTTACGAACACCGACACAATATTTATTCAATTAATAGGAAAATAAAATAAATGATTTTAAAAATATTAAAAGTGATATAATTTGAATTAATTAATACATACCAAGAATTTTATAGAAATATATTTCATTTTAGGTAAGTTGTGAACTATTATATTTTAATTCACTTTTTGTATTGATGTATTTAAATTCATATTAAATGAATAGTGTCAAAAACAAAATTAATTATATTTTATAATAAATAAAATTTAATAAATGATTTAAAATTAAAAAAAAATTATCTTTGGAAATATGAATTAAATATGGTTTAAAAAATTAAACATGATTTATTTATGAGTCTTTTTTCCTTTTATGGTAACATTCTTGACCCTTAAAGGGTAGAAAACTTTAATATCATGATAATTGTCAAAAGGGTTGACATGGATTAAAAAATAGACAAGGGTAAAAACAACACATAAACTTTTTCAAAATTTTATTAGATGAGATTATTTTTACCTATAATAATAATATATTCTAAATATATCAGTTTGGATCCATTTTTAAATGGAAATTAATTTATATTAATCTCATACTTTATGAAATTCCAAAAGTACCCCTCCCCTCTCTTATAAAAGGGTACCCCCTCTTCTAATTCATCCTCACATAAAGATCCATATGGTTCAAAAAATACTTATAAAAAACCTTTATAAATTACCTACACACATTATATTAGTCATATTTTTTTTCATAATACCAATCTTATAGGGCTTAAGGTGTAAAGTAAAGGAGGATGTCCGAAGAAGATGTATAGTTCTTAATCGAACATTTTCGTTTTGATTATTATTATACCTCCATAAAATATTATCCAAACATGATTAGATAATAAAATTAGTGTCTTAAATATATATTGATTATATTATGTTAATTACATAATATATATTCATCCCCCTTCCATCAAATGGGAAATAAAATTGTTGTTCGTGTGTACGGTAGACTACCGCCTCGCGAACTGATATGATTCGTTTTACATCACCAAATCTCATGGATGGTTATAATTATAGATTTAATATATATGTATGATAATAATTATGTATTTATAATTTTTAAAATATAACATATCATATAACTTCTTACCCTTCCATCCATTAACTAATAATAACGTTGATCGTGCGTACATGTTAATTACCAACTCGATAAATTGATGTGATTCATTTTTCATCCCCGCATCACATAGATGGTATATATAAGTGTATTTAAATAAGTAATATAATATTTTTATATAATTATAATTATTTAAATATAAAATAATACTTTCCTTATTTCTATTATGATTGTTGAAAAATGAAAATGTTACTTTTGTGTACATACGTCAACGTCTCCATGATTGTAATGTAGTTAATTTTTCATAACCATCATACATGGTTGGTTTTAAAAGTATAATTTATGTATAAAAATTATAATTATATCATTATTATTATTCTATATGTTATTTAATAATGTCCTCATTGTCCATAGTCAACCTACTAAAGTGATTTTCGACATATGAGATGAATATCGTCAAAACATCCCACTTGAACTTAATTGAATGAGTAATTGTATATAACATGGTAATAAGTAAAAGAAAATGAATTATAAACTCGAAAAATGTTCTTAATAAATTAATTTATTAACATAATTTTATTATTGTGGAGGAAAATGAACATACGTGATGGGTCAGACCCAAGTTAAGGGGTTTCATAACTCAATTTATTTTCATTGGGTTATATTACTTACTCATTGTCTTTGATATGACAAGATTATGTGTGTAATGAAATGTGATTATTTTATATTTTATTTACACTTTTTTGGGTTTATTTAAAATTTTCACACATAATTAATTTCTTTATTAATTCTTACTTCAATGATATGGTCTTTGTAAGGGTTCTTATCTCATATTTACTTCTACGAGTCATATTCCACACTCACCACTTATTTATTTTCCATGGTGTATATAATGAACCTTTAATATTATATATAAAAAATTTATATATATTCATAGTATTTAATGTTTAAATTTAGGTTATTACTTTCATGTGGTTATAATTTAAAAGTTACCACAATGTTAAGGGTTTATTTCACAATCTCATCATTACTCTGAATTATTTATTTTTTAGCCTCCTCTGGGGTGAATATTTGATCTTTAACCTTAAAAATGATATATTATCTCATACTCTAGTTATGTTTATTTAATAAATGTTTTACTTTTGTTTTCATCTCTTTAAGTTCTCAAGAAATTGAAATAATATTTTTAAGTAAAACTGACTTTTTTTATCTTCAGTCAAAAATAATTTTTTCTTCCATATAAATGTTTTTTATAAATATTTTAAATAATGTTTTTAATATTATCCTATGATTTATTAAATACATTTTTACTCATTATTTATTTTTTAAAATTTTTATTAAGAGGAATATTCTTTTTATTTTATAAACAATGTACTTTTTGACCTTTTTTACAAAAGTGTGAAAGGAATGTTTTTTTAAATTATATGGAATGAATGGAATGTCATGTCATTATGAACAGTCAATTATTTTAATCTTATATTAAAAATTTTCATTTTTTTCAAATATAATATTTATCTTAATATTTTATAGATATTTAGTTTTCAAAAGTGATTTTCAAAGTGAAAAGGGTATTTTCCCTAATAAAATTTTAATAATATTTTTATGGTATTACTAATCTTACACAAAAACAAACCTTTATTTTACTTATAATCCACTAAGGATATGTTATAAATATTCTATCTGATATGTTACTTTGAATGGATTATGAACATGTTATATTTATTTATTGTGGAAAGTATTAACCATTCCATTTTATAGATTTTCAATATGAATGTTTTTGTTTATTATGTTCACCCCTTTCATATAATGAATGAATTAGATTTATTAAGTAGTGAAAGAGGCCCTATATAGACCTTAGATACATTAGTAGGTCTCGTGAGATAAACTAGTTTGAGTATTTTTCATATGCCTTACCCATTTATGTATGATGACTTGCCATGAAGCCTCAATGGAAAGTTTATAATACCTATAATTATGTATTCCATCATTATGAAATTAGTTATTGATGAACACGTGATTATTTGAGTAGTTATGTTATTTAAGAACAAGTTTCAAGATCATGTGATTATTTATGTTAAATTATTTGATTATCATTTATTCCTGCCATATTATTATTTGTGGTCAAGTTATTGATTAAATTTAATGTTTTTTAGTTATTTAACTTTCCATTTTGATTATGAATTTTTTAATCATGATATATTATACTATACATAACCCTTAATGAGTATTTTAGCTCACCTTTATTTTGTTCCTTTCCCTAGTATTTGGAGAAGGGATATTTGAATGTGTTTGAGGATGTATAATAATTACTTTCACTATGTTTTTTATTTTATTTACAATTTAAAAAGGGAAAATTTATGGATATAGTCTCATAATACCACTAAATAATTTTGTCCTTCTGGATATTATTTTATATATCCAGTATCCAATGTAATAGGTAACCACCGACTTTAGGCTAATAGAGTCAGGGTCTTTATAAGAGTGATTGACCAAGGTCATTTTGTAAAGAGGTGGTACATGGAACAACATATTAAAGGTATTTTAAAAAAACCACTATAAAAAATAATGGGGGTGTGGTTTTATTATTTATAAAATAAGGAGAAGATTCTTGTTGTAAGAATATATTTTTTGTTCATATTTTATTTTTTTTAAATTTGTCTAATAAAACACAATGAGAAGACGAATTTTTTGGAAAATATTTTAGAAGGAATAATTAATCTAATTATACCTCATTAATTAATTATTAATAATTATCATTCAAAATGAAATAAAATTAATTATAATCCCCTAATTTTTAACCCCCAAACCTTTGACAATTTACCTCAACCAAAAAGATTAAATAAATGAAACCCTAGGTTAGCTTCAGAATGTACAATTGTATCACCATACCCTGATTATTGATCTAAGGATATCTTATAGAGAGTGGTAAATTTGGTCAAATATCCATTCTATAATTGAGAATGAATTTATTTTTGGGATTTTATTTTAACTTTAAAAATTGATACCATGTTGTTTTATTTTACCGATTAACATCACTCTCTTAAAATTAATATATTATTCGACCTCTCATATTTTTATCTATTGCTTATTTTTTTAAGTGGATATTTTAAAATAAAAAATCAATTTACGGTTCATTTTAAATAAATTACAGTAATCTAATTTATTCAAAACAAATAAATGAATAAGTTTAGAGGTATATTGATTACTAAGAAAAAATACTCTTCTATGGATAGTGTGGTCATCATAAAAAAGATTTACATTAGAAAAGGTATAGAAAGGTCATAAACCAATAAAATTTCAAATCTTGATTTCCATCCCAAATAAGTAGAGTATAGAATAGTAAACTTGAATAAAACATAAGAAATAGAGGATAAACTATGATTTTTATTATGAAATCACAAACATTACAACACAAAGAAGAAGAAAAAGGCTTCAATGAAGAGATCCTTGCTTCAAGAGATCCCCCTCGTGAAATGATTAGAGAAATTCAGTGAAACAAATTTTATTATTATCTAAGTATCCCAATTAATGTAAAAATACCTTTAAATAATAAAAATACACATTTATAGAGTGGATGGGATTCTAGGGTTACAAGAGGTTACAAATGTGAATTGGAAAATTTGGCTAAATATTTTAATCCAAATTGAATATACATTTTAACCTCCAAAACATGTGAACTATATTTCCCTCTATAATTATGATTTTTGAGTAATTTTATTATCTGTCTATGAATCAAATTTGATCCCAATATAAGATCGGGTGTAGAAGATATAGCCCAAATGGCGAAGTGGTGTCCAATTTGACCTATCTAAAACAACTTTGATTTCATGGCTCAATTACTCCAATCAAATGAAAAATACCTCTTTTATGGTCTAAATAAAATTTCTACCCCATTGAGTTAGTAATTATTTAATGAAATTGTAAGTTCATATAATATAAAAAATAATATTTGTGGCCAAAATACCATGGTTAACTTTAAGGGGTCAAAACTATAATTTTCATAAAATTTGAATATGAATGATCCAATCCTAAATTTTCCATAAGTAAACATATTTAGAACAATATGAGAAAATTATTTCATTTATTATAAATTAAATATTCAATAAAAATGTGGTTTATCAACTCCCCCACACTTATCATTTGACACTCCTAGGAAAAGTCACTTGTCATTTATCCTAGAGAACTGTGACAACATATACATGTTGATATTTCCCAATCCATAATGGAAATATTGTAAAATTAAGATTCTAATATTCAATCTAAATAAATTTTAAATTAATTATCACATAAATTATATAAAAAAATATAACATGATTAATGACAATAATCATAAAGAAACAATTCATGGGTATATTATTCCATTAATTGACCATGTGTGTGTATAATAACCATTTAAAGTTCATATATACACTATTTATTCAGTATATTCAGGTTAATAAAAAAAATTATTCTTACCTATTTTAATTCCACTGAAACTATTATACATTCCTTTCCAATAAAATGTTAATACCCACTCACTTAAGTATTCCTAAAAGTAAAACCTTAAGATCCTGACCTAGATATCCCCACATGTTATAAATTTAACCACACCCCTATTTATAGAGATAATATATATATATATATATATATATATATATATATTATAACATCCAAATATCAGGTACACATATGTAGATCAATTCAGTACAATAATTAAATTGGTCAAAAGAGAAATGAATGTATTGATTAAAAATTGATGTAATTTAAAAAATACCTAACTTTAATATACCATTAATTGAGTAATATAGATTTAAAAAGTCATGGATTTCATTAAAATTATGTGGAGAAATCAATGTAACATTTTTACCTTGAAAAATACTCACAATTAATGGTGACAAAATCTAAAAGGTTTTGTAACGACTCAACCAATCATATCATTGAGGAATTCCATTATTATAAAAATAAACCCTTGATGATGAAATATTTCTCATGATTATCACACTACCAATGAATTTTTAAAATTTAAACATTCATTTTCCATATGTTTCACATGTAAATGATCATGTTACATGTTTTTTTTTTGTTTTTTTTTTGTTTTTTGGAAAATAATACAAAACACACTCACAAAACACACAAATGAAATTACTAAAGAAGTTTCCCATAAATTTTATCCCCAAAACTTCACTTAAAGTGTTAAATTTTACTTGACGATAATATATAAGATGATATATGCACATGAAATGTAGAATTTTAAATAGGAAAAATAATATAAAAGTGAAAGGGTTAGGGAAAACCTGATGTTCTTAATTAATAGGAGGGTCATAAAATGTGATGACCTCAACTACATATATGGTAAATCCTTAAAATTATTACTTAATTATCTATAAATTGACTATAAATTCCATTCCCTTAACCAATTACATTATCTACACTTCACCATAAGAAAAAACATTAGATATAATATAAGTGCCTAAAAATCTAGAACGCAACTTATCAGGTTTTAACTTTAGTGGCAAACTGTAGATAAGGACTTTGTCTCCCTCATAAAAATACCTTTTATGGATCATCTTGTCATGGGTTTATTTTTACTAGTCTTTTTAGATCCTGGAATACTCATATTATTATATTTGTATCAACTCAATCTCTTAAAGTTACAACTTCCTTTGATCTCTTACATGGGATAAATTGATGTTGCATTTTTTTACAGCACCAAATGTTGAATATTCAACATAAACTAGTTCATGGAATGCATTAACAAATATAATATGATATAGGGAAATATTTATGGGAGTATTATAATCCATACTATAATACCAAAGTGAATCATCCAAGCGCTTTCTCTAATCCTTTCTATTTGGATGAACAATTTTCTCTAATATCTACTTCAACTCCTAATTTGAAACTTCATCTTGGCCATTTGTTTGGGGTGGTATGGAGTAGAAGTTTTATACGTCACCCCATAATTATAAAGTTGGTAATTCAATTTATTATTACAAAATTTTGACCCTTGGTCACTGATGGTAGCCTTCAGTATTATAAAAAAACAATTTAATGAAAAAATCAACTATAATATGAGAATCATCAGTCCTAGTGGACTTCTCCTCCACCCATTTTCTAAAATAATAAATATAAATAAGTATATACAAGAAATTGAATGATCTAGTAAATAAATCCACAAAATCAATTCCCCATACATAAAAAATCTCACAGAATAATATGGGTTGTTGAATCATGTCGTGTCTCCTAGAAATGTTACTTATGTGTTGGAAATGTGAATAAGACTTACTAAACATTTGGGATTCATGGAATAGTATTGAAACATATAAGACCAATTATAATACCTTACATGACATCCATTGGGGGAAAAATGCCTTCATAAGAAATTGTATGACCGAAATGTGGAACAGACTCAAAATCATGAACTAGAACACGCCTCTTAAAAACATGATCACTACACATGCACCAGATCTAGTGATCATCCCAAAAATATTACTTAGACACACTCTTTAATTTTATAACGTTGCATTTATTTATATTTATAGTTATTTAATAGGTAACAAGATAGTTAACTAAATCATTATACCAAGTATGTGCACCTGAGAGTTTATAAAGACACTTATCGAGAAATGTACCTCAAAGTGGAACCTTTTCCAAGGTGTCATCTTCGAGTACACGAGTGATCATACTAATGTGGAATGACACCAAGTTCATTGAAAAATTCTTATAATTTATCTCAATATTGAACTCATTAATAAGAATCATCTAACAAATAAGTCTGGGGTTTGCAAATGGATTCTTCAAGAGGTACCTCAAAGCTACATGATCTGATAAAACAACTAATTTAGTTCCCAATAAATAAGAACATAATTTATCTAATGAAAATATAACATAAATAAATGCATTTTCCATGGTTACATGTTTTATTAGGATGGATCCAATTTCCTTGAAAAATAGGTGATCACAAGCAAATGTCCCTCCACCCTATGTGATAATACCGATTCAACTATGAAGTTAGAAGTGTCACACATAAGATCGAATAGATGATCCCACCAGGGGGGATGAATAATAAATGGTGTGGTGAGACTTTTATTCAGATCATAAATGGAAATTCTAAAAGAATCGTCAAACATGAAATTATATTTCTTTTGAAGAAATATCAGTAATAGAAGAGAAATATTACCAAAATATATGATAAAGCATCGATACAAAATTTCATGTCCTAAAAAAGTTATAACATCACATGCACATATAGGTTATGAGAATGTGGAAATAATGTCAGCCTTAGATCTATCAAGATCTATTCCATGTTTTAATACAACATGTCCTAATAAAATTCCCTTCTCTACCATGAAATTTCATTTCTCAAAATTTAAAACTAGATTTTTCTTAATGAAACGATGTAGCACATTACCCAAACTCAAGTGATACTCGTCAAATGGGGAACCATACACAGTAAAATAATCCATAAATACCTCCAACAAAGTCTCAAGTAAATCATAAAAATACTGAACATAAACCTTTGGAAGGTACCTGAGGTATTATAAAGTCCAAATTTCATCCTTTGGTAAGAAAATATACCGAATTGATAGGTTAATACTATCTTCTCTAGGTATTATACTAAAATGGGAACAAGAAAATATCCAGAGAAACCATCCAAGAAATAATATTGTGTCTTACCTAAAAGTATATCAAGAATCTTGTCAATTAATTAAAGGGGTAATTGGTATTTTTGAGTGTATTTATTTAGTTTTCTATAATATATGCTCAATCACTAACTATGTTTTACTCTCATGGTAATAAACTCATCAATTTCATTTTTTACAATAGTGAAACCAGTTTTATTTGGTATAACATGGAGAGGATTGACCCACTAAGATTCATATATGAGATAAATAATAGATACTTTAGTTAGATTTACCACCTCTTTTTTCATAAATTCTAATAGTCCGGGATTAAGTCTCCTTTGTGGTCACCTCACCAGTTTATCACCATCCTTGAAATAAATATTGTGCTTGTAAATTAAAGGGATAATACCTCATATGTCTATTAGGCTCCACCAAACAACCTGAATGTTATAACATAAAATATTTAGGTTTCTCATATATTTTTTATTAAGGAGAATATTAAAAATTATTATAGGAAATTATTCATAATTAATTAGGTATGAATATTTATTGTTTGGTGGAAATGGTTTGAGTTCCAGTTTGGGTGGGTTTTGTATTAATGGAAATGATTTGATAACTAATATATGTAAAAAATGAACATTGGGTACTAAATATAAACCATAAACATTAGTGAATAATGCATAAAATCCATCTGAAAAATCAATAGCCATGTCATAATAAGAAAGTACAAACACAGAATTAGAAAAGGAATCCAAAAATGAATCGGAAATGGGTATGGTTTTATCATGAGAAATAGGTGCAAATGTATTTTTCAACATCAAACTAGAAGAAAAAATTAATATCTATTTATTAAAGGAATGATCCCCATTTGTAAAATATTTAAATCAAAATTTGGGGAGTCATTATAAGATGGGTAGGAATAGGAGATAAAGAAAGCAGAATGGTTCTTTGTTGGGTACTTCATAGAGACTAAAAAAATAAATGTAAGACCCAGAGATCTTAAAAGAAGAACATTGGTTTAAATAGTGTGTATGAAAGGAAATACCAATCTTAGAAGGAAATATAACACTTTATAATTTATGATATATTTTATTTTAAATAAATATAACCTCTTTGATAGCTTACAGAACATGAAACCCCAAGTGAAAATAAACCATAATATAGTATACTATAATAACCTAGACATTAAATTTGTAGGTATGAATATAAGTAATTAAATTATGAAAATAATGTTTATATATTTATTAGAAATAAAATAATAATCATTTAAAATAAAAAAGAATTTTTTTTTAGAAAATTGTATTTTTTTATAAATGACGGTTTAGTCACACTTTGCGCACATAATTTAAAATTAATTTTTTATATATTTATAAAATTTATTTGAAAAAATAAAATTAATTTTTTAAATAATAATAATAATAAAATTATCCCAAGGAGAATTTTATAGTTTTTTTATAAATGTTTCATTTTTTGATGAATAGTGAAAAATACTAAATTTTAATTGAAAACTTCCTTTTCATTTAAATTATTTAAAAATTTAAATTATATTTTTAATTTGTTTTAAAGTAATTTTAGTTCAATTATATATCTATTAATCCAATTTAGGTAATTTTATTCCTTTTTTTATTGAATTTTGATATAGAACTTTTAAACTTTTGGACATTTTCTTTTTGAAAAACCATTTTCTTGTCACGTCTGTGGGATTAACTTTAAATTAAAATTTTCCACTTATGTAAATGGAATTTGAAAAAATATATTAAATATTTGGAATAATATTAATTTATATTGTTAAATTATTTTAAATTATTTTTTTCATAATAATTACTGAAAATAGTTAAAAAATAGTTATTGTGATTAAGGTTAAAAGAGGGCTTTGCGTATTACATGCACTTGTATTAAATTTAATTTTGAACACATATTGAGTTTTTATTTAATAAGTTTTATTTTAATATTTATAATAATTAGGTTTAAATTATCTAATAATTCTCATTTTATTTTAGGATTAAATGATAAATTACAAGGTTAAAAAACTATTTACAGTAATGAAAATTGAAATGGTAAAAGTGAGTAAAACTTAAAGGATTAGAAATAAAAAAAATTAAAACATGTTTTTTTTTTGTATTTTAGAGGTGTGTATCGACCATATAATATATATAATACATTATTTATCAATTTTTTAGCCACATGATTTGAGAGTTACCGCCCATTAATAATTACTTTTTGTTTTTTACAAAAATATCATTCCTCCTCAATTATAAAAGGGAACTCACTCCCCACATTTCTTTACATCTACCAAGCCATTTGTATCTACCAAAACCAGCCCAAATACATTATTAAATTCTATCCTCTCATCCTAGAATACTTATTTTATGGATAAATACAACCTATAAAGGATTTTGGTGAAAACCTATGGAGAATACCCAAAAAAGATGTAACATTATTTAATAAGACTTTTTATTTAATTTCTCCATACACCTACATAAATTATTATTAAATTGTGATTTTATAATAACCTCGGTATTATCCATATACATAGATGTTTTTATGCTATGTTAAAGACTTAAAACCATCCCCACGTCCATCAAATGGGCTATAAAACCATTATTTGTGTGTATGGCATACTACCACCTCGTGAACTGATGTCAATCGTTTTTTCATTACCACCCCTCATTGTTGGGTATGATTATGTATATAAAGTAAATATAAAATATTTATAACATAATTATAACATTTTAATCATTTTATCATATATAATTTTATCATCCATATCCTTAGATGTTTTAATTTTTAGGTAATGACCTAAAACCATCCCCACTTCCATAAAATATGTTAATTACATATTTATCATTCTTAAAGGATAATATATATTTTTATTTCTCACCTTTTCACTCACTGAAAAATGATATCATTGTTCATGTACATGTTTAATACCTCCTTAACAAAGCAATGTGACTCTCTTTTCATCACTACACCACACGTATGATATATATAATTATATTTAATGAAAATTATGGTATTTATGATATTATTATAAATATATATAGATAAATTATTACATAACTCCATTTCATAATGATCGATGAAAAATTGAAATGCTACTCGTGTGTACGTACAACCTACCATCTCCATGATTGTAACATGGTTAATTTTTTATAAACATATTTCATTATTGATTTTATAAGTATAATTTATGCATAAATTTGATAATTATGTCATGATTTTTATTTTATAGATGCTTAAATAGTAACATCTTTGGCCATAGTCAACCTACCAAATTCAATTTTGACATATAAGCCAGAAATCCTTGAAACATCTGACGTATACTTAATTGATTAAGTAATTATATATAACATAGTAATAAGTGAAATATGAATAATAATAAAATTGAAAAATATTATTAATCAAGTAAATAATTAATAGAAGTTTTTTATTTAGGAAGATAAATAATGTATGTGACGGTTCAGAATCAAGATAAGGGGTTCTCATCTCTCTTTTACTTCTATGAGATATACACCATATTCACCACTTATTTCGTTGGCATCTTGTATGTACTGAATTTTTTATATTATATCATGAATTGATTTGTCTTTAGGATATCTAATTTTTTATTTAAATTTATTTCTTTCATGGGTCTTATGATACAAAATTTACCAAAGTTTTCAGTGATTATTTCACAATTCAATCATTATTCAATATTTTTTTTGTTTAAGTATTTCTTGGGAGAATTATTTTATTTTCTATATTAAAATAAATATATCTATTCTTATATTTTTAGTCATGAACTTTTTCATGTAATAGTACTATTTTTTCACTATTTGGTAAATAAAATAAAAGATAAAATGTTTTTAAAAAAATTGAATTTATTTCTCTCTTCGGTTGGAAATCCATTTTCATCAAAATACATGTTTTATAAAAATGTTTTATAATTTTTTTTACTATTTAAAAGTGGTAAATTATAGAAATTTTTACCCATTTTTAATATTTACATTTTTAAAGGAATCTTCTTGTTGTTTTCAAAATAATTCCCATTTGGATTTTATAGAAAATGTGAATGGAATATTTATTTTAACATACTTAGCATGTAGAGAATTTACTTCCATTATGACCATTAAATGTTTTAAATATTCTTTTATCAGTTTAAAAGATTATTTTTAAAGAAAATTGTTTTCAAAATGCTTTTGGAGTTTTAGTTTTAAAGGGTTATTTTCAAAATGAAAAGGATATTTTCCTCAAGAATGTTTTTAAATATATTTTTATGGTATTTATATTCATCAATGACATCAATCACTTAATGTAATTGTGATCCTTAGGTGATTTTATGTATTGGTATCATTCTTATTTTTTTATTTGGATGATTTGTGATCAGTTTAATTGAGGATGTAAATTTTTATTACCATTCAATATTTTACTCTGAATGGTTTATGATTATTTTTATTGATTGGGGTAAGTATTAAAATTTCTTATATTAGTTTCTCAATATGAATTTTTATGTTGATTATTCTTCACTCCTTTCATATGAGGAATGTTCTAAACCTTTTAAGTAATATGAGGGTCCCTCTCTATCCCCTTGATGAAGAAGTAGGTTTCATAAGAAAAACTATATATGGATTTGGATGAGACCTTACCCATTTGTATAGATGAATTAGCACAAGACTCGATGGTATTAGAAGTCTTGGAACAAGCCTTTATGGTGTTAGATTTCATGGAACAAGCCTTGACGGTATGTTTTATTTTTCTAACATTATGAATTCCATCATTTTGAATTTAATTTTTGATATTCCATGTGATCATTCAATTATATAGAATATCCATGGTCAAAATTCAATATTATGTGATTATTTATAAGGAATTATTTGATCATATTTTATTCCTACCATATTAGGATGAATTTATTGATTAAATAGAATGAATTTCAGTTATTTAACTTTCTTTATTAATTATGTGTTATTTATTCATAGCTTCCATTGCACACATGCCCTTAATGAGCATTTGGTATCACCTATTTCTTTTGTATTATTTTCTCCAAGATACTAGGAAGTATTTTATTATTGATAAGTAGGGATACATTTTGGGTAATAATGTAATTATAAAAAAAATCCTCATGTATTTTAGGTTTTAAAATGTAACGTGAATTTCAAGTGTGTATCTAGATTACCAAAACTACTAAACTATTCAGCCCTTTAGGATGTGATTCCTTATATTTTTTCCAATGTAATAAATTAGACACCGACTCCAAGCTACTAGGTTCAAGATCACTACAGTTGATATCAGAGGATTTTTTTAGAAACCTTGGGAAATAGATTAAAGAAAAAATAGATTAGGGAACATAATACTATGATAGAAATTGAGTATAAGTATAGATGAAAATCCAAAAGTATTTATAAGAAAGATATTATGTGTGTTTTACTAGGAAATATATCCCTGTTTGGATGCTATAATTAAAAGTTGTTCTCGAACAGATGTACCTAGGGGTAATAACTCTGAAAAGGGCACATTTACCTTGACTCGATGATCACCAGGTGTATGAAAATAGGACTTACTATGCACATGGTTTGACAGTCCCAAGGGATATTCTTAGGATAATTCACATTTTATTTACAAATAATTTTGAGGGATTTGAAAATATAGATATCCCAAAAGAAACCATTTTTATGAATATGTGATTATATATGCTTAAATTTTTCAATTTATGTTAACTATTTCACTAGATTTGTGATTGTACATTATGTTTCTTAATAATATGATCTAATCTAGTGTATTCCATAATTTAGAAATAGTTCCCAATAGAAGTAATGTGACCCACATCAATACACATATTCCAAAAAGTAATCATGACATTTCTTTGATGGGATTAATAAAATCATTCAAAGGGAACTAGTCTCCTAAAAATCCTCATCGTATGAAGATGTGGTATCTTATGATAACAAAATAGAGAAATAATTATCTAAGAATTATAGTTTTGAGAGAAATCCAGATAATAAGAGTATGGAAGAGTAAAAAATTCATAAGGGGGAGTAGTGAAAGAAGTGTTTTCCCACATGTGATAATTATGGAATGAAATTTCCAAGTACTTACTTGAAGGGAATGAGAGTTTTCTATAGTTTTAGAGAGAAATACCACCATACTCATTATTTTAAGAGAAACAAAAAATTTATAATTTTCAATGCTTCAACTATTAGGAGATAGGGAACTATGAAAATAAATGCCCAAATTATTTTTGTAATATACCTTAAAAGAAGATAATGGACCATGGTTAATCTTACATTATTACCACAAACTAAGTGGAGTGATTAATGTGCCTGTTTTTGGATTAAATAATTATTTCATTGGAATATTTTATCAATGATATCCTATTTATAATAATTATATAAGGATTATACTACAACACTTTTTCATTAAGAATCTGAAAGTGTATGTTTAACGATACCTATGACTAAGAAAAATGATTCAGTAGAAAGTTGAACTACTTGGAAAACACTTGATTGAGGGAAATGTAACTCTTAATATATTCCTAATGTTGATATAATTATGTTGGTATAAATATATAATTGATATGGATAAAGAAAATTGGATAATACTCACTACCTTGGGACTAATTAATAATTTGTTGACAAAGTGGTTTATAATATCACTGATGGAGTTTACAACATTTTTGGATTTAAGGAATATATTAAATAATATGTGTTTTACTTAAGGAATAAGGAAGCATGCATGTTTTCAATAAGGTTTTATGGTAATTTAGGTTATTATAATTTTCAAGATAATACATGATGAAGGTATTCAAATGTTTAACATGCGATGATTAAGATCCACTTCATATTGTTTGGGTGATTAATGATAAGTTCATTTTGGAAATTAAGTGGCCTTCTTTCTAGAGTTATGGAGCATAATATTTTGGAATGTCCATAAGGTTAACCATTTTTGAAATGGTTTATGTGAAATTAAGACAAGGTTTTAGAGATTAATGTATTACTTCACCATATGGTTATTCATGCATATTGGATAACTTGTACTTGTTAGGACCACTTTTTGTATAAATTTGTATTTTTTGTCACTAGTTTTTAATACTGGTCAAAATTAATAAGGAAATCCAATGTGACTGGAGATTGGTTTAAGTGAATATTCATCGGGAATTGTTATGGATTCATAGTATTGTATTCCATGATTGGGAAATTTTCCATGTTTATCAAATTATAAAAAAAATTCACTAAACTTAAAATTCGAAGAAATTGTATAAAAAAGTGATAAATTATTTACAACATTGAAGTAGCATCCTTTTAAGGATGATTTAAGTGATTTGAAATTAATAATAAAAAAATAAAATGAGAAAGAATAAGGCTGAAGAAGAGGCTTGGACTTTTAGGTGTCCATGGATATTTTTTAAGGTAGCCATCCATTTAAACTTAGAAGATTCTTTTGGATTACTTATAAAAAGGGAAAACCCAAGAGCTATCCAGCTGACATCAACCTGAGGAAAGTGTGGGACCACTGGGGTCAACCGCACCCATGGGGAGCTGGTCAAGGCTATCCTAATAGCGGCATAGTGGATACATAGCATGCCCACAGAGTGCGCGCCACTGTGTGGGGTGGAATGAAGGCAAGGATGCATAGGTTGGGTGCAGAGCATGCCTATCATGAACACGGTATAGGGAAGTACCGTAGAGAGGGGAGTAGAATTCTGAGAGAATTATAGGATGGCTTGATACTTAAGCTAAAAATATTTGTGCCTCTGTTTCAATGTGGGATTAAAATTTTTAATGACCAAAATAATCTCAACCGTCCATTGCATCCCACATCTCACTTGACCATCCAATCAGCATGACATCTGATCATCTAATCCTGAAATCCCATCCATCCCACACTGTATGAGTATGAACTTGATTCTTATGATCCTTCTCTGAATTTTGAACTAGCTTTAGCCATCATCTTCCTCCGCCAGTGCTCAATGGCGTTGCTCCTCTCCATTGGAGACGATCAAGAACCACATCTGAGCTATCTTGACTTATTATTTTAGCACTATGAAGATCGTATGAGTGCACTGAGGCCATTCATGCAACTAATTATTTGTTTTCATGTTTAAAACTCGAAGGATAAGGTTTGGGTGAGGAAAACATAGTTTTCGAGGCCATGTGGTTGCGTGCATAATTTAAAATGAGATTCATGCACACAGTCTTGAGTGGATGAATGAAGAGAAGGCCACATTCGAAAAGGAAACAAACCTAAGATCATGGCATATCTCATCCATGGGTTTGAATATTTCAAAACATTGAAGATCTTGAAATTCAAACCTCCAATATCCACAACATATCTTGAGGATTTTGAATATGGAAAGAAAGTGGCCCTTTCCTATAAAAGGAGAGGCCCGAGCTGAGAATAGGTTGCTACTCCCATGTTCCTAAGAGCTCCTATTTTGGAAAAACTGATCACTCTGTGCTTCCACTTTTCAAAGAGAAATCAGAGGACTTGTGGGCCTTCTTCTCTACAAATAAGAGATCCCACAAGCCCTCGATGGGTGCTACGCACTCTCGAATGGCTTTACGAATAATTGGTTCCCATAAAAATGTGATAGGTCTTCTAAAACCCTCACTATTCTTTACAAAGGTCACACTATCGTGAGCCATTTTTTGAGATTAACTCTCACTAAAATTTGTGAAGAGGAAGAACCATGCATCTCTTACATGAATAATAACAGTGAATCTCTCGGGTTCATGAAGAGAAGGATAATTCCCTTAGGTATTCATGAAACGTCCTAATATTTTAAACAGGTTCATTTTTGAATAATAAGAAGATGGGTGTGTGAGGGAAGGGGTAGTACATGTCCACATGTACCCATAAATTCAAAGGAAAGAAGAATCTTGTGTGTGTGCACAGTGAAGAACCTATCCAAGGGATATCACCCATTTAGGTGTGGTTGATGCAAAGAGGAGAAGGAGAAGGAAAGAGGAAGTGTGCATGTGAAATGGTATATACCCTTTAGGGTTATCACACAAGAAAGAGATAATAATAGAAGAGTGTTCATTCAGTTAGGTTGAGAATACATCATGAATTCACTCAGGTGAATACATTAAGAACACCCAAACCAAGTGGGAGGGAAGAAGAGAAAAGGTAATAAGTGAAGAGGTTATGAATGCTTTCATGCATACTTAAAAAGGGTGCAATTCAATTTAATATATATCAACCACATGAAGAAGAAGTAGAAAATAATAGTTCAACCTAAATGGAACATGCATGATCTCATTCATATATGAAAAGAGAAATAAAGAACTTACTTTGATGATGCAAAGTGATCCGATCCTCATTGGATAAATAATCACATAGGTGTTTTTGATTCTATCTAAAAGAATAAGGAGTTTTAGTTCATTCAGTTATTTCACTAAAGAAGGGGAAATGGGAAGAAGAAAAGGAAGTGTGCTTCTAGTCTAGTACTGAAGAGAAAATAAGAAGAAGTGTGCAGTTGGTTTTGCACCAGAGAAGAGAGAAGAAATGAGAGTTTCTGGCCTACTACTTTTCAAGTAACCAAGTGAAGATCACTAAAGAATATCAAGAGTAGAACCTAACTTTTGAAGAAGGAAGAAGACTATCTCCATAGGAAGTATAAAGAACCGGCAAGGAGGCTGTAAGTTAGACTAGGTGTAACGCCCCGACCCCAGTTACCCAGAGTCGGTGCATTATTACATAACATTGGCATGATCACAAGAAAGATCAAATCTCGAAAGACCGATTGGTTTAGTAGTCTTGGAAACACTAGATATATTCATAAGTCTTACATTACATCATAAAATGAAAAACTACTACTACAACATATTGTCTCCATAATCCACACTCATATCCCCACATAATATCCTTGTAGGTCATTCATAATTTACTTCTTCACTTCCTGGGAAAAATAAAACATAGAAAAGGGGTGAGCTCAAATGCCCAGTAAGGATAACAATATAGCGGAAACTTTCATAAATAAGAATAAACATTTAAGGCAATGTATAAATAAAACAAAAGCCTTTTAAACTTGAACTTTTAACATAGTATGGCATAAATAAAATGAAATAATGCCATTTACTTATTCACATGGTTATTCTACTAATTAAATAATCACATGCAAAATCAATAACCACTTTCATAATGATGGAATGCATAATGCCAGACTATCATAACCACATAGCCAAGGCCTCGTGCCAAGACTACAAATAATATTTTGTCAAGGCCTTGTGCCAAGACACTAGTTTGTCTCATGAGACCTACCGATGCATCGAGGAGCTATAGCGGGCTCCACCCGTCACATATTAAGTCCAATGCATTCCCATATGAAAAGGTTTAAACATAACATAAACATTCGTATTAAAACTAGCATACGAAATGTTAATACTTTCACCATAAACCATGAATGGTATAAAAATAGAACATCCACAGTCAAACAAATCACAAAACCTTCAATATAATATAGAAGTTTTGTATCATAACAAATCAACTTTAAATAAGCGTAAAATCCATCAAAGGATGTTGACATAGATGAAATCAAAATTCTTTTTAAAGAAATATATCTTTTTTATTTTAAAATCATTTAAGATCCATATAAAATAAAACATTTTCTTTGAAAATATTCTTATAAGCTTGTAAGGGAAGCTTTGAAGATTTTATAACGGCAGAAAATAGCCGCACCCGCCGTATAAGTTAAAAAACATTCTTACCTAAATTCTGCCGAAAAGGTTAAAAAGGACCTTGTTTTGAAAACGACGGAAAGATTCCTTTATAAACCTCTTATAAAAATTCAAACAAGGGTATAAATGACTTTAACCCATATTCTTGTAAATAATAAATATGTTTTGAAATACATTTCGAAGAAACATGGATGTGGATGATAAAGAAATCCCAGTAGATTATTACGTATAAACAACCTCGGATAATGAAGAGATTGTGAAATAACCCTTACCTTGTACTTTTCCTTGGTTGGGGTAGGTTAACCTCCTGTATAATGGTGAAATAATTGTTATTAAATTATAAAAGAATCATATATATTAATATGATATCATATATGATCTTTTAACATTGATTTGTTAATAATATCTTAGAATTATCGTCGTTTCGGGTGTTAACTTACTCATTTTCTTTTATATGTTTTGTTACATAAGCCATGTTTGTTGTATATTATTCATATACAGAATGATATAAAGTCCTTAAACATCATTTTTAAATCATCAAATGATAATTATACTTGAATGGATACGATGGAGAATGAATCTCATCGCGTTCGTGGAGACGGTAGTCCGTACGTACGCACGAGCGACAATATCATTCTTTTGATATTAAAATAATATATAAATGGATGGTATATCATATATACAGAATCATTAACATGTTATATTTATTATTTACATGAGTTACACATCATTATTATACCCATCCAAATAATAATATATTGAATAACAATTACACCACGACGTGGAGACGGTAAGCCGTACGTACGCACGTATGGTGACATGTTATTCAAAGGGTGGATAGAATACTGAATATGGTTGTACCATATTTATAATAACATAACAGTATATGTGAGATACTGGAGTTATTATTTTAGAATGGTAAGAACAAAGAAAGAAGAAGTGGAAGAAGAAAGGAACTTGAAAAGGGGTGGTGAAAACATTACCTCTTCTTCGGGTTCTTCCTTTTGATTTGATAAAAAGGGCTCCTTAGGTTGGCTTTCTGATCAAACTAAGGCCTCTAGGTTGTAGTGAGGGATGTTGGGAGAGTATTTGGGCAGAGTTTGGCCGAACCAAAAGGCTTTGAAGGTGTGAATAAATGAGAAGGAGGAGTGCCCTTTTATAAGAGGGGTGAGGGGCACCTTTGGAAAAGCTAGAAATATTAATTTATAATAAATTCATATTCGGTTTCTAATGGCTCCAAAGTTGATTATTCAAAGTTTAAGGTGGGGATAGGTCGAAAACCACTCAACAAAAATAATTTAGATAGGTTGGGTACTTATATTAACCTTATCTTTAAGTATTAACTCTAAGTTAATTAGTTTCACTTTTACAATGTCTCTTTGTATTTTTATATAATATGGTTAATAAACTTACTATATACATCCAAGAGACCCCCAAGTGGTCCATTAATGATGGAACTATCATGATATAAGTCTCTTGGCCGAACCTTAGATTTTTAGGAATTTAATATCAATTAATAATATAATATTTGTTTTAAGAACTCTTTTATGTCAATTTTGACACTATTCAATAGTTGATTTTTGTGAAACTCATAACAGATTGATTACTTCTAAAAAAGTCAATTAAATAAATCCTAATATATCATATTATCCTAGAAAATTAGTTTAATTCATTAAAAGTTTCATATTATATTTATTTGGGTATTTATAATATCAATTATTTTAATTTTTCACTATTATAGTAATTAATTCATCATCACTGTGTCATAAATAAATTAAATTATTTAATGTCTAAAAATTATAAATGAACTATCACTATGTAGGAAATCTTTTTATCTTTCTAATTAATATTTATAATCTAAAATCTAACATATATAACCCTATGTAAAAAAAATTTTTCTAAAAGATATATGCTTGTGTCATTTTTGTATTCATTTTAACTTAATTAAAATAAAGTGTCCTTATCACCTACAAGTGGCACCATGGGGTCCCAAAATCGACCCAAAGATGCCTATGGTAGAACATGTATCAACCAATAAGGCTAGGACACGTTTTAGGGTAATTTAGTATTATTATAATATTATTTTTTAACCCTTATTTACCGGATTTACCCTTAATCATGGTAAATAAAATATTTACCGCAGTAATTATTCAAAATGTCTAAAAATAAAAGTTACCTATTTACACAATTTGAAAATCCTGATTCCAAATATGGAATCCATTTTTCTAAATTCAAAACACAGAAGTGGCAGAAATTAATTTAAAATTAATTCCCGCTGTCGAAACAAAAAACGTGTTTTTAAGAGATAATAACTATCAAAAGATTGACACTTGTTTATGTTCGGTTTAATTGTAAAATTATGTCCAATGACCAAAATTATATTAAATGGTAAAAATATATTCTAAATATACTTTAAAACCACTCAAATTCATAATTTATCACTATTAATTATTTTGATTAAAAAAGTTGTTATTAATTAAAATTTAGTAATTTTCACTATTCATCAAAATATGAAAGTTATCCGAAATGTACCAAAATTTCACCTTAGGCTAAATTCAACATTCCGAATCCAAAAATGAAGTCCATTTTGAAATATAAAATATATATAATTTCAAAAGGTAGGTATTACTATTCATAACGGCTAGTTTGATTGGTTATGGTGTGTTAGAACTCGGTGTTGCGTACAACACACGCTATCACATTATTCAAAGAGAAGCGTACCGTAGAAGCTTGGGGTGTTACATTCTCCCCTCCTTCAAATAATTTCGTCCTCAAAATTTTTAGAATACTTATCACATGAAAAGACTCAGGTGGTTCTTCATCATAAGTTCATCGGGTTCCCACGTTGCCTCTTCCATCTTATGGTTTCTCCACAAAACTTTTACCAGACGCGTCGTCCGGTTTCTCAGTACTTGTTCTCTCGTATCAAGAATCCTGACGGGCTCTTCGCAATAAGACAGATCGGGTTCCAGTTCTAATTCCTCATAGGTGAGTACATGCGTTGGGTCAGGCATGTATTTCCTCAACAGAGATACGTGGAACACATCGTGAACTTTAGAGAGACTTGGCGGCATTGCCAATCGGTAAGCTACATCCCCAATTCGTTCTAGAATTTTGAAGGGTCTGATGTACCTGGGACTCAATTTACCTTTCTTACCAAAACGTATGACTCCCTTCCATGGAGATACCTTCAGGAAAACATTATCAACGACTTGAAATTCCAAATCCTTCCTTCGATTATCGGCATAGATCTTCTGCCTACTTTGAGCTGCTCTGATGTGATTTTGGATTACCTTCACCTTTTCCATCGTTTCCTCCACCAGTTCTGGACCTACAAGTTTTCTTTCACCGATGTCATCCCAACTGGTTGGTGTACGACATCTCTTTCCGTATAACGCTTCATATGGTTCCATCTGAATACTCGAATGGAAGCTATTGTTATAGGAAAATTCTACCAGAGGTAAATATTGATCCCACATACCCTGAAAGTCAAGTGATCAAGTTCTCAACATGTCTTCTAAGGTTTGAATAGTCCGTTCTGATTGTCCGTCTGTCTGAGGGTGGTAAGCAGTGCTCAAATGAAGTTCAGTATCCATGGATTTCTGAAGACTTTTCCAGAATCTTGAAGTAAAACGGGGATCACGATCAGAAACAATCGATAGGGGTACTCCATGAAGTCTCACAACTTCATTAATATATAGTCTTTCTAGACGTTCCAGGGGTAGATCTTCTCTTATATCAAGAAAATGTGCTGACTTGGTAAGACGATCAACAATAACCCATATTGCATCGTTCCTTCTAGGAGTATTTGGTAGCCCCATGACAAAGTCCATCATAATATTGTCCCATTTCCACTCCGGTATGGGAAGAGGTTGCATGACTCCTCCAGGCTGTTGCCTTCCAGCTTTCACTTGTTGACAAACCATACATCTTGACACAAAATCAGCAATCTCCCTCTTCATGTTGTCCCACCAAAAATGTTCCTTCAAATCTCTATACATTTTGGTTCTCCCAGGGTGTATAGAGAAATTGGAACTATGAGCATCATCCAGTAATTCCCTTTTTAGATCAGGTATATCGGGAACACAAAGTCTCTTCCCAAATTTCAAAATTCCATCTTCATACACAAAGTCTCTCAATCTCCCATCATTCACAGCTTTAATCTTCTTTTGAAATTCTTCATCATCGGTCTGAGTACTCTTAATCCTTTCTATTAAAGATGGTTTGGCAACCATTTGAAAAAGAAATGATGTTTCGCCTTCCCTGGTTATTCCCATGTCCATCTTCACTAGATCCATGAAAATTGGATCCCTTTAAATTCTCATATTGTTCAAAACTCCATGGTCTTTTCTACTCAAAGCATCTGTCACCTTGTTTGCTTTCCCCGGGTGGTAGTGTATCGTGCAATCATAATCCTTGAGTAATTCAAGACATATCCTTTGCCTCATGTTGAGTTCTTTTTGTGAGAAAATATACTTCAAACTCTTGTGATCAATATAAATCTCACATTTTTCACCATAGAGGTAGTGCCTCCATATCTTCAAAGCAAAGATCACAGCTGCTAACTCGAGATCATGAGTAGGATAGTTTTGTTCATGAATTTTCAATTGTCGTGATGCATAGGAAATAACTCTATCATTCTGCATAAGGACACAACCAAGTCCTTTCTTCGATGCATCACTATAAATAACGAACCCATCATTCCCCGATGGTAGAGTCAATATAGGAGCATTGACTAATATTTTCTTCAGTTCTTCAAAACATTCTTCACACTCTTTTGTCCAAACAAATTTAACCCCTTTACGTGTGAGCTTTGTTAATGGGTTAGCCAATCGGGCAAAATTCTGGACGAAACGTCGATAATAACCTGCCAAACCAATAAAACTGCGTACCTCAGTTATACTCGTAGGTGCTGGCCATTCTTGGATTGCCCTGGTCTTAGAAGGATCAACAGATATTCCATCTTTAGAGACAATATGGCCAAGAAAAGTAATCTCCTGAAGCCAGAATTCACACTTGCTAAACTTCCCATATAATTCATGCCTCCTCAGAGTCTTCAAGATAATGCACAAGTGATTTTCATGATCTTCGTAGGTTTTGGAGTATACCAAGATATCATCAATAAATACCACCATAAATTCATCGAGATACTCCTTGAAAACTCTATTCATCAGATCCATGAATACAGAGGGTGCATTAGTCAATCCAAAAGGCATTACAGTAAACTCGTAATGCCCGTACCTGGTTCGAAATGCTGTCTTCGGAATGTCTTCCTTCTTTACACACAATTGATGGTATCCAGATCGAAGGTCAATCTTTGAAAAGTATTGAGCTCTATGTAGTTGGTCAAATAAATCATCAATACAAGGTAGGGGATACTTGTTCTTTATCGTTATAGCATTGATCTCCCTGTAGTCGATACATAACCTCATAGATCCATCTTTCTTTTTAACAAAAAGAACAGGGGCTCCCCATGGAGAAACACTAGGGCGAATAAATCCTTTATTACTCAATTCCTCTAGTTGTTTCTTTAGTTCGACTAACTCTACAGTAGCCATTCTGTAAGGGGTCTTCGATATAGGCCTTGATCCAAGAATTAAATCAATGGAAAACTCAACTTCTCGTTCTGGAGGATGTCCAGGTAAATCTTCCGGAAATACATCTACAAATTCTTTCACAACAGGTACATCCTCTATTTGAACATTCCTTTCCTCACCCACAGTTATTTCATTCTCTTCCTCCCCAATAATTGAATTTAGTTGAGCTATTGAGGGTGGATCTAAATAAGAATTAGGTGGTGACGATTCTTCTCTAAAGATAAGGTGTTCCTTATCATTATCATCAAGAATCGTAACCTCTTTCTTCTTACAATAAATCTTCACATCATAGTCCGAAAGCCAGTCCATACCGAGGATTATATCAAACTCAATCATAGGTATGACGATGAGATCAGCAGATAAAGAACATTTATGTGCTCTAATGGGGACTGATTCACAAAACTTTGTTGCAATGATACTTCCCTTAGGAGTTTTAACTGAAAACTCCCTTATTAAATAAAATTGTAAATATCTAATTTTCTTAGCAAACTGGGAAGATATGAAACAATGTGATGATCCAGAATCAAATAATGCATTTGCTAAACTTGAGGAAACCATTAAATTACCCGCCACCACGTCTTTCGGAGCTTCTACCTCAGCAGTAGTGATAGCATAAGCCTGGACTTGATCCCTTGGCCTTTTCTGAGGTAAGTTCTCCTGATGCTTAGGACATGCATTTGCATAATGCCCCATCTCCCTGCAATTATAGCACTGAACATTGGTAGCTTCCTTCTTCCCCTTGCAATCACGAGCTTGGTGGCCTTTTTCACCACACTTGTAACAGACTCACATTCCCTTCAAGCAAGTACCAGGGTGTTTCTTCCCGCATTTACCACAGGATGGATATTCAACCTTTCCCTTCTTCCCTTTATTTCCATTCCCAGATTGATCAGCAGGTCTCTTCTTCTCTTGCTTTTCTTTAAAGTCATAAGACTTAGAGAATTCCTTTTCTGTCTTGATAGCACATGAGACAATGTCTTCGTATGACGAAAAGGATTGTGAGACTAATGCTCGACGGAGAAATGGTTTTAACCCATCAAAGAAACGATCAATCTTACTTCTTTGGTTATGTATATAATCACCAGCGTACCTTGCTAACCTTGTAAAGTTAGCCTCATACTTTGTGACATTCTCATCCTCCTTCTGTCTCAGACTTAGAAATTGCCTTTCCATATCTGCTCGATGGTCGCGAGGAAAGTATTTTTCTAAAAACAGATCTTTGAACTCCCTCCATTCCATATTTGATACTTCATCATCTTCCTTCGTATTTTGAATCAATGACCACCATTGATCAGCATCTCCAGTGAGGCGGTAAACTGCCATGATAACTTTTTCCCTTTCACTGCTCCCCAAAGCCTGAAATATTTTCTCTAGGGAAAATATCCATTGCTCAGCTACTAGGGGATTTGTACTCCCATTGAACGTTGGTGGTTGTTGCCTCATGAATCGATCTAACATTGATCCTCCACACTGCGGATCAGGGTGCTCCATACGGGTAAGGTTATTATTCATAACCTGAGTAAGTTATCCCAGTATGGTGATTAGCTGATCGGCACCAGTTGCATCACCAGCTCCACTATAATTATCTTGAGCAGGAGGGCAATCCCTACATGGAGTGCGTGCATTGATACGGTTTCCATTTCTTCCACTAGGCGCCATTTCTAAACAATGGCATAAACTAGATCAGTTTATGAATCAAAATACATAATCCCATACTTATAAAACACTTAACATAAATTGAACTATTTATGGATATAATCCATAATCATAAGAATGTTTTCTTTGAGGAAGTATATACTCATAATCCCTTCAAAATGATTTGTAAAGAAAATGAGAGTTATCCTAAGCATATCCCCCGGGAGTGTCGTAACCAAGAGTGCAGTAAGGCCCGTTGTCGTGCACCAGTTCCCGTTCGAGTCTAGCTCAAAGTGGTGTTTTCGGGTTTTACCCCTAGGTACATCTGTGCCAGAGCCGCCTCTACCTGCTCGTATCCAGACAGGGATGTATTGCTCGGAAAACTCACAAAATCTCTACAATACCAAAATTCTAGGAAGTTCTTCTATACTAATCCTCAAAGTTCATCTTAGGTCTACGTGCTCTAATCAGAGTTTATCTAAATCTAGCTTCCAAGGTTTGTACTAAACTTCCTCTGATACCAACTGTAACGCCCCGACCCCAGTTACCCAGAGTCGGTGCATTATTACATAACATTGGCATGATCACAAGAAAGATCAAATCTCGAAAGACCGATTGGTTTAGTAGTCTTGGAAACACTAGATATATTCATAAGTCTTACATTACATCATAAAATGAAAAACTACTACAACAACATATTGTCTCCATAATCCACACTCATATCCCCACATAATATCCCTGTAGGTCATTCATAATTTACTTCTTCACTTCCTGGGAAAAATAAAACATAGAAAAGGGGTGAGCTCAAATGCCCAGTAAGGATAACAATATAGCGGAAACTTTCATAAATAAGAATAAACATTTAAGGCAATGTATAACTAAAACAAAATCCTTTTAAACTTGAACTTTTAACATAGTATGGCATAAATAAAATGAAATAATTCCATTTACTTATTCACATGGTTATTCTACTAATCAAATAATCACATGCAAAATCAATAACCACTTTCATAATGATGGAATGCATAATTCCATACTATGATAACCACATAGCCAAGGCCTTGTGCCAAGACTACAAATAAGATTTTGTCAAGGCCTTGTGCCAAGACACTAGTTTGTCTCATGAGACCTACCGATGCATCGAGGAGCTATAGCGGGCTCCACCTGTCACATATTAAGTCCAATGCATTCCCATATGAAAAGGTTTAAACATAACATAAACATTCGTATTAAAACTAGCATACGAAATGTTAATACTTTCACCATAAACCATGAATGGTATAAAAATAGAACATCCACAGTAAAACAAATCACAAAACCTTCAATATAATATAGAAGTTTTGTATCATAACAAATCAACTTTAAATAAGCGTAAAATCCATCAAAGGATGTTGACATAGATGAAATCAAAATTCTTTTTAAAGAAATATCTCTTTTTTATTTTAAAATCATTTAAGATCCATATAAAATAAAACATTTTCTTTGAAAATATTCTTATAAGCTTGTAAGGGAAGCTTTGAAGATTTTATAACGGCGGAAAATAGCTGCACCCGCCGTATAAGTTAAAAAAAACATTCTTACCTTAATTCTGTCGAAAAGGTTAAAAAGGAACTTGTTTTGAAAACGACGGAAAGATTCCTTTATAAACCTCTTATAAAAAGTCAAACAAGGGTATAAATGAATTTAACCCATATTCTTGTAAATAATAAATATGTTTTGAAATACATTTCGAAGAAACATGGATGTGGATGATAAAGAAATCCCAATAGATTATTACGTATAAACAACCTCGGATAATGAAGAGATTGTGAAATAACCCTTACCTTGTACTTTTCCTTGGTTGGGGTAGGTTAACCTCCTGTATAATGGTGAAATAATTGTTATTAAATTATACAAGAATCATATATATTAATATGATATCATATATGATCTTTTAACATTGATTTGTTAATAATATCTTAGAATTATCGTCGTTTCGGGTGTTAACTTACTCATTTTCTTTTATATGTTTTGTTACATAAGCCATGTTTGTTGTATCTTATTCATATCCAGAATGATATCAAGTCCTTAAACATCATTTTTAAATCATCAAATGATAATTATACTTGAATGGATACGATGGAGAATGAATCTCATCGCGTTCGTGGAGACGGTAGTCCGTACGTACGCACGAGCGACAATATCATTCTTTTGATATTAAAATAATATATAAATGGATGGTATATCATATATACAGAATCATTAACATGTTATATTTATTATTTACATGAGTTACACATCATTATTATACCCATCCAAATAATAATATATTGAATAACAATTACACCACGACGTGGAGACGGTAAGCCGTACGTACGCACGTATGGTGACATGTTATTCAAAGGGTGGATAGAATACTGAATATGGTTGTACCATATTTATAATAAAATCATAGTATATGTGAGATAATGTAGTTATTATTTTATAATGGTAAGAACAAAGAAAGAAGAAGTGGAAGAAGAAAGGAACTTGAAAAGGGGTGGTGAAAACATTACCTCTTCTTCGGGTTCTTCCTTTTGATTTGATCAAAAGGGCTCCTTAGGTTGGCTTTCTGATCAAACTAAGGCCTCTAGGTTGTATTGAGGGATGTTGGGAGAGTATTTGGGCAGAGTTTGGCCGAACCAAAAGGCTTTGAAGGTGTGAAGAAATGAGAATGAGGAGTGCCCTTTTATAAGAGGGGTGAGGGGCACCTTTGGAAAAGCTAGAAATATTAATTTATAATAAATTCATATTCGGTTTCTAATGGCTAAAAAGTTTATTATTCAAAGGTTAAGGTGGGGATAGGTCGAAAACCACTCAACCAATAGAATTTAGACAGGTTTGGGTACTTATATTAACCTTATCTTTAAGTATTAACTCTAGGTTAATTAGTTTCACTTTTACAATGTCTCTTTGTAGTTTTATATAATATGGTTAATAAACTTACTATATACATCCAAGAGACCCCCAAGTGGTCCATTAATGATTAACATATCATGATATAAGTCTCTTGGCCGAACCTTAGATTTTTAGGAATTTAATATCAATTAATAATATAATATTTGTTTTAAGAACTCTTTTATGTCAATTTTGACACTATTCAATAGTTGGTTTTTGTGAAACTCATAACAGATTTATTACTTCAAACAAAGTCAATTAAATCAATCCTAATATATCATATTATCCTATAAAATTAGTTTAATTCATTAAAAGTTTCATATTATATTTATTTGGGTATTTATAATATCAATTATTTTAATTTTTCACTATTATAGTAATTAATTCATCATCACTGTGTCATAAATAAATTAAATTATTTAATGTCTAAAAATTATAAATGAACTATCACTATGTAGGAAATATTTTTATCTTTCTAATGAATATTTATAATCTAAAATCCAACATATATAACCCTATGTAAAAAAAATTTTTGCTAAAAGATATATGCTTGTGTCATTTTTGTATTCATTTTAACTTAATTAAAATAAAGTGTCCTTATCACCTACAAGTGGCACCATGGGGTCCCAAAATCGACCCAAAGATGCCTATGGTCGAACATGTATCAACCAATAAGGCTAGGACACGTTTTAGGGTAATTTAGTATTATTATAATATTATTTTTTAACCCTTATTTACCGGATTTACCCTTAACCATGGTAAATAAAATATTTACCGCAGTAATTATTCAAAATGTCTAAAAATAAAAGTTACCTATTTACACAATTTGAACATCCTGATTCCAAATATGGAATCCATTTTTCTAAATTCAAAACACAGAAGTGGCAGAAATTAATTTAAAATTAATTCCCGCTGTCGAAACAAAAAAACGTGTTTTTAAGAGATAATAACTATCAAAAGATTGACACTTGTTTATGTTCGGTTTAATTGTAAAATTATGTCCAATGAACAAAATTATATTAAATGGTAAAAATATATTCTAAATATACTTTAAAACCACTCAAATTCATAATTTATCACTATTAATTATTTTTATTAAAAAAGTTGTTTTCAATTAAAATTTAGTAATTTTCACTATTCATCAAAATATGAAAGTTATCCGAAATGTACCAAAATTTCACCTTAGGCTAAATTCGACATTCCGAATCCAAAAATGAAGTCCATTTTGAAATATAAAATATATATAATTTCAAAAAGTAGGTATTACTATTCATAACGGCTAGTTTGATTGGTTATGGTGTGTTAGAACTCGATGTTGCGTACAACACACGCTATCACATTTTTCAAAGAGAAGCGTACCGTAGAAGCTTAGGGTGTTACACTAGGCTATCCCCAGTCCAGGGAATTAAATTGTTTCCCACCCCGCTCAAAAGTGTAGGGAATCAAAATGACTAGAGGATTATTTTTCTAGTCAATACACTATAACATCATATCATATTATATTGTAGAATCCATATACTAATCATCACTATACATGGAAAGGACTAGCTTCTCTCATTGAGTAGTGAACCTTGTAATAATATCGTGTGCATATTTTTACTACTTTATATTAATGAATTTGATAGGAAAAAAAGAACAAGATAATCAAGATCCTTACAGGTCAGGAGGTATATGGATAAAAATTTGGAATTGGTATAAAAAATCCCCAACATTAATTCAACCCCCTATTAGTGTTAGGTATATCCCAAACTGGTCCTCTCAATTGGTATCAAGGTGTGGTTAACCTCTGTTGGATTCTCTATAGTGAATTTATTCTCCTTTGAATACATGGGTTTTTTCCTGAGTTATCAATGAAGTGCAGTTTTAGTGAAGATTCAGTTGTCTTTGAGCAAGACCATATCTATAAAGACTATGATGAACAGGAAAAAAGGGGGAAGAGAAAGTTGGAAAAGAAGTCCCTCTTATCTAAAGAAGAGGAAGGGTATTTATCTCCATACCCTATCAACAGTGAAGAAACATTATACTTTGAAATTAATGAGAAGGTGGATAAAGATTCCACCAAGAATATATAAAACCTTCTTACCTCAAATGGTTAGGGTGTATGTATTAGTACATTTGGAAATTATTCTCATGATGAAAATGCTATAACAAGTAGTGATGATCAATCTACAACCTCTGAAGAATTATTTTTTGAGAGATTAAGAATGATTATTCATGGTATTCTTGAAGAAATCACATCCCTAGTTTGTGGAGTATTTCAATGCATACAGGGAGATGTCACCCAGATGGAAGAAGAAAATGATGTTTTGGAGAAAGTCTTGAAAGAAAAAATTGTTGACTGTTTAAAGCTCTCCAGACAAGTTAGAGACTTTGAAGTAATAAAGAGGTAATTTTAAATAATTTCCTCAAAATATCTCAAAGAAGTTGAGGAGAAATAGGGAGTCAACAATACTCTGGAAGAGAAGATGTGTGCACTTGAAAATGATTTAAATAAGATCACTAAGGTCAAGGGTTTATATTTAGAATAAAATTACAAGAAGATCAAGGAACTTGACTCTTTGTTAGAAAATAAATTTCTGATGCGTGAAGTGGAAGTTGAAAGATTAAATTATATTTTTGAATAGAAGATGATCATGATTTAAGAACATAAGATCATCCTCAATATGGAATGTCTAAAATTGGAAGCTCAGTATGTGAATCTTGAGAAGAAATATATTGATCCCTCTCAAAAGAAGGTGAAATTTTCCACTGGTATTCAATGTTCATTGGAGTATTATAAGGGTGAAAGAACTCTAACATGTGATAATAATATCATAACTTCACTCAATGATCTATCTTAAGTATCTGAGAAAGAACAGGTACCATCCATACCATCTTGTACTAATGTTTCAAAATTTGTTTCAACAAAATGTGCAAGGTGGAAGAAAAATTATAAAAGATTATGGATGAGAAAATGTGATGAGATACTTACCACCATGGCTAGGGTGGATAATAGGAATAAGTTTAAAGATGATTCCCTATAGAGATCACAAAAAATCAAGAAGAATGATTAGAAACCTTATACACAAGACATCAAGAATATAAGTTTTTTCACTTAATGTTGGTGATGCAATAGATATGGGAACTGTGCATTGTATTTTTAGTATAATCCCTTAAATGAAAAAGCACCGAGAAAGCCTATATCAAGGGGGACAAAGATATAGAGGAGGAAGAAACATCCACAGATCCAGATTCATCTGTATATTATAAAAAAACTTAAATTTTTGACAACATCTCTAATATATGCAATGGAAGTGGTCACAAGGATAGTACATGTTCATCTCAACATGAATCCAAATTTAATAAGAAAAGAAGATCACAAAATCTAGCTAAGAAAGAACAAGTATCCTTGGGAGGAAATTAGAATAATTTTGTAAAAAAAATTCTCCCAAGAAGATTCCAAGAAAGAAAAGAGAGAAGACCTTGGATTCAAAATCCAAGAAGGTGAAGGGTAGTGCATCCAAAATAACTACTCAAAAGAATCCATATGGAAGAACCAATATTGATGCCTAAAATTCTAATGACCTATTGGTTATCTGGTGAGAATATCTAGAAACAATGAGGGAAATGGAAAATTCATAAGCTAAGGATTGTGCAAAAAGAAAAAGGAATATTTCACATGAAGATAAAGAAGTTCTGTGTGTGAGGTGCAACAAGGCTGGTCACACTGTTAAAAATTGGGTTGCATTTACTCAATCTAAAGAATAATTTATTAAGAAAATAAAATTATCGCCTAGAGATTCTAATTCTTTGAAAGATCTTAAATAAATAATGATCACACACAAAGAAATAGAAGAAGTATTGAGATCCACAAAGTCATAGTCAGAATTGAAGATCACATGTTCAAGTGAGAATAGTGGAGCATCTTGGTTGAGGAAATCATCTCAACCTTTTTGTTTACATTGATGAATCAAGTAGGATCCACCTTATTCCCATAAATATTTGTGTATTTTATTTGTTCTTATAATATAGGGAATTTAAAGTGAAGCAATATCTTAGGGGTAGAACCTGAGATTCAATGATGAGGAGTGTTCCCTTGTGGGGGAGACACATAAAGAAGCTGCGAGAGTTATTATTTCAATTAGTATCAACTTTAGTTGGTATTAAAGTTAAGTACTTTAAAGTTTTTTTGAATACCATTTCATTATAAAAGGTATTTCATTTCTCAATCTCTCATCCTTGGTTACTAAAAATAAATATCATTCTACAAATGGGGAGTAACTGAATTAATCAGTGGCATAAGAAGAATGGAAGTGCACCAAGGTCACTCATCCTTCCTTTTTCACGTGAATTTTTTTGATCCGTTTGTCGAAGTGAGTGCAAGAGTTTCAGGTTGATTATTTCACATCACAATTTTTTATCCTCAACCTAAAATGAAAGTGGAAAACCCTTGAAGACAATTACATGAGTTCTCATCTCATGAGGTATCATGATCAGTGGATAATAACAAATTTTTTGTCTAAATCAAATCCTCTTGTTTTCTACACCAAGCATGGCTCAAGTAGACTTAGAGTAAAATTATGGATGAAAAATTTATTAATTATAGATTGATACCCTTTTCCCATGAACTTTATATTTCTTGTCAATAAAGGGGAGAGAAATTGAAATGAAAGTTCCAAAGTGAGAGAAAGAAAATTGAAGGGGAGAGAGAAGATTCTCATTTTGATATTGACACATTAATTTGAGAGGACTTTTAAGTATTTCCAAAAAATAAAAGGGGGGAGATTGTTGGGACCACTTGTTGTATAAAGTTGTATTTATTGTCAAAATTTGTCCATTCTTGTCAAAATAAAGAAGGAACTCTAAAGTGATTGAATATTGGTTGAAGTGAATATTCCTGGAGAGTTGTTATAGATTCACAAAATTAGATGCCACAGTTGGAAAATTCCCTATATTGGTCAAATCAGATGATTGTTTCACTGATCTTAAAGTTCAAAGAACTTGTATCAAAAAGTGATACATTTTTTACAACATTTAAGTAGCATCATTTTAAGGATGATTGAAGAAATTTGGAATTGATAATCAAAAAAGTAAAGGAGGAATGAGAAGGTTGAAGAAGAGGCTTGGACTTTGAGGTGTCCATACATATGTTTTAAGGTATCCATGCATTTACAGTTAGAATTTTCTTGTGGATTTCTTAGAAAAAGGGCCATCCCAAGAGCTTGTTATCCAGCATCAACCTGAGGCATGTGCGGGTCCACTAGGGTCAACCGCTCCCATGGGAAGCTGACCAAGGCCATCCTGAGAGGGGAATAGTAGATTCAAAGCATGCCCATAGAGCAGACACCACCATGCGGGGTGGCACAGAGGCAAGGATGCATAATGTGGGCACAGAGCGCGCCTGCAGTGAACACAGTACGAGGCAGTACCATGGAGAGGGGAGTAGAATTCTAAGAAAATGATGGGATGACTTGATATTTAATATGTGAATCTCTGCACCTTTGTTTCAATGTTGGGAAAAAATTTAATGATCAAACTAACCTCAACTGTCAATTGCATCACACATCTCACTCGACCATCCAATCAGTGCGACATCTGATCATCTAATCTTGGTCTCCCATCCATCCCGCCCCATGTGAGTATAAACCCGAGCTCTCTGGTCCTCCTATGATGTCTGAACCATCTCGAGCCATCATCTTCCTCCTCCAACGCTTTCCGGTGTCGCTGATCTCCATTGGAGATGGTAAAGAACCATTTATGAGCTATCATGACTTATCATTTTAACATTGTGAAGATTGTAGGAGTGCACTGAGTCTATGCATGAAACTAACACTTTGTATTCATGCGTAAAAATTGAAGGATAAGTCTTGTACAAGGCTAAATTATTTTTCAAGTCCACATGGATGTGTGATTGATTTAAAACTAGATTCATGCATGCAGTCGTGAGTGCATGCACGAAGCGAAGGTCATGTTCAAAAAGGAAACAAACTAAAGATCTCGACTTATATCATCTAAGGGTTTGAATATTTCAAAATGATAAAGATATTGATATTCAAACCTCCAATATCCATGGAATATCTTGAGGATTTTGAACGCAGAAAGGAAGTGGACCTTGACTATAAATGGAGAGGTCTGATTCAAGAAGAGGCTGCTACTCATGCATTCCTGAGATCTCCTGTTTTGGAAAAACAGAGCACTCCATGCTTCCATGTTGCAAATAAAAATTATAGGAGCCACAAGACTTCTAATCTATGAAGAAGATATCCCACAATCCCTCGATAAGTGCTACACGCTCTCGAATGGCTTTGAGAAGAACCAGTTCCTGAGAACACGTGATAGGTCTTCTAAAACCCTCACTGTGCTTTGTGAAGGTCGCACCATCATGAGTCTATGTTTGAGATTCACTCTCACTAAGATTTAATAAGATACAAAACTATTCATCTCCTACACAAAGAAGAACAATGAACCTCTCAAGTTCATGAAGAGAAGGAGAATTATCTCAAGTACGCACGACACATCCTACTATTTTGTAGGGATTTATTTTTGAAAAATAAGAAGTGTGTGCGAGGAAAGGGGCAGTGCATATCCACATGCACCCATACATTCAAAGGAAATAAGAAGCTTGTGTGTGCGTGCAATGAAGAACCTCTCCGAGGGATATCAACCATTCGGGTGTGGTTGATGCAAAGAGGAGAAGGAAAAGGAAAGAGGCAGTGTGTGTGTAAAATAGTCAATACCCGTTAGGGTTATCACACAATTAAGAGAAAAGAAGAGAAGAGTGTGCATTCAGTTTGGTCAAGAATATATCATTCATGAACTCAAGTGCATACATTAATAACACCCAAACCAAGTGAGAGGGAAGAAGGGAAAAGGGAAGAAGTGATGAGGTTATGCATGCTTTCATGCATATGTAAAAAGGGTCCAATTAATTTTAATATATATCAACCACACCAAGAAGAAGTAGAAAAGAAGAATTCAACAAAAATGGCACATTCATTATCTCATTAATATATGAAAATAGAAATAAAGAATTAACTACGATGATTCCAAGTGAGCCGATCCTCATTGCCTAAATAATTACATAGGTTTCTTTGATTCCATATAAAATAAGGAGTTTTAGTTCATTTAATTATTGCACTAAAGGAGAGTAAATGAGAAGAAGAAAAAGAAGTGTGCTTCTGGTCTAGCACTGAAGAGAAAAGAAGAAGTGTGTAGTCGGTTTTGTACTGGATAAGAGAGAATAAAAAATAGTTTCTTTCCTACTGCTTTGAAATTAAACAAGTGAAGATCCAAACTTTTGATAAAGGAATAATACTATCTCCACAGGTAGTATAAAGAACCAGCAAGGACACTACAAATTAGACTAGGCTATCACCAGTACAGGGAAGTGGATTGTTTCTCACCCCCTCCAAAATGTAGGGACTCACACTGAATAGAGAATTATTTTCCTAGTCAATCCACTGTAATATCATATGACATTATAGAGGAGAATCCACATACTAATCATTACCATACATGAAAAGGACTAACTTCTCTCATTGAGTAGTGACCCTTGTAAAAATATTGTGTGCATATTTTTACTGCTTTTTATTATTGCATGTGACAAGGAAAAGATAATAAGAGAATCAAGATCCTAACAGGTCACGAGGAACTGGGATAAAAAGTTATAATTGGTTTAAAAATTCCCCAACATTGATTCACCCCCCTCTCAGTGTTAGGTATATCCTAAACTGGTCATCTCAATTGGTATCAGAGTGAGGTTAAGATCTATTGGATTCTATATAGTGAAGTTACTCTCTTTTGAAGACTTCAGTTTATTTCTTGAGTTATCAATCAAATGAATTTTCAATGAATATTCAGTTTCCTTTGAGCATAATACCATATCTACCAAGACCAAGATGAACAGGAAAAAGAAGGATAAGAGAAAGTTTAAGAAGAAGTCCCTATTATCTAAATAAGGGAAAGTATATGTCTCTCCGTACCTTATCAAGAATAAAGACACATTATGCTTGGAATTTAATGAGAAGGTGTCTCAATTTTCCACCAAGAATATAGAAAACCTTCCTACATCAAATGATTTATAGGTATGTGTTAGTAAATTTGTAAATTACGCTCATGATGAAAATAATATCACAAGTGTTGATGATCAATCTATAACCTCTCAAGAATTATCTATTGATAGATTAAGAATGATTTCATATGGTATTCCTGAATAAAGTTTATCCTTGGTTTGTGGAGTATTTCAATGCATGCAGAAAGATGTCACCCAGTTGGAATAAGAAAATGATGTTTTGGATAAAGTCTTGCAATAAACAATTATTGAATTTTTAAATCTCTCTTGACAAGTTGGAGCCTTTGAAGCAATAAAGAGAGAATTTTAAATAAGTTCCTAAAAATGGATCAAAGAGGTTTAGGAGAAAGTGGAATTCAATAAGACTTTGCAAGAGAAGATCCATACACTTGAAAATGATTAAATAAGATCACCGATGTCAAGGGTTTATATTTGGAGGAAAATTCCAAGAAGATCAAGGAATTTTACTCTTTGTTACAAAATAAAATTATGATGCATGAATTGGAAGTTGAAAGATTAAAGAAGACTTGTGAAGAGAAGATGATCATGATTGAATACCAGAATATCATCCACAATATGGAATGTCTAAAGTTGGACGCTCAGTGTGCCAATCTTGACAAGACACATATTGAACCCTCTCAAAAGAAGGCAACGGTTTCTACTAGTATTCAATGTTCATTGGAGGATTCTGAGGGTGAAAGAAATACAAAATGTGATAAGAAGATCAATAATTCACTCAATGATCTATCTAAAGAATCTGAGAAAGAATAGTTATCATCCATACCTTCTTGTTCTAATGTTTCTAAATTTTTTTCTACAATAAGTGCAGGGTGGAAGAAAAATTATAAACAAGTATGGATGAGGAAAGGTGATGAGATACCTACAACCATGGCTATGGTGTATAGGAGGAAGAAGATAAAAGCTGATTCCCCATTGAGATCAAAAAAAAACTAGAAATCTCAGTAACCTTATGAAGAATACATTAAGAAGACAAGGTTCATTGGTCAATATTAGTGATGTAATAGATTTGGACATTTTTTATTGGATTGTTGGTACAATCGCTGAAATTAAAAAGCACAGAGAAATCCTATATAAAGGGGGAGAAAAACAGATAGTATGAAGAAACATTCACAGATCTAGAAGCATATGTATACTACAAATATATTTGGAATGCTTAAAAACATCTCTGATGTATACAGTGGAAGTGATCACAAGGCTGGTACATGTTCATCTCAACATGCATCCAAAGATGATAAGAAAAGAAGATAACAAAATCTGGCTAATAAAAAAGAAGTATCCTTGGGAATAAATTAGAATAATGTTGTAAAAACAAATTATCCCAAAAATATTCCAAGAAGTAAAAGTGAGAAGACCTTGGATTTTAATTCCAATAAGGTGAAGGGAAGTGCATCCAAAAGAACTACTCAAAATAATCCATGTCGAAGATCCAATATTTATGCCTCAAATTCTAATGACCAATTGGTTATCTGGATAGAAGATTTGGAAAGAATGGGGGAAATTGGAGATGCACAATTTAAGGCTTATGAAAAAATAAAAAGGAATATTTCACATGAAGATAAAGAAGTTCTGTGTGTGAGGTGCAATAAGGCTAGTCACATTGTTAAAATTTTCATACATTTACTCAAGCTCAAGAATAATTTCCTAAGAAGATGAAAGTTGCACCATGAGATTATAATGCTTTGAAATATCCTGAAGAAATAAGGATCACATACAAAGAAATGGAATAAGTATTGATATCCACACAAGCACAGTCATAATTGAAGATCAAATGTGCAAGTGAGAATAGTGGAACATCTTGGTTAAGGAAATCATCTCAACCTTACTGTTCACATTGATGAAGTAAGGAGGATCCACCTTATTCCCTTAAATCTTTATGTATTTTATATTTTTTTATAATATAGGTAATTTAAGGTGAATCAATCTATCAGGGGGTAAAACCTGAGATTTAGTGATGTGGAGTGTTCCCTTGAGGGGGAGGCACATAAAGAAGCTTCCAGAGTTATTATTTCAATTAGTATCAACTTTAGTTGGTATAAAATTCAAGTACTCTGAATATTGTTTGAATACCATTTCATTAGAAAAGGTTTTTCATTCCTCAGTCTCTAATCCTTGGTTACTCAAAATAAATATCATTCTACAAAGGGGGAGTATTTGAATTAATTAGTGACATAAGAAGAATAGAAGTGCCCCAAGGTCACTCATCCTGCCTTTTTCACTTGAATGTTTTTTATCCATTTATTGAAGTGAGTGCAAGAGTTTCAGGGTGATTATTTCACATCAATTTTTTTATCCTTATCCTAAAATGAAAGTGGAAAACTCTTGAAGACAAGTACATGAGTTCTCATATCATGAGTTATCATGATCAGTGGGTAATGGACAACTTTGTTGTCTAAATAAAATCCTCTTATTTTTTACACTGAGCATGGCTCAAGTATAATTAGAGTGAAATGATGGTTGGAACATTACTTAATTATGGATTGATACCATTTTTCCATGAACTTTGTATTTCTTTTCAATATGGGGGAGAGAAAGTGAAATAAAAGTTCAAAATTGAGAGAAAGAAAAGTGAAGGGGAGAGAGAAGATTCTCATTTTGATATTGACACATTCATTTGAGATAACATTGAAGTATTTTCAACAAATAAAAGGGGATATTGTTGGGACCACTTTGTGTATAAAATTATATTTTTTGTCAACAGTTGTCAATACTAGTCAAAATGAAGAAAGAACTCTAAAGTGATTGGATATTGGTTGAAGTAAATATGCCTAGAGAATTTTTATGGATTCACAGCATTGGATTCCACACTTAGGAAATTCTCTATGTTGATCAAATAAGATGATTGTTGCACTGATATTAAAGTTAAAATAACTTATATCAAAAAGTGATACATTTTTACAACATTTAAGTACAATCCTTTTAAGGATAATTAATGTGCTTTGGAATTGATAATCCAAAAATAAAAGGAGGAAGAAGAAGGTTGAAGAGGAGGCTTGGACTTTGAGGTGTTCATGCATGTGTTTAAAGGTATCCATGCATTTACACTTAGAAGTTTCTTGTGGCTTATGTAAAAAACGGCCAACCCAAGAGCTATACATACAGCATCAACTCGAGGCATGTGTGGGACCACTGGGGTCAACTGTGCCCATGGGGATCCAGCCAAGGCCAGCCCAAGAGTAGCAGAGTGTAGGCAGAGCGTGGTCGCAGCGAGCGCACCACCGTGCGGGGTTACATGGAGGAAAGGATGTATAGGGTGGGTACAGAGTGCACCTGTAGTGAACATAGTACAAGGAAGTACTCTGGAGAGGGGAGGATAATTCTGAGGAAATACTGGGAAATCTTGATACTTAATCCGCAAATCTTCATGCCTCTATTTTGATGTGGGATGAAATTTTTTAATGACCAAACTAATATCAATTGTCCATCTTATCCCACATCTCGCTCGACCGTCCGATCAGCATGACACATGATCATTTAATCTTGTGTTGTGTGAGTATGAACCTGATCCATTCAATCCTCCCGTGATGTTCAAACTAGCTCGATCCATCTTATTCCTCCTCCAACATTCACCAGTGCCTCTTCTCTCCATTAGAGATGATCAAGAACCATATCTTAGCTATTGTGACATATCATTTTAACACTGTGAAGATCATAGGAGTGCACTGTGGCCATGCATGCAACTAACACTTTGCATGCATGCATAAAACTTGAATGAGAAGGTTTGAATGAGGAAAACATAGTTATCGAGGCCATGTAGATGCATGATTGATTTAAAACAAGATTCATGCATGTGGTATTAACTGAATGCACGAAGAGAAGTCCACGTTTGAAAAGGAAATAAACCAAAGATCTTGGAATATCTCATCCAAAATTTTGAATATTTCAAAATGCCAAAGATCTCGACATTCAAACCTCTAATCTCCACGACATATCTTGAGGATTTTGAACACAAAAAGTAATTTTCCCTTGCTTATTAAAGGAGAGGCTTGAGTCGAGAAGATCCTACTACTTCCACATTCCTAAGAGCTCCTATTTCAGAAAAATAGAGAACTTTGTGTTTCCACTTTGCAAAGAGAAAGAAAAGGACCTGCGAGCCTTCTACTCTGCGAAGAAGAAATCCCACAATCCTTCAATAGGTTTTAAGCACTCTCGAATGAATTTGAGAAGAACTGGTTTCTGTGAACATGTGATAGGTCTTCTAGAACTCTCTCTATGCTTTGTAAAGGCCACGCCATCATGAGCCATTGTTTTAGATTCACTCTCACTGAGCTTTACAAAGAGGCAGAACCATGTATCTCTTGCATGAAGAAGAATAGTGAACCTCTCGGGTTCACGAAGAGAGGTAAAATTCCATCAAGTATGCAAGACAAATATTACTTTTTTGAAGGGGTTCATTTTTTAATAAGAAGAAGTGTGTATGAGGAAGGGGTAGTGCATGTCCACATTCACCCATACATTCAAAGGAAAGAAGAAGCTTGTGTGTGAATTCATTGAATAACATGTTTGAGGGATATCACCTATTTGAGTGTGGTTGATGCAAAGAGGATAAGTAGAAGGAAAGAGGCAGTGTGTGTGTGTGTGAAATGGTCTATACCCTTTAGGGTTATCACACAAGAAAGAGATAAGAAGAGAAGATTGTACATTTGGTTTGGTTGAGAATACATCATGAATGCACTCATGTGCATACATTAAGAACACCCAAACCAAGTGAGAGGGAAGAAGAGAAAAGGGAAGAATTGAAGAGGTTATTCATGGTATCATGCATACATAAAAAGGGTGAAATTCTGTTTAATATATATCAACCTCACTAAGAAGAAGTATAAACAAGGAGTTAAACCTAAATGTGACATGCATGGTCTCATGCATATATGAAAAGAGAAAGAAATAATTAACTCTGATGATGCCAAGTGATCCAATCCTCATTGCCTGAGAAATAAAATAGGTGTTTGTGATTCTAGCTAAAAGAATAAGTTTTAGTGCATTTGGTTATTGTACTAAAGGAGATGAAAGGAGAATGAGAAAAGGAAGTCTACTTCCAGTCTAGCATTGAAAAGAAAAGAAAAAGAAGTGTGCGGTTGGTTTTGCACCAGAGAAGAGAGAAGAAAGGAGAGTTGCTTGAATAATACTTTCCAAGTAACCAAGTGAAGAGAAATGAAGAATATAAAGATAATAACCTACCTTTTGAATAATAAAGAAGTCTTTCTCCAAAGGTAGTATAAAGAACCAGCAAGGAAGCTGCAATTTGGACTAGGCTATTACCAGTCCAGGGAAGTGGATTGTTTCCCACCCCCTCCAAAGTGTAGGGATTCACACTGACTAGAGGATTGTTTTTATAGTAGATACACTATAACATAATATCACAATATAGTGGAGAATCCTTGTACTGTTCATCACCATACATGGCAAAGATTATATTCTCTCATTGAGTGGTAAACCTTGTAAAAATATTGTGTGCATATTTTTACTACTTTCTATTGTTGCATGTGATAAGGAAAACAAAATAAGAGAATAAAGATCCTAATGGGTCAGGAGATAAAAGGATAAAAAGTTATAATTTGTTTAAAAATTCCCCAACACTAATTCACCCCCTCAGTGTTAGGTATATCCCAAAATGATCCTCTTATTTCTAAACATTTTTTCATTACAATAACTAAATATTGAAGAAATTACTTATCATTCTATTATAGACATTATGATCCACTAAAAGTGAATTTAGGTATTTTAGAAATAAAAAATTAATTTTTGGATATTCATTTCTTAAAGTAAGTGATGAATTATAAATTGACTGAAGAACAACCAAAGGATGAAATTTTCCTTAAGAAATAGAAACGTATCAAGTAAGTATATTTACTTATAATCTTATATAGTAGAAGAATTCCTAAACTCTCAAAAAAATATCTTAAAAAAATGATATCATATTAACTTTATATATGATGAATCAAATATCATTTTAAATCATCATATATTTTTGGTTTTAAGGTCCTTAACTTTCCATTGACCACTCACTTTCTTATGACCAATGGCCTCTATCAATCTCTAAATATATTTACTATTTTCTTCAATGTCCATGTTTTAATTTCCCACCTATGTTACCCTACTTGAAAACCAAGTTATGTGTTATCCTATATGTCCTTCATAATTTATTTTCTATATTATTAAGACAATGTTTTATTAACCATTTTAATATGTGAGTTTTTAAATAATGGTATTTCCAAATGTCAAACCCTTGATTACTGAGATCAAGTTTAAATCGAGCGAACACACTTTATTTAAGGTGGGAAGAATGTTACACCCAGATATTTTAAAATAAGCACATTTTTTATACAATTTATTACACATGACCCCAAGCTTAGATGAATAAATAACACCCAAGACTTTATGAAATATTTCTTTTTAAATAAATTTAATCTCTTCAATAGCTTTTGAAACACACAACCCTGAGTTGAACTGAACTATAATATAGTATACCATTATAATCGAGTGGTTAAGATGGAAGGTATGAATAGTACTAACTAAATTATAAAAATTATGGTTATTTATTGATTATAAATAAAATAATAATGATTTAAAATAAATAGAAATGTTTTTTGGAAAACTGTATTTTTTCTAAAAGACAGTTTAGTTACGTTTTGCACATGTAATTTGAAATTAATTTTTACCACAATCATAAAATTTATTTGAAAAAATAAAATTCATTTTTGAAATCATAATATAAAAATAATCTCATGCTGATTTATCAGGATTTTTCTGAAATGTTTTATTTTTCGACGAATAGTGAAAGATATAGAATTGTAATTGAAAGCTGCCTTTTTTGTTTAAATTATTTACAAAGTTAAATTATATTTTAAATTTTTTTAAAAGTAAAAATAGTTCAAATAAACATATATTAATACTATTTATGAAATTTTAATCTTTTTTATATTGAATTTTGATATAAAAACTTTGTAAACTTTTGATCATTTTCTCTTTGAAACCCACCTTTCTTGTCACGTATGCAAGATTAATTTTAAATTAAAATTTTCCACCTATGTTAATAGAATTTAGAAAAATATATTCAATATTTATAATAAAAATAATTAATATAGTTTAATTTTTTAAATTTAATTTTTTTCATAATAATTAGTGAAAACTATTACAAATTAATTACTGCGATTAAGGTTAAAATGAGGTTTTTCGCATTACATGTGCTTATGTTAAAATTAAATTTGTACACAAAAATGATTTTTAATAAGTATTATTTCATTTTAATAATAATTAGTTATAAATTATATAATAAGGATCATTTTATTTTATCCTTAAAGGATAAATTAGGTAGGTTAAAAAAACTAGTTACCGTTGTGAAAATTAAAATTGTAAAAGTGAGTAAAACTTAAAGGCTATGGAATGGAATATTTAAAACAAGTGAGTTTTTGTGTGTGTAAAAGGTGTATAAAGAACATATCAACACTACCCTAAATTATTTATCTATTTTTTATCCACATGAGGTGAGATTAACTTCCCATTATTGAATACTTTTGGGTATTTACAAAAATGACACTCCACCTTAATTATAAAAGGGCACTCACTCCCCTCACTTCTTCACACCACCCAAAACTTTTGGATTAACCAAAACCTACATAAATACATTCCAAAATTCTATAATATCTTATTATAAGACTTATATTTGGATGAAATCTTACCTGGGATGGATTTTTGTGAAAACCTAAGAGGATACCCGAAGAAGAGGCAACGTTCTTCAATGAGCGTTTTTATTTTATTTCTTCCTCCCTTCCCTAAATTATTTATAAAACATGATTTTATAATAAAATAAATAAATTTCGTATAATTATATTTTTTATGTTAGGGTAATTACCTATAAACATTCCCACTTCCATCAAATGAGTTATGAAATCATCATTCTTGTGTACGGTGAACTACTGCCTTGTGAATCAATGTCATTCGTTTTTCCTTTACCATGCATCACAGTTGGGTATGATGATGGATATCAAGTATATATATGATATTTATAATTATACCTATTTATTAATTATATCATATATACCTTTTTTAATTTCCATTACATAGAAGATACGATAACATCAATCATGTGTATGGCGGACTATCGGCTCACAAAGAGATGTGTTTCGTCTTTCACTAACACTTTACATGGAAGGAGATATGGATAAATTTAATGATTATATGTTACATACATGAAATAATTAAGATATTGATTACATATTTATCATTATTAAAATATAATATATCATTTTATTTCTTATCTTTTCACTCACTGAAAGATGATAACATCATTCGTGTACGTGTGGAATATCGCCTTTAGGAAGCGATGCGAATCTTTTTTCATCACCACAACACATGGATGAAATATAAAATTATATTTAAATAATAAAATATTATATTTATTATATTATTATGTAACGTCCTAGCCCGGAATCCACTAACCTGGTGCTCCAAGCCGGTTCGCCACAAGGCCTCAAGCGCGCCTCCCCGTACGCCAGAGGCTGCTGACTAGCAGCGAGGGCCTAGGGTGTGATAGTGGGGAGACTATTCCCTCATACAAGAGTAAGAAAATAGCAGAAATAACTAAGTATCATACACAACAGAAAGTAAACAGAGTGGGGAAGCAATAAACAACTGAAAATAGAACAAGCTGTAATAGTAAAATGTTGTAAAAGCCCGAACAGCTATGCAATACAATACAACACTGGTCACCCACTGGCCGACCATACAGATAAAAGTACAAAAGAAACTGAAAGTAAAAGTATAGGGATCTGCTACTAACTATGATCCAATCCACGTACCCGATCTCTAGACAATATCGAACTGCAACAGCCCGATTAGTAGAACCACTCGAGCAGCTTCGCTCAATCATGAAACACTGGGCCTCAGCCCTATCCACCATGCAACTCATGCTCAACCTGAAAAGAAGACACAAGGTCTACATGTACACCGAGTTTCACGTGCAGGGGTGATAAATAATCTCATTAGGGCACCCTGACAAGAAACCTACAGCTATACTGCTAAAAGTGTATGCAACAGCAACGTGCTCAACCTAGCTAGAACACAACAAAAGGAAGTAAACCAAACGTACAACCACAATTGAAATTAGGGTATGTAATCCCTGTCAACTAGGAAAGTGACACCATGAAATTCCATATCTATATACGTACACATGTATAGTCCCATACCTATAAACATATACATAAATATGAATATTCATGATTAAGTGATTCAAATAACAAGAAACCACATCAACAGTCGATCATTGGAACCATAGGCCCGATCTTCTAGACATCCTGCATAATAGAATTGAGTTGGACATCATGCCACTCAAGCCATGTATCATTAAGTCGATCTATGGGTCTGTAATCCCATCAACATATACCTTCTTCGGCCAACGCCGAAAATATATCTCTGAACAAGTTAACCAAAAACAAGTAACCAGTTCAATATAATTCAATTCTGAGTTTCTCTAAGACTCGGCCTCAACCGACCATATCTTATACCAAATCCACAGTAGAAACCACAAAAGGATATCAACAAGTCAAAGATAATAACAATTCCAAGCCTGTGATGTAGCTTGGCAGGTTCAACAGAATAAATCACCACAGTTAATATACAAAGTAACCACTGTCCTCAGACATGTGAATCCTTGCCCTTAGGAAAATAGAAACAAAACCCTCAGGTGACTGCCCTCAGGCATAATGAATAGTGCCCTTAGGCTTATGGAATCTCACCCTTAGGCATACCAAATATTTCCCTCAGGTACAGAAGCTACTACCCTCAGGCATGAGAAACGTTGCCCTCAGGCTAAACAACATTGCCCTCGGGCTAAACAAGCACTGCCCTCAGGCATAAGAAATGTTACCCTCAGGCTAACAAACACTGCCCTCAGGTTAAACAGAATACAACCCTCAGGAATTATATAGGAAATCAAGTAACTGGTCCGATCCCAACATACAAACAATAATTTAAATAAAATTCCTCTCAAGGCAATTCAATAAACATTATTATAATGGAAAACCCTTAGGTATCCGGCCAAACGGATAAACAGAGGAATGCACCCCCGGGGTGGTCCTAGATCCAAGTAGTGATCCAAAACAATGGTTTAATATCATATTTAATTATCTATACAATTCTAGGTATTCAAAACAGCCAAGACCTTAGCCACACGACACCCCAATGTGGGTTCATAGCACAAAATACACACAAACGCACAACATTTGGAAATTAAACACCAAGCCACATACTACTTAGGAACACAAGGAAATTTTGGCATCCCAAAAGACAAAAAAGACGCCTCACGTCAGTATCAATAGCCACCAACCAGAAAACACCTTTGGTAACCACTACAGCATCAACAACCCAAGTCATATATAAACAAACAAGTGAGGGTGGCTGAACGCCCAACCCAACACTAAAAACATAACCCCACATGATTACTAGTTTGGAACGGGTTCTAGATGACACCTGAACACCTTCTCTACCCAAACCCGATGTAACAACTCAGGACGGTCAAACAACGGGCACCCGCCGAGTCCCACGAGTCAAACACCAAGGAGTCATCCTACACGGGATCCTCCAGATAACTAGAGAGAAGGAATCCTACAAGGGATCCTTAGAAAAGAGAAATCCTGCATGGGATCCTAGAATGAAGAAAAAAAAGAGGCAAACTGTTATAGGGGTCCTCTCAAAGAAAACATGAGAGAGTTCCTACAAGGACTCCCTAGTTCATCTCACAAGCAAGGCATCCCTCAGGGGACCCTTAGAAGCATCCGGTCTCACGGCCTCTCAGGACAGAAGGGCACATCTCACAAGGGGAACATCCTCTAAAGAAAATGTTATGGGAGATAGCTCACAGATCATCTCATATTAAAGTTCTCTACTAAGTTGGTCCGAACACCCAACCTAGCAACCTCGCCAAGTCTCACCCTCAGGTGACGACTGGGCTCGATAACAGGAGGAAGAACCCATCCGTTTAGATAAAACCCCAAAAACTCCATTTATATGACCTCTAAATGTAAAAAGGACTCCACCATTGTGATCTACATGGAAAAACGCTCAAAATAGACTACTCAATCACCCAATTCTGACTTCCAGAGCATAAGATATCTCAAAATTACCAAACTGAAGCAGTACATGGCCAGAGTACATGGCTAGAACCCATTGGCCTTGCCTGTGTAATAGTACACGGCGTGTAATTTACTGTACACGGCATTTACTGTTCACAAAAATTTACACCGTGTTCATTTTCACCCGAACACATTCCCATGTACCACTACACGACGTGTACTTTACTATACACAGCATGTACTTCAAAAAAACCACTAAAACCGTGTTCGATTTCACACGGCTGGTCACACGACCACCACTACACGGCGTGTACTCAAAGTACACAGTGTGTACTTAAGACAAACTTCTTCTTCCCCGAATGGGAAGAACACATGGCGTGTTCCCCTGGAACACACGCCGTGTATACTGGGTTTTCCGACGGGAAATCCCTAAAAACACCCGATTCGCCCATTTTTGCCCCCAAAACAACAGATCGAGCCCCATGGGCATATAAGCAAGCAATATAAGGCTTTAAAAACTTAAAAAAAACTTTTTTAAGGGATATCTATGGTGAAAACCTAAACGACCCTACCTTTGGGCGGAAACCGCCGAATCCTCGGTTGATTTCACGGTCTACGGATGACGCATGCCGACTCAGCGCGTCGAGGGCTTCGAATCGGTACCCTTATTGCCTCACAACTCTCCCTATTTCTCAATATTCCAATCCCACACATGGGACATGACCAAGGAGAATCCACACAAGGAGCATGCGCAAGGAGTAGGAGCAGGAAGAGGGAGAAAATAAAAGAAAAGAAGAAAAGAAAAGGAAGAAAAAGGGGCCCGGGCCGGCCCCGGCACCCAACATGAGTTTATGCATTCTCTAGGCTAAACTCCCCATTCCGGACTCAACGGAACTGATAGAATCAAAATCCGATTCTCCGTTTAAAATTTATTTCCAAACAAACCTGCACGAATAATTTAATATTTAATTTAATAATATTAAATATTAAATATTTCGCCAAAATTCGAACAACTCAGATTTCCACCAAACTCTTGTCCTAGGGTAAACACCCTATTCCAAGACCAACGGAGTGGTCAGAAAAATTATCTGAGATCAGATGGTAGGGGGAAATGACCATTTTATCCCTCACGAGCATCCCAAAGCAAAAATTCAAATTTCTTCTCAAAAACTGCAGTCCGAAAAAACACGGGTTCTTACAAACTCCCCACCATAAACCTTTTCGTCCCCGAGAAGCACAGTGAAGGACCAACAGCCATGATCCCAACCTGAGAATCTACACAACAAAGCAATCTAGACTGACCAACAACCAGCCTCATAGCATGAACAATCGTCTTCTACATGAAAGACATTCACCTACGACCGATTTGGTACTCCCCACCATAAGAATACCCTTATCGTCATCTTAAAAGAAAACTCTGAGCTCATAAGCTCATAGAAAACACTGAAGTTTAACCAGAAAGAGGAAAACCACCGTCAAACGGCCAATGGTGCACTCCCCACTATATGGATTTCCTTAAACCGCTCTGAGAGCACAACCAGAACACGTTCTATCCTCAACAGGGATGAACATTGAGAAAGAAAAAGGAGCTCAATGTAGGGTCAAAGCTCTCTCAGCATACTCAAGACGAATCAAGATAGCGCATGATCATCTCTAATAGGAGTACACTAAGATTTAACTGAAGGTGTGTCCAGCTCCCTCCGAGCAACACTAGCATCCTGCCATAACCCGACCAGAATTCCAACATGGGTCAACCATTTTCACACAGGTTTCCCTAGAACAGAAAAAACATCAACCTACAAAGTTTTGAGTCAAAACCAAGGGTCTCTAGGTCTTCCACCTATCCCTTCAGAAAAAGCCTCACAATTGGGTCACAAGGTCTAACCACCTAGCCCAAAAGATCCACAACCTATCAGAAGGTGGTAAAGATCACAATGAACAAGGGAAACAAAACCAAAACACAACCTACTTGGGCCTTGATCCTCTCTGAGCATCCTAAGAAGGAACTACTCCCTGGAGTTCACAACCCAAGCAAAAGAGAAACTGAATTGACGTTCATCGGGTATCTGTATACAACAAATACCACAAGGAGGTCCAGTTCTCAAGAAAAGCCTTGGTATCTATAAACATCATTCTCAAAGATCCGACTAGATAACCACATACCCGAGAAACAACACCAAATAAGGGTTTAACAGAAATGCATCACGTGCCACATAGACCAACTGGGGTCACTGCACCACCTATGCACAAGGACTGAGTCATCATCCTCAACAAAAATGCCTCAACGTAGATCCACGTAACCAGCCATCAGAGTGAAAAGTATGTGTAATCAGACAAAAAGGTCTCATTCATAAGTAAAAGCACACACTACCAGGCCTATATGATGTGAATCCTATGTGCCTAGTATAATGCATGAGACGCCTCTTGCCTTTTCCAGCCAAGATTCAAAATCCATCCCTAGCATCTTACCATGGCCAAGAGCCAGAGATCTATAGTAAATCAAAACATCACACAACATGTGCATCGCTCAAGGTGAAAATCATATACAACTGTAACATCGCAAAATCAGAATAGCTATCCCAAACCCTAGAAACTGGGACTTCTTACCGGAACAAGTGTTCTCAACGCACCAGCCCGATATCCATCACAGGTTCTGACACATTCCTAATACTCCTATCTACCATATCCCAAATACTAAAGACCGTGAAAGAAAAACTCCTTTGATCCCACTTTGTAACATCCCGACCCGGAAGCCACTAACTCGGTGCTCCGAGCCGGTTCGCCACAAGGCCTCAAGCGCGCCTCCCCGTACGCCAGAGGCTGCTGACTAGCAGCGAGGGCCTAGGGTGTGATAGTGGGGAGACTATGCCCTCATAATAGAGTAATAAAACAACAGAAATAACTAAGTATCATACATAGCGGAAAGTAAACAGAGTGTGGAAGAAATAAACAACTGAAATAGAACAAGCTGTAATAGTAAAATGCTGTAAAAGCCCGAACAGCTATGCAATACAATACAACACTGGTCACCCACTGGTCGACCATATAGATACAAGTACAAAAGAAACTGAAAGTAAAAGTACATGGATCTGCTACTAACTCTGAGCCAATCCACGTACCCGGTCTCCAGACAATATCGAACTGCAACAGCCCGATCAGTAGAACCACTCGAGCAGATCCACTCAATCATGCAACACTGGGCCTCATCCCTATCCACCATGAAACTCGTGCTCAACTTGAAAAGTAGACAGAAGGTCTACACGTACACTAAGGTGCACGTGAAGGGGTGAGAAATAATCTCAGTAGGTCACCCCGACAAGAAACCTGCAACTATGCTGCTAAAAGTGTATGCAATAGCAACGTGCTCAGCCTAGCTGAAACACAACAAAAGGAAGTAAACCAAACGTAAAACCACAGTTGAAATCAGGGTATGTAATCCCTGTCAACTAGGAAAGTGACACCATGGAATTACATATCTATATACGTACACATTTATAGTCCCATACCTATACACATATACATAAATATGAATATTCATGATTAAGTGATTCAAATAACAAGAAACCACATCATTAGTCGATCATTGGAACCATAGGCCCAATATCATAGACATCCTGTGTAATAGAATTGAGCTGGACGTCATGCCACTCAAGTTGTGTATCATTAAGTCGATCTCTAGGTCTGTAATCCCATCGACATATACCTGCTTCAGCCAACGCTGGAAATATATCTCTGAACAAGTTAACCAAAAACAAGTAACCAGTTCAATATAATTCAATTCTGAGTTTCTCTGAGACTTGGCCTCAACCAACCATCTCCTATACCAAAGCCACAACAGAAACCACAACAGTCTATCAACAATTCAAAGATAATAACAATGTCAAGCTTGTGATGTAGCTTGGCAGGTTCAACAGAAGAAATCACCACAGTGAATATACAAAGTAACCACTGTCCTTAGACATGCGAATCCTTTCCCTCAGGCAAATAGAAATAAAACCCTCAGGTGACTGCCCACAGGCATAACGAATAGTGCCCTCAGGCGTATGGAATCTCACCCTAAGGCATACTGAATATTTCCCTTATTTACGGAAGCTACTGCCCTCAGGCATGAGAAACATTTCCCTCAAGCTAAACAACACTGCCCTCAGGCTAAACAAGCACAGCCCTCGGGCATAAGAAATGTTACCCTCAGGCTAACAAACACTGCCCTTAGGTTAAACAGAATACAGCCCTTAGGCATTCTATAGGAAATCAAGTAACTGGGCCGAGCCCAACATACAAACAAACATTTAAATAAAATTCCCCTCAAGGCAATTCAATAAACATTATTACAATGGCATACCCTCAGGTATCCGGCCAAACGGCTAAACAGAGGAACGCACCCCCAGGGTGGTCCTAGATCTAAGCAGCGATCCCAAACAATGGTTTAATATCACATTTAATTATCTATACAATTCTAGGTATTCAAAACAGCCAAGGCCTCAGCCACATGACACCCTAATGTGGGTTCGTAGCACAAAATACACAAAAACGCACAACTGTTGTAAATTAAACACCAAGCCGCCTACTACCCAAGAACACAAGGAAAATTAGGCATCCCAACAGACAAGAAAGACGCCTCACATCAGGCTCAATAGCCACCAACCAGAAAACACCTCTGGTAACCACTACAGCATCAACAACCCAAGTCAGATATAAACAAACAAGTGAGGGTGGCCGAACGCCCAACCCAACACTAAAAACATAACCCCAAAAGATTACTAGTTTGGCACGGGTTCTATATGACACCTGAACACCTTCTCTACCCAAACCCGATGTAACAACTCAAGACGGTCAAACAATGGGCACCCACTGGGTCCCATGAGTCAAACACCAAGGAGTCATCCTACACGGGATCCTCCAGATAACTAGAGAGAAGGAATCCTACATGGTATCCTTATCAAAGAGGAATCCTGCATGGGATCCTCGAATGAAAAAAAAGAGGCAACCCATTATAGGGGTCCTCTCAAAGAAAACATGAGAGAGTTCCTACAAGGACTCTCAAGTTCATCTCACAAGCAAGTCATCCCTAAGGGGACCCTTAAAAGTATCCGGTCTCACGGCCTCTCAGGCCAGAAGGGCACGTCTCACAAGGGGAATATCATCTAAATAAAATGTTATGTGAGATAGCTCATATATTATCTCATATTAAATGTCTCAACTAAGTTGGTCTGAACACCCAACCTAGCAACCTTGCCAAGTCTCACCCTCAGGTGATGATTGGGCTCGATAACAGGAGGAAGAACCCCTCCGTTTATATAAAACCCCAAAAACTACATTTATACGACCTCTAAATGGAAAAAGGAGTCCACCATTTCAATCTATGCAGAAAAACACTCAGAATTGACTACTCACATGCCCAATTATGACTTCCAGAGCATAATATATCTCAAAATTACCAAACTGAAGCAGTACATGGCTAGAGTACATGGCCAGAACCCATTGGCCCTACCTGTGTAATAGTACACAGCATGTACTTTACTGTACATGGCGTGTACTATTCACAAAAAGTTACACCGTGTCCGTTTTCACCCGAACACATGCCCATGTACCACTACACGATGTGTACTTTACTGTACACGGCGTGTACTTTGAAAAACCACTAAAACCATGTTCGATTTCACACGGTGTGTACTCAAAGTACATGGAGTGTACTGAAGAAAAACTTTTTCTTCCCCGAATGGTAAGAACATACGGCGTGTTATCCTGTAACACACACCGTGTATACTGGGTTTTTCGACGGGAAATCCCTAAAAACGCCCGATTCGCCCATTTTTGCCCCCAAAACAACAGATCGAGCCCCTTGGGCATACAAGCAAGCAATATAAGGCTTTAAAAACTTAAAAAAACTTGTTTAAGGGGGATCTATGGAAAAAATGTAAACTTCCCTACCTTTGGGTGGAAACCGCCGAAGCCTCGATTGATTTCACGGTCCACGGATGCCGCACGCCGACTCAGCGCGTCGAGGGCTTCGAATCGGTACCCTTATTACCTCCCAACTCTCCCTCTTTATCAATATCCCAATCCCCCACATGGGAAACAGACAAGGAGAAGCCACAAAAGGAGCGTGCGCAAAGAGGAGGAGGAAGGAAGAGAGAGAAAAGAAAAGAAAAGGAAGAAAAAGGGGCCCGGGCCGGCCTCGGCGCCCAACATGAGTTTATGCCTTCTCTAGGCTAAACTCCTCATTCTGGACTCAATGGAGTAGACAGAATCGCAATCTGATTCTCCATTTAAATGTTATTTCCAAACAAACCTGCATGAATAATTTAATATTTAATCTAATAATATTAAATATTAAATATTTCACCAAAATCCGGACAGCTCAGATTTCCACCAAACTCCTGTCCTAGGGTAAACACCATATTCCAAGACCAGAGGAGTGGTCAGAAAAATTATCCGAGATCAGCTGGTAGAGTAAAATGACCATTTTACCCCTCACGAGTATCCCAAAGCAAAAATTCAAATTTCTGCTCAAAAGCTGTAGTCCGGAAAAACACGGGTTCTTACATATTATTTTTATTTAAATATAAAATATTAAGTACCTTCTTTCTATAATGATCGATGAAAAATAGAAACATTACTCATGTGTACGTACGACCTATCCTCTCCATGATTGCAACAAAGTTCATTTTTGAAAAACATATTTCATGATTGGTTTTAAAAGTATAATTTAAGTATAAATATGATAATGATTTTATTATTTTTTTATATGTTTAAATAATGACCACTTTGACAATAGTCAACCTACCAAAGTCATTTTTAACACATAAGCCAGATATTGTTGAAACATCTAACATAAACTTAATTGGTTAAGTAATGATATATAATATGGTAATAAGTGAAATAAAAGGAACAATAAGCCTAAAAATTTTAATTAAGTTATTAAATAATTAACATAAGTTTATTATTTAAGAATATAGAGAATGAATGTAATGAGTCAGACTCATGGTAAGGGTTTCTCATCACACTTTTATTTCCATAAGACATATTCCATATTCACCACTTATTTATTTAGTGTGGTATATATAAAAACCATTTTTATATTATATAATAAATTAATTTATCTTAATATTATTTAATTTTTCAATTATAGTTATTTCTTTCATGGGGATTATGATACAAAAGTTAACAAAGTGGTAAGGGTTTATTTCATAATCACGTCATTATTCAAGATTGTTTTTGTTTAAGCATCCATTGAGAGAATTATTTTATATTTATATCCTAAAATAAATAAATTTTATTATCCTATGGTTATTAATGAAAATTTTCAAGTAATAGTACCATTTTTCACTCTTTGGTACTGAAAATTATTAAGAAAATGTTTTTAAGAAAATAATTTTTTTTCTATCTTCAGTCGAAAATATATTTTCATCAAAACCCATGTTTTCTAAAAATAATTTCAAAAATGTTTTTAACCTTTTAGAATTTTTTTATTAAATAAATTTTTATCAATTTTTTACTTTTAATTTTTTTTGAAAGGAATATTCTTATCGTTTTCAAAATAATGCACGTTTGGATTCTATTGAAAATGTAAAAGGAATATTTTTTTTAACATACTCAACATGTATAAATTTTTTTCCTTTATGAACACTCAATGTTTTAAAGATTCCTTAATAATTTTAAAATATTATTTTCAAAGAAAAGCATTTTCAAAATGTTTTGTGACCTTTTAGTTTTAAAAGGTGATTTTTAAAATGAAAAGGATATTTTCCTCAAGAATGTTTTAAAGTTATTTTTTTGGTATTTATGTTTCTCAATGACAACAACCCTTTAATGTACTTTTGATACACTAAGAATATTTTGTATTGATATCATAATTATTTTTTATTTTGATAATTTATTATTAGTTTAATTGAGCATGTAAAATTTTATTACCATTCACTATTTTACCATTAAGGCTTGTTCTAAGACATCAAATACCATCGTGGCTTATTCTAAGATGATAAAATAATGTCTTGGAAAAATCCTTGATGGTATTAGATTTATTAGAAAAATCCTAGATGGTATTAGATGATCAAATAATGTCATATAAATAATCACATGAGCTTGGATCTTGAACATATATATTCTAACTAATCGAATAATCACATGGAATATAAATAACTAAATTCATAATGATGGAATGAGTAATGTTGGACATCTAAAACATACCATCAATGTCTCTTCTAAGACATATAATACCATCTAGGCTTGTTCTAAGACATATAATATCATCGAGGATTTTTCCAAGACATTATTTGATCATCTTAGAACAAGCCTCGATTGTATTAGATGTCTTGGAAGAGACATTGACGGTATTTTTTAGATGTACAACATTACTCATTCCATCATTATGAATTTAGTTATTGATATTCCATGTGATTATTATATTAGTTAGAATATATATGTTCAAGCTTCAAGATCATGTGATTATTTATATGAAATTATTTTATCATCTTTTATTGCTACTATATTATGATCAATTTTTTGATTAAATGGCATGTGTTTCGGTTATTTACCTTACCATATTTATTATGCCTAATTTATTCATAGCTTCTATTGTATGATTACCCTTACTGAGTATCTAAGCACACCCCTTTCTTATGTTTTATTTTCCTTAGGATAACTAGAATTATTTTGTAATTTATATGATGTTATATGCTATGGGGAATAATTTCATTCTCAAAAAAAATATTTGTGTATTTTATGTTTCAAAAAGTAATATGAATTTCAAGTATGTATCTTATTTACCTAGAATACTTGAATATTTGGTCCTTTGAGATGTTATTACTTGTATCTATATCCAATTTAATATGGAATACATCAACTATGGGACATTGGGGTCTGTTTTAATACATTAAATCATATGATATCATCTCAAAACTCTATAGAAATTATATCCTTATAGACAATAATGATTTTCTTGGAAGATTTGATGAAGGTCCTATAATGAATGATGGGAGAATGAGAATTTACATAATATTACTCCACATTCAAAATATATAAGTCCTCTGGAAATATCATATCTCTCACCCAAATATGGACATCCTTGAGGACTCTCATCAGGTATGTTATGTGAATATTTTCCAATTGCACTACCACCCCCATTGGCTTCATCTCTACAACCTTCAAGATAATGAAAACATGGTTACATGTGTCATTAATAGAGGAAACTAAATCACATAATGCATTAAAGAAATGTAACTCCCATATATTGCATGGTATGATTAATGTTTTAGAATCCTTTAAATATTTAGGCATCACTAAGGTAGGTGATATGAGTGCAGAGACATTCTTACCGAGATAGATGTGATCATTTCCCTTTATGCCTCTTCTATTTATGCACAGTTCTTTTAAACACATGGAATAACTTTAAATTTTCTTGATTTATTCAAGTATAGGGATGTTAATATAAACACACTTTAATGTATCCATATCATCTTTTTTTATCCCATATTCATCCATATTCTAATTTTTGACATCTATATTTATAAATAGAAGGGGTTTTGGGGGAGGATCATTAATATATTTCTTAACTTTGTATTTAACCTTTGGTTGTTAATTGGTTGGTCTTGAATGGGGATTCTCTGAATCTATGGTGCATACCAATGGAATGATAGCCATAGATGTATTAGTAATTTTCTTCCCAATTTTGAATGTGATGGAACCGAAATTCCCCTTTGTATATGGAGTAGGCTAGGAAGGAATATTTCTAGATTACATACATACCCTTTCATGGAGGGTGATAGAAATTTGGATCATTTTCATCTCAAATTTATTTAACAATGATCCTTGACTCATTTACTTTCTTTTGATTAATAATAATATATTTCAAAAGGAAATCGGTATAAATAATTGAACTTTGTCTAAGAATTCCTTTTATGTTGTAGGATTGTGGATTCTTGGGCTTCAAATCTATTCTAGGACTACTGAAAACCTTGTTAATAAGGCATATAATACTAAAAGTTTTATTTAAAATGGGTCCATTTTTGTTGTCTAAATCCATATCTCATGTTTTATTAATCTTTAAACTCTTGGTTATTTGTTGGTGTGAAGGAATCATATTTATTTTGGGGATGTAGTTATTGTTGTTGCTCATATGGTCTCCTCAGGAATATTTATGCACAATCCTCTATCTGTTGTAAATGGGGGAAACAACTGGGATGGTGGTCTAGTTTAGTGAAAAATCCGTAGGTCCTCACATAAGTGGGTTGGGATTTCTTTTGAGCTTGATTAATATACCTCACCGTAATGTTCAATTCATCCAACATAGTATCAATTAAATAATTTTCACGAGAAGAAAGACTTACCTAATGTACTCCTCTAATAAGTTGTGTACCTTGACCAAATTTTTTTGGGAGTTTTAAACCATATTGTCAATCAAAACCCATGCAGTTACTAGTGTTTTTTCAATCAATTCACCTCCTCATATGATATCAACCATTGTCATATACATATGTTTGAGGCCTTCATAGAAGTACTGGATAAGAAGTTTCTCGGTAATTTGGTGATGTGAATAGCCCAGGATAAAGTTCTTTAATCTCTCTTGATAATCAAACATTGAATCACCATGGTATTTCTTTATCCTTGAGATCTCATTTCAAATAGTAGTGGTCCTTAAAGCTAGAAAAAATCTTTTCCATAAAATAGGTTTAAAATCATTCCAACATGTTATGTCTTCAAGTTATGAATAATACATTCAATCCTTTATAGTTCCATAAAGTTATAATGGTAATTATATTAGTTTTATATTATATTTAGATACATTTCATGGGTTCATTTTTTATTACAATTCATTGAATTTTTTAAGTTTTTGTTTTTTTGGTCCTCACTAGATATGGCATTAAATTTTAGGAGAACATGAATTAACTTAGATTTTTGTTTGAAGTTCACTTAGAGAGTTTGATATGTAAAACATATAAGTTGACAATTAATATGAGGTGAAACTAACTCCATAATTGTTCTATTTATTTCATTATTGTTATTTTAAACCATTGTATCTGGTTTTAGGTTTTTTCAGCTATGATTCATATTTTAAAATTCCCAGAATGGTGGAATTTTCTAGTTGGGTAAATGCCCACACTTCCTATAGAATGATATTGTTTGAGTTGATCCCTAAGACTATATTCAATAACATGGTCAAAATAAAAAAGATCCTAAAGATGGGACCATTTGATAAATTATATAATAGAGAAAAAATAGAATTTGAACATAATATAAAGAAAAGAATTTTTATTTGATAGTCTAAAAAAATAAAAAATGAGAAAGGGGAAAGAAGGAAGAATAAAAATAGATGAATATAATGAAATAAAATTATATTAATACCTCTAATTAGTTGAATAAAATACTTACGTCCCCAAAAATGGTACTGATTTAAAAAAAATTCCATGAGTTCTCCCAAATGACGTGTAAATATTTTACTACTTAGGTACATTAAAGTGGATGTCCAAGGTAGTTATCTAAGGAAATTTTACTTAAAAAATATTGTAAAGTAATTTTGAAAAAAAGAATAATATAAACTCACTGCTAAAAATGATGGGATTTTTTATAAAAAAGAAGAAGATGTATGTTGGAAGAAGATTGGATTTTTTTGTTTTTTTTTTTTGAAATTTGACTGATAAAACACAATGAAGAGATTTTTTTTGAAAATATTTTAGAAAGTGTAATCGATCTATAGCCTATTCAATTAATAATTAATCATTATCATTCAAATTAAGATCCACTTAATTATGATACCCTAATTTATTAACCACCGAAGCCTATGAGAATTTACCTCAACTACCAAGATGAAATGAATTAAACCCTAGGCTAGCTTCAAAACGTCCAATTTTTGAACCATGAATTAATTTCTATTATATGGATAACTTATGGTTAGTGGTAAATTAGGTCATATATATATTCTATAGATGAGGATAAATTTTATTTTGGGATTTTATTTGAACTATTGTAATTGATGCCAAGTTTATTTTTTACCGATTAAGATCATACCCTCACAATTAACACATTACTCAACGTCAAATGTTTTGTGTTAATTGTACAATTGATTTAGTAAATATTTTAAATTAAAAATTTGTTTCATGGATAATATTAAATTATATAATGAAATTTCATTAATTGATACTAATAAATGAAAAAATTTATTATATTGGTTACTAAGAAAAACTACTCTTCTATGGGTTGTGTAGTCAATGTTGAAATGATTTGAAATCGCAATGGTATAGAAAGTGTATATCACAATAAGGTTTTTACTCTTGATTTCTAGGCCAATGATTTAAATTATATAATAAGAAAATTTAATAATATAGAAGAGATATAATAGAAACTATGATGTTTATTATGAAAACACAAATATTACAATGTAAAGAAGAAGAAGAAGGCTACGATGAAGGGATCCTTGATTAAAGATATCACCCTCTTGAAATTCTTGGATAAATGGAATGAAACCACTTCCCCTCTACCCTAAATCTCATAACTCACTTCCAAAACCCTTCAAAGAAAGAAAATACACATTTATAGAGGTAAGGGGAGGTTAGGGTTATAATATGTAACAAGTTTGAATGGGAAGATTTGTCCAAATATTTCAATCTAATTTTAATTGACTTGTTGACCTCAAAAATTCATAAACTATCTATTCTTTCAGTATGATGATTTGTGGGTAATTCTTCCCTCTATATACTATCCAATTTTTATCGCATTCCAAGACCATATATAGAAGATATGGCACAAATGATAAATTGGTGTCCAATTTGTTGAGTGAAGTCCAGCATTGAATTCATGGCCCATTTACTCCAATAAAATTAAAAATATAGTAAGAATGTTCTAAATGAAAATTATATCCCATTGAGTGAAGAATTATGTTATGAATTATTAATTTCAAATAAGTTATATCAAAATATTTATCTATAAATGACTATAATTTTATTTAAAGTGTCAAAAAATAGATTTTCATCAAATTTAAAAATGAATGATCTAATCCCAATATTCCATAAATAAACATATATAACATAATGTGGGGAAATTATTTCATTTATTATCAAAAAAAATTGTTAAAAAATTATTTTATCAGTGTTTTATATCTATTGGATCTTTTTGGGTGTACCCATCTCATGATAACCCTTTATATGTTGTGGTGGAGGAGGTTTTATTATGAGGTTGGGAACTTTGGTCACTTATAATAGGTGTTATCTTGAGGTATGAAGTTAATAGAGTATAATCATTTTAATATTCAGGACTATATGCTTCTTGTTGGTTGGAGTGGACACTCAAGAGGGGGGGGGTGAATTGAGTTCCAATTAAAATTTCTGTTAAAAACTTTATGATTAAAATCTTCTAAATTAAATAAAAATTAAAATGTAGTGAATTTATAAAGATTGTAAGTTTTCAATTAGTTTCTCAAGAGATTGATTATTTCTCAGTTAACTCAATTTGAGGATTAAGTAACTTTTGAAACTAACTTACTGGCTAACCAAATTTATAAACACTTACTAGTTTAACTATCATAGTTAATTTAAAACAAATTTGAATTTCAAATAACTTAGCAGCGGAATAGAAAATAAATTAAACTAAAAATGAGATTCATAGTAGATATAACCAATAGGTTTAGTCTCAATCTGAGACTTAGTCCTCTCAAACAGTTTATATAAACTTTGATCCACACCCTAGATCGGGGTTAACAACAGTACAAAGACTGTCCAGGTACTAAGACCTCAACCATAGTTCTATGTGGGAAAACAAAAAACAATAGCACACAGGCTATCCAGGTCACACTTGACCTCTACCACTATCCACAGTGGGATACAAGAGAGTAAGGGAAAGATTGAGTAAGGATTTATAAATCCTCTAGTTCATCAGAGGAGACAATGTGTGCCTAAAAATACAGAGCACACACACGACTCAAAATGTAAATAAATGAAACACAATAGAGCTAAAAAAATAGAGATGAGTTTAGAATGATCTATGTGTTTTGAGTTAAGCTATGGACTCCTTGGATTGATGCAGATGAAGCTTTGAGTCCTTATCTGGTTTTTGTCAACAAAAACAGAGTGTCGTTTTTGTATTTGTCTTCCAGGTCTAAGTTGATCAGTCTGATTAGCTTGAGTGTGAGTGAAATCGTTGAAGATCTTTACTCCTTGAATGATCAGGTTCTACATACTTAGAATTTATTCTTCCTTCTTCTTCTATGCATGTATTTTCTTGAGTATCTCCAGAAGATTGTTTCGTATATGCATAGAAAGACTGACCAATTGTTTGTCTCTTTCTTTAGTAGTTTGAGGTTCTCTTTTATAGCTCATGTAGTCTGACAAAAAGTATGATTACTTCTGTATCGGTAGCTGTTACTCTTTATAACAGTAGAACGCTTGAATCGGTAGCTCCTTCTGTCAGTGACCCATACTGGTGACATTCTTGTATCGATAGACTTTGTAGTGGTAGCCGTCTGTCTGTATCAGCAGACTTGTATCAATAGCTGTCTATCAGTATCTGTCTATATCGGTGGTCTTTGTCTATCTATATTGGTAGACTTCATATCGGTAGGTCTGTCTGTTTGTATTGGTAGCTGTCTGTCTGTTTGTATCGGTAACTGTCTGTCTGTTTGTATCTGTCATGAACCGAATCTGATCGCCGCAAAAACCGGCACCCGACCCGACCCGTGGCAAGTCCCAAAGGGCGTTCTCGATCCCCATGGGCTGGCACAAGTGCCCGGGTATCAAAAACTGAAAATTGGGAACGATTTACCTGAGTTTTTATACTTGAAACATCAAATGAATCCAAGAAACCAAATCTGGATTTTTCAAACCGAAACATCTTTTTAATAAATTCAGAACTGAATTGCACAATTTTAAACAATGTTTGAAGATCATTACAAAGGTACAAACCCAAGAAAAGACAGCCCAAGAACCTCAACATGGCAAGAGGCATCTTCCTCAAGCCATCTCCACAACACCGCATCATGAATGACCGGTGGAAACCCGAACTGTTGGCACAAAAGTTATACCCAAACCTGTGACAACAAAATAACCAAGTCTACTTACACCCAAGGGTGTAATAGGTTGTGATCCAAAGCCCAATAGGATACCACCACTAATAGATTCCATATAATAAGCATTTAAAGACTAAAAGCATGCAAGTTTTCAAAAACATGAAAAGTAGGTTACAATTTCTAAAAGCTGCAACTTTGAATAAGAACAGTTTTCAAGTGGGCTATTTTAAAGGATTAACACTTTTTAAAATAAACACCAAAGCCACTGAATTTTCCAGAAAAATGTACCGTATGCCGACGGTAAGCACAAAATATCCAGTGAGCACAAGCAATGGGAAATAACCCCTAGGCACTAGCTAGCTGTGGGTCCCAGGTACCTCGTATCTCGGTGAGAGTAACAATCACAAATGTTCGTTCTCATGCACGATCCACTAGTAGGGAACATACCCATAACCTAGTGGTCCCCAATCATCATAATCTTAGTTTAGTTAGAGTTGTAAGTGTCAATCTTGCCAAGTGAAACTGAGGCCAAACCCCACGGGATCACTAGGATACTAGTACACGTCCACCCACCTAGATACCCGGGTTTTCCCTTTGTGCTCAAACAATTTCAACAAGTCAATTAATATAAATTTCACATGAAAATACCATTTCCATATCATAAATTCACCAAACAGCCCACATGTATACAACACAAGTCACAAAAGTCCACTTTTCATTCAAATGCATTTTGAAATCAAACCCACACCAAAATAACCCACAACACTTTTTGCATAACTTTCACAATCCAACACATCCTTTAACAATTTTATAAAATACCTACAAATATAATAAACATCACATAACAGCCCACTTACATGTTTCCTAAAACCCTTTTTATAAACAAAATCCACTTTTCACATCGCACTCACAAAAACAGCCCATACAACGTTCACACCTCTTTCACATTTTAGTAAATCCATTAAACATTTTTATAAAACATTTCCAAGAGGACAAACATAACATAACATAACTATTAACATTTAAAATGGTCCATTTGAAAGTATAAACAATCCAAAACAGTTTTCCAATATGGTTTCACATCTTACATAATTCATTAAACCATTCAAAACTTTCATAAAACAATTCTAAAGAGTGTACCAAATCTTTTCACAAAAAAACTCATTTCAAAACCATATTTCAAGGACAAAATCACACCAATACAAATTCAAAACAGAATTTTCATCCCCAAAAACATTTATTAAACTACCCTCATGTGTTATAAAAACACCTCAAACAATACCACAAAAGATCCACATGAAAAGCACACGTTTTCAAAATCACTTTCAAGAAGTACAATAAGGCTTTACACCTTAAACCCATTAAAAGAAACCTCTTTAAAACCTAATGGCACACCAATACCCTACCAAATCATAATTTTCAGCCCAAACAAGATTTATTAAACCAATTTCATATGTTATAAAACACACCCAAATAATACCCAAAGGGTTGCACATGTAAAACACCCAATTTTTTAAACTAAAATGAAACTGTAAAAACAAATGCTTTACCAAATACAAAATAAACAGTTCCAGCACAACACACAGCATATTAGTAAATGCATAATAAGTAATTCAAGCAAACTAACTCATCTAGAAATGATTACACATGGAATCACCTACCTTTTATGCCGAAACCCTCAAAACATGGTGCGAAACATCAACCGCACCACCGCCGCACATCAAGGAATATAAATCCAGACCTAGACCACCAAAAATTGACCCAAAAGATACCAAATAAGACCATATGTTCGAACCCTATGTTCTGGACATTCTATAAACTCTTGAGATAGGGTGGAAACCCTAAGGAGAAGAGAAGAATTGAAAAGAGAAACATTACCCAAAATAATCTTGAAGAAAATGACCTAAACTCCACCAGAATATGAATTTAAAAATATCCAACCATTCAAGGGAAGTTAGAACAGGGATTGTGAGATAATTTAGGAATTGGAATGGGGGGAAAAGAGTAAGAATTGAGAGAGTTATGATGGAATGAACATACCTCCTCAAATCTGCCCTATTTTAGAAACCCCAAGAATGTCAGCACCAAATCTCGATGAAATAGATCTACAAAGTGGGGGGAAAGGCAATGGGAGCGCGCCTGGGCTTCTTAGGGTTGATAGGTAGGTGGAATCACCGAAAAATCCATTTTAATGAATAATATATTAATAAATTAATGAAACAATTTAAAACTGTAAAATGGGCATTCGGGTTGGCCCAATTCTCAAATAAAAACAAAAATCCCCCATGCTTATGGATTTATAAAGGACCCAAATTTAAATGTGGGGTTACTATATCAGGGGAGAACAATTAGGAGTTGTAATGAGTCAAAAATATTAAAAATAGAAAAAGTTATAAATGAAACAAAATTTATTTTTAAATCTGGAATTGGGCTCGCAGTTTGGCCCAATTCATGAAAACTCACCTATTCTCAATAAAACCTTTGGAAACCACCAAAACAAATAATGAGTGGAAAATAAATTTAAAATAACCCTAAAATAGGTTACGTATGTGACAATTCTCCCCACCTTGAAAACTTTCCACCCCGGAAAGTCACAGCAAGGTCAAAGCAACCACCAAACCCAACTGAGAAACCAATAGGTACACCCTTGCCAGGTTTCACCCCCAACGTTCAAAACACCTCCAGTGATCAATGATGGAAGGAATACTCTCACAAACCAAAATTACACCACTTTACTGAAACAATCAAGTACATTCAGGCTTTATCCCAAATGAAAACTCCTCAAACACAATCTGAACAATACTCAATCAATTTACCCAAAAAAACAACAACATTGAACAAGGTTACACTTCCCTACTATAACTAAACCATTGGAAACTCTCCAATATCAATGTTTACCCAATTAATATGTAGGTAGTTAGATATCTTCGAATGATAATACCTACTTCCCAGACAAGTCCAAGGAAAAAAAATATGAGTTACTCGTATGAAGAGACACAAATGGGCTCCCCACCATAAGAGACAACTTAGATTGTTTTCCGGAGACAGAATCATGAAACTAATAGTGGGAGGCCCAAACATACTCTCTAGTACAAGGTTTATACTTCCATTAAATTTTTATTAAGTAACATTCATGAGAATCATAGTGGGTCTCCCCACCATAATAACTGACCATCTTAACTGACCAGCATGGGCCGACCCAGAAAGACCCAAAAAGAAATTAAATATTTAGGAAGGGCGCAGGATTAGTCCGCATGGTTTGGGAAACTGTGCACTAACTATGAATATAATTCTTTCTACATGGCTTCCTAGCACACGGACACTACTAAACGTGCACAAACTATGTGCTCAACCATGACGAAACCAGAGGTTTGAACTATTCCCATCTTTCATACTAAGGATAGGACTTTGTACAAGGGTTTAAATGGCCCTGGGATTTCCCCTGACTACGAGCCAGCTTCTCTCTGAGACCTATGGCTGGAGCTCAAATGATTGAAGCATCTTCGGCCTCGTAGTTAATATTTGGAAACCCAATGAATGAGAATTCTTCTTTTCGGTGCCACCAAAAACTACACCGCAGTCCCAAATAAGTTTTCTAGACATAACACATTCCAAACTCACTTTACCTTATCCCGATATTTCACTGAAACAAGGGCTAAGAAGATACACACACATCACAACTTATTTCTTCAGGTGAGAAACAATATAAGTAAAAAACACCTACACTCACATTCCTCTCAAATAGATGATTTTGAAGTTTTTCCAAGGGATTAATTTGCCCAACATAACAGGGACTCTCAGAGGATTGCACTACTTTCACCTATACAGTCAATCGAGTACATGACATCATAAGGCATCACCAAACATGACCATTTCAACTGATATAAACAATTCATGGAGAGAGACCTTATACAACATCCCCAAATAGCACACAATTATAGAAAGTGGCCACAATATCCTATCATGACCATATTTCCCACACCAGTGGTTTAACATGAACTCATGATTCAAAGAAACTTTGAAGAACCCAAAGGCCCTCTTAGACACCATCGAGACAATCATCCACACTAACAACCCTAGACCATATCCACCTTCGACGAATCAAGAAACATAAGAAACTAAGGTCTCTTTCAACCTTCCAAGAGCACTCTCCTGTTATAAGAGGATCTAAAAATCAATGAAAGTAATGGGTGTAGACTCAATCTAGAAATCTCAAGAAAAAGATTCCTTATATTGATCAATTGGAGGGTCTTCAAACGGTGAAACAATCCGGGTTGCACTTCAATTGTGCACTAACCTTTAATGGGGGTGTACCTTATCCAATGATTGAACCCAAGGACCCAACCAACATAGTCCATTGGTCAAGATATACCAAAAACCAGATCCAAACACATGTAGGGAACCATCAGAAAGGCGTCTCGAAACATTTTTCAAAAGAGACCACTAATCGTCCCTACAACACAACTTACTGACCAAACCCAAACCCAAAACACAGTTCAAACAGGAGGGGTTCTTGGACTCAAAACATCCCACAACATCAACATTTTCCGAAAACACATAATATACACCATCCCAAAAAAAATCATCAAGAAATCATGTTTTTTTATTTAAAAACATTTCTTTGAAAACAAATGGTTCAGCGGTTAGCGCATCCACCAATGGTACCCCATGGGCCTTACACATGCATGTTTCTATGCCACACCAGGAACCCTCCTCATATCCATCCCGACACTCATCCAGTCATGTCATCAACCATCCCTCTTCCCATATAACCACATGCATGTGGTTGCTCATGAAAATACCAAAGGTTAAAGCAAAAATTCTTTCCACTTTTGAAAACCAAAATGGTCAACCAACACATCCTTTTTCTCAAAACTGCTAACCATGAGATCAAATTCCAACTCACATCTTACAAAACATTTCAGAAATGCACAACCATTTAGAAAATAACTCAATTTCAATATATTCACATCAATTTCAAAACATCTCATCCCATTAAAACACTCTTTGATTGTTTAGAAAACTCTATTGTAAACACTTTTCAAAACCAACTTCAATATAGTTCTTACTTTCAAAAGAGGTGTAAAAACACCATTTTACATTTCAAAACAATTCTAAAAATTCAGTTCCACCATTTCATAAATCAATCCAATCCTTATTTATTTGAAAATAATTTCAGAAAAACTTTATACTTCTTAAAACCAAGTCCTTTTAAAACCAAAGTTCCAAGATTGAAAAACTATAGTAAAAAACAATCTGAGAGGAAACTAGTTTCAGTGGGTGAATTGGAAATATGGTTGGAGGCCATATTCCAATCACTTCACTATCACAGAGAGTATTCTAGAGAATATCCCCGGCTCCACATGGCTTGCCAGGCCCTGTGAGCTCACTAAGACCATTAACCCAACTCTCTTTTCATTTCTCCTAATCATCATTAAACCATGAAAAACAAAGAACATAGATAAATCCCGACTTCCCCTGGTGACTCGAATCCCGTCATGAGGTGTGGTGATCAGGAACACTACCCATAACCGAACTACAAAGTCCCAACAATTCTAACTCTAATCTATCCCGACTGTTCCATAAATAACATGACCCAAAGAGTTAACCAGAACCTCCCTCTGATACCATTTTGTCACGAACCGAATCTGGTCGCCGCAAAAACCGGCACCCGACCCGACCCGTGGCAAGTCCCGAAGGGCGTTCCCGATTCCCACGGGCTGGCACAAGTGCCCGGGTATCAAAAACTGAAAATTGGGAACGATTTACCTGAGTTTTTATACTTGAAACATCAAATGAATCCAAGAAACCAAATCTGGATTTTTCAAACCGAAACATCTTTTTAATAAATTCAGAACTGAATTGCACAATTTTAAATAATGTTTGAAGATCATTACAAAGGTACAAACCCAATAAAAGACAGCCCAAGAACCTCAACATGGCAAGAGGCATCTTCCTCAAGCCATCTCCACAACACCGCATCATGAATGACCGGTGGAAACCCGAACTGTTGGCACAAAAGTTATACCCAAACCTGCGACAACAAAATAACCAAGTCTACTTACACCCAAGGGTGTAAGTAGGGTGTGAGCCAAAGCCCAATAAGATACCACCACTAATAGATTCCATATAATAAGCATTTAAAGACGAAAAGCATGCAAGTTTTCAAAAACATGAAAAGCTGGTTACAATTTCTAAAAGCTGCAACTTTGAATAAGAACAGTTTTCAAGTGGGCTATTTTAAAGGATTAACACTTTTTAAAATAAACACCAAAGCTACTGAATTTTCCAGAAAAATGTACCGTATGCCGACGGTAAGCACAAAATATCCAGTGAGCACAAGCAATGGGAAGTAACCCCTAGGCACTAGCTAGCTGTGGGTCCCAGGTACCTCGTATCTCGGTGAGAGTAACAATCACAAATGTTCGTTCTCGTGCACGAGCCACTAGTAGGGAACATACCCATAACCTAGTGGTCCCCAATCATCATCATCTTAGTTTAGTTAGAGTTGTAAGTGTCAATCTTGCCAAGTGAAACTGAGGCCAAACCCCACAGGATCACTAGGATACTAGTACACGTCCACCCACCTAGATACCCGGGTTTTCCCTTTGTGCTCAAAAAATTTCAATAAGTCAATTAATATACATTTCACATGAAAATATCATTTCCATATCATAAATTCACCAAACAGCCCACATGCATACAACACAAGTCAGAAAAGTCCACTTTTCATTCAAATGCATTTTGAAATCAAACCCACACCAAAATAGCCCACAACACTTTTTGCATAACTTTCACAATCCAACACATCCTTTAACAATTTTATAAAATACCTACAAATATACTAAACATCACATAACAGCCCACTTACATGTTTCCTAAAACCCTTTTTATAAACAAAATCCACTTTTCACATCGCACTCACACAAACAGCTCATATAACGTTCACACCTCTTTCACATTTTAGTAAATCCATTAAACATTTTTATAAAACATTTCCAAGAGGATACACATAACATAACAGAACTATTAACATTTAAAATGGTCCATTTGAAAGTATAAACAATCTAAAACAGTTTTCCAATATGGTTTCACATCTTACATAATTCATTAAACCATTCAAAACTTTCATAAAACAATTCTAAAGAGTGTACCAAATCTTTTCACAAAAAAAACTCATTTCAAAACCATATTTCAAGGACAAAATCACACCAATACAAATTCAAAACATAATTTTCATCCCCAAAAGAATTTATTAAACTACCCTCATGTGTTATAAAAACACCTCAAACAATACCACAAAAGATCCACATGAAAAGCACACGTTTTCAAAATCACTTTCAAGAAGTACAATAAGGCTTTACACCTTAAACCCATTAAAAGAAACCTCTTTAAAACCTAATGGAACACCAATACCCTACCAAATCATAATTTTCAGCCCAAACAAGATTTATTAAACCAATTTCATATGTTATAAAACACACCCAAACAATACCCAAAGGGTTGCACATGTAAAACACCCAATTTTTTAAACTAAAATGAAACTGTAAAAACAAATGCATTACCAAATACAAAATAAACAGTTCCCGCACAACACACAGCATATTAGTAAATGAATAATAAGTAATTCAAGCAAACTAACTTATCTAGAAATGATTACACATGGAATCACCTACCTTTTATGCCGAAACCCTCAAAACATGGTGCGAAACATCAACCGCACCACCGCCGCACATCAAGGAATATAAATCCAGACCTAGACCACCAAAAATTGACCCAAAAGATACCAAATAAGACCATATGTTCGAACCCTATGTTCTGGACATTCTATAAACTCTTGAGATAGGGTGGAAACCCTAAGGAGAAGAGAAGAATTGAAAAGAGAAACATTACCCAAAATAATCTTGAAGAAAACGACCTAAACTCCACCAGAATATGAATTTAAAAATATCTAACCATTCAAGGGAAGTTCTAACAGGGATTATGAGATAATGTAGGAATTGGAATGGGGGGAAAAGAGTAAGAATTGAGAGAGTTATGATGGAATGAACATACCTCCTCAAATCTGCCCGATTTTAGAAACCCCAAGAATGTCAGCACCAAATCTCGATGAACTAGATCTCCAAAGTGGGGGGAAAGGCAATGGGAGCGTGCCTGGGCTTCTTAGGGTCGAGAGGTAGGTGGAATCACCGACAAATCCATTTTAATGAATAAGATATTAATAAATTAATGAAACAATTTAAAACTGGAAAATGGGCCTTCGGGTTGGCCCAATTCTCAAATAAAAACAAAAATCCCTCATGCTTGTGGATTTATAAAGGCCCCAAATTTAAATGTGGGGTTACTATATCAGGGGATAACAATTAGGAGTTAGAATGAGTCAAAAATATTAAAAATAGAAAAAGTTATAAATGAAACAAAATTTATTTTTAAATCTGGAATTGGGCTCGCAGTTTGGCCCAATTCATGAAAACTCACATATTCTCAATAAAACCTTTGGAAACCACCAAAACAAATCATGAGTGGAAAATAAATTTAAAATAACCCTAAAATAGGTTACGTATGTGACAGTATCGGTGTTGTCTATTTGTTTTTATCGGTGTTTATCAGTAGACTATGTCTGTATCAGTGACTATTGTGCATACCGGTGGACTTATGAATATCAGTGGACTTACTCTATCGGTAGGTCTATATTAGTGACTCAACACTTAATACTTATCTATTCTATGAAAATCGTATCCAGATTGAGTTAGTAACATTTCTAAACAATTATAAACATAGATAACCCTTGATTAAAAAATTCCAATGATCATTTTGATTTTTTATCAACTCAACAGTAGGATGGCATAGATTGAAAGAATTAATATATAGATAAACATTATTTGGGATTATCAAAGCATATAGAAACATAATTGAGATTATCAAAATAGGTGAACTCAACAATATCTCCCTTTTTGATAATCACAAATTATGATATTATAATCCAAAATAATCAGTAATGTATCAGAGGATATAGTATTAAATGCAATTGTATCAGAGGTAACAAATGTACTAGAATTATAAAACAAATGTATCAGAGGTAAAATGTAATGGTTAATCATATCAGTTCTCCCTTATATAAATTAAGCTATATTATGATCATTTCTCATATATATTATGCTCCTATTTCTCATATTTCTCATATTTATACCCTTTTATATTATTTCTCCCCCTTTATATTGTTTCTCCCCCTTTATATCGTTTCTCCCCCTTTACATTATTTCTCCCCCTTTATATTATTTCTCCCCCTATGTGATTAAAAAAAGTAGGAAAGAAAGGATGAGAGAAGTAACAGAAGGTAAAAGAGAATGAAATCATTTATATATTACTTGAGGAAAAAAATACATAGAAATACAGAATTGAACAAAAAAGAATACAAGTGATTCCTATCAAAGGTCCTAGACACTAATAAATCCACCTCATGAATGCCCACTTTGGATTTGGATTTGGGTTCGGAGGTAGACTCAGGCTGGGTAGCTTTAGTAGAAGGCTTGGGAATTCCAGAAAGCACTACTGGAGGTTGAGCAACAAAGACTGTTCCTGTCCTTTAGTGGTATCTCTCTGTGTGATCATAGGAGTGAGGCTTCGGATTGCTTGGACTGGAGTCATCTAAGGAATGGAGGAAGACTGAGCAGAGGCAGGCAGAGCTGGAGGTGCAATGATAGGAGTACTACCTACATGCAAAAATGACAGCAACAGATTCCTAAAGTCCATAATGATTTATCCTCCTCTCTCCATAGCAGAGATAAAGTCATCCTTATTCTCCATAAACTTGTCTAGAGCTGGAGTCAACTCCCTGATCTTGCTCACTTGTTCTCTAAAAGCTTGAGTGACTGGAGGTAGTTTCATGTTCTCTGACAGAAGATTGAAATGGTTTGTTGAGCTGATGCTTGGTATAAACTTTCTGAAAGTAGAGACCAATCTTATCTTTGATTTCTTTTTGGGTAGCAGTAGTATCCCTCATATGCTCCTGAACAAATTTTCTGATATCTCTTGAGGTAGACAGTACCTAAGAATCAGCTAAGCTACTGGTACTAGCCTGACTAAGCTCCTCTTTCAGCACAGCTCTAAATTTCTCAAAATCTACTGAAGCACTGGGTGATCCGAGAGGTTTGAAATTGAATGCAATAGTTTCCTTGAAAGATTGGGTCAAACTACTTATCACCTTCTTGACAACCAAATCATGTGTACTGACATGCTCTTTGATATTCTTTTTAAAGGCTTCAAACACATCCACAAATTGCCTTACTACACTTTTGATATAATTTATGTCAAAAACAACTTGGGTTTGGGAACTAGCCAAGGTATGGAATGAATCAACAGATTGATTTAATGCACTAACAACCTATGTCCAAGTTTTAATCTGAGTAAGACACACTTTGACTTCATTCACCATCTCTGCCATAGTGGTTGACATAGTACATCCAAGTGAGAATTCAAATGATTTTTCCATTTTTCTCAGCTCTTCAACAAAATAGATCTTTAAGTCTGCAATAGATGCAGTCCAAGTCTCCTTCAACTCATCCTTTAAAGATTCAAGATCAGCCTTAGTAACCATATTTTCAGGCACAACTACAGGTACTCTTTCTGACACAATACTAGCCACAAAGTCAACCATAACAGATTGAATGGATGATATTAAAGAGGTTTCCATTTTTCTTATCTCTTCCACAAACGAGATCTTAAGATCAGACTTCAACTGGTCTAGATCAGCTTTTCTTACTACATCCTCAGGTAAAAACTCAGAAAGGATATTATAGTTAACTTGTGGTTTATTGATGGGTGTCTCATCTTCAAAATCAGGATAGTCCAACCCACAAACTACAAAACCTAGGTCTTATTCCCAGTCTTCAATCTCAACAGCTACTGAAACATTGCCAAATCTGGTTGGATGCTCCCCCTCAATTTTTGCATTCTACTTTATAGAAATAGAATCTTCAGCAGCTCAGTCTTCCTCAGAAGAATCCTCCACAACCATCTCTAATTCAACGGTAGGAGGCTCCTCAGGATTAGGTGTAGGTCTGTCTACTTCAAAAATTTACTCATTAGGCATTGAGGAGTGCCCAATCAGTGGATTGAGACTCAAGTAGGAAGAAACAGATGCTTCAGTTTCCGATTCTTCTTCTTCCTCATTCTCTGTAGTAGGCTGGTCTTCCTCATCAATAGGGGCTTCTTCATTGTTTACTCCCAACACTGTTTCCTTCCCAGATGATACAACTTCAGCAACTGGACTTGGAGGCAAGTCTGGATCCCCTCCATCAGCTACAGATTCATCAGTATCATCACTATACTGAGGTTCCTCTTCATCAGGTCCTAGACCTGGATCCCTCACATACTTAGGCCTAGAAGGATGATCCACAGGATTAAACTTATTATACAGCTTCCCTTCATCACTGACCCATTGTCTTCTCTAAGGATTCCAATTGATCTTCATGTATTTACAAACAGTTTTAGTAATATAAAAGTTGTCTTTCATAACCACAGTCTCATCCTGAACTTAGCCACACCTCTTACCTTAATCATCAAATAAATCATCTTTGCAAAGAATAGAGCATTAGTTTTTGACTTTTTCCTGGTCATATCCTCAATTTGAATCATCATATTCCTAACCAAATTTACCTTGACACCATGCCTCAACAAATGCAGCAAATAAATATCTTGGTATTTCATATTTGCAAAGTCCCCTCTTCTTTGACTTAGCACATGTTTGATTAACTTGAAAAGTAACAGGTTCTCTCCATCCATTTCTATAGCAACTACTTTTCTTGGTGTGCCATCTCCTGTTAATTCTTCCAAGGCAGCTTCATATTCAAATATGTTACTAGTAGGAGGTACTGATTTCGAGAAATAACCAAACTCTCCTTCATGTGGAACTCTCAGGCACTCAGTCCACTCAATATAAGAAAAAGAAATTGTCCTGTTATTCACTAATGATATCATTCTGTTCTCAACTTCTAATTTCTCAATACAAACAAACTCATAGAATTATTTTACCAGCTTTGGATAATAAGAAACATTGTTATTCAAGAAGCACTCTACCCATTTCTGATCTTCCAGCACTTCTAGAACTAAATACTTACTGGTCATCAACCATTCCACGCAAAGTTCTTTCTCAACTACTATTTCCCTTTGAATGATATGCTGATTTGTAGGTTTCTTCACTTCAATGCCACTACTAGACTCTCCTTTGAGTCTCTTGGCATTCGGTTCATCATCCTTCTCGCTAACTGATGGTCTCTTCACTCTTTCCATTCTGCGAATCGCGAGGCTTAGGGTTCAAGAGAAAAGAAGGTTTGGGAGCTAAGGCTTGAAGTTAAAGGGTTTGAGGTGGATTGAGATTAGGTCAAGACTTATGTTTTATCATTTAGGAATCACAAAATAAATAAATAAAGCATAATAAGTATAGTACAGACGATACAAATTATAGCGGCTAAAGATACAAAATTTTAAAAACAGCGCAACCTAATGGTAATACATACTGGTGAGGATTCCTAACGGTGAGGTATTTTTATCGGTGAGGTATAACAATGAGGTTCGTACCAGTGAGGTATAACAGTGAGGTTCATACCAGTGAGGTATAACAGTGAGGTTCTAGCAAATGGTGAGGGTTTGGCTAACGGTGAGAATTTGGCTAACGGTGAGGTTTCTAACAGTGATGTTTCTAACGATGAGGTTTCCAATGGTAAAGTTTCTAATGGGGAGGTTTCTAACGGTGAGGTTTCTAATGGTGAGGTTTCTAACGGTGAGGTTTTAACGGTGAGGTTTCTAACGGTGAGGTTTCTTAACAGTGAGGTTTCTAACGGTGAGGTTTCTAACTTACAAAGTCTATCATTCCTAACTCATGTCTAATGTAACTTAACCTATATGAACTTAAAGGTTTGGTGAATATGTCAGCTAATTGATGTTCAGTACCTATAAATTCAAGATTAATATCACCCTTTTGGTAATGATATCTCAGAAAGTGGTGCCTTACATCAATGTGTTTGGTCCTAGAGTGAGATACAGGGTTCTTTGAGATATTAATTGCACTAGTGTTATCACAGTTTATAGATACATGTCTAAATTGATATCCATAGTCTAGTAAAGTATGTTTCATCCATAGAATTTGTGTACAGCAACTACCAGCAGTAATGTATTCTGCTTCAGTAGTAGACAATGCAACAAAGTTCTACTTTCTACTACACCAAGATACTAGGGACTTACCTAGAATATGACATGTTTCATAAGTTCTCTTTCTATCTAACTTGCAACCAGCAAAGTCAGCATCTGAATAACTTATTAAATTGAATGATTGTCCTTTTGGATAAAATAATCCTAAGTTCGCAGTATGTTTAAGATATTTGAAAATTATTTTAACAGCAAGCAGGTGTGACTCTTTTGGATTAGCTTGAAATCTTGCACACATACACACACTAAACATAATATCATATCGACTAGCAGTAAGGTAGAGTAGGCTCCCAATCATACCTTTGTAGTTGGTTTGATCCACTGGTTTTCCAGTTTCATCAGCATCCAAATTATAACTAGTATTCATAGGTGTATCACTTTCCTTAATACTATCTAAACCAAAATGTTTTAAAAGATCCTTTGTATATTTATTTTGATTTAAAATACTACCATTTTCATTTTGAAAAAACTTGAAATCCAAGAAAATATTTGAGTTCTCCCATTAAACTCATTTCAAATTCATTTTTCATAATCTTTGAAAAATCAATACACAAGGTATTTTTAGAAGATCCAAAAATAATATCATCAACATAGATTTTCACTATCAAAACATCTTTGGAAATTCTTTTAATAAAGAGAGTTGGATTAACAATCCCTTTAGAAAAACCTTTTGAAATAAGAAAACTACTGAGTCTATCATACCAAGCTCGTGGGGCTTGATTTAAACCATATAAAGCTTTAGAGATCTTAAAAACTCGATTTGGAAAATGAGGATTAGTAAATCCAGGTGGTTGTTCAAAAAATACATCTTCAACTATAAAACCATTTAGAAAAGCACTTTTAACATCCATTTGATATAACTTGAAATACAGATGATCAGCATAGGCAAGTAGAATCCTAATAGCTTCTAATTTAGCTACAGGTGCAAAGGTTTCCTCATAGTCCATTCCTTCATCTTGACTATACCCTTGTACAACTAGCCTTGCTTTGTTTCTAATGATATTTCCTGATTCATCAACTTTGTTTCTAAAAACCCATTTAGTTCTTACGATCAAAGTGTCTTTAGGCTGTCAACTAATTACCAAACTTTATTTCTTTCAAATTTATTTAATTCTTCTTGCATAGCCATTACCCAAAATTCATCATTGATTGCATCATTGATATTTTTAGGTTCTAACTGTGAAAGAAAGGTTTAATGTTCAACCTGGTTTCTTAGAGAAGCTCTAGTCTGTGTCCCTCTATCAAGATTACCTACAACAGCATCTAAAGGATGGTTCTTTAGAATCCCAGTTGATCTAGTAAAGGTAGGACTAGAAATTTCAGGTTCTTCTGTAGGTTCGATTCCAATAGAATCAGGTTCTGGAAAGTTTCCATAATTACTTGTTTTTACAGCAGGTTCACTACTTTTATCATTAAGGTCTAGAATAGACAAATCTTCTTCAAGATTTTCAAGAGAAGACTTAGGTTCATGCGGACCAATTTCATCAAATTTGATATGTACTAATTTTTCCACACATTTGGTTCTTTTATTAAAGACTCTATAAGATTTACTGGTTATAGAGTAACCTAGAAATATTCCCTCATCACTTTTAGAAGCAAACTTATCGATACTATCCTTAGTATTGAGAATAAAGACTTTGCAACCAAAAACTCTGAAATAACTAAATTTAGGTTTCCTATTATTCCACAGCTCATAAGGGTTATTTTTAAGAACAGGTCTAATCAAGACTCTATTTATAATATAACAAGCTGTATTTACAACTTCTGCCTAGAAGTAAACAGGTAGGTTATACTCATTAAGCATAGTTATTGTGATTTTCTGAAGGGTTATATTTCTTCTTTCTACTACACCATTCTGTTGAGGTGTCCTAGGGGAAGACAAGTTGTGACTATAGTCATTGTGTGAGCAGTAAGATTCAAACTCATGATTTTAAAACTCATGACCATGGTCACTTCTCAGGGTCTTAATTTTAAGTCCACTTAGGTTCTCTACAGACTTGGAAAATTTCACAAAATAAGAGCAAGATTCACTTTTGTGAGATAAAAAGTAAACCCAAGTATATCTAGAAAAGTCATCTAATAAGACATAAACATAGTGCTTCCCATTTAAACTAGAAACTCTGGAAGGTCCAAAAAAGTCCATGTGAACCAACTCGAGAGGTTGAGAAGTTGAAACTTCTTTCTTTGATTTGAATTAAACTTTATGTTGCTTTCCCTTTTGACAGGGAGTACAAACTTTGTCTGATGGGAATTTTAGTTGAGGTAGGTCTCTAACTAAATTTTTCTTAGTCAGTTTCTTAAGTGAATGAACATTGCATTGTCCTAATATTCTATGCCATAGCCAAGACTCTTTATGAAAATCATTTAAACAAGTAACCTTTTGTTTGGATAAAGAATTTAAATCTACAGCATATACATTTTCATTTCTTAAGGCAGTAAATACCAAAGAATTTTAGAATCAAAAACATTACAAGCATCATTTTCAAATTTAACATTGAAACCATCATCACACAACTGAGAAATTCTTAACAGATTGTATTTTAATCCATCAACAAATAATAATTTAGAAATGAAAATTGAATCAGTGTTACCAATCTGGCATAAGCTGATGATCTTTCCTTTTGAATTATCACCAAAGGTGACATGCCCTCCATCAACCTTAACATGAAGTGAACTTATGTCACATGACTCTCTTATTGATACTGATGTGCCTCTCCATCTTTCAGGCAGACATCTTAGTATCCTCATGATTTTTTCTTTTGCAGGAACAACTTTTCCAAGTAAGATCATTGTATTTACAATTTCGTTGAACCTGAGATACATGTCAGAAATAGGTTCATCAAGCTTCATTTTAAAATTATCATACTTAATAGTGTGGGTATTCAATCTTATTTCCTTAACATTGGTTGTTCCCTCATGGGAAATAGCCAAAGTATCCCAGATTTCATAAGCAGTCTTACAAGCAGATATTCGATTAAATTCTTCATCTCCTAAAGCACAGTACAAAGCATTCATTGCTTTACAATTATTATTGTAAGCAGTTTTTGTAGGTTCATCCCAATTAGTTCTTTCAGTTTCTGGAATCTTATATTGAGTCTCTATAGAAGTACAGATATCAAATCCCATACTTTTTAAATGAATTTTCATTTTCAGTTTCCATTGGGCATAATTAACACCATTAAAGAAAGGTGGCATGTTGGTAGCAGCACCTTCTAGTCTATTATCCATTATTAGATTTTAGAAAATATATTTAAAGAGATAACATTTATAACTAACAGAAATTTAAGATCTTTAAGATACAACTAAAATCACAGTTGAAAAACAGAGTGTTTGGAAATCCTTTATTAAGAAGAACCTCTGATACCAAATATTGTTCAGAGTGGGCACTCAAGAGGGGGGGTGAATTGAGTTCCAATTAAAATTTCTATTAAAAACTTTATGATTAAAATCCTCCAAATTAAATAAAAATTAAACTGTAGTGAATTTATAAAGATTGTAAGTTTTCAATTAGTTTCTCAAGAGATTGATTATTTCTCAGTTAACTCAATCTGAGGAATAAGTAACTTTTGAAACTAACTTACTGGATAACAAAAGTTATAAACACTTACTAGTTTAACTATCAGAGTTACTTTAAAACAAATTTGAATTTCAAAGAACTTGGCAGCAGAATAGAAAATAACTTAAACTAAAAATAAGATGCACAACAGATATAACCAAGAGGTTCAGTCTCAAGCCAAGACTTAGTCCTCTCAAATTGTTTATATAAACTTTGATCCACACCCTGGATTGAGGTTAACAACAGTACAAATATTGTCCAGGTACTAAGACCTCTACCACAGTTCTACGTGGGAAAACAAAAAACAATAGCACACAGGCTATCCAGGTCACACTTGACCTCTACCACTATCCACAGTGAGATACAAGAGAGTATGAGAAAGATTGAGTGAGGATTTATAAATCCTCTAGTTCAGCACATGAGACAGTGTGTGCCTAAAAATAAAGAGCATACACACTGCTCAAAATGTAAATAAATGAAACACAATAGAGCTAAACAAATAGAGATGAGTTTATAATGCTTTATGTGTTTTGAGTGAAGCTCTGGACTCCTTGGATTGATGCAGATGAAGCTTTGAGTCCTTCTCTAGTTTTTGTCAACAAAAAGAGAGTGTCGTTTTTGTATTTGACTTCCAGGTCCAAGTTGATCAGTCTGATCAGCTTGAGTGTGAGTGAAATCATTGAAGATCTTTACTCCTTGAATGATCAGGTTCTACAGACTCAGAATGTATTCTTCCTTCTTCTTCTATGCATGTATGTCCTTGAGTATCTCCAGAAGATTGTTTCGTATATTCATGGAAAGACTAACCAATTACTTGTCTCTTTCTTTAGTAGTTTGAGGTTCCCTTTTATAGCTCATGTGGTCCGACAAAAAGTATGATTACTTCTGCAGGTACGAGGTATGATTTCCTGACATTCAACATACATTAATTAATTAATAGCAGTTGCATTAAAAACATCAAATATGACCGTTGCTAAATAAACAATAGAAAAAGAGTTTAGAGAAACATTGACTGGTTTCCATCAGTAGCTCTTAGTATCAGTGAGCTTGTATCGGTGGACTTAAGTCAGTAGGTTTGTATCAGTAGCTATTACTCTTTATAACAGTAGACCGCTTGAATCAGTAGCTCATTCTATCGGTAGCTCCTTCTATCAGTGACTCATACTAGTGACATTCTTGTATCGGTAGACTTTGTAGCAGTAGTCGTCTGTCTGTATCAACAGACTTGTATCAGTAGCTATCTGTCGGTATCTGTCTGTATCGATGGACTTTGTCTGTCTATATCAGTAGACTTCATATCAGTAGGTCTGTCTGTTTGTATCGGTAGCTGTCTGTCTGTTTGTATCGGTAGCTATCTGCCTGTTTGTATTGGTGTTGTCTGTCTATTTGTATCAGTGCTTATCGGTAGACTATGTCTGTATCGATGACTATTGTGCATACCGGTGAACTTATGCATATCAGTGGACTTACTCTATCGGTAGGTCTGTATCAGTGACTCAACACTTAATACTTATCTATTCTATGCAAATCATATCCAGATTGAGTTAGTAACATTTCTAAACAAGTATAAACATAGATAACCATTGATTAACAAATTCCAATAATCATTTTGATGTTTTATCAACTCAACAGTAGGATGTCATAGATTGAAAGAATTAATATATAGATAAACATTATTTGAGATTATCAAAGCATATGGAAACATAATTGAGATAATCAAAACAGGTGAGGTCAACACTTCTAATTGTTGTAGATTGGGGCACCAGATGGGCAATGGTGTGATGTTGTTCAGTTTGATAAGGTTGGTGTTTTTCTTAATGTGCTCATCAATATATTTTACAAAAGATTGATGACAACACAACCCGGATGTATTTGAAAGTGGATGAGAATATTTTGGAGTTTGAGATGCAGATTGAGGAATTACATAGATGTTTTAGATTGGAAAAGAAGGCTCGTTCCACCCCCATGGCATGAGCTAATGGCATTGGTGTCTGTTCCTTACTTGAAAGAGATGATAGAGAAATCGATGTGCATCTGGAGGTCAAAAATTTGAAGATGAAGGAAGATCCTATGATGATAGGTCTTCCACATGAGGTTGTTTAATGAGATTTTTTATCTAGTGGCTCCATTTGTTTCCTTTTTGAGGATGGAATGGGTATTAAGGTGGGGATGATATAGTGATCTAGGTTTTTATGGAATGCGACTTGGACCAATTTTGAGGTTTGGAGCCTTGGTATCTTTCTAGGGGTAAAATGGTAAATTTACCTTGGTAGTAGACCTTGAAAATATGATGGTTCCATTGATATTATAATGTGATATTTACCATGAGGATGAGTTTTGGTGAATTTTAAACGAGGTTGAGTTTTTTGTATTTTTTAATATTTAATATTTAAATAAATATTACTCCATAAGTTCAGACGATGATTTGGAAATTTTAGTTTTTTTATCTAGGAATTTAAAATATTAGCGAGTTACATTTAGAGTGAAATGATGAGATGATGCGGAATTTTGGGAACAAAGGTTCCTTGAAAATATCATTTTAAGTATAATTTTTTTAGCTCATGTGCATGTTTTTTAGGGAATTATGCTTTTACATTAAAAAAAAAAAGACTCAAATGGAAAATTTGATGTCGGTATTGATTTTGAAATGGTGCGTTTACCTTCTGAGCCCTATAACCCGAGTTTGCTTTGCGATTTCTGTGAGCGCAATTTTTCCTAGGGTTTCTGAGGTCTCAGTTCTCCGGGCTTCCTCTTCGCGAAGGAGTTTCACCGCCGCGTTTCCTTGGAGCGATGAACCTTGTATTCCTCAGATCCACATCCCCCCTCTCAGTTCTGCAGACCGGAAACCCCCATTTCGGCGGTGACGGTCGGCCCCCGGTTCCTCAGTCTGTCGGGTTTCTCCCAGATTTCTAGATCCGCGCCAGCGGCGGCCCACCTAGATCCCGATGCTCCAGATCTGCATCTGCAAAGGCTTCCCAGTTCTCGGGTTTCGCGGCCTGCGCTAGCGACGACTTGCGGTCACAGTTTGCGTGGGATTTCAGATCTGTGCCAGCGAAAACTTCCAGTTCTTTGGATTTCCGATCTGGGCATATTTCTTCTCGTGGATTGAAGAAGTTGCTGCCTGTGGATTTTCGTTCTGCAGAAGTTTATTCTCGCGGATTGAAGAAGTTATGGTCAAAGATTTACGATCTGCGCGGGTTTATGATCGCGGATTTCTGATCTGCGCAGGTTTATTCTCGCGGATTTCTGATCCACACAAGTCTCTGTGCAAGTTTCTGCTTGCGGCCAAGGGCTTCTAGTTCTATGGATTCAAGATTGGTTTGTCTTCTGCTCACGAAGGTTCTGCTCATGAAATTTTTTGCTCGCGGGGGGAGGGATTGGCTCTCCCGCACGTCTTTGCTCTCTTTAATTCCTTGCTCGCGAAGGTTCGGCCCACGCCCTTGCCCGCGAAAGTTTCTGCTTGCGGAGGGATTGGATTTCACGCACGTCCTTTCTTTGGAAGGATCGGCTCACTCCCTTGCCCATGAATGGTTCTTCTTGCGGAGGGATTGGCTCTCACATTCGCGAAGGCTTTGATCACAAAGGAATCTCCCGCGCAGGAACTGCTCATGCAGGGTGGGGCTCGCAAAGGATTTGGTTCCTAAAGGACACAGTTCGAGAAGGATCTGCTCGTGCAGGGTGTGGTTCGCGAGGTCTATAGCTTATGCCGAGTGTGTTCGTAGTGGGGTGCGCGCGCCAAGGGTTTTACTTGCGGAGGTTGGGCTCGTGGAGGGGTGTGCTCACGCATCCCTTGTTTGCGAAGGTGTTTGTTGGTGACGGGTGATTCTCACTCTGAGTCAAATATAGTTGGATTTAATGAATCGCCAGCAGAATCAAAGAAAAATCAACAATTACCACATGGAAGAGTGAAGACACATCTATTTCATAGCGAGTGTCTCTTGATCATTGGGGAATTTATGACTAAAGACCTTTCAATTAAGGAGCACTGAAAAATACTCTGAAAAACATTTGGAGATTGGAGAAAGTCGTTGGTATAAGAGAAATGAGAGATGACTTTCTTATCTTTGAATTCTTTAATGAAAGAGACAAGAAAAAAGTCCTAAACGGTAGGTCATGATCCTTTGATAACTAGATCATACTCATGGAGGAACTTAAAGGAGAAGAAGATATTTGGAAAATTAATTTGTCTTGTTTACCTTTCTGGATTCGAATCAAAGGAATCTTGTTTCATGTTAGAACTGAATGAGTTATGCGTGATATTGGAGGATGTATTTGTAAATTTCTGGAATGGGATTGGTCTGATCAAATTCACTGGGGACCCTATGTGCGGATCAGAGCTATGGTGGATGTTCTGCATCCACTTATGAGCAGTTTGTTTTTGTCAAATGAGGATTTTGTCATGGACACCTAGATATCCTTTGAGTTTGAAAAGATTCCTATTTTTTATTTCTTTTATGGGTTTCTCGGACATTTAGAGAAGGGCTATGGTTAGAATAAGGAGGACGGACAATGAAATGTTATTTTGCAATACAGTCTCTCGCTTTGTGAAAAAACTACTTGAATGACTTTCATCTCCAAATTTGAAAAAAAAGGATCGTGATAAACTTGTTAAGGCATTTAGTAAGGTGTATGAACCAACTCATACTAATATCATCATGTGTGGGTCATCGAATCTTTCTACTGGCACTCAAGTGGATCAGCGGGCGGAAGGAGGGCCTTTGTACAACACAATGGCCTTGGTCGATTTTGGGGAAAAAGCAAATGAGTCAGGGGAAGGATCCGGCTGGCATCCCAAGCTGGGATCTGAATGCTTTGATGGATATTCCTTTACCACCTGTTGGGCCGGATTCAAGATGCAAGGAACCACCAGACCCAAGCTCAGTGATGAAACAACTTTGTGACGATCCACTAGATCTAGTTTCTAGTTCAGATTATGTTTCTCCAGGCATTATCTCCCAAGATAAAGACTATATGACTGAGATTACATCGTCAGGTACTATAAAACATCAGATGTGGAAAAAGTTGATTTGCATGGATAGGGGTGAGGATCCTTTCAGTGAATAGCCTGGTGAGCATAAACAAAAATTGGAGGCATGTTAGAGGACTGAAAGTCAACCAAAGAGGTGGAAAGTGGTGAATGATGGACAGTTTGTCGAAGTTACATAGGCAGAGGCAGGTGTGTCCCAGCCCCACCTAGGGAAATGAAAATTCTATGTTGGAACTGTCGGGGGCTTGGAAATCCTTGAACGGTTTGTGTTCTCCATCATTGGAGTTCAAAAAATCGCCCTGACATAGTTTTTGTATCCGAAATTATGTTGGATTACAAGGATGATGGACTCTTGAGATTGAAGATTGGTTTTAAGAATATCTTTCCCATCGGAAGAAAGGGACACTCCGGTGTCCTTTTCCTCTTGTGAAAGGAGATCATGGTGTTCAGATTTCTAATTATTCAAGCAATCACATTTTTGTGATAGTTGCTGCCCCGAGATCTCCAACTTGGTCTTTTGTTGGTTTCTATGGGTGGTCGGGTGGTTAAGATAAACACAAATCTTAGAACCTATTAAATCAGCTGTGGAACTCTCTCCCTGACCCTCTAGTGATTGTGGGGGAATTTAATGAGGTCCTTCTTCACCATGAAAAAGAAGGAGGATACTTGAGGAGTGGTGCTGATATAAAAGAGTTTAGGAATTCCCTTGTGGTGAACTCTCTTCATGACCTCGGGTTTTCTAGTTCTCTGTTCACATGGCGTCGAGGTAGATCAATGGAGAATCATCTGGCTAAAAGGTTGGATAGATTTGTTGGAACTGATGAGTGGGTATCTCTTTTCCATGCCTTCTCTATTGTTCACCTGCCCCCAGTCTCTTCTGACAACTGCCCAATCATTTTTTCGATGATCTCTCAAGGGAAACAGAGGAAGCCTGTATGAACCTTTTGATTTGAAAGTTTGTGGCTCCAAGATAGTAATTGTGAAAAGTTGGTCCAATCGGCTTGGTAGGGACCAAATCGGTGCATCACGTTCAATATCCGTAATACCACGTCTTGTTTAAAAAGTGGAGTGCGGATAGGTTCGAGGACTTTGATAGATGCATTAATGAGGTAGATAATTGCTTAAAGAAACTCCACTTTTCTCCTTGTTGTGGCTCTGTTCGTGGGGATATCTCTCTTATAGAAAATAATCATAATGCAGCGTTGAGGGAGGAGGAGATTTTTTGGTTTCTTTAGAAAAGAGAGTCCCACATTAGTGATGGTGATCATAATACCAACTTTTTTCACCAAAGAGCATCTGCAAGGAGGAGGAAAAATCATATTTCTCATCTCGAGGATCATGATATGAGAGTTGTTCATGAATTCAATGATTTTCACTCCATTATTCTGAATTTTTTCAGCAACCTCTATAAAGCGGAAAGAATCAGCACTCCTGCTTGTCTAACTAGTTGCATCCCGAAATTGGTCAAGGAATATATGAATCGTAAGTTGGAAAGATATTTCTCTGATGATGAGGTGCTTAGAGCTCTGTATCTTATTCATTGTACTAAGGCCTCGAGGCCTGATGAGCTTTATGCTCTATTTTTTAAACATCTTTGGCATATCATTGGTCATGATGTGGTTGCCTCGATGAAGGAGCTATTGGTAAGAAGATCCCCTCTCGATTTCCTAAATAAAACTCTTAACACTGTTATCCCTAAAACCCAGTGCCCTAAAAAATCATGGAGTTTCGACCAATCAGTTTGTGCAATGTTGTGTACAAAATCATTTCCAAGATGTTGTTGGATAGGCTTAGGGATTGTCTTCGGCTTCTTGTAACTGAAAACCAAAGTCCTTTTGTTATGAGGAGATCCATTACTAATAATGCTACCATTTATTTTGAATTATTAAACTCTATGAAAACCCATTCGTCATCCAAAAGAGGCATAATGACAATGAAATTAGATATGATGAAAGATTATGGAATAGTTGAATGGACTTTTCTTGAAAATTTTCTCTCCAGGTTGGGATTTGTGATGAATTGGGTTTTAATATCATGAACTGTGTTATGTCTGTCTCCTTCATAATTAATATTAATGGGGCCCCTTCGGAGAGCTTTAAACCTTCAAGTGGTTTGTAACAAGGGGACCCTCTTTCGCATTATCTTTTCATTTTGGTGGCAGATTTATTTTCTCAACTCTTTTTGAAATCGGTGGATCAAAGAATTATCCATGGTGTGAAGGTATGTAGAAATGCCCCCTATCTCCCATCATTTCTTTTGTAGATTATAGTCTCCTTTTTGCTCGTGCTACCCCGCAAGAATGCGGTCCAGTGTTGAATATCATTAAGTTGTATGAAAGGGCTTCTGAGCAATGTCTTAATCCTTTGAAATCAGAGTTGTATTTCAGTAAAGGTAACTTACAAGAAAAGAGGGAGGATTTGCAGTGAATGTGTGGTTTTCTGCTGGTTGATAAACATCCTAAATACCATGGCCTCCTGACTCTTGTTAGTAGGTCAAAGAAACAAGTGTTTTCTTCGATTATGGATAGGGTGGATAAGTTGATATGTCTCTGGTCAAGCAAGAAGATATCCAAGGAGGCAAAGGAAGTTCTCACTAATTCAATGGACCAAGCAATCCCATCATATGATATGCCATTATTTAAATTTCTAGAAACTCTTGTAGATCAAATCCATTCCCGGTTGGTCAATTTTTGGTGGGGCTCTCATGAGGGAAAACATAACTCCCATTGAATGTCTTGGGAGAAAGTGTGTGTTTCAAAATTATTTGGAGGTATCGGCTTTAGGGATCTAAAATGGTTTAAAGAGGCTCTATTGGTGAAGTGAGGATGACACCTTCTCTCAAATCCAAATGCCCTGTTCTCAAAGGTCTTGTGAGAAAAATATTTTCCTCATTCTGACTTTTTTTGCATGCCCTACTGAGGCCACAACCGTATTTTTTGTGGTGAAGAATTTGGGGCACAAAATATCTTCTTGACATAGGTTGCATCTGGAGAATTGAAGATAGTAATGATGTTATTGTGTGGAATGATCTATGTCACAATGCAGATGCTGGGGAGGGGTAGTTCCTTGTAGTTATAGTCTAGTTGAATTCCCTAAGACCTTCGGGTCATGTAATTTCTTAAGCTTACAGGCCATGTAATCTCTGAGTGTATGGGCCTTGTAAGGGTTTCCCCTCATCCCTTGAAAGGGGGGTTATCAAAAAATCAATAAAAATGAAGTCCTTTGGGCCATTCAGGCTGTGGAATGATCTATGGCTAGAAAATAGCGTCAACCATAAGGTTTCCTCAACTACTGCACCAGGATTCAAAAATGTAAGGGTGAAAGATCTCATCAATGATGCACTTAAGGACTGGGATCGAGGGAATATTTGTAGCTGGTTTAATGAGGTTGATCAGTGTCTCATCCTAAGTATTCCTCTCACACCAGGAATGGGAAATGACCAGATTTGCTGGACAAGGGAATCTCATGGGAGGTATTCTATTCACTCGGGTTACAAAACACGGGTTCAAGGCTTGGCCCATTTCTTTCCCAATGATCGCTAGAAGAGTCTCTGGTCACTCACTACTCCACACAAGGTAAATTTTTTTTGGTGGCAGGACTACTCTGGTGTTCTTCCAACCTGTGGATTTTTAGTGAGACGTCATCTTATAGAGGACGACAGTTTTCCTTTGTGACTCAAAGATTTGGAATCTCTTTTGCATGCAATTATTTTCTATAATGGGGTGGAAGGGGTGTGGAAGGAATATAAGCCAAATGTTGGAATGTTCTTTGATCCTTCAGTTGGGTTGGTTCAAAACCTTATTAAATGGGTGTCTTCATTGGAACTGAGAGTTGTGGGGATGATATTCACAATATCTTGGTTGGTTTAGACTAGAAGAAATGAATGCATTTTACAAATGAAGGTGACCCAAGATCTTAGTTGGGTCGAGAGGGAAATAGAGTGAATGAACTGTTGGAAAGAAGATGATGCAGTGCCTTCTTTGAGTGGAATTCAGTAGGAGGCTCCCTGTTAGTCCCCCCGGAGGGTTTCTTCAAAATTAATACAGATTCCGCTATCTCTGTTAATTCCAGGGTTGGTATTGGACTCATTGCCCATAACAACTTTGGGCAGGTTGTGGAATCCCATTGTAGGGCTGTGCAAAACTACTGGAGTCCTATGGTGGAGGAGGCATCTGCCTTCCTCCATCTGATCCTTCTTATTCGTTCAAAAAATTGGCCCATTGTTTTTGTGGAATCATATTTCCTTGAAATGGTTAACGCTCTATCAAATAAGAAAGAGGACTCTTAGACTTTTGGTGTTATCTTGAGGAAGATTTTTTCATTGACCGAAGTCTTCGCTAAATGAAATTTTTATTTTATCAAACAAGGTGGTTATCTTGATGCTCATCATTTGGCTTGTTTTGGAAAATCATGGGGTGATCATTGTTGGGTGGACTCGTTTCCTGACTGGATTTATAGGTCTAGGTTGATTGATCATTAATATATCATATCTTATCTTAAAAAAATTATTTTATTTTGACTATGTTCATTATGAAATTTCTTTTTTGGATCTATATATTTTTATTCTCTCTTGGATTCCAGTGGCATGGATTTTTGGGTAGAAATTTCAACCCCTAATCTTGTTAGATTGTTTGATATACGAGTTGATGAAGAACAAGTCTGGAATTTTCTACCTCACTTTTCTATCTTATACCATAAGGTGTGGATAAATAAGCCACTGATAATAGTAGTGGCTGATGACAGTGAGGGAGGAAGCTACGAAGGGGGTTGGGAACCACTGAATGTTCGACTGAAGGTGGTTGCAGAGGTGAATCTTGGTGGGACTCACGTAGTAGTGCAATGGGGATTCAAAGACGAACCTTAGGTTCAACAACGTAGGATGGAGGTGGTTGTATGTGCAAGTAGAGGTGTCCAGTGTGAGAAGATTGGCATGAATATTGGTTTTCAATAATGGCAGGGATCTAATGTCCCTTGGGTCACCACGATGGCCAATGGGTCATAGCGGTGGAATCCATCTGGGAGCCGGGTGATCAAGGTTAGTGAAGGAAGAAAAGAGGGAATATATTTTCACTAATATTTCAAATTGAAGATTCTTCTTTGGTATCATGTTCATGAAATCAATTTAAATGAATTAAGACCAATATTTAGTAACTAAATTTTAGTTCACTACTATAAATATGGCCTTTAAAAGCGCTAGAAAAGAGAATTTACAGCGCTAAAAAACACTGTTAATCTCAGTGAAGATAAGGGGGGGTCCCTTTTATCAGTGCTAAAAAACGATGATAAAAACCACTTTTATCAGCGCTAAAAAAAGAACTTGTCACGACCCGTCCTCGGGGCCCGTGCCGTGACTACCCCAAGCCCGCCTTCCATAGGCCAGGGGCTGGCGACTAGCACCAAGGCGTAAAATCCCAGTAAACAGGGAAGGCATTGCCTTTATAAGTAACAACCACACAGAGTCAGCAAGCGGAAAGTAAAGTACAGCAACTGAAGAAAAGACGGCGGCCTCGTGTCGTCCACTGGCAATCCCACCTGAAGGGTGGGTACAGATAGCCTCCAGGCTCCTCGGGTCCCACGTCCGCTCCGAGCACGTCCCGCCCAGTGGTCCACCTCCAGGTACCGTCCTGCTCCACGCCCCAACCGTGATCAGCGCTGTCCGTCGTCTGCAACCAACACAACAAGGTGCGGGCATAGCCCGTGCAGGGGTGAGTACAAGCTACTCAGTAAGGACCCCGAGACCCCCGAAGGTCTCCCGAAATCCACAAAGGATATAGCACAAAAGAAAGATGCAATCACGAAGTAACATCTGACTCGACTTAGGTATATGCCCATACATATACCTAAGTCCCCAATTCTAGCTCTGCTCACGAGCTCAAGAACAACTCAATCCACAAAGGAAAGCAAGACTCAAATCCACAAGGAGAGTAAACAGTAAATCCACATAGGATAGTTCAACACAATCCACAAAGGAGAGTAACAGTAAATCCACATAGGATAGTTCAACACAATCCACAAAGGAGAGTAACATAAGATTCAGCTCAACCAGGATTTTCATTATCGAAACCGTAAGTGTTGAAGAGCCCCATCTCTGAAGTGTACAGTGGTCCTGTCACGACTCCGAGGTACTGCTCACTAACCTAAGACTGCTGAAGTACTCCTCCTGTCGAGTACCGCGGGTCTGCTGCCAACTACCGGGCGCTCCGTCCGCTGAGGGTCTGCTGCCAAATACCGGGCGCTCACCCAGATAGCCTACTGAGGTACTCCTCCTGTCGAGTACCGCGGGTCTGCCGCCAACTACCAGGCGCTCCGTCCGCCGTGGGTCTGCTGCCAACTACTGGGCGCTCCGTCCACTGGGCTAGTCGACTCACTCCAAGTCGAGTCGGTCAAGCAGTCGTCAGGTCTCAGTCATCTACACGGTCTCCGTACTCTGCACGCACGTCTCCACCGTCGCGGGTCTGTCGCTACAACCAAGCGCACACACTCCGTAGAGTATCGCGGGTCCGCCGCTACAACCAAGCGCTCCACCGCCAAGGGTCTGTCGCTACAACCAAGCGCACACACTCCGTAGAGTATCGCGGGTCCGCCGCTACAACCAAGCGCTCCACCGCCAAGGGTCTGCTGCTGCATCCAAGCGCACCACCACTGTCAAGTACCACGGGTCCGCCGCTACACCCAAGCGCTCCACCGCTCAAGGTAAAAAGAAGATTCAGCTCACACAGGTTCGGTAGCACTCTTCCACGTAGGATCGCTGAGTGCAGTAGTCGACGCAGTCCACTGAGGATCTCTGCACAGTCGTCGCCGCAGTCCACGAAGGATCTCTGCTCTGCCGTCGTCGCAGTCCACGGAGGATCTCTGCTCTGTCGTCGTCGCAGTCCACGGAGGATCTCTGCTCTGTCGTCGAAGCCACAGCCAGCACTAGGGTTCCCGCACTTAGCGAGCTCGTTTAGGAGGGTCCGCTCCACGAGCCGAGAGGCTGATACATCAACTGACACTTAGTCCGAAGTTGATGTATCCAAAAGTTCCGTATCGACAACAGGATCTCAACGCGACAGACGGCGCGTCAATCGGACGCCCGGTCTGAGAGTTATTGGCATTTTCGTCCCAGGGGCCCGGTTGGTTTTTAGGGCAAAACCAACCCGACCGTACTCCGCCTGTATCCGATCCTCGGGCGGAGTATGCCAAAAGTTCCGTCTCACTTAGAGGAAACTACCACAGCTGACGGTACGTCGTTCGGACGTCCGTAGCTCAAGTTATGAGCGTTTCCGCTCCGAGGGCCCGGTTGGTTTCGTGTACGAACCAACCCGGCCAAACCCAAAGTCTTCCGAAACCTTGAGTATAATATACCGAAACGACCGTCTCGATCCAAGGATCGCGTAGCCGCTGACGGTTCGTCAATCGGAGGTCCCAGGCCCAAGTTATGGGCGAAAGACCGAAGAGGGCCCGAAACGGGGGTACTGGGCCCGGGGCGACCCGGCCCGAACCCCCCCTGGGGTCGGCCGAACCGGGTCGGCCCGAACCGGGTCGGCCCGACCCGGCCCGAACCGGCTCGGCCGGGTCCGGTCCGGCCCGGGCGCGGCCCGGCCGACCGGACCGGCTCGGCTTCGGCCGAGCGGCCGAAGCGCTGCCGCCGCGGGTCGAACCCGCGGCTTTGGAGAAAACGCGGCCCGCGCGGGCCGCGTGCTGGAAGGCCGGACCGCGGACGCGGTCCGGCGGCTCGCCGCCGCCGCGGCTCGGCCGCGGCGGACTCCTCCGGCGGCGCGCCGGGCGCCGCCGCCCCCGGTCGCCGGCGCCGCCGCGCCGGCGACCCGCGCCGCCGCCTCCTTCCGCGGGCCGCCGGAGATGTTCCGGTGGCCCGATTTGCCTCCCGTCTGCGCCGTTGTTCCTCCCGGGATGCGTCCTCCACTGCGGAATCAACATATGGCCCTTGCGTCGCGCTTTTGCCGTCGCTCGCCAAATCCGCACACAAAGGAAGATCGACGGAGGGTTGCCGGGTCTTGTTCGTTAGACCCGCACCCTCCGCGTTAGTCATAAATCACGGGAGGAATAATCAACAACAATTTTTAAATAAATTAAAAATTGTTTCGATCGGGTTCTTTATTTAAAAAGAATAATCACGGGAAAAAGAATCACAATCAAATCCCTACCTTGATGATCGTCGAGCGCGGGCGTTCTTCGCGGAAGAGATCGTCGCGGAAGAGATCGATCGTCGCGTCGTCGCGGGAAGGTGTCGCGTCGTCGCGGAAACCGGCGTTGAGCCGGCGAGCTCGAATGGTCGGTGATCGGAGATCGGAGATCGGAAGAACGTCTCGGGCGAAAGCGTCGTCGACTTCCGGGTTCGGCGTTCTTCGCGTTCTTCGCGTTCTTCGCGTTCTTCGCGTTCTTCGCGGAGAGGGTGGAGGAACGAAGATTCTCTCAAATCCTTTTCAAGGATTTTTATGTTGGTCTTAATTTATAAACATGCCAACACGAAACCGGTTAAGAAACGATCCATCAATTCGTTGAATTAATTCAACGAAAGAAACGACCCATTTAATTCACGAAGAAACAGTCCATTTAATTCACGAAATAAACCGCCCAATTAAATGGTCTGTTAAGAATTAAAGAAAACGCGTCGGTTGACTTTTCAGTTACTTTGACGGGTTTTCGCGGGTGCGTTACTTAGCGAAAGAAACGGCGGGGCTCGTGCGGGTCCCACCGCACAAATATCCTACCAAGGGGTAGGATATTTCTGGATAGCATCCTATCCAGTTCAACTCAGTTCAAGCCGTCTTTAAGTGACTTAAGTGGCTTCCAAGCAGTTTAAGTGAAATAAAATAAAGTTGTCGCACAAACTTTATTTTTATTTCTGACTTAAAGCCGCAAAATTTAAAAACCACGTCTGAGCAAACGCAACTCCGGAAGAGGCGTTTCTAAGCAAATACCGGCGCTGCGATTTCATCGGTGCCCTCAGAATTCGATTCCGGGCACCGGTTCAAAAGATAGAAAAACCCGCTCGTCCGTTCACTGAACGTACCCGAGCCAAACTTCGGAAATTGATTCCGGGCACACCGGGCCTCGGAATCAGGTGCCGTCTGAAGCTGCGCTCTTGTAAAATTCCAAAGAAAATTAAGAAAAAAATTTCCTTGAAATTTGCGGGTCTTTACATTACTCCCACCTCAGGGCTTTACGTCCCCGTAAAGATACATCAAAAACTAGGGGAACAAATGGGGGTACTGAGCACGAATCTGAGCCTCCCGCTCCCAAGTGCTCTCCTGGAGGTTCCCGTACTGCCACCTGACGCGCACAAGAGGAATCGCCCGCCCACGTAGGACCCGCTCCTGTCGATCCTCGATCTCCACTGGAACCTCCGCAAAGGTCGCCCCATCGTCCACGTCCAGCTCCCCAAAGTCGATGATGTGCGTCGGGTCGTGCACGTATCTCCTCAGCTGAGACACGTGAAAGACATCCTGCACCCGGTGCAACTGAGGTGGTAGAGCCAGGCGATAAGCCACCTCTCCTATCCTGCTGAGGACCTGGAAAGGCCCGATGAAGCGTGGAGACAACTTGCCGCCTCGGCCAAATCTCCGTAAACCACGTCGAGGTGAGACACGCAAAAAGACGTGGTCGCCATCCTCGAACTCTAGTGGCCTCCGCCTCCTGTCAGCATATGACTTCTGCCGGCTCTGAGCTGTCCTCATCCTCTCCTGGATGATCTGGACCTTCTTGTCGTGGCCTGGACCATCACAGGTCCCACAAGAGCTGCAAGATTTCTTCTTTGCCGAAAAGAGAAATCTGGTCTCATCCCCTGGATGAACCACATTCTTTGCCTAAAACAGTCAATCCTAACATGGATGATACTAATCCATACCAAGGATGACGTCGTAAGGCCTCGACGCTACTACTAAGAGATTCAACTGTTACTCTCGCCTCCAAGGGTTGAGTCACACTGTCGGCATCAGTGTGTGGTAACTGGGTCTCCTCCAGTAGATGTCTCACAAGTGAGGGTCAAGTCAACAGCCAAAACTGGAATCTCCTAGTAACATCACGAAAGAGGACAGGAACGAAAATATCACAAAGGTATGCATCTTTTATTATTGCAGCTCATATTACAAGACGCTACACAAAAGAAACAAGGAACCAGAAGTACAAAGGATGTATCCACTAGTTCTGCTCCTGTCCATCAGCTCCCAGGGCTCCATGATCGAAGGCCTCGACTGCCTGAAGCTGAGCTCTCCCCTGCGGTCGGGGTGGACCTCCTGGTGGTGGTGGTGGTAGAGCCTCAAAGCGTCGTCCACCACCTGCTGCTCGGCCAGCTCCTCTACCTCGTCCGTCTCCTCCCTGCAGACCGCCACGGTCGAACCTCTGCCTCTGCCTAGGTGGTTCCTCAACCGTTTGCTGCTCCCCCGCATGGCGGGTCGGGCAGTCACGAGCCATGTGACCAATTCCGCCACAGGAGTAGCACTGCCCACTCTCGGCACGCCTGGCTCTGACTCCACCCCGGCTTCCCCGCACAACTGAGCCTGAGTCGTGCAGTCGGCCACTGGTAGGTCTGGTCTGCCTGGAACCCTGAGTCATCTGTCGGCTACCTGCCACCGAAGACTCCGCTACGTGCCGCCCTGCGGTGGGTCTCTGTGCTGGTGTAGACTCAGCAAGGAAGCTCTCGATCAGAAGGGCCCGCTCTAGTACTCCTGTCTGAGTCGGTATGCTGAGGGAGATCAGCGATGCCCTGATCTCGTGTCTCAAACCCTGCTCGAAGGTCCGGGCCCGGAAGAAGGGGTCCCGTACCATGTCTGTCGAGTACCGAGAAAGGTCGGTGAACCTCGCCGCGTACTGAGCGACCGTCATGCTGCCCTGCCGCAGCTGTAGAAGCTCCTGGATACGCACCGCACGAAGGGTGGCTGGGACGAACTCCGAGCGGAAGAGGCTCTCAAAGTCCGTCCAAAGAAGAGATGCCTCATCGTGCACCTGGAGCATCAAGCTCCACCATCGTCCTGCCGCCGCCTGCAGGAGGCTCGCCGCGAGAATCACCATGAGATCCGCTGGTGTCCTCACTAGCCTAAAGATCCGTACCACCGCCTCTAGCCAGTCCTCGGCGGCCTGGGGGTCCGCCTCACCGCGAAACCTGGGCGGTCGCTGGCCCTGAAACTCGTGCAGTGCCCTGAGGCGACGTGCATCGTCGGCGTCTGGTACTGGAAGCATCGGTGGCTCGGCGGGTAAGGCTACCGCCGGTGCCACTGCTGGCAAAGGGCCCTGCACCGAGGCCTCGTCGCTCGGTGGGCTGCCGTCGCGCCCTACACTCGGAACCCTAGCTGGCAATCGTCGCGGGGCCATCCTGAAAAGGAGAACAAGAGCACCACAGTCAGAACAGTATACCTGGTGAGCTGGCACAAGTAATCACAAGGAAAACTTGAGACTTTCATAAAGCAGATCAGTATACCCGGTGAGCTGACATAAGTAATCACAAAGAAAACTTGAAACACACACGCAATCAATGTTTTCATGCATTAAGTCGGAAATCAGGAGTCAGGGTCCTGGTGTACGGATACGTCGGCCGCCGCACCAACACTGGGCTCCCTGAACTGATAACCACACTCAATACACTAAACACTATTGCTTCACATAGAAAGAAAGGACGATCAGAGTCTGCGGTAGAACCGACCGCCTCTGATACCAATTTGTCACGACCCGTCCTCGGGGCCCGTGCCGTGACTACCCCAAGCCCGCCTTCCATAGGCCAGGGGCTGGCGACTAGCACCAAGGCGTAAAATCCCAGTAAACAGGGAAGGCATTGCCTTTATAAGTAACAACCACACAGAGTCAGCAAGCGGAAAGTAAAGTACAGCAACTGAAGAAAAGACGGCGGCCTCGTGTCGTCCACTGGCAATCCCACCTGAAGGGTGGGTACAGATAGCCTCCAGGCTCCTCGGGTCCCACGTCCGCTCCGAGCACGTCCCGCCCAGTGGTCCACCTCCAGGTACCGTCCTGCTCCACGCCCCAACCGTGATCAGCGCTGTCCGTCGTCTGCAACCAACACAACAAGGTGCGGGCATAGCCCGTGCAGGGGTGAGTACAAGCTACTCAGTAAGGACCCCGAGACCCCCGAAGGTCTCCCGAAATCCACAAAGGATATAGCACAAAAGAAAGATGCAATCACGAAGTAACATCTGACTCGACTTAGGTATATGCCCATACATATACCTAAGTCCCCAATTCTAGCTCTGCTCACGAGCTCAAGAACAACTCAATCCACAAAGGAAAGCAAGACTCAAATCCACAAGGAGAGTAAACAGTAAATCCACATAGGATAGTTCAACACAATCCACAAAGGAGAGTAACAGTAAATCCACATAGGATAGTTCAACACAATCCACAAAGGAGAGTAACATAAGATTCAGCTCAACCAGGATTTTCATTATCGAAACCGTAAGTGTTGAAGAGCCCCATCTCTGAAGTGTACAGTGGTCCTGTCACGACTCCGAGGTACTGCTCACTAACCTAAGACTGCTGAAGTACTCCTCCTGTCGAGTACCGCGGGTCTGCTGCCAACTACCGGGCGCTCCGTCCGCTGAGGGTCTGCTGCCAAATACCGGGCGCTCACCCAGATAGCCTACTGAGGTACTCCTCCTGTCGAGTACCGCGGGTCTGCCGCCAACTACCAGGCGCTCCGTCCGCCGTGGGTCTGCTGCCAACTACTGGGCGCTCCGTCCACTGGGCTAGTCGACTCACTCCAAGTCGAGTCGGTCAAGCAGTCGTCAGGTCTCAGTCATCTACACGGTCTCCGTACTCTGCACGCACGTCTCCACCGTCGCGGGTCTGTCGCTACAACCAAGCGCACACACTCCGTAGAGTATCGCGGGTCCGCCGCTACAACCAAGCGCTCCACCGCCAAGGGTCTGTCGCTACAACCAAGCGCACACACTCCGTAGAGTATCGCGGGTCCGCCGCTACAACCAAGCGCTCCACCGCCAAGGGTCTGCTGCTGCATCCAAGCGCACCACCACTGTCAAGTACCACGGGTCCGCCGCTACACCCAAGCGCTCCACCGCTCAAGGTAAAAAGAAGATTCAGCTCACACAGGTTCGGTAGCACTCTTCCACGTAGGATCGCTGAGTGCAGTAGTCGACGCAGTCCACTGAGGATCTCTGCACAGTCGTCGCCGCAGTCCACGAAGGATCTCTGCTCTGCCGTCGTCGCAGTCCACGGAGGATCTCTGCTCTGTCGTCGTCGCAGTCCACGGAGGATCTCTGCTCTGTCGTCGAAGCCACAGCCAGCACTAGGGTTCCCGCACTTAGCGAGCTCGTTTAGGAGGGTCCGCTCCACGAGCCGAGAGGCTGATACATCAACTGACACTTAGTCCGAAGTTGATGTATCCAAAAGTTCCGTATCGACAACAGGATCTCAACGCGACAGACGGCGCGTCAATCGGACGCCCGGTCTGAGAGTTATTGGCATTTTCGTCCCAGGGGCCCGGTTGGTTTTTAGGGCAAAACCAACCCGACCGTACTCCGCCTGTATCCGATCCTCGGGCGGAGTATGCCAAAAGTTCCGTCTCACTTAGAGGAAACTACCACAGCTGACGGTACGTCGTTCGGACGTCCGTAGCTCAAGTTATGAGCGTTTCCGCTCCGAGGGCCCGGTTGGTTTCGTGTACGAACCAACCCGGCCAAACCCAAAGTCTTCCGAAACCTTGAGTATAATATACCGAAACGACCGTCTCGATCCAAGGATCGCGTAGCCGCTGACGGTTCGTCAATCGGAGGTCCCAGGCCCAAGTTATGGGCGAAAGACCGAAGAGGGCCCGAAACGGGGGTACTGGGCCCGGGGCGACCCGGCCCGAACCCCCCCTGGGGTCGGCCGAACCGGGTCGGCCCGAACCGGGTCGGCCCGACCCGGCCCGAACCGGCTCGGCCGGGTCCGGTCCGGCCCGGGCGCGGCCCGGCCGACCGGACCGGCTCGGCTTCGGCCGAGCGGCCGAAGCGCTGCCGCCGCGGGTCGAACCCGCGGCTTTGGAGAAAACGCGGCCCGCGCGGGCCGCGTGCTGGAAGGCCGGACCGCGGACGCGGTCCGGCGGCTCGCCGCCGCCGCGGCTCGGCCGCGGCGGACTCCTCCGGCGGCGCGCCGGGCGCCGCCGCCCCCGGTCGCCGGCGCCGCCGCGCCGGCGACCCGCGCCGCCGCCTCCTTCCGCGGGCCGCCGGAGATGTTCCGGTGGCCCGATTTGCCTCCCGTCTGCGCCGTTGTTCCTCCCGGGATGCGTCCTCCACTGCGGAATCAACATATGGCCCTTGCGTCGCGCTTTTGCCGTCGCTCGCCAAATCCGCACACAAAGGAAGATCGACGGAGGGTTGCCGGGTCTTGTTCGTTAGACCCGCACCCTCCGCGTTAGTCATAAATCACGGGAGGAATAATCAACAACAATTTTTAAATAAATTAAAAATTGTTTCGATCGGGTTCTTTATTTAAAAAGAATAATCACGGGAAAAAGAATCACAATCAAATCCCTACCTTGATGATCGTCGAGCGCGGGCGTTCTTCGCGGAAGAGATCGTCGCGGAAGAGATCGATCGTCGCGTCGTCGCGGGAAGGTGTCGCGTCGTCGCGGAAACCGGCGTTGAGCCGGCGAGCTCGAATGGTCGGTGATCGGAGATCGGAGATCGGAAGAACGTCTCGGGCGAAAGCGTCGTCGACTTCCGGGTTCGGCGTTCTTCGCGTTCTTCGCGTTCTTCGCGTTCTTCGCGTTCTTCGCGGAGAGGGTGGAGGAACGAAGATTCTCTCAAATCCTTTTCAAGGATTTTTATGTTGGTCTTAATTTATAAACATGCCAACACGAAACCGGTTAAGAAACGATCCATCAATTCGTTGAATTAATTCAACGAAAGAAACGACCCATTTAATTCACGAAGAAACAGTCCATTTAATTCACGAAATAAACCGCCCAATTAAATGGTCTGTTAAGAATTAAAGAAAACGCGTCGGTTGACTTTTCAGTTACTTTGACGGGTTTTCGCGGGTGCGTTACTTAGCGAAAGAAACGGCGGGGCTCGTGCGGGTCCCACCGCACAAATATCCTACCAAGGGGTAGGATATTTCTGGATAGCATCCTATCCAGTTCAACTCAGTTCAAGCCGTCTTTAAGTGACTTAAGTGGCTTCCAAGCAGTTTAAGTGAAATAAAATAAAGTTGTCGCACAAACTTTATTTTTATTTCTGACTTAAAGCCGCAAAATTTAAAAACCACGTCTGAGCAAACGCAACTCCGGAAGAGGCGTTTCTAAGCAAATACCGGCGCTGCGATTTCATCGGTGCCCTCAGAATTCGATTCCGGGCACCGGTTCAAAAGATAGAAAAACCCGCTCGTCCGTTCACTGAACGTACCCGAGCCAAACTTCGGAAATTGATTCCGGGCACACCGGGCCTCGGAATCAGGTGCCGTCTGAAGCTGCGCTCTTGTAAAATTCCAAAGAAAATTAAGAAAAAAATTTCCTTGAAATTTGCGGGTCTTTACAGAACTGATAAAATGGATCTTTTATCGACGCTAAAAAAAGTGTTCCCCTGCGCGCCTGGACCCTTTTACCACTCCCCCACGTTGATTTTTTCTCCATTTAATGATATATCTATTTATTTATATATACATTTACTTATATTTATTCATATATTAATATAGATTTATATTAATATATATATTCATATTTAGTTATATTAATATATATATATATATATTCGTATATATTCGTATATTAATATATATTTATATCTATTTATATATCTATTTATATTTTTTTATCTGTATATTTATTTGTATATTAATATATATTTATATTATTAGTTTTAAATACATTTATAAAATATATATATTTTGTGTGTGTTTATAAATAAATAAATAAATACATACATATATACAACATACATACAACATACATACAACATACATACACCTGTATATATTATATATATGTGTGTGTATCTGTAAGTATAATTATACATATTTATACATATTTACATATATTATATATTCATATGTATATTCATATGTTAGAATATATAGACAATATATATCAGTTTGTTAATACATACACAAACTAACACACACACACACACTACATAGGTATATAAATATACATATATTTTTATTTTAAATAAAATAAATATTATAATGCTTATATATTGAGAAATATACTTTATATTAAAATATATTTAATTATTTATTTATAAAATTAAAAATTTATGTGTGAATATATAAAAAATATGTATATATTGTTATATATTTGATTAAAAATAAAATTACATTGTGAAAAGCGATAAAATTTCAAAGCCATAATATCAAAATGGATGTAATCCCTCAGAATAAATTTAGTTTCCACTGAAAAAGGGCAAAAAGACCCCTCTGAAATGAGGCTGAAATTTCATCGAATGTTAAAAAATTTGGATATCCTGACTAAAAATTCTATTTTGGTGGCCCTTTGAGATTTATTTGCCTCTAAAAATGCGACAGAAGGTTCCCTTTTGTCGCCAGTGATTAGAGATTATTGTAAGCTTTGATTTGATATATTTTAGAGCTCAAACAAACACTCGGATCAAAAGTTACGGTCGTTTGAAATTTGAGTAATGTTTTCAACTTATTTTAGATCTTTTATTAATTTTTTGATTTTTTTGTGTCTTAAAATTGTTATTAAATGATTATTAGTTGATGATAATTATAAAATTATTAATGAATAATATTTTTTAAAATATTTTAAGCCATTTTCACTAAATTTATTATATATTAAATGTAAATGTGTATTTATACTTATCTAAAACATATTTAAAAAAATATATTATATTTATATTAATATGAATATATTTATATATTAATATATTATTTTTGATGATTTTTTTGAAATATACCCTTTAATAATGCTAGTAAAAAAGTGCTGATAAAGAACCCCCTTTATCAACACTAATAAAAAAATTGCTAATAAAGGGGCCCCCTTTAACAGCACTAAAAAAAGCACTAATAAAGGGGGTATTTTTATGAGCACTAAAAAAAGTGCTGATAAAGGGGTACTTTTAACAGTGTTTTTTAGCACTGTTAAAAGTATCCATTATCAAATCTTTTTTCAGTACTGATAAAGGTACCCCATTATAAGCGCCTTTTTTAGTGCTGCTAAAGGGCGGCGCTGCAGAAACCTTGTTTTGTGGTAGTGGTTATGGTATAGGCCCCTATTCATTTCATGTAAAGTATGACATGTTTGGTATAATCAAGTGCACATTTTTCATCCATTGTATATTTTTGATTAGTGAATATCATATCCTGATTATTTTTTCATATAGATCATAATGAAACAATCTGTTCAGCTATACTAGGATGTTTTCGGGGTGATATAGGTAGAATTAAAGTTCATCTCTTTTGGGTTGATGCATGGGTTTGGGCATGATAGTTAGAGCATTCTCATCCTATAGGTGGAGTCTGTATGCTCCCCACATGTTCAAGGTCAAGATCATATATCCATGGTTCAATTTATGGGTAGAGTCAGTATTCCCACAACATACTCGACGCTGATATTATCTATCTGTGAAGTTGGTATCCCCCACATCTAAGAGCTCATTTACAGAAAAAATATTCCATTGGAGTCAATATTTCCCTCGACTGAGGTTTCTTCTAATAGGGTAAGGATCTTTCACTATATATAGTTCCTATGAGGATACATATGATTATTGGTATTAATAGTTTAGTTTCTTAATCATAGGTACGATATCAATAGACTGGAGGGTGCGATACTCCCTCAATTGACGAGCATGCTTCAATATTTACTAAGATCCCCTTCATGGATTCTAGTGGAAGAATGATTATTGGAAGTATGTACACTATAGACTTCTTTGGGAATTATGATTCCTCGACACCCTAGGGGATTACTTCGAGAATATTTATAGTTGGTTATCAAGATATAAATTTATAGACCCTATAGAGTTATAAGATTCCATGTTTCTCATTGGGTATGGATTTCACGGATTGGATCTAAGATGGTTGGGATCTTTCCCTTCATTCTTTAGAATCCTATTTCTAGAGATTATTTGGACTACCTTTTTTATCCTTCTCTGGTTATTTACCTATACCAGAATTTGAGATAACTTTTCACTTTGTGTTTCCTTTATGTTTTCAAGGAATTATAATGAGTATATTTATACTCACCCCTTCATGGGCTTTGTGTGCACATGTGTTGTTTTTGTTCACATGACACATACTTTTGATGATGGTCTTGGTAGACATGGAGCTAGCATGGATTGTTCATAGCTAATGACTAGTGATGATTGGTAGTGCATGATGGAGCTTGATTATTCTTGATGGTGGTGGTGGATGTTGTGGACAAAGAATATTCCAAGGGTATATGCAAGGATTGGGTTTTTTCTTATGTCTTGTACCTATCAAGTTTCATAAACTGGTCAGTTGTATAGTTTTTTTTTGTATTTTCCTATATGGGATGTACTTGTATCTATTGTTTAAGTTCCCAATTTGTGCATGAGTTGCATTTTTTTCAATGATTGTTACTTATTGTCAATGGTGGTTAATGAGTTATAAATATTTCATTGATGTTAATATGTTGATGTTATTAAATGTTTTGATGAAGTATCCAATTATCAAATCATGATAAGAATGTTGATATAACTTGAATAATTGAATGATGAAGAAAGGAAGTGAAGTACTCAAGTATTATTCAATTAAGGAAGTTCTTTTGAAGAATTTAAGTTTATATGTAATCACTCAAGTCTTATTCACTTAAATAAATTCTTTTGAAGACTTTGAGTTTGTAATTTTGATGATTGTTGAACTGATCTTCAATATACACAACTAAAAAACCCGTTCTTAATAGAGATGGTATTTATCAGTGCTTGAAAAAAACACTGATAAATGACATATTTATCAGCGCTAAGGAAAACGCTAATAAATTTAACCTTTTATCATCATTTTTTAGCACTGATAAAGGAAACATTTATCAGCTCTTTATTTTTAGCACTGATAAAGGGCATTTTTATCAGGGCTTTATTTTTAGCGATGATAAGGGGTACCATTTATCAGCACTGATAAAAATTTCTTTAATCATCTATTTTTAGCACTCATAAAGGTCTGAATAAATAAAATGAAATAATGAAATAAATAAAAAATAAAAAATAAAAAATAAAAATGAGTTTATTAAAAAAGATATTATAAATTTTATTAATTAAATAATTATTGATAAAAATGAATAAATTGATTATACTTTATTAAATAGTATAAATTTTATTAATTAGATAATTATGATAATTAATGTTATTAAATTGTATATATTAAATATATAGATATATATTAATGTATATAAATATGATTTATATATTACAAAATATTTATGCACATTACATTAAATAGTCATATATTTATTGAATAATGGTTTATAATTAAAAATATAGACTAATTGCATAGTACTCAACATATAATTTAATATCGTTTGATTTTTCAATTTAACATATATAGATCAAATCTTTTTTATATTGATTTCACATATACGTAATTAATGAATTTTAATATATAATGGACACATAAAACTTATCCATTTTTCAATATTTTTAAAGGGTACTTATTCTTAATTTATTCAATTTCACTCATTTTTAACATATATGCATGCACTTAAAATTAGATATTCATTAATAATATTAAAAAAATATTTGTAAAAAAATATTTATAAATAAATATATTTATAAATGTATATTTACTATATTTATACAATTATATATTTATAATTATAAATAAATAAATATTTTTTTAAAAGTATTTATATAATTATAAATAAATTATTATATATATTTAAATAATTATTAAATTTATAATAAATTTACTTAAAAATCAATATATTTTCTATATTTATATATATTTATTAAATATATATATAATTATATATATAATGATATAAATATTATTTTTTAAAAATATTTCTATAATTATAAATAAACAATTATAAAATTATAATAAATATATTTAAAAAGGAATATATTTACTATATATATATATATATTTATTTATTAAGTATATATAAATATTTACAATTTTATTATTTATAATTATAATTATAAATCCTTTATCAGTGCTTATGTAATAAACAATGATAAAAACATATTTATTAGTTCTTTTTTCATGCTGATAAAGTTGAGAATTTATCAGTACTAAAATGAGCACTAATAAAATGAATATTTATCAGCACTACGATTTTAGAACCAAGAAAGATTGATTTTATCAGCACTTTTTTAGCATTGATAAAGACCTACTTTTATCAGCGCTTTTTTGTAAGCACTGATAAAATTGTCCCAATCTAATTAGAAAACCCTAACCATCCGCATACTCATTATGATATCAAAAGTGTTCCACGGGAGCCACCCACTACCATAACTCCTCCTCGATGAATTGAACCTCGAATCACACCACTCAACTGCCTCTCAAACATCTCGTCCGACATCCGGTGTTCAATTGAAGCTAGAGTTTTTGAAGAGGGTTTCAGATATTCTTTAACCTAGTGAGGTAGGCCTTCCAACTTTCTTTGTTTATTTTTGGATTAGTTTTTATTTTCTTCTTCGATGATGTCATTATTTATGGTTCAGTGACCGTATACTAGTGAGGTAGGCCTTCCAATTTTCTCAGTTTCTAATTTTTATTTAACTCTTGATCATTCATGGAGAGTTTATTGTTTCTGGACTCAATGGTGACACATGGAGTCACAAGGAGTTCAGTTTGTTGTTTTATTTTGTTTACATTTCCAAAATTGATCGCCCAAAGATATCATAAATATTTTTCATTATTTATTTTATCAATAGTATTCCATACATGTGAAATTTTAGAAATTAAAACTCGGGATTTTGTGTGTGAGGGAGTTAAAGGTAGGTTTAGGGATTTTTTTTATATTACATTGATTTATATCTTCTTTTTTATACTTGTATGGGTTAGTGTGGGAATCTAATGTATGGATTCATCATGGGAATTTTTATTTAAATTTTATTTCTCCTAGTTTAATTTATTTTTTAGGCCAAATCATTCCCACTATATTGTTTTTCATGCCCTAGTGCTTGCTGCCAGCCTGAGGGGGATCAAGAATGTCCCTTGGAAACTATCATGGACTAGATCATGTATTTAATATATGGTTGTCTTGGGTTGGTTTTGGATACAATATCTATTGTTAAATGTCTTGTACCTTTTCTCAATAATCCAACCTCCTATGTCTGTAAACTTTTTAAAAAATCTATTTTATTTTTATCCCTCTTTAGATTAATCCAAAATTATTTATAAAACCTTTTAATAATAATATATGAAATATTATACCTTGATTCTATTTACTAATCTATAACTACATTATAATTATTCATCAGCACCATACTCCCCCTCTATCAATAATTTACAAAAAAAATATCATTTTGAGATTACCACTATAAGACATTATAATTTGTTGCTTGGAAATTTAGATTTTCAAGAATTTAACCCCCCCTTTTGAGAATTTATTTAACTAATAACAAGTAGATTTCCATGGAATCACTTTGATACCTAGCTATATGACATGTAGAAAAAATATCATGTCAAACCTTTTTACTATCAATAATGTTGGCATATAGAAAATATCCTACACTCCATGATATAGATTGACATTTCATTCACAACATTTGAAAATTTTATTTAATTTTTAATGGGTTTCAACTTGGGTTTTCAATATTTATTTTTAAATCTATAAAAAACTTCCCTCACATATATGGATTTGGAAATAAATATACCATTAATTCTATGAATCTCCTATAAACTAATGAAAATGTCAACTCACTAATCATAAACATTTAAGCATTTTTCAATGTAGAAAATTATTATCATATTTCATCTCTTGGACCTCTAAATATTATGTCATCTACATTGAAAACACTTCCTATATATCCATAAAATTATTTTTTATGTAATGATTATGATCAATTACTCATTATTTAAATTAAAGTTTCTTTCATAATTCATCTAACCTTCAATACCAAGCTCTTAGTTCTTGTTTTAATTCATACATACCATTTTTCAACATACAAACATTATTATCATATTAAATAATTAGAAAACTATCTATTTGTTTGATGTAAACTTCATATTTGTGTAATCCATTAGTAAATCACTAGTGAAAAACACTTATTAACGTCAGTTTTTATTGATTTTTGACGTCAGTTATAAACCGACGTCTTTAAAGGCAACGTTAAAAATAGAGTTTTCGCGTCGGTTTTTCAAAACCGACGCCAAAAATAATTTTCTTATGAGTTTCGGCGTCGGTTTTCTATAACACCGACGCCGAAACTTCATTTATACATGCTTTTCGGCATCGGTTTTTTATAAAACCCACGCCGAAACTTGATTCGACTGGATTTTCGGCATCGGTTTTTTATAAAACCGATGCCCTAAGTCATTTTTTTTCAAAAAAACTTTCGGCGTCGGTTTTGAAAATAATCGACCCCATAAATATTTTTTTTATAAAATAATTACAATTTCACTTCCAAAAAAATCGAAACCCCTGAAAAAAAACACAGTATACAAAAACAATCAAAAATTATTTTTGCAGAGGCACTTGAGAGAACTCAAAGTAAAGTAGAATTAAAATACACGTACCTGAAATTTTAGAATATACATACCTCAAATCTTAATCAATATACATACCTCAAATCTTAATCAGAATTAACAAAAAGTTTGAAAAAGTAGATTAAATATGGATCACATCAAATTGGGAATAAGACTGTGAATCATTGAATGCCTACAATAATATTGTATGATATGAAATTAATAAATAGAAAAAAGTGGCAGAAAATATATCAAAAAATTAATACAACTAACCTTATGAAAATAAGTAGTTTCCCCAGTTGTGATTATCTCGTACATGAATCGTAGAATATAATAACCACATTCAACATGTCCATTTTGACGATGACACTACAGCTATAAAACATTTAACTAATAATAAAAACTAATATATAACAAAAATATAAAAACTAATTACCTGTATGTCCACATATTTGATTTTCGTTGGTTTCTTTTCTAACATGTTTTCCTTTGTAAAATGTTTCCATGAACTACATTTTTTTATATAAGAACTAATAAAACTTGTGTAAACAATTAAAATTAAACATAACAAACTTATAAAAATAAAAAACAACTTACCTGTTTAATAAGTTGGAAAATGGTTTACGCACTTTTCCTAATAAAGAGCAAAACCAATATAAGGTGCATTCATTTGGGAAAAATATGCCTAACATCTAATGCCTCCTACAATACAAAAAATTTCACAATTAATGACATTATAATGATCATTAGTTCAAAATTATGTTGATGTTCTTACTTATCAAGAAATGGAAAAAACCAGCACTAAATCTCAGTTTGTGATAATCTCTCGGATATATATTGAACTCTTTCTTCATTCTTCACATGTTTGACTTCCAAGGAAATGTACTCTGGATCTATAAATCTGTAAATTCTTGTAGTTTCATTTTGTAAAAGAATCTTGTGTAGATACCTAATTTAAAAGAAAATATAGTTAGTCAATGACATAACAATATTTTATTAAAGAAATAGCAATTCAAACGTCAATTTACTTACATGGAAAACAACTGCACCACATTCAGCCCGATCTCTTCAAAATTAACTAAATTCATGATATCTTCTTTCAGTATTCTCAATTGATAATTTCTTCCACATATATCGAGCGTCATCCGAAACTCATAGATAAAATTAAAGGAATAAGAGGACTCAGATAATATTTTCAACCCATAAGAAATATCAGAAGTATCTACAACCAACTGTTCCTGAACATTTTGTTGCATTTGTACAGTTTCTTTTGCTTTTAGATATTCCTATATAAGTTAAATGTCAGAAAAAATTATAAGTAATTTGGAATCATTTGTAATTAATATTTAAAAAAACGCATACCTCTTGTGAAATATAACGAAGTAGGGAAGTTGACCAAAGTAAAAAATGGCCCATACATTCCCCAACACTGGTGATCTCCACAGTATGAAATGGTAGTAGAGAAGTAGGATCTATAATAACAAGTACTGATACTCTAACCTGACCCATCTGCATAGGCTGATGATGTACCGAGTCCCCCAAAAAATACACCTGTCCTAACGCAACAATATGTACATGAGGATCTCCCGCAAACAACTCACAATATAAGGCTTGATCCGAGGGAGGGGGTGGAGGCTCAAAGTTAGCAGGTGGGGAACGGTAGTCCGGTTGAGCAGACTAAGAAGGCAGAAAAATGAAAAGGGTATATTAGTGTTTAAAATTTATAACATAGAAAAATTGATTAAAAATTAAATAAAATAATATACCTCAAAAGGTTGCGCAGACGGGGCAGGGTAAGCAGATGGGGCAGGGTAGTCCGGGTGAGTAGGCTGAGAATGTTGAAAAATGAAAAAGTTATATTAGTGTTTATAATTTATAAAATTGAAAAATTGATGACAAGTAAATAATATACCTCGGAAGGCTGCCCAGACGGGGCTGGGTAAGCAGATGAGGCAGGGTAGTCCGGGTGAGTAGGCTGAGAATGTTGAAAAATGAAAAAGTTATATCAGTGTTTATAATTTATAAAAAAGAAAAATTGATGACAAGTAAATAATATACCTCAGAAGGCTGCACAGACTGTGATTGTCTTTCCAAGTGTTCTAATAAAGCCTTCTGTACTGCTGCTTGAATTTGATCACCCATAGACCATTTCATATCATGCAGATCTTCTTTTAAGGATTCGATTTCTGGGTATCTTGATTGCTTAATCTTACCAAAAACCTTTCGAATACTAACACCCACCTGATATCCTATAACACGTCCGGGATGTTCTGCCTTTCCCAAAGTAGTGGCTAGGATATCCATCCTACCCTCGGGGATAAAAGAGCCCTGTGTCTCTTGCTCCTGAAGTTCATCCTGAAATGAAAAATAAAAAAGTTATATTAGTGTTTATAAATTATAAAATAGAAAAATTGTTAACAAATAAATAATATTTACTTAAAATTCTATCAGCTACTTGATGAGCTTCCTCTGTAAGATATTGTTCATTTTTTTTTCTTCTTGCTCGTTTCCATTTCTCATGGCGAGTGGGAGGAGATGGAGAACCATACTGGACCTCTTCTGAACCACTACTTGATCGAGCTCTTAATGCTTCAAATTTTTCTTCAATCATTTTCTGCTCCAAATATGAGTACCCTCCATGTGATAAAGTATGAGGGTATACGTTTTGCAACTGGATCTCCTGATGAGATCTCCTGGAGGCCTATTACATAAAAATAAATTACTAAGTAATAAGGAAAATATAGAATAAATTTTAAAATATAAAACAATTACAATACCTGAAACTTCTCTTCCTGACGATTGTCAACAAATCGCTTCCATGTTTCTTCATCTATATATGGATACTTAAGACATGGGCTTTCAAAACTTCTCTTTCCAAAAACATATTCTTTTGTCAGTTTGGTTTTAAAATCTCTCCATCGAACCACCGCTAAAGAGAGATGTATTTTCCTAATTTCTTTGGTTTCCTCAAAATTGAATGTCATCTTTAATTGAATAAATTAAATATGTCATTTAAACTATATAATATTAAAAAAATTAGATAAAATAAATAAATAAAGATATTTTACTGTCACGACCTCCCAAAGCTGTTGCTTCGACGTCCTGTCCACTGACTTCCAATCAGGATATAAAATACTAATCCTACAACGGCTCTACATCGCTATATAACTGACAAAATGAACTACATTTGGGTCAACTGCATTATTATTATCATCAAAACAGATGTGTACTTTGTTATCATCACGAGCAAGTGATAGTTTTGGTAAACGTGTAATACCACGTTTACCAACTTGAGAACTTGATTTTTGAGTAGTAACTGCAGAAGTCTCCTCCGTCGAGGATGCATCAGTAGTCCTGCAATTTTTTTTGTAAATTAACAGTTTTATTTCATTAAATAAGTATATCACTGAATATTTAATAATATGTCAAAATAGATATACCTCGGTAACTGCTCCTCTCTATCTGTATCTAACATTGATACTAGAAAGTGTAAAGAAATTTTGTGTACCTGCATATCATTAGAAAACTGAATAATTAGAAACAAGGAAGACAAAAATAAATATGTAAAAATAGAGGCGTGAATTTGTAAGTTTTAAAAATAGACACAAAATATAAATATTTACCAGAAAAATTAGGAGACTAATTTAGTGTTTTTCCACATGCCTTCATCATGATCGGTACATACTACATGTACTATGTCTGTCTTATATTCATTGTAATCATCTGGAAATTGCGCAATAGATGAATAAGGCTCATGTAAATCACTAGCATCATCCGAATCATCCTCATCACCCAAATGATATCTTTTCCCTTGAAAAACAACTGACCACTGATCATTCGACGGATCAATGACATAAATACTTGTTTTGCATGTGTCGCCATGATAAATGGTTCCTCATTGTGATTAAATATTTTCAAATCAACTAGTTTAAACCCATATTCATCATGTTTCACGCCACTATTACTATCAACCCAATTACACTTAAAAATAGTGAATCAAAATTTAATATAATCAATTTCACATATGTCTTCAATAACTCCAAAATATGAAGTTGATGCAGAAATTGGGTTTTTATCTTTGGCACTCGAAAAATGCACTGCTTCAGCGAATACCATCACACCACTATTCTGAACGGTACTCTTGTCATCCAGGTTTTTTGTGTAAAATGTGTAGCCATTGATATCAAAACCAGACCAAGTGATCACATTAAGAGATGGTCCCCCTTCTAACCACTTTAATGTTTCTGATACAGATATATCTGGGGTGACTTTCTCTTTAAACCATGAAACAAATGTCTTCTTATGCTCAATCATTAACCACTTTTCATTTCTTTTCTGATATCGTAACTTTAATTCAGCAATATGTGAGGATATATATGGTTGAACCTCATCTGTGTTGTTAAAAATGTATAAATGTGATTGTATCACTTCATCACATTGAATGAACTTTACCTTTAAGCCTCGAACCCCTCTACCTTATCTATCAACTGTCATATATCGAGATACAGGGAGACCAATATGCTCCACCTCATTCAAATAATCAGTACAGAACTCAATAAACTCTTCTGATACATATTTTTGAACAATAGAGGCCTCTGGTCGATAAGTATTTTTAACATATCCTTTCAAAATTTTCATATATCTTTCAAAAGGATACATCCATCTTAAATAAACAGGCCCACATATTCTTATCTCACGCACCAAATGAATCAATAGATGAACCATTATATCAAAAAATGTTGGTGGGAAATACATTTCTAGTTGAAAAAGAATAAGAGTTGCTTCATTCTCCAACACATATAACAAATTTGGATCAACGACTTTGCTACAAATGGATTTAAATAAATTACATAACCTGATGACTGTCTTTCTGATAGCTTTCAGTAATATACCACGCACTGCTACTGGTAGAATTTGTTGCATCAACACATGGAAATCATGTGATTTCATACCTATTAATTTACAATCCTTCAATAACAAAAAATTATTCACATTTGAAGAAAAAACGCTGGGTACTTTAATACCATGAAGACACTGAAAAAAATTCATCTTTTCAATCTTGCTTAATGTGGGACAAGCTGGAGGTAAATATGTTCTGTTTCCTTTCACAACGGGAGCTAACTCCAAACATATTCTCATTAATATCAAGTCCAATCTAGCATGTAATCTATCTTTTGTCTTTCCTTTTATGTCTAACAAAGTTCCAATCAAACTATCACATATGTTTTTCTCAACATACATAACGTCAATGTTATTTTTTATCTCTAAAAATCTCCAATAAGGTAGTTTGAAAAAAATAGACTGCTTCTTCCAGATATGATTTTGTAAACCAGAACCTTTTCTCTTTCCAAATGTCGAATCAATATCTTTCACTCTGTCATAATATTCTTCAACTGACAATGGTCGAGGGGGGAGGTTGTATTCTTGTAAACCGTTAAATGGTTTTTTCAATCTACGATAAGGATGATCAATTAGCAAAAATCTTTGATGTCCCATGTACACTATCTTTCTTTCATTCTGCAATTGATAATATGAAGTTTTTTCTTCACAAATTGGACATGCTTTATGTCCCTTAACACTATATCCAGATAAGTTTCCATATGCAAGAAAGTCATTTATAGTGAACATTATCATAGCACGTAAAAGAAAATACTCTTTCTTGTATGCATCGAAAACTTTAACACCTTCCTCCCATAGCAGTTTCAAATCGTCAATCAATGGTGTAAGATACACATCAATATCATTTCCCGATTGTTTTGGTCCAGAAATCATCAAGATCATCATAACATATTTTTTCTTCATACATAGATGTGGGGACAAGTTGTAAAGTACTAGAAAAACAGGCCATGAACTATGTTGGCTACTGAGGCTCTGATATGGATTCATTCCATCAGTACACAATCCCATTATGATATTTCTAACTTCACTTCCAAAATCATGAAATTTTTTATCAAACTTCTTCCACTGTGGTGAATCGGCAGGGTGACGTAAGTTACCATCAGAGATACGCTCATCTGAATGCCATCTTAACCTTTTTTCATCAATTGAATTTGCAAATAGAAACTTCAAACGAGGAATTATTGGAAGGTACCAAATTACTTTAGCTGGAGTTTTGATTCTGGTACCTAAAAATAAATCAGAATTGAATTATCAGAATTATATGCAAAAAATATTGGATGATGTCATTGGAAAGTAAAAAATTAATTTTTCATAACGTTACATGACATCACCTGAGAATGAATCTGAGTTGACTTTCTCATCCATCTTATAGCGCGATGTCCCACATGTAGGAAAACTTGATAAATGTTCATTTTCTTTCCTATACAGTACACAATCATTGGGGCAAGCATGTATCTTTTTATACCCCAATCCCATTGGGCATAATATTTTCTTCGCCTCATATTTGGAATCTGGAAGCCCATTTCCTTCTGGAAGTAGCTCTTTTAAAAGCTCAAGTAAACTGGAGAAACTTTTATCACTCCACCCATTTTTTGCTTTTAAGTTAACTAATCTCAAAACTGCTGATAACATTGTATATTTACTGCAACTTGGGAATAATGGTTTCTCAGAATCTCCATACAATCGTTCAACAGTTGGTGTTTTTTCGATGGTTTCAACACCTAAATCATGAATTAATTCTTCAATACGATCCTCTGCCTCATTATGAATATCATCATCAACATTGGATGTTGAATTTTTAGTTCTTTCACCATGCAAGATCCAACCTGTATAATTAAGGCTAAAACCATAACAAATGAGACGATCCTTGATTTCTCTAGAGTTTAACTTTCTCATAATTACACACTTCACACATGGACATAAAATCAAATCAATATTTTGAAGATGTCATTTAGCAAATTCCCAAAAATTATCAACTCCCTTTTTATATTCACTAGTGATTCTTCGTAAATAAATCCAATTACGATCCATTAATACCTGATATCACAATATAATTGATTAATATATTAAAACATATAAACATTTAAATATCTATCAGATAAATTGTAAGCAAAAGCATATTTAATAAAAAATATTTATAATCAGATAAAAGACATCAGATATGAAACACGTTTACAAATAGAGTAAACAGTTTATTTTTCATATTATATACATGTGTGTTATATTGATATTATAATTTAATTACAATATCATTCTTTTAAAATTTATTAGTTAATTTTACATAGTTGCAATATTTCGATGTTTCATGTGTCAAAAATATTGAAGAGTACATTAATTTAAAGGATACAATAAGTGAAATGTGGGAGTACATGGAAATATGTATAAATTATTGACGATTTTGTGGTATGATCTATACCTATGTACTAACAAATACATGTATCGAGATTAATATGATGGTGAATATAGTAGCAGTTCTAGATAGAATGATAATACAAACAAAAAATAATGATAATACAAACCAAAAATAAACTAATAAAATCTATACCAACAATGATAATACAAACAAACACTATAAAATGATAAACTACAACTATAAAATCTATACCAACAATGATAATACAAACAAACACTAATAATGAAAATCGCTCAAAAATAGGGAGATGAAATCTATACCAACAATGATAATACAAACCAACAATGATAATACAACAAACACTATAGTGTTTGAAGAAACAATATAAAATCTATACCAACAATGATAATACAAAAAATAATGAAAATCGCACAAAAATGATAATAAAAACCAATGATAATACAAACAATGATAATACAAACAAACAATGATAATACAAACAAATCTATACAAACAATGATAATACAAACAAAAAATAATGATAAACTACAACTAAAATCGAACCAATAATAAAAATCACGCAAAATAGGGTTCTTGAAGAAGAAATAAACAATGGGAGATTAAACAAGAGATAAAGAGGAAGAACGCATACCCGAAATCGTGCAAACGACACAAAACATTCAACAAGGGCCGTCCAAGATCGTAAATCATGTTCGAAGGTCGTCGGGAGTCCAAAGCGCCGCAATAGAACTCGATTTCGACGATCGAACAAAATGAGGGTTTCGGTCTGTGAATAATTTTAAAAGACTTTTCGTGTCATTTTTAGAGAAAACCGACACCGAAACTTTAAAAAAAACATTTCGGCGTCGGTTTTTAAAATAACCGACGCCGAAAATAAAACTTATGACGTCGGTTTTCCAAAAAACTGATGCAAATTTTTTATTTTTTTTTATTTTTGGCGTCGGTTTTCCTGAAAACCGACGCCGAAATGTTTTTTATAATTATTTTCCATGTCGGTTTTACTCAAAAACGACGTCAAAAACCCGACGCAAATTATTTTAAAATTATTTCCCGAAATGTTTTTTTAAAATTATTTTCCACGTCGGTTTTACTCAAAACCGACGCCGATTTTTTTTTAATTATTTTAGGCATCGGTTTTCCTCAAACCCAACATGGTAAATTGGTTTATTATTATTATCGGCGTCAGTTTTCTTCAAAACTGATGCCAAAACATTTTTAAAAAAAATTTCGGCATCGGTTTCGTGAAAACCGACATGAAATATCATCTGATAATTGTTTTTGGCGTCGTTTTTTTGTAAAACTGATGCCAAAAATTTCTTGCACATACTATTCGTGTTGGTTTTTAAAAAACCGACATTATTACGACGACATTAAAAACCATATTTCCACTAGTGAATACTAATTTTACATCCAGTTGGATTAACTTGAATTTCTTTGGGATGGGTCGGTGTGGTGATATACCATCCCAAGAGTCTTGATATGTTTTCAAATATTTATATTCCATTAATTTTAAATGTAATAATTCCTTAGGTTGCTACATTACTTGTTCCAATACAGTTTTATATATTATAATTGATTGAATGCGAGTTTATTATTATTATTTATCATATTTGAGTTTCTTGTTACTCCATAATTGCCTATATTATATTTTTATTTGTTTAGGGTATTGAAGAAATATTTTATGTGGAGTAATTATTTTCATTAATTCAATTACCCATTTTCTTCAACATACTAAAATTCAATAAAACAATCAAATGTTAAGTTTCCCTTATTAGAATTGTCTATAACTTTCATTTTTGACAATGAATATCTTATGTGTATTTTTTATATATTATATAAAATTAATCTTTTATAAATCCAATAGGATGGATATGAACAAAAAATGGATACATGCTAATCATTTGACAAACTAATACAAAGATAGAGTTAAAGAGTTCATCAAGTTTGCAAGAGTGCATGCAGGTAACCCTTCTAAAATTATCTATTTGTGTTTACATTGTTGTTATTTAAGAAAAATTAGTTCATAAGAGTTATAAGAACATTTGATTTGTCATGGAATAGATCAAATCTATAAATTTTGGACTAATAATGGGGAAAAACTAAATGTGGACATTGATTGGGATGATACTATGGTTTATGAATCATTTGATATGAATACCTTTTTAAAAGATGATGTAGATCAAATGGAAGAAATGAGAATGACAATTAAATATGACCTTAATGATTGTACAAATTTGTTTGAGGAGTTAAATAGATGTTCTAAGAAGCCATTGTTTACCAGTTGTACTAAATATATAACTTTTTCAGCTGTATTAAAGTTATATAATTTGAATGATGGCAGTGGATGTAGTGCCACCATCTTTACAGAACTAATTGGTCTTATGAAAGATATACTAATAGAAGAAAATAAACTACCATGGATAACATATTATACTAAATGAATGTTAAGTTCAATTGTAATGATCTCTAAAAAATACATGCTTGTCCAAATGATTTCATATTGTTTCACAAGGACCATGAATCACTCATAAATTGCCCTAAGTGTGGTGCAGATCTATACAAGAAAAATGAATCAAGTCCTTAGAAATATGTATGGTACTTTCCTATCATTCTATGGTTTAGAAGACTATATAAATGTTATGAAACTACAAGAAAATTAACATGGCATGAATATATAAGAATTAAAGATGAGAACCTACGTTATCCAATAGATTCTCCTTAGATGAAGAAAATTGATTATGAGTTTCCTGAATTTGGTGATGAGCTGAGAAACTTTTTTCTTTATTTATCTACAAATGGAATAAATTCATTTGATGTATAGATTAATACTCATTGTATATGTCCCATCATGTTGGTAAATTATAACTTGCCTCCATGGTTATGAATGAAGATAAAATACATTATGTTGTCTCTGCTTATATCTAGACCAAAGCAACTCAGTAATGATATTGATGTATATTTGGCTCCATTGATCAAAGATCTGAAATTAATATGGGATAAAAGTATTACAAGGTACGATTCTCATATAAGTGAATAATTAACATTGAGTTCCATGTTGTACGTAATGATAAATGACTTCCCCGCTTATGGAAATTTATTAGGCTATAACATTAAAGGAATTTTGGGGTGTACTATTTGTGAAAAAAATGGATACTTAGTTCAATTGAAACATTCCTCAAATAATTTATTTTTATGAACTTAGAAATTTTTTCCTCGACAACATAAATATCAATCCTGGACAACACCATTTTATGGGAATATCAAACAAGGTACAACACCGTCTCCCGCAATGGGTGATCAACTGTACAAAAAAGTAAAAAATATTGACATTATTTTCTATAAACCATTTTCTAAAAACCTTACAAAATCAAGTTGGAATAAGAGATCAATTTTCTTTAAATTACCATATTACAATTGTTTGTATATTAGAAATTTTCTTGATGTCATGCAGATAAAAAAAATGTCTTTTATAGTGTTATTTTCATGTTACTAAATGTTCATGAAAAAACAAAAGATGGTATGAAGGCTTTGTTGGACTTGATGGAAATGGGGATAAGGGAAGAGTTGGCACCGGTGAAGGGTTAAATGGAGACTTTTCTTCCTCCATCATCTTACACTCTATCCAGATAGGAAAAATTTCAATTTTTCCTTTTCCTTACTAGTGTAAAAGTTCCACAGGGGTATTCATCAAATATCAAGAATATCATGTTAATGAATAATTTGAAAATACAAGAACTAAAATCACATGATGTCATGTTTTTATGAAATATTTAATACCAGTTATTTTTCTTTTCATTCTTCCTCAAAATTCATGACATACATTAACCAGACTCTACTTATTTTTCAAAGCTATATTCAGTAAAATTGTAGACCTAGTGAAGTTTACTATCATGAATAAGGAGATTGTTTTCATATTATGGTAATTAGAGATGTTATTACCACCATAATTATTTGATATAATGGTCCACCTGATGGTTTAATTGGTTAGAGAGGTTCAACTATGTGGTCTTGTCCGTTATAGATGGATGTACCCCATTGAATGGTATATGAATATTTTGAAAGTTTATGTCAAGAATAAAAGTAGTTTATAAGGTTGTATTGTAGAATGATATATTGTTAAAGAAGCTATTGGATTATATATAAATTACCTATTGTATGTTGAAAGCATCGGTCTCCCAAAATCTCGTCACATTGAACGCCTTATGGGTGAAGGGATTTATGGAAGATATGTTGCTACAATTACCTTGACAGAGTAGGACCAAACACATCTTTACATATTATATAATAGTGAATATGTTGATCCATACATTGAATCCCACAAAGAAATTATCAGATATTTGAATCCATCAAGGGCTTAAGTATGGATATCAAATACACATAATCCACTGTTTATAGGATGGTTTAGAGATCAAATTTATAAGGAGTTATATGAAAATTCGAATTCAATTGCAGAAAGAATTAAATGGATAGTTAGAGGACTGAATGTAAATGTTATATCTTACAATGGTTTTATAATAATTGGTTATACATTCTACACGAACATTATGAAATGTATGATTGAGCCGATGCGCCCGTAAAGGGCTCTCGTTCTAGGGATTCCTCTCACCGTGACCGGATCCTTCGCGGCGGATGGCGCAATGCTTCCTTCTCGAGATCGGTGGTGGTGGTGGTTATCCGCCACTGTGGCGTCTGAGTGGTATTCTCCCCAATTGCGGAGATGCTCTTCGGGCCTTGGTGGTTTCTGGTTCAGAGCCGCAGGTGTAAGACCGGTCTGGTTGACGACATACTCTTCGGAGCGCTTCTGGCTCTGATCTCGGCAGTTCACCGTTTTCCTGAGGTGTTTTCGTATTGGAGGGTCGCGCTCTTGCGTCGGAGGTTTTTTGGGTTCTATCTCCTCTCAGGTGAGTTTCACTAGGGTTTGTTGTGCCGGATGCGGTCGGTTTTTCTGGTGGCAGCGAGATTTTTTATTTTGTGGTCTGGTTTTTTCTTCTGTGGCGTGGTGATTCAGTTGATGCGGGTTGAAGGCGGTGCCGTGATGGAACGACGACGATGGTGTTATCTTATGGTTTTGTTTTTTTCGGGGTTTTGAACCGCAGTGAACTGTTTAGGGTTGAATTTGTTCCCCAATGGTTCGAGGATGATTTGAGTCGATGTTGCGATTCCTTTTCGGTGAATGGTTCGAAGATGGCTGTGATACATTGTTTTCCGGTTACGTCGAGGTGAAGTGAAGAGTAGTTCCATCGACGGTTCCAAATTCAGGTGGCACGTGGTGATCCAGCGTTTGGAGGAGTGGTTGGTTTGTCAGGCTTCTCGAGGTGTGTGTATCGAGGTGATCACGTGGATTGGTCTAAATTTGAATTATGAAGCCCGAGGTGGTGCGTGGCTCGAGGCGTCGAAGGCGGTGCTTTTTAAATTTTTGAAGCATGTCGTTTGAATTTTGAATTTCAAGTTGTGGTGTTGTGGAATTGAAGTGAATCTGTAAGGGGTACCGGGAACCCTTAAACCGGTCTCATGGGAACCGACTACCCTCAAACCGGCCATTAGAAAATTAAAAAAATGATTTGCAGGCAGGGTTATACGTTCTACACAAAGAACATGATGACTTTAGTACGAGTCAAAATAGTGGTGTTATACTTATGGCTGAAGTGATGCACATATATGGTTCTAAGAATAGAAATACAATTTATACAAATATGTCATATTTTGGCATTATAGAAAATATATATGAGTTGGATTATAAAAAAATTAAAGAGACACTTTTCCATTGAAAATGGGTAAACAATATCAATGGAGTGAAAGTTGATGAAATAGGCTTTGTGAAGGTGAATTTCAGTGTGGAAGGGGAAAAGGATAATCCATTCATAATGGAATCACAAGTAGTGAAAGTATTTTATGTCTCTAATCCAACAAAAAAGAATTAGTTTTTTGTCCTACTGGAGACTTAAAAAAACGCAGAGTCAGATGAAAATTCAATAGAGGATGACCCTTTCATTAGGATATCACAATCAGTTCATGTCGGTCTTATTATAGACAATGTATTGTACATTAAAGGGGACCATAAATAGGGGATTTGGATTTTCGATAGAGCAACAAAATCCTTGAAACCTTTTAAAAAAAGAAATAGGGTTCAATGAGAAGTTAGACATGTTTTTTAATATATTATGTTTTTCCTCATAATATTATATGTTCTCTACTGAATTAACATAATCTAAATTAAAATTTTGACTACTCATACAGAAAATGTCTTCTACATATGATGTAAGAACAAACTACAATGAAGGAAACCCTTTAGAAATATGTAAAGGTAATTTTATGATACACTTTCTCTATTTTAGTGAAAAATTATATAATGAAATTTTGATTTAATTTTTATTATTCCTTACAAATTTCATTTATTTTAGAATATTTTTTTCCATGTGTAATGCCTTTACAGGAAGAGAAACAACACTGTCTCTACTTAATCACAGAGTTAATCTTGTTTGTAAAGTAAAATTATTTTCCATATAATTAATGTATTGTTTCATATTTATATTTAATTTATTTATTTCTAGTATTAATCACATAATAAATGTTTTCTTATACAGGTGGATTCTTTTGTTTGAGTTGGAGTGCTTTGTCCAACTTTCATCCTTTTTCTCCCTTAAAACCTTTTTCACCCCTACAGTGGTGTATTTATCACTTTCTATCAAGTTATCTCTATTAACATTGTAGGAAGAGCAACGATGTAGACTCTCCTCAATTATAGAGGTAATATTGATGTTTTCATAGTAAAATCATTTTCCATATAATTAATACATTATTTCATATTTATGTTTAATTTATTTCATTTTAGTATTACTCACATAATAATTTTTTTCTTATACATGTGTATTCTTTTTTTTGAGTTAGGGTGATCTATCTAACCTTCATGCTTCTTATCCCTTAAAAATTTTTCACACCTATAGTGGTTTATTTATCACTTTCTTTAAAGTTACCTCCACTGCCTTTGTAGGAAGATAAATGACGCTACGTCTACTCAATTATATGTTTAATCTTTATGTTTTCACAGTAAAATAATTATCTATAAAATTTTTATATTGTTTCATATTTATGATTAATTAATTTATTTTTAGTATAAATCACATAATAAATGTTTTCTTATATAGGTGGATTTGTTTTTTCAAGTTGGGATGCTCTATCCAAATTTTATAGTTATTCTCCCTTAAAACCTTTTCACCCCTACATTGGCTCATTTATCACATTATTTCAAGTTACCTCCACTACCTTTTCATGAAGAGAAACAATGCTACATCTACTCAATTACAAAGATAATCTTTATGTTTTCATAGTAAAATCACTGTTCATAGAATTAATGTATTGTTTTTAATTTATGTTTAATTTATTTATTTTTTAGTATTACTCACATAATAATTGTTTTTATATACAGGTGGATTATTTTGTTTGAGTTGGGGTGCTCCATCCAATTTTCATGATTCTTATCCCTTAAAACCTTTTCACCCCTACAGTGGTGTATTTATCAATTTATTTCAAGTTACCTCTATTTCCTTTGAAAGAAGAGAAAATATGCTGCCTCTGCTCAATTACAGATTTAATCTTGATGTTTTCACAGTAAAATTAATGTCCATAGAATTGATGTATTATTTTATATTTTTGTTTAATTTATTTCTTTTTAGTATTATTCACAAAATATTTGTTTTCTAATATAGGTGGATTCTTTTTTTTGAGTTGATGTGTTTTGTTCTAAGATTTTCATGTAGTTTTGGTAGTTAGAAAAATAAATTCAATATAAATTATGATAACATTCATAGTTAGGATTGTTTTGAGACATTGAGATGTGTAGGAATCAGCCACACCTCAATTCAAAACACAATGTGATTGGTATGAATCTAAGTATTTATTTTTATTTTAAATTGACATTAATTTTAGTAAAAAATAAAACTTACTCAATGTGTCCGTTATGAGCTTAAAATCGAAATTTGAGTTAAAAAAGTTTCACTCACTGAAAACCGAGCAAACATGCCTAGATTTTCTTGATAATTTAGGGAATCAATTCATAAATAATTTTTGACATGTAGGAATTGGTATCACGTAAAACCAATAAATGATGTGATATTTATGATTGAAATTACATGTTTCAATTTTAAAATGACATTTTAGTAAAAAATACAAGTGACGTACTCAAAACTGAGAAAAAAACATTCATATTGTTTAGATACTTCAGGAAAAAACATACATAAGTGATTTAGAATGTGTAAGAATTAGCCATACCTCAATATGATGCATGGTGTGATCGGTATGACTCTAAGTGCGTCTTTATTTAAAATTGACATCAATTTTAGTTAAAAAAAAGTAGCATACTCAAAACTAAACAATCATATTCATATTGTTTTGATACTTTAGGAAAATGATTTATAAGTGATTTGAGACATGCATGAATCAACCACACCTCAATACAATGCATAATGTGATCAATATGACTCCAAATGTGTGTATTTATTTAAAATTTACATCAATTTTAGTAAAAAGGACAATTGAACTACTCAAAATTGAGAAAACACCTTCAAATTGTTTAAATACTTTAGGAAAAAAAATCCATAAGTCATTTGTGATGTGTAAGAATCAGCCGCACCTCAGTCCGATGCATGGTGTGACCGGTATGACTCCAAGTGTGTCTTTTTATTTAAAATCAACATCAATTTTATTAAAATTAACATTTTATGATAATTTATTTATTTATATTATTACTAACATAATAATTTTTTTCTTATACAAGTGTGTTCTTTTTCTCGAGTAGGGGTGGTTTTTTTAGAAATAGCATTAGTCAAGTTAGGATTAAAAGGAACATTGGTGTTTTTGAATGTATGTAATAATTTTTATTTATATAATTCTATGAACTAATGTTTGAAATGTCTATAATATAGTGTTTTTTCTTGTGTTTGTGATGTAAGGTTCATTTCATTTAAATACTATATTAGGACTTGTTTTTATCGATATCTGGTGTATTTTTGGTGCTACGATGTGATATTACAGCATACTGCAGTGGTTCTGTAGTGTGCTATTACAACACACTGTAGTATGGCCCTTTATCAGTGCTTTCTAAAATCATTGATAAAGGCCACATTTTCAGCACTTTTAAAACCATTGATAAAGGTCGATATTATCAGCGCTTATAAAATCACTCATAAAAGTCTATTTTATCAGTGCTCATAAAAGTGATAATAAAAGGTCATTTATCAATGCTTTTATAACACTAATAACCAACCCTTTATCAATGATTTTATAAGAGTTTATAAGATCACAGTTTTTAACCTAGCTCATGTAGTCATGGCTTTTCTAGCGTGAATAAAGGCCATTTCTAGCGCTATTAAAGTTCAATTTTATAGTACTGATAAAGACTTGTGTCAATGGTAGCACATCATTTACAATAATTAAGAAAATGATTGGATGATGAAGAGACCTTTGGAATTGATATTCCAAAAGGATAATAAGGGGAATTCAAGAAGTCCACAAAATGTAAATATCATTACATAAGAAGTTATATAATTTTTTTTAGAAATTTAAGGCCATGAAAATAGTTATTTTCAAGAGGAGAAGTTTTAGAAGATTACTTGAAGTCCCTGAAATATGTTTATAAGGATCATGGAAAACATAAAAATTCATTTCATGTTTAATGAAGAATGTTTGAAGGATTTTGAGTTGTATTGGGACTCTCATCTTAGTAAATAGTATTATATTTCACACCTTAAAAAATTTGGGGCCAACCACAACCACCCAAGAATGTTAGCTCAACCAAATATGGGGAGCAAGGATCAACACACATGGGAGCTAAATTGCACATGGGAAACCATGGTGGAAAGAGAATGGATAATACAAAGGGGAATAATGGGAGAATATCTCTTGCATAGAGTTCACATGAAGGTGTGTATGGGGTGTGTACAGTGTGTATAGAGGTGCCCGGGTGGGATAACATCAGTGAGGCATGTCCTGTACAGGGCATGTGTGATGGTGTATCTATGTGATAGCCTCAGTGTCGTATCAATAACATGGTGGCATTCTGAGTATTATTAAGCTTCACTAAATAGAAAAAATGTTTAATGTGGGATGAGTACACATGGTTAGTGTCGATCCATCATTAAAAAATATAGACATAACACACCATATCTGATTCGATCAATTGAGACTATCCGGTTATCCGAACCTATCATCATCGATAAAACACACTTTTTTTGAATATTTTATTGATAATAACTGAAAAATTTCCTCACATTATATTAAATATGTTTATTTATAAAATATTTGCGATTTGATAATTCACTTGAAAATTTGATGAAAATTCCAGTTTTACCCTTTCAAATTTAGTGTAGTATTTCAAACATAAATAATTTTATTTTAATTATTTAAACTTAAAATATTTTAAATGTGTTTCTAACTTAATTGGATAAAACTTTCATTCAGGATATATGAGCTAAATTGTGCATTTGATTGGACTTAATGGGGTATGAAGTCAAAGTTGGGATGGACTCACCAGATTGGACATCCATTCTGTATTTGCGATATAACTTCTTCAATCGTGCTTTTATTAGGCCCAAATTTGGAGAGGTTCTATATGAACCACTATCTCACAAATAATCCTTCTGGAAGGACAGCTAGTTCATGCATTTTCGTGGTCAAACAGGTAGTGCAATTTGGATTAATTTTTTTGGACAAATTTCCCCATTCAAACTTGAATCCTCTTAAAACCTTGCCTCCCATCCACTCTATAAATTGGATTTTTTCTCATTTGGAGGTGTTGGTACGTTCATTAGGAAGTTTAGGGAATAGTATAAGTGGTTAAACTCCAATTATCCAAGCATTTCAAGAAGGGTAGCTCTTGAAGAAAGGATCCCTTCATGGAAGCCTTCGTTTTCTTCTTCATGTTGTAATATTTGTGTTTGTGTAATAAAATTATTAGTTCCTATTCTATTTATTATATTTTATTTTGTTTTATTATTCTATATTACTCCTCTTTATTTCAGAACTTAAGATTAGAAGCATGATTGGGCTATACCCATTTTAAATCGTTGCCAATGCAATTCGTTCTACGATGACTACACCACCCCTGGAAGAGTAGTTTTCTTAGTAATTGATCTACCTATTACCTTCATAATTTAATTATTTTGAATCAATATTATACTTTAATTAAAAAATTATGATTTGTTAATTGTTTTTTTAAATTAAAAAAAACTAAGAAATAAATTAAACAATTAACACAAAACTCACGAGGTCGAGTGATGTGTGAATTGTGAGAGCGCAGTCTTAATCGGTGAAAAAAAGCACACATGATACATTTGTAGAGTTAAAATATAATCCCTAAACACAATTAATCCTCATTTATAGAATTGATATATTCCATAATTTACCACTTACCATAATCTAGAATTATAACGTCGATAAAAGTAGGGTGCTACGATTTCATGTTCTGAAGTTAGCCTAGGGTTTAATTCACTTCATCTTTGTGGTAAAGTTATTTCTCTCAAGGTTTGGTAATTAAAAAATTAAGGGATCATAAATAAGTGGATATTAATTTAAATTATAATGATTAATAAGTAAGTAGATATTTAGATTTATATTGATTATGTATTTTAAAATATTTTCTAAAAAAACATCTTCTCATTGCGTTTTCTTAATCTAATTTCAAAAACAAAAAGAATTAAAAAAATGAAATCTTCTTCCAATATAATTAATCTAGCTTTATAAATGGTAAAAAAACCCCCCATACCTTTTAAGTAGTGTGTTTATTTTATTTTATTTTATTTTTATAAAACCTTTAATATTTTGTTTAATTTACTTCATCCCTTGAGATACAACCTTGGTCAGCTGCTCTACTGCACCTAAGTACCCAAAAATCACACTTCATTTTAGAGAACTCACAAAAACTTTAAAATTGGCATCGTTTCCAAGGAAGCAAGTAGTTTTTTCAAAAAATTATAGGTATTTCTTTTATTTTTTATTTTATTATTTTCTTCTCCTATTACTTTATTCTTTCCCCTTTCTCAAGTTTTCATTTTTTATCTCTCTCTTAGATCTTGAACCTAAGATTGAGCACAACCTTAGGGATCAAATATGACATTCTAAGTCAACAGGAAGTTTCAAAATTCAACCAGTTGAAGAATTCCTCAATTTTGGTAACATCGAAATTAGAATCAATTATAATTAAAACATAAAATAAGAACCAATGGATGAAAATAATAACAATGAACTTAATAGAACCATTTTATAATTAGTTGCACTCAATATTAACTATAAAACAAATTGTATTGAATACCCAAACATCAAATCGTACTTTGAATAGATATTTGGGTTAATTCACCTTCTTCCAAAGTTTCATGGATTATCTAGTGAGGATACAAACAAAAATTTAAAAGAATTTAATGTGGTTTTATCAACCCTTAAACCAATAAATGTCTCTGAAGATCAAATAAAACAAAGGTTATTCCCATTTTCACTTGATAGAGATGAAATGGATTGGATGTATTATTTAAAACTTGAAGATGTAAAATGTTGGAATGATTTAAAACATATTTTCTTGCAGATATTTTGTCTAGAATCAAGGACCACTTATATTCATAAGAAGATACCAAGGATCAAGAAATCACAAGTGGAGTTAATGTATGAGTATTGGGAGCAATTAAAGAAGTTAAGCGCAAGCTTTCCACATCACCAAATTAGAGAGAAAATCCTCATCAAGTCCACTTATGAAGGAATCACACTTATGGAGAGAAACATGGTGGATTCCGTAGCTGGAGGATAATTAGTGGAAAAAATAGCAGTAGTCACACGTGCATTGATTGAAAATATGTCACATAACTCCCAATAATTTGGCGATCGAGGTACACCACATGTTAGAGGAGTACACCGGGTAAGTCTATCTTCTATTGAAAGTAATTTAATTAATACCAAGTTGGAATAATTGAACACTATGGTGAGAAAAATTTCTTTGGATCAAAAGACATCCCAACCCACTCTTATGATACCTTACAGAATTTTCACTGAAACAGACCACCTGATTGATTGTTTCCCCCAACTACAAGAGATATAAGATTGTTCGACAGTATTCCCTAGGAGTCCATATCAACAGAAACAACAACCACATCCCTAGAATAATTATGATTCATTTTCTCCAACATACAACCAAGGGTGGAAGGATCAATCAGACATGAGGTTTGGCTCTGGACAACAATAAATGCCCCATTTTTAATAAAATTTCTAGCTGCCTCCACCTTACCAACATGGTTCCCAATAACCTAAAAGGATATTTGAAGATCAAGAATAAAAAAGTCAAAAAAAGGAACTTTTCAACAAAATATAGATTCTAATACTGATGATCTTTTGAAACAAATTGTTCTCAATCAATATAATGAGATTAAGAGTCAAGGTTCGGAGCTAAGGGAGTTGAAGACTCAAATGAGCCAGATTTCCACCACCCTCCATGATTGAAAATTAACTTTTTTATTATCAAAACACTTTTTTGAGGAAAAAGTGAGAAACCGAAAGATCCAAACTTACAACCAAATAAAGCCATTAAAGAGGATTGCCCAGATCTATACTATAGGATCTGCCCCTCCCCAACTACTACACCGTGATGACTAGCCTTCACCATCGCATGACTGCTCGACTAGATGTCTCGTGTAGGGTTGCACGATCCAAGTACTTATGGAAGAGAAATATCCTCTCAAACTTCAAAATCCGAATGAAATTATTTGGTGGAAGATTTTTGATTTGAACCTCATCTAAAGAAGATCCATGTAGTGTGATGGTTGCAAACACACCGAAACATCACAGTGAATTCTTAGAGAAGATTCACCCATCACAAATAGCAATGACGCATACATACAATACACACAAAATCTAAAAAAATTAATAGAATATTCCTCCAAAATCAACAAAAAATTCCTCAAAAACAAAATCAATAAATCTCTCCAAATCACCCAGATCACCAAACATCACTACAAAACAAAATCATTCACAAAAAAGAACTTCACTGATGACATGAGGGAGAAGATCCCATTGCATCGTCTGTTCTGCCATTGTAACAATGACGACATCACCGCACAGACACACTGGAGAAGAATTACAAAAACAAATCACCAAATAAATCAAACAAAATCCATATACCACCCTCGCCAGAAGGACTTCACTGCCAACACAGACCAAGATCCTCCACCAAAATCACTTTCTCCATCATCAGTGTCAATACACTAAAATGAATCATGTAAAATAGTATAAATACTCACAATAGATCACAAACCAAACCAAATTGCAAATCAAAAACTCAAGAGATGAAAACCATCACCTTTGAAATCCACCACACACCAGAAGAAAGACCCCACCACAAACATCCCATCACCACCTTCAGACCGCATAATCCTGCATCAAACCTCACAACACAACCACATCTGACATATAATCGAGTCTACAATACATATAGGAGTTGGGACTTGAGCACCAAACCTTTACCGCACTGCTGATGAAATCTCTATCTAGTTAGGGGGAGGGAAATAAGTAGGTTAGCAATGGTATAGTTGAGATAGAAGATCCATTGAAGCCACGAGCTGCATGCCATGAGTCTCCAAGAAGGAATGCCTAGGAGGGGATGCCACCGATCTATGAAGAATATGAAGGAAATGATAGGGGGGAAACCCTAGTGTCATAGATCCCTTTATGAGATCATCCATACTGCCACCTCCCACCATGAACTAGTAATTAAGAACTCTAAAAATATTCCTTCCCAACCTACTCAAAATCCCAAGGGAATTTTAGTGCCATCACATTGAGAAGTGGGAATAAAACAACTAATACTTCTACACATACCATTCCACCAGGATTCACCTCAACTCTAGAGAGGCCCCATTCAAGAAACACTAATGAGAAACCCATTGATAAAGACAAAGGTAAGAAAAATATTGATGACGTTCCTCCTAAACCCCTTCCATTTCCAAACAGAGTTCTAAAAACCAAGAATATGGATGAAGAGGCGATGCAAAAAGAAGTTTTGGATAGATTCAAGTATGTTGAGATCAACATCTTTATACTTGAAGCAATAAAGAAAATCCCAAGGTATGAAAAATATTTAAAATAACTTCGTACCAATCGAAGAGGGCACAAGGGAAATGAGAGGATCAATCTTTGAAGGAATATGTCATCACTCATTACACCAACTCTAGCAATACCAAAAAATTGTAAGGATCCTAAGACATTCACGATACCAATATGGGATTTACACTTTTTTAATGCTTTATGTGATTTAGGAATGTCCATAAATGTGATGAATTACTATGTATTATCTTATTTACAGGTTGGTGAGTTGAAGTTGATAAGAGTTGTGGTGTAGTTGGTGAACAGAGCTACAACATATCTAGTTGGATTTCTTGAGGATGTACTTGTTTGGGTAAGAGACATGATATTTTTGGAAGATTTCTATATGATTAACATGGAGGATGATCAAATAAATTCTTATTCCCCCATTATCTTAGGTAGGTCCTTACTCAAAACTGAAAAAATGATCATAACTTTCCATGAGGGTACAATTTACATGGAGCTTTGAGATGAAGTTGTGATATTTAATGTTATAGACTCCATGAAGTACCCCTTAAAGGACCATTATGCTTTTGTTATCTCCTATTTTGAACTAAAAAATAAAAACCCCTTAGAATTTGGTTGTCCTGTGATCAGGGAGATTATGAGCATTGAAACTAGTTTGATGTCTAATAACACTTCCACACATATTTATAATGCACAAAACTCTCTTAGATTTTATTTTGAAATGAATTCATATTCTGATTTTGATAATTATCACTATGATTATGACATAGAGGTTGAGTATGCTAATGTATATGATGCCTTATTCTATGATTTTGATGATGTATATTCTAATACTGATGTTCATTGTTCACATATTTTAGTTCCTTCAATTTATCAATCCATACATGACCCCTTACATTGGAACTCAATCCATTGTCACCAAATATAAAATACTTATACTTGTTAAGTGGTGAGAAATTACCTGTTATCATTGCTAAAAATCTCTATTTTGAACATGAAGGAAAACTTTTGATTTTTTTACGGGAGAACATCAGGGAAATCAGGTGGACCTTGGATAACATATCTGGTATTAGCCCCTCTATTTTCATGCATAGGATTCTTTTGGAGGATGGAGCTAAAATAGTGAGGTATCCATAAAGTATACTGAATCCAACCCATCTAGAATTTGTTAAAAAAGAAGTTGAAAAATTGATCGAGGATGGTATAATTTATCCCATTTCATATTCTCAGTGGTTGAGTTCTATCCAGGTTGTGCCTAAGAAAATTGGTGTTACTATTGTTAAAAATGATAAAGAGGATTTAGTTCCAATGAGGGTGAAAAACAGTTTGTGTGTGTATATTGATTATAGGAAACTAAATCAGTCCACTCACAAGGACTATTCCCCCTCCCATTTACTGATCAAATGCTTGAGAGACTAGCTGGGAAAACACACTATTGTTTATTGGATGAATTTTCTGAATATTTTTAGGTTCCTATTGATCCATAGGATCATGATAAGACAGATTTTACTTGTCGATTTAGTACATTTTTCTACCGAATGATGCCATTTTGACTCTACAATGCCTCAGGTACCTTCCAAAGATGCATGGTGAGTATTTTTTCAGATTTTATTGAGAAATGAATGGAGGTATTTATGGATTATTTTATAGTGTATGTGTCTTCATTTAATGATTGTATCTCTAGTTTGGGAAAGTTTTTGAATCATTGTATTGATAGGAATCTGGTCTTAAACATTGAAAAGTTTCATTTCATGGTAGAGAATGAGATTTTCTTATGTCATGTAGTGTCAAAACATAGGATATAGGTTGATAGATCTAAGGTAAATATTATTTCATCCCTACATTATCCTTCACGTGTGTGTGATGTTAGATCTTTCATAGGGAATGTAATATTTTATCGGCACTTCATCAAATATTTTAGTAAAATTTTTCTTCCTATGACATGATTACTTCAAAAGGATTCTAATTTTGTGTTTAATGATTCTTGCAAGACTTCCTTTTATGAGATAAAATAGTGTCTGACCGCTCCACCAATCATATATCCCCCATGGTGAGACATTTCATTTGAGATGATGTGTGATGCTTCAAAATTTTTAGTTGGATAAGTCTTATCACAGAGGTTGGAGGGATGTTTACATGTGATCGCCTATGATTCGAGGGCATTGGATTTAGCCTAATCAAACTAAATAACCATAGAAAATGAGTTTATTGACATTATGTTTTCTTTATATAAATTTAATTCATATTTATTGGGCTATAAAGTATTTTTTTTACCATGCAGCTCTGAGGTACCTCTTGAAGAAGCCATATGTGAAACCTAGGCTTATCCAATGGATGCTTCTTCTTCAAGAATTCTATATCGAGATAAAGGATAATAAGGGTTTATAAAAACTCATGGAGGACCACATGAGTAGGATTACTCATACATTAGAGGCTAACAACTTGGACTAGGTATCACTTCATGACACTTTCCCCGATGAGAATCTTTATTCCATCTCAGGTACACATCCTTGGTGTGCTGATTTAGTTAACTACATTGTTCCTATGAAATTACTACAAATTTAAAGAAACATCAAGTCCAAAAGTTAAAGAGTGAGTCAATATTTTATGTTTGGGATGATCCATACATTTGGTTCATGTGTAGTGATCAATTTATTAGGATTTGTGTTACTAATCATGAGTTTGAGTCTGTTATGAATTTCTTCCATACACATTCATGTGGAGGACACTCTGGACCACAACAAACAGCTAGGAAAGTTTTAGACTCTATATTATATTGTCCTAGATTATTACATGATGCCCATGTGTTTTGTAAGTCATGATCTCATTTCCAACAAATTGGGAACATTTCTAGGATACACGAGATGCCCCAACAAGCCATACTATTAGGTGAGATTTTTGATGTATATGGAATCAATTTTATGGGTACTTTTCTTAGTTCATTTTTTTGTATATTTTTGTTTCTGTTGATTATATGAGTAAATGGGTGGAGGCCAAGGCCACTGGGACTGATGAATCTCATGTTGTAGTTGACTTTTTCAAGGAATTTTTTTTACCGATTTGAAGTACTAAAGGATACCATCAGTGATCAGGGGACACACTTTTTCAATTGTAATTTGGCTTACCTCCTTCAGAAGTATGGGGTGACACATGAAACATCAACACCATACCCCCCCCCCCCAAATGGCCAAGATGATGTTTTAAATCGGGAGTTGAAACAAATTTTGGAAAAAACCGTGTAACCAAATAGGAAGGATTGAAGAAAGTGCTTGGATGATGCACTATGAGCTTATAGAATAACATAAATGACACCAATCAGTATATCCCCATATTTGATTGTTTTTGGGAAATCATTTCATCTCCCCATGGATGTTGAGAACTAGGCTTATTGGGATATAAAAAAATGCAACATGGATTTGGCCCAAGCTGGAATCCAAAGGAAGATACAAATTCAAGAGCTTGAGGAGATTCAATTATCATCATATAAGAACTCAAGTATCTACAAGGAAATATAAAAAGATGATCATGATATAATGATCTAACAAATGGAGTTTCATGTTGGAGTAAAATTCCTTATCAACAGTTCACAAATGAAGCTGATTCCTGGTAAGTTTCATTCTAGATGGTTAAGTCCTTATATTTTATCTAATGTTTTCCTTATAGTGCAGTAGATATCACAAAAGAGGACACTATAAGGAGATTTACATTCAATGAGAAATTTTTGAAGAAATATATTGTGGGACTTTCTAATGATGTAATTTATTTCATCACACTGCATAACCCCATCATCACTTGAGAATATCAGGATGTTCCCAACCCTTTCACTTTTATATTCTTTTTCCTATATAAAATTATGCATTTCTTGTGCATATATCATTTTATAAGTTCACATTGAGGGAAATGAAATATTTTAAGTATGGGGTAGAGTACAATATTTTGGAATAGATATTTAGGACTTTCATTTCTATTTTTTGTGTGTATTTTTCTATTAAGTTTCTTATTTTTTTTAAAAATCAATAAAAATATATATCATGTAACACTCTCAAGTGGAACATATGGAAAATTAATGTTTTCAAAATTAATTAGTAGAATTATAAGAATGAGAAGGATTTCATCATCGAGGGTTGATTTTTATAAAAATTGATGTCATCGATGATATTATTGGTTGTTTCATTATAAAACCTTTTAGATTTTGACATCATTATTTGTGATATTTGTTCATGGTAAATTGTTTCATTGATTTATCCACACAAATTTTCATTCAACCATGACTTGTGAAATTTTTAATACTCAATTAAAGGTACAATCAAGTAAGGTAAAAAAAATAATTGGTTGATCTATAAGTTCATTTCTATTCTGATTGGTTTCATTACCATACCAAATTGACCTATGTGTGTGTACCAGTTATTCAATTATTTTACACCCTAGAGAAATAAAAAATATGGGTTGTGTCTTGGATAGGTCAAAAACCACTCTTCCTCGACCTTTGATCTTGTTATAACTATTACAACTAGTGTTGTGAGGAGATCAAACATTGGTTGAGATTTGAGTGTGAGATTTTTTCCAAGTGCAACTTAAAATAACAAAAAAAAGAGGGGAGTTATGAAATGTACAACATATTGGGTATCTAGTTCAGGATTTTAAGGTTTAACTTTCAGGAATGATTAAGTGAAAGGGTCTTGAAATTCGATTTCAAAGGAATGTAGAATAGGTTTAGTGAATTAAACTAGGGAAGAATAATTGTTTTACTTGACCTGATTATACAGAATAAATGGTGGATTTATGAGCTTGGAATAGTTGGCACACACACACGTGGAGAATTAGTGGCATGATAGACCCATGACTTATTTCTCTATGATTAGTGTTATGAATCTAACTAGATTTTGTTTTGACACAATTTATGAAAAAATGAATTTAAAATTTATTGATATTAACTCTTGATGGGATTATTACTTTGCTTATATTTCCATTGTGGATTGAGAAATATGATCATGCATATCTTGTCACAATTTTTTAGAATACATGATATGAGGTTTTTCCCAGGAGTGAAAAAGGGTAATTGTGGGGGAGTTGATAAAACACAATTTTGTTGAATATTTTATTGATAATAAATGACAAAATTTATTCCCATAGTGTTAAATATTTTTATTTATAAAATATTTGGGATTAGATCATTCATTTGAAAATTTGATGAAAATTCAAGTTTAACCCTTTAAAAATTTACTATAGTATTTTGAACATAAATAATTTTATTTGAATTATTTAAAAATACAATTTTGTAACTCTGTTCATGAATTAATGGGATATAACTTTAATTCAGGACATATGAACTAAATCGTGCATTGTATTGGATTTAATGGGACATGAAGTCAAAATTAGGATGGACTCTCCAGATTGAACATTAGTTATGTATTGGGGCCATAACATAATCATCTATTTTTGTATTAGTCCCAAATTTAGAGTGGATATTACTACAATAAAAATAGGCCTTAGCGGCGGTCTATTAGCGGTGGTTTACTAAAATGCCGCTAATTTTTTTAAGAAGGGTTTAGCGGTGGTTTTTAATAAACTACCGCTAAACCGTGTTTTTTACAGCGCCAACACTCCCCCCAGACCCCCAAAAGACCCCCCTTCACCCCTGACCCCCACAACCCCAAGACCTAGCTCGCCACTCTTTCTCCCTCGACCCCCGCGACCCCCGAAGACCCATGCTCGCCACCCCCCTTTACTGCCCCGACCTAGCTCACCACCGCTTCTCCCCTAACCCTCGCGACCCCCGAGGACCCATGCTCACTGCCCCCCTTCACCAATACTAACCCAGCTCGCTGTCCCTTCGCCAGTCTTGACCCGTTCTCTTCATCCCTCAGTGCACCTCGCCGCCCCTCAGTGCGCCTCGCCGCCCTTATTGGTAATGTGTTTTTTTCCTTATTTATTTTCTAAGATATTTTTATGCTTTGTCAACATTTTTCATGTGAGGTTTTGGGTAGAATTCTACAGAATCTACTTTTATTCTTACCCATCATATATATCCTATTTTTATAGGTCTCTAATAGGGATTTAGTGATTGGGTTGGGTATTACTAAAACATGACATGAATCTTGTTTGTGTTTTTTATAAATAGTAGTTTATTGTTATATAATTTCACAATATTTTTGTGAGAACTTAGGTTATTTATAAAGAATAAAATTTCAGAAATTAAATGTTTTTTTGTTAAATAAGTTTTATAGTATTTATTTTCTACATGAAAAATATATTTTATTTGGTGTAAAACTCATGAAATTGATTTAATGTATTTGGTCATGGGTTATTGTGATTCTATAGTGATGTTTATAAATTATGGAAAGATTTTTTTTCTTGAAGTTATAATTTAATGAATATAATGTGAAAATATATTGGATGACATAGGGTTATTATTTATTAAAATGGAATATCTAAAACTAAGAGATAAAATGCAATTTTTTTTTATAAATATGATTTCTAGAAATTTTTAAGTAATAATAATTTAAATAAAATGATTATTATCATTATTTTTTTTCAAAAATAAATTAACTATTTCAATACAATATAAATGGAATAATTATGAGCTTTATGTATTGAATCAGAAAAATGTGTTTTTGATATTATGGCATTAATATTTTTATTATATGGATGTCATCAGTTAAGAAATATTACAAGAGATAATGAATTTGGAATTGAAATTATATGACATGATATGATCCATGATTTTGGCTAGGCCTTATGTTTGGTACCATGTTTTTTTTTATATTACATGTTTTTTATATGGATATACTATCTTCCATGTGTTTTGTATAAAACTTACATGAGCCATGTTTTTTGATACCATACTCCTTAGTGGGTTTTTTATAGCATCCACTAGCATTATCTAATATTGGTATACAAGTTTTATGGGTGACTTGGTTTGTGAAAAATTTCTTAAATATCATCTTTTTATGATTTCATTAAATAATTTAATATCCTTCCCCTATAATATATTATAAAATTAAAATTTTTTATTCTTTGGTTATTTTAGGGTTTATTGTAATTATTTCTTACACCCTTTATATACACAACTTGAGTTAATACATATTAAATGCATGGTGATGCAGGTAAGGGTAAAAAATCTAAATAGGTATGAGATGATTTTAGAAGACATCATCAAGTTGATTTTATATGTTTTTTATGTCATGTTGAGGGGTTTTATTATATTATTTTCTAGCTATTTTAGTTTTATTGTATATAAAATTTTCAATTGGGATGTATTTTAAATATACCCAAGATTAATTCTTAATTTTAAAAAAATAGATTCAGTTTCATACATTAATTTATATTTTTATCTTTTATATATACTACTTATGATTATTGAGTTCTTTACTTTAACATTTTACCATAGTGGATTATTAAAGGTAAAACCACTCCATGCATAATACTTTCCTACCCTTTGGGCTAGTCAGTAGCCTTTAATATCTAAATACTACATTCCCTAGGGACACAATGATTTATAATCCCTCATTCCTATATCATATTATAATAAAAAAACATATAAATCACTAGAAATTCTATATGTATTGTTTATTCTTTATTCTATGAGAATTTAATTGATATTAAAAGTATATTATGGACTTCTAGTAAATTAGTATTATATTCATTCCTTATTGAGGAACTAAAGATGAACAAGTTTTTCACAGGATAATTGATTCATTATCTTCTAAGTAGTGTTTTTTCATCTCTTCATCAACAACCACTTTCTCCAACCATAAATAGACTGCTTCTGTATCTTCAACATAACCAACATCTATATACCACAAAAATTAGAAAACAAATAATTCATGGAGAAAAACTTTAACTATCACCTACATATTATCATTAGAAGTTTACCCCTAAAATATAGTCATTTTATTTATCCTCAATCAATAGATATTTCAAAACCTATAAAAATACCAACGTTAGAGATTTGGAGTGATATTCCATTAAACAAAAAGAAGATAATAATGATTGAAGTTTTAATGAGGTTATCCTATCATATAAGAGTCCAAATAAATTAATGACTCATCAATATGACATTGAAAAATATTTTATAAATATAAATAATTGGTGTAAAGAAACATTCCCAAATGACTTGTCTCTATTATTTCCTAGTCATCTAAGTGGAAAAGGAAATTTATTTTTAAAAATCCAAAGTAAAATATAAAAAATTCCCATGCATGAAAGTGGTGGTTGGAGAAAGTGGACCCCCTCTTGAACTATAGTGGATCACCAAGGATGTTCCATGACCCAACACAGAGCTCCACATTATGTTTCAACCCCCATTGATGTTCCATGATCTACCCCATATCTGAAAAATTTAATCACACGTAGTGTCACAACATGTTGATACCCATAACACTTCACCATGATTCTCCACATGTTCTAAAATTATCAACCCTAGACCATACCCAACTCTTTGAATCCTAATTTGAGGCCACCAGTAACATACAAAGTAGGAAAAAATTATTAATATACACAATATTTAATACTACCCCTATTGTATATTTTTTGGAGATTGAATATTTTATATTAATTCCATAAGACTATGAATTTAATAGGTTTCCCACTTTCTATAATTCAAACAAAATTAAATAAAAATTGAAAATGTATATTGACATCAATACATTTCAGTGTTATTTTAGGATCTATTTTAGGAAATTTAATATACATGATTTCATTTATCTTCAGAATTTCATGTTTCCTTTGAGTCTTAAAAAACAAATACCTTACTTATAAGACTTTGATTCATCTACCCTAGCCATTAATCCATTCACTTGATGATTCCTGGCTTGTTCTAAATCTTGGTTTCCCATGTATTTTATAAAGTAGTGAGTCATGTTTAAGGTAAGAGTTTGTTTCCATTTCATATTCCTAACTTCTATTCAATTATTATATGATTTATCAATCCCTTAGCTTAGTGATATCAAAGTTATGACATCATCAGTTTGGCCATCTGTTTTGGTGTAGCACGACATACAAAAAACTATAAGGATGAGATCCTTGTTCTCGTCTTCTTTTATAGATATTTTTAATTTTCATGCTTTGGTTTTATAGTGGGTGGGTTTATTATGTACCATATGTATTTATATATGAAAAACTTATTTAACATATTTATATATTTTTTCAAATAGTATATATGAATATCTTTCCCTATTTAGTAATAGTTAGGTGTTTTAATTTTTTTTAATATTGTGTAGGCACATTATGATATACATAGATAAAAGGTTGATCACTGATGTAAATCCATAGAATGACCTCCCAACTTCATAGAAAATGGAAAATTAAATGAAAAACCTTATAAATGATGCATTCAGAACTGCAAGAGACCACCATCAACATCAAAACATATCAGAACAACCAGATGAGGGTGATATAAATAACAACATGACAAGTGATGTTTTTGAGACTGTAGGACAACCATATCAAGATTTTAACATATTAGTAGATCTCCCTCTTGATTCTGTAGAGACTAATGTAAGAAAAAACTTCACTAAGGAAAATATGTTTCATGATTTAGTTGATGATACAAATCAAGAGTTGTATAGTGAATGTTTGAAATATTCAAAACTTTCTTTTATGCTGAAGTTGTACCATATCAAATGTCTATGTGCAATTACAAATAAGGCAATGTCCATGATATTAGAATTGTTGTGTGATGCATTTCCTGAAGCAAACATCCCCAAGTCTTTTTATGATATAAAAAAAGTTGTTAACAGGCTTGGTATGAATTATACAAAAATACATGTGTTCTCAATGATTGTATGCTTTATTGGTGAGAGGATTCAAGTAGACAGGATTGTAAAAAATGTTCTTCTTCTAGGCGGTAGTCAATGGGTGATGTTGGAAGTATGAATCAACATAATTTCATAAAGAAGAAGAAAAGGAACACACCTGTAAAGGTTTTTCATTGCTTTCCTTTAAAGCTTCGATTGCAAAGATTATTCATGTCATCGAAAACTGCCAAACACATGAAGTGACATTATGTAGATAATAACAATGATTGTTTAATGATACATCCATGAGATTCAAAATAGTGGAAGAAATTTGATTAATTACATCCATATTTATCAGCTTATCCTAGGAATATTTTATTGGGATTGGTTACCGATGGATTCAACCCATTTGGGACTTTGAGTACCGGTTATAACGTTTGGACATTTTTTTGATCCCTTACAATCTGCCTCCATGGATGTGTATGAAACAAACATATTTTATCATTTCGATGATTATTACAAGAGAAAAAAATCTTGGAAATGATATTAATGTATAATTGCAGCCTTTAATTGAAGAATTATAGGAGTTGTGGAGAAACAGTGTTGAGACATTTGATGCTTCTTCTAAAACAATGTTCAAAATGAATGCTTCTTTAATGTGGACCATTAGTGACTTCCCTGGGCTTGGGAATTTATCCGGTTGGAATGATTACATGGGTTTGGATTTTCTTATTTGTAACTTTGATTTTGATCCCAAATGGATACCTCACAGTAGAAAATGGTGATTCTTGTGACATCGAAGATTTTTCGATGCATCTCATAGATTTCGGCTAAATGGATCAAAATTTAACAATTTAATTGATTTTATACCACCTCCAAAGTTGTTAACTAGTTCTGAAATATTAACGCAACTTGGAAATGTTGAAACCGAATTTTGGAAGATTTGTCATTTGAATGATAGCAGGAAACGTGTTCTAAGTGCATTGTCAAGTGAAATCTGAATGCAATAGTGGAAGAAAAAATGTATATTCATCAAAATTATGTATTGGGAATTTAATTTGTTGCGACATAATCTTGATGTGATGCATATTAAAAATAATGTATGTGAAAATTTGATTTTCACATTGCTTAATGATCATGGAAAGTCGAAGTATCACCTTAATGCTCGCAAATACTTACAAGTAATGAACATAAAATGTGATCTCTAGCCAGATGAGAATGAAAAGTATGCTCCAGAAATTTTTACAATGAAAAATAAGGATAAAGATACATTCCTTCGAATTTTAAATAATATGAAGGTATTTGATGGGTATTCAAGTAACATATCGAGGTGTGTTGACTTGAAGAATTGTAAGTTACATGGATTGAAAAGTCACGATTCACATATTTTGTTACAACAGTTACTACCATTGACATTGCGTACATTATTACCTAAAAAATTTATTTCTATTATACTCTAATTCTGCACATTTTTCAGAAAACTATGTGAGAAATCCCTACATCCATTTTAGCTTGACAACATGTAGGAGAGGTTTTTATTGACCCTTTTTTCAATGGACATGATCTTTCCTTCATCATTTTTACTGTCATGATGCATTTAACTGTGAATTTGGTTGAGGATGCTAAATTAGGAGGTCCCATTCATTATTGATGGATGTATCCAATTGAGAGGTACTTTATTTATATGTTTTTTAGTTAACTAAATTTTTTTGGCATATAATTAAATACATAATTATGTTTATTTTATTTCACAGATATCTTAGGAATTTGAAATCATATGTGAGAAATAAAGCTCAACCAGAAGACTCTATTGCTGAAGAATATTTGGCTGAGGAGTGTCTTACCTTTTGTTCTGGATACTTTTATGATATTGAGATAATATTTAATTGAGTTGGTCGTGTTAACGACACGTCGACTCAATCTCAAATACATCAGAAATAAAAAATATTTCCCACTATTGGCCGATTAGTTGGGAGGACCTCAAATCTAACACTGATAGAATTAGAATTATTACAGGCACATAGATATGTGATACTGAATAGTGATATATATAGATCCATTTATTGAAGAGTTTATGATACAAACAATGAGTTGAATGAGAGGCCAAACACAAAATGAGAAAGATATAATGAAAGCTATTAATAAAGATCTTTTAGAATAATTTGCACGATGTGTATGTTCATAAATATTACAATAAATACAAATATTAGTTTGACACATATATTTTGTAAATATATTAAATTATATTTCATTTTTTAGATCATGAATACTGATACTCGAGCATAGTTGTCAGAAGATCGGAAGTTTCTTGCTTGAGGTCCTCTAAAACAAGTTAGAAAGTTCGACACTTACAACGTGAATGGCTTTACATTTTGTACAATCAATCGAGAAGAGGGTTTGAAAACATAGAATATTGGTATATTTACATTTGCTAAAGTGGGATACTATGGAAAGATGACTGATATTATTGAATTAAACTACCATAGGCATTTTTCAGTTGTTTTATTCAAATTCAATTGATTCCATATTATCAGAGGTGTTAAAAGAGATTCCTTGTAATTTACTTCTATGAACTTATCTCACTTGATGGATGTTGGTGATCATGAACTAAATGATCCATATATCTTATCATCGCAAAAAAAAATGGTATATTATGTGAATGATGTTTTGGATGAAGGGTGGAGTGTAGTTTCTTACGTAATACAAAGAGATTTGTATGATATGGGTGATGAAGTGGAAGATTTGACTTCTGAAATTGAATCTCATCAATAACAAGAAGCAGAATTATTTGTCCATCATGATATTGAGAATATTATTCTAGAAAGGATGAATGAAGTGTATGAAGTAATGGAGAAGGAAACCAACATGATTGAAGGTAAAATTATTGTATGTATAGTTATTTATTCATTCAGCAACCACTTATTTCATTTGTGCAGTCATTCATTATCATTGTTATGTATACTTTATTTTTTAGTACAGGGCATCTATTATGAGTTTTAATTTTTTTTCTGCATAATTTTTTTAAAATATATGTTCTAAACTTAATTTTATTTGATTAAATGATAGGAATGCTAAGGAGGAAGTGACATAATATTTCATCCACTACTGCAACAGATGACGATCCATCTGTCTCCCTCCCTACGGCATCTGAGCCACCAGCTGCCTGCCCCCTACACCATCTCCCCCTGCACCATCTCTCACACCGTCTGTGAGAATCCCTTTAGAATCTAAGTTATTGAATCCCCCTTTAACAGCTTCAGCAGTGGTGCGGCAGCGCGCCACTTCTAGTTTATCATGGGCGTACTGGAGGGTCACTGTTATAGGTACAAATTTTATTATAAATAAATTCATTGAATTTTTTTATACCAATTGTTTGTTCATTAAAGATGAAAAAAATGAAACTATAGAGAAAAATATAAAAAGTTCATATGTGTGGAATATGAATGGAGAGAAGATATTTGTCCCATTTAATTTATATGAGGTCCCTACAGAAGACGCCGCAGGATTACTTGGCCAAATTCTAGGCCAGCTGGTAGCAGAGCCCATTTCCCTTCCTATTTCTTGTGATGATTGGAGAAATATGACAATAAGTTGGAAAAATGAAGTTTTTTATTCCCAAATAAAGGCAATTTTAATACATTATGGTGTAATTTAATGTCATGTTATTAATATGTTCAAAATGAATTTCTCTATACAGATGTTTTTACACTTTACAGTTGCTGATGTGATAGCATGAAAGTGGATGCTGAAAAATCTTGGTAAGAAATGGAAAGAATTAAAATGGAGATTGTGGAATGATGTCAATGATAATTCATTGACAGTGTAACAAATGTATGAGAAGGTACCCAATGGGGTACCCAAAGAACGGTGAAAAGTTTTTGTTGATAGACATCGTGATGAAAAGCAGATGTTATTTAAATATATATTATTATATTAACCTCATTTTACATTTATACATGTATATGAAGAGTAGATGATATTGAATACATTAATATTAAATTTCATTTTATTTATTTTAGGATCTCTCAAGAAAGAATGCATCAAGCCAGGCTAAGCAAGTCATCCCTCACACTACAGGATCAAAAAGATTTTCTAAAAGATGATCGACTCTAGTAATATTTTAATTAGTTTAAATATTTATAAGAAAATATTATCTATTTAATATATTTAATTGTTGATTTATATTTTTTTAATTCATTCACAGAGTTAAGGGAACGAATCATCCCAAACCGAAGTGTGGTTGGATGTTCACAAAAAATATGATGGAAGTTTTGTTAATGAGCCTGCCAAAGAAGTTAGGGTGTGAACTCATTTTTTCATTATAATAACTTATTATCAGTTTTTAATATGTTAATATATATTGATATTTTATTTATAGGTAAAAATTAAAGAACTATGGGATGCCAATTCTGGGCAGTCTTACTCAATCTCCCAGGATGACCCAGTTTCTAAAGTCCTTGGGAAGGAGCATCCTGGTAGAGTGCGCGGGATGAGTTTGGGACCCGTACCATCTAAGGTCTTTGGCAGGCCACTGAGGATTGCAGCTTCATCTACTCCTAGTTGTATTTAGTCCATACCTCGAGATGCTCAAAGAGAGATTGATTCTTTACGAAACACAGTTCAAGACCTGGGGGCTCAAATATCCGATTTGCAGAAAGCGTTGACTAATATATGTCAGTAGATGAAAAGATATTCCCTTGGTGGTATTGCATTGACTGATGGTGATTAGGTAAATCACAAAAATTTAAAATCATTTAGTTTGAAAACTTTTATGGTTTTAAGTTTAAATATAAATATGCAACACTATTTAATTTTCAATATAATGTTTTTATTGGTGGTAGTAGGAAGTGGAGATGAAGGTGGATAGGGTGATGATATGTGTTCATCATCAGAAAGTGATTAGTTTTATTGTTGATATGTTGGAAAAATATGGCAATAGTTAGTTTGTATATGTATCATGTGTGGAACATAGTTACCACCAAACATTTTCATTGTCACGACCCGTCCTCGGGGCCCGTGCCGTGACTACCCCAAGCCTGCCTTCCATAGGCCAGGGGCAGGTGACTATCACCAAAGGTGTAAATCCCGATAACTGAGAAGTCATTGCATTTATAAAAGTAAACAAAACACAACAGAGTAAAAGCGGAAGTAAAACACTAAGTACAAAAGAAAGTACTGAAAAGTTAAAAGGGCCAGAATACAAACCCAACTAAAAAGTACAGCTACAACTGAAAGGAAGTACAACAGAAAAGACAAACAGCTGGAAGAATAGAAGCAGCTCCTGGGTCGTCCACCTTGGATCCTACCTGAAGGGTGGGTACAGATAACGCAGCTCCTGGATCTTCTCCCACGGATCCTACTTGAAGGGTAGGTACAGATAGCACAGCTCCTGGATCGTCCACCACGTATCCTACCTGAAGGGTAGGTACAGATAGCGCAACTCCTGGATCGTCCACCACAGATCCTACCTGAAGGGTAGGTACATATAGGATCCACAACGCTCTCGCCCGTCAACCTCCTCCGAGCATCGTCATGTCGTGAAGTCCACCTCCGGATACTGACTCGTCATGAGATCCACCTCCGGGTACCATCCAGTCCTCGAACACTCGACCTCTGTCAGCACTGCCCGTCGTCTGCAACCAACACAACGAGGTGCGGGCATAGCCCGTGCAGGGCTGAGTATAACGATACTCAGTAGGGACCCCGAGAGACTCAAGGTATCACTAAATCCAATAAGGATATCCACAAAGAAATATCTCAACAGATAACCTCTACTTAAGTATATGCCCATACATATACCTAAGTTATCAAGTAACCCATCTCAATCATGTGGAAACACAAAGATTATGAAATCAACGGATAACCACTACCCAGGTATATGCCCATACATATACCTAAGTTATCAAGTGACCCATATCAATCATGAGGTAAACACAAAGGTCATAGACTCAGCTCAAACCAGGATTTTTATTATCGAAACTGTAACTGCTGAAGAGCCCCGTCTCTGTCAAGTACAGTGATCCTGTCACGACTCCGAGGTACTACTCACTAACCTAAGACTGCTGAGGTACTCCTCCTGTCGAGTACCGCGGGTCAGCCACCCAAACACAGTAGTGCTTCCCGCACGGGTCTGCCACCCAAACACAGTAGTGCATCCCCCCTAATAGCCTGCAGAGGTACTCTTCGGACGAGTACCGTGGGTCTGCACCCAAACTTAGTAGTGCTCCTTCCTCCATGGGTCTGCACCCAAAAAAATTAGTGCTCCATCCACTGGGCTAGTTGACTCACTCCAAGTCGAGTCGGTCAAGCAGTCGTCAGGTCTCAGCCGGTTACACGGTCTCCGTAATTCGTACGCTCGTCTCTGGGAGGGTCCGCTCCACGATCTACTAGTCGATACTCCAAGTATCAAAAAGTCCCATGAAGAAGTATCTCAAAGGACCGCCTCGTCATAGGGGTCTCAACACAACAGACGGCGCGTCAATCGGGCGCCTGGTCTGTGAGTTATTAGCCTTTTCGTCCCAGGGGCCCGATTGGTTTCGTGTGCGAACCAACCCGGCCATATCTCAACTGTACCCCGAAATCTCATAGGGTTTACTCATAGGGACCGTTTCTCAACGATATCACCAACACCGCTGACGGTTCGTCAAATGGACGTTCGGTCTGAAAGTTATCAGCTTTTCCGTTCCAGGGGCCCGGTTGGATTTTGGGTACAATCCAACCCAGCCACTATCCAACTACATCCAAACCTCAGGCGAAGTATGCCAAAAGTTCCGTCTCATCAAGAGGAATCCAACAAAGTCGACAACAAGTCAATCGGACGTCCGGAGCTCAAGTTATAAGCGTTTCTGCTCTGAGGGCCCGATTGGTTTCGGGTTTGAACCAACTCGGACGTACTCAAGGTTCTCCGAAACCTTGAGTGTAATATACCGAAATGACCATCTCGATCCAAGGATCGAATCACAACTAAAGGTGCGTCGATTGGAGGTCCGAAGCCCAAGTTATGTGCATTTGAACAGAAACTGCCCAAAAATAGGGGGTTCGAGCCCGATCCGACCCGGCCCGATACCCCCCCTGGGTCGGCCCGAACTGGGTCGAACCAAACCGGGTTCGGGTCCGACCCATTAGGGCGCGGCCCGGCCCGGCCTGGCACTAGCGCTGGCGCGGCACCCGCATGGCCAGCGGGTGCGGGGGGGGGGGGGGGGGGGGTTACAACCCCCCGCGGTCGACGAAACCGGCGCGGCTTAATGCCGCGCCGCTCAGCCTCTGGAACGGCTCAGCTGTTTCGATTTGGCTCACCGCCGTGGCGGTTCCGTTCCGGTGGCGCGCCGCCTCCGCAGCCTTCCTCTGACCACCGGACGTGCTTCGGTGGTCCGTTTTGCTCGTCACCTTCGCCAACGGTTCTCCCGGGACCCGACCTTCACTGTGGAGGCTTCAAAATGACTTTGCAGCCCCGTTTGTCGTCGCCCGTCAATCCGCGCACAACGATCAACCAGCAGAGTCTTTGAATTTCCTCCACGGCCCCGACTCCGGCCACGGTTTCGTTCGGCCTCAACGGTGCGGCGCGACGGCACTGCACATCCTTGCCGTATTTCTCCATGATTCCGCGTGGTGCCTTTGCACCGCGCCGCCTTCTTTCGAACCGCAACAACAAAACAAAAAATAGGGGAGGAGAGTCGGTCGTGTTCGTGCGGTCCGACCTCCTTCCGTTAAGTTGATATCAAGTGGCCCAAATATATAGACGAAGAACGACGAAGGATAACTCATGAACAAAATCAATTAACCCCTACCTCGAAATTGACGTCGCACGTCATCGGGTCGCGGAAGTCAAACGTCACGGTAGAATGACGTTGTGAAGAAAGAAAAGAGAGTGACAATGATCATTGGTGTTCTTCATTTCCTTCGTTGTATAAGTGCACCCGAAGAAGAAGAACGTTGTTGTTGGCATCGGTCTCCACGGTTGGCGTTTCCTTCCTTGTTGCGGAAGAGGAAGTAAAAAGGATTGGAGAAAAACATAGTGTGTTCTTCGCCGAGTCGGAAGGCCGTTCTTCGTTTGAAGATGAAGTTCTTCAAAAGAGGAAAGAGCTCTCTCCCAAATTCTCTCACACAGAAAAACTCACAAAATAAAATAAGGCCTCTCCTTATTTTATTATTTTTCCATGCATTCGAACTTTTAAAATTCAAACACTTAGTTAAATTAATTGAAGAGGTTTAATCAATTAATTTAAGATGTGTGTTGGAAAAATTAAAGAGGAGAGAGGGGAGAGTTACACAATTAATTACAAGGGGTTTAAGGGGAAGAGTTAAGGGGGTTAGGTAATTTGAAGGGGTGGGGTTCGTGTGGGCCTCACCTCACTTTTATTCACACCTGGTTAGTTCCCCAACTTCCACACATAGGTTAAAACCAACTAGGCTAGAAATAAAATTGGAATACAATTTTATTTTATTCTTCACTTAAAACTCAAATTTTAAACAACTCTTCCCGAGCAAACGCACCTTCGGAATAGGTCTCCTTAAGCAATTACTGGCATTGCGGTTCCATCGGTGCCCTCGGATTTCGATTCCGAGTACCGGTTCAAAAGTTAGAAAAACCCGCTCGTTCGTTTACTGAACGTACCTGAGCTAACATCAGAAATTGATTCCGGGCACACTGGGCCTCAGAATCAGGTTCCGTCAGAAACTGCATTCTTGTAAAATCCCAAAGAAATTAAGAAAAAAAATTCCTTGAAATTTACGGGTCTTTAAATTACTCCATATCAGGGATTTACGTCCCCGTAAAGCTTTAACACAAACTAGGGATACAAAAGTGGTACTGAACACGCATATGAGATTTCCTCTCACAAGTGCTCCCCTGAAGGTTCCCACGCTGCCAACGAAAGCACACAAGAGGAATCGACCATACTCGTAGGAACCGATCCTGTCGATCCTCAACCTCTACTAGAACCTCGCAAAAGTCACCCCATTGACAAAATCCAGCTCCCCATGGTCGATGATATGCGTCGGTTCAAGCACGTATCCCCCCCAGTTGAGATACGTGGAAGACATCGTGCACCCGGTGAAAATGAGGTGGAAAGGTCAAGCGGTAAACCACCTCACCTACCCAGTTGAGGACCTAGAAAGTTCCGTTGAACCTTGGATATATCTCGCCGCCTCGGATACATCTCCGTAAACCTCATCGAGGTGTGACCCGTATAAGGACGTGATTGTCAGCCTCGAACTCTAGAGGTCTCCATTTCCTGATTAGAATTGAAACTCAAAACTCCTGCTGCCACGTGGGTGAAGTTGGCCGACTCAAGAGTGATCAGATACACCTTCCTATACACGAGTTTATCCTGTGCTACCTGGGGTTTCCTTTTTTCCAACCAAGGAAAACCCATCCCGACGTTTGCCTAATACCGTCAATTTGAATATGAACAGTGATTTCCCAATCCATAATCAAACTAACATCGTAAGGCCTCGACGCTGCAACCAAGAGGTCCCAACCGAGACTCTCACCTCAAGGGTCAGATCACATCGTCGACGTAAGTGTGACTATCGAGTCTCCTCCCAAAGGTATCTCCAGACGTGAGGGTCAAGTCAATGGATTAACCGGAAACTCTAGGTCTGGGAATAGATTCACGGAAGGAAGGGATGATTCGTATCGATGTCTGTGGCTATGAAATCTAGTAGAAGACAAATTCCACACTTTGAATCATCCTTAGAGCCCTTTCGGTCGCACTACTTGACCGCATGAAGCTACTCTTTTTCCCTGCCCTCCAGCTCCCTGAGCCTGTAGGGGAAAACAAAGGCGGGTGATTGTAACATGTCGAAAAGTACACCACCCCATGCTGCTCTCCTAGCTCTGCTTCCAGGTCTGCTGCTCTGCAGATTCATCTTTCCTTGAAACTTCCTCTTCTTGAAACATTTTTCATGTCCAAGTCTCTGTGACTGATGCCAGTTCGCATCTTTCCACTGCTAACATTCACTGGCTATAACCGATCAACCAAAGAACATTCAACCACAAAGGTTCTCTCTAGCACCCTAACTTAAGTAGGAATGCATAAAGGAAAGAGTGCTTACTCAGATATCCTTTAAACACACCTCTCTCTGAGGTCCGAGCTCTAAAGAACTGATCATATCATAGTCATCAAGTACCAAGAACAATCGGTATGACCCGATGAATTCTCGGCTTCCGACATGTCGTCCTGCCGAAGCTGTATAAGCCCTAGAAAACTCTCAGCCACCTCCCCAAGCCAGTCCTCAGCCGCCTGTGAGTCTGGTTCGCCTCAGAACTTGAGGGTATCTGATGTTAGAACACGTGTAAGGCAGTAAGCTTACATGTGTCACCTACCGGTACTGCCGGTTGTAACTGCTGACCAACAGGTAGTGATGTATAGCTGACACACTACCTGAAGGCACTATCTCAGGCATCAGTCCACGTACCGAAGCCTCATCACTATACGGACCATCCTCATGGTCATTCACTGGAAATCACTAATGTCCAAGTCCCCCATCCACTATACCGATGTCTTTGCTAGGCGAAAAACTCTAGTAATCGCCTCCAGCCAGTCCTCGGCTCTTTGGGAATCTGCCTCGCCTCGTAACCTCAGAGGCCTCTACTGCGGGAACTCGTGCAAGGCGCTCTTCCAGCATGCACAGTTCGGTAGTATAGCTGCTGGAATTTGCTGCCCAACAGGTGGTGGTGCTGCTGGTACACCACCTGAGGGTGCCAACATAGTAAAAAGGGCCCTGCAACAGAGCCTCGTTGCTCGGTGAGCCGTCATCGAGCACTCTCTCAGAACTCCAACTGATTGTCTGCGTGGAGACATCCTGAACAGATGCGACACAGATAATGTCTTATACCTGGTGAGATGACCTAGTTTGAGCTGACTTTAAAACTTTTGGAAACACACACGCAATCAGTGTTTTCGTGCACAAAGTCGGAAATCAGTAGTCAGGGTCCTGGTGTACGGATACGTCGGCTACCGCACCAACACTGGACTCCCTGAACTAAAGACCACACTCGGTATCCTTAACATTATTGCTTCATAGAAAAGAAAATATCAGAGTTATAAGTCCGGTAGTAGAACTGACTCCTATGATACCAATTTGTCATGACCCGTCCTCGGGGCCCGTGCCGTGACTACCCCAAGCCCGCCTTCCATAGGCCAGGGGCTGGCGACTAACACCAAAGGCATAAATCTCGATAACTGGGAAGGCATTGCCTTTATAAAAGTAAAAAAACACCACAGAGTACAAGAGGAAGTAAAACACTAAGTACAAAAGAAAGTACTGAAAATTAAAAAGGGCCATAATACAAACCCAACAGAAAAGTACAACTACAACTAAAAGGAAGTACAACATAAAAGACAAACAACTGGAAGAATAGAAGCAGCTCCTGGGTCGTCCACCTCGGATCCTACCTGAAGGGTAGGTACAGATAGCGCAGCTCCTGGATCGTCCACCACGGATCATACCTGAAGGGTAGGTACAGATAGTGCATCTCCTGGATCGCCCACCATGGATCCTACCTGAAGGGTAGGTACAGATAGTGGAGCTCCTGGATCGTCCACCACGGATCCTACCTGAAGGGTAGGTACAGATAGGCTCCACAATTATCTCACCCGTCAACCTCCTCCGAGTATTGTCACATCGTGAATTCCACCTCCAGATACTGACTTGTCGTGAGATCCACCTCTGGGTACAGTCCAGTCCTCAAACACTTGGCCTCTGTCAGCGCTGCCCGTCATCTGCAACCAACACAACGAGGTGCGGGCATAGCCCGTGTAGGGGTGAGTATAACGATACTCAGTAGGGACCCCGAGACCCTCAAGGTCTCACTAAATCCAACAAGGATATCCACAAATAAATATATCAACAGATAACCTCTACTTAAGTATATGCCCATACATATACCTAAGTTATCAAGTAACCCATCTCAATCATGAGGAAACACAAAGATTATGAAATCAACGGATAACCACTACTCAGGTATATGTCCATACATATACCTAAGTTATCAAGTGACCCATCTCAATCATGAGGTAAACACAAAGGTCATAGACTTAGCTCAAACCAGGATTTTTATTATCGAAACCGTAACTGCTGAAGAGACCCATCTCTGTCGAGTACAGTGATCCTGTCACGACTCTGAGGTACTGCTCACTAACCTAAGACTGCTGAGGTACTCCTCCTGCCGAGTACCGCGGGTCATCCACCCAAACACAGTAGTGCTTCCCGCCGGGGTCTGCCACCCAAACACAGTAGTGCATCCCCCCTAATAGCCTGCAGAGGTACTCTCCGGACAAGTACCGCGTGTCTGCACCCAAAATCAGTAGTGCTCCGTCCGCCATGGGTCTGCACCCAAACAAAGTAGTGCTCCGTCCACTGGGCTAGTGGACTCACTCCAAGTCGTGTCGGTCAAGCAGTCGTCAGGTCTCACCCGGCTACACGATCTCCGTACTCCGTACGCTCGTCTCCGGGAGGGTCCGCTCCATGAGCTACTGGTCGATACTACAAGTATCACAAAGTCACACAAAGAAGTATCTCAAAGGACCGCCTCGTCATAGGGATCTCAACACAACAGACGACGCGTCAATCGGGCACCCGGTCTATGAGTTATTAGCCTTTCCGTCCCAGGGGCCCGGTTGGTTTCGTGTGTGAACCAACCCGGCCGTATCTCAACTGTACCCTGAACTCTCATAGGGTTTACTCATAGGGACCGTTTCTCAACGAGATCACCAACGCCGCTGACGGTTCGTCAAACGGACGTCCGGTTTGAAAGTTATCAGCTTTTTCGTTCTAGGGGCCCGGTTGGATTTTGGGTACAATCCAACCCTGCCACTATCCAACTGAATCCAAACCTTATTCGAAGTATGCCAAAATTTCCGTCTCATCAAGAGGAATCCAACAAAGTCGAAAAACGTCAATCGGACGTCCGAAGCTCAAGTAATAAGCGTTTCCGCTCCGAGGGCCCGGTTGGTTTCGGGTTTGAACCAACCCGGTCGTACTCAAGGATCTCCGAAACCTTGAGTGTAATATACTGAAATGACCATCTCGATCCAAGGATCACATCTCAACTGAAGGTGCGTCGATTGGAGGTCCGTAGCCCAAGTTATGGGCGTTTGAACGGAAACTGTCCAAAAATAGGGGGTTCGGGCCCGGTCCGACCCGACCTGATACCCCCCCGGGTTGGCCCGAACCGGGTCGAACCGAACCGGGTCCGGGTTCGGCCCATTAGGGCGCGGCCCGGCCCGGCCTGGCGCTGGCACGATGCCCACGTGGCCAGCGGGTGCGGGGGGGGGGGGGGGGGGGGGGTTACATCCCCCCACGGTCGACGAAACCGGCACGGCTTAAAGCTGCGCCGCTCAGCCTCCGGAACGGATAAGCCATTCCTGTTCGGCCCGCCGCCGCGGCTCAGGAGTGGCGGTTCCGTTCCGGTGGCGCGCCGCCACCGCCGCCTTCCGCGGACCATCGGATGCGCTCCAGTGGTCCGTTTTTCTCGCCGCCTTCGCCCACGGTCCTCCCAAGACCCGGCCTTCATTACGGAGGCTTCAAAATGACTTTGCGGCCCCATTTGTCGTCTCCCATCAATCCGCGCACAACGATCAACCAGTGGAGTCTTCGAATTGCCTACACGGCCCCGACTCCGGCCGCGGTTTCATTCAACCTCAATGGCACGGCGCGACGACGCCACACATTCTTGCCGTATTTCTCCATGATTCTACGTGGTGACTTTGCACCACGCTGCCTTCTTTCGAACTGCAACAACACAACAACAAATGGGGGAGGAGAGTTGGCTGTGTTCGTGCGGTCCGACCTCCTGCCGTTAAGTTGATATCAAGCGGCCCAAATATATAGACGAAGAACGACAAAGGATAACTAATGAACAAAAGCAATTAAGCCCTACCTCAAAATTGACGTCGCACATCATCGGGTCACGGAAGTCGAACGTCATGGTAGAACGGCGTTGCGAAGAAAGAAAAGAGAGTGACGAAGGTCATTAGTGTTCGTCATTTTCATCTTTGTAGAAGTGTACCTGAAGAAGAAGAATGTTGTTGTTGGCGTTAGTATCCACAGTCAGCGTTTCCTTCTCTGTTGTGGAAGAGGAAGTTAAAGGAATTTGAGAAAAACGTAGTGTGTTCTTCGCTGAATCGGAAGGCCATTCTTCATTTGAAGATGAAGTTCTTCAAAAGAGGGAAGAGCTCTCTCCCAAATTCTCTCACACAGCAAAACTCACAAAATAAAATAAGGCCTCTCCTTATTTTATTATTTTTCCATGCATTCAAACTTTTAAAATTCAAACACTTAGTTAAATTAATTGAAGAGGTTTAATCAATTAATTTAAGATGTGTGTTGGCAAAATTAAAGAGGATAGAGGGGAGAGTTACACAATTAATTGCAAGGGGTTTAAGGGGAAGAGTTAAGGGGGTTAGGGAATTTGAAGGGGTGGGGTTCGTGTGGGCCCCACCTCACTTTTATTCACACTTGGTTAGTTCCCCAACTTCCACACATAGGTTAAAACCAACTAGGCTAGAAATAAAATTGGAATACAATTTTATTTTATTCTTTACTTAAAACTCAAATTTTAAACAACTCTTCCCAAGAAAACACACCTTCGGAATAGGTCTCCTTAAGAAATTACCGGCACTGTGGTTCCATCGGTGCCCTCAGATTTTGATTCCGAGCATCGGTTCAAAAGTTAGAAAAAACCCGCTCGTTCGTTTACTGAACGTACCCGAGCTAACTTTGGAAATTAATTCCAGGCACACTGGGCCTCGGAATCAGGTTCCATTAGAAACTGCGTTCTTGTAAAATCCCAAAGAAATTAAGAAAAAAATTTCTTTGAAATTTCCGGGTCTTTACATTCATGACCTAACATTTTCTTGATTTCTCATGTTTCCTTTTATGTATTTTATTGATTTCTGATGTTTCCTTTTATGTCTTGATTTCTCGAGTGTGGTATGCTCCATATATATTGATTCTTTATTTTGATTCATTTTTTATGATTCATTTTTCCTAAATTTATTTGTCAGCCCTGGGTGAACATCCCACTTCAAAGCATTATAGGTTCTCATAAACTCATCTCTCATGGAATATGTGACCATTACCATGATACGAACTATAAAAACTCCATGCATATCAAAATTCAATCTTGAAATAGTTTCACATTAATAAAACCTATCACACATCATGATACATTCTAGAAAAATATTCTAACTTGTCTTTATTTGTTTAACCGATGAAGATATTATCTCTAAAGATACCCACATTGATTCCCCTAAACCCTCAACTACACCCCCAACTATTCTTACTGTGAAGATAGGATATTCTATTCAACTAATGAAATTAGTTATCCTATATCCTACATTTTCTAGCCTAATGAATTTACACCTACATTTCCATTTATAACATTTAAAAATATTGAACATCAAAATTTTCTACTTTTCCTAGTATTCATGATACTCTTGGTCTTTTCTACTTTCCCTGAGACTCATTTCTTTCCATTATTCCTTATTTGAAAATGAGATTCTAGCAAATAGTCAATGAATGAATATTCTCATTTGGTAAATTGTGTGCTAAAAATTATTTTTTCATATATTCTGAGACACATATATTTCAAGGTAAATGATTCATGATCATCTCTAACTGTGTTCCAACCATGCACCACCTAGTATCTTTCTTCAACCAAGCCACACGGTTTTCTGTAGAGAACCACATGGTTTCCCATGACCATGTTCCTATCATGAAACCATTTTGAGGCCTCTATAAAGATTAAAACCCAAAAACAAATAACCTAAGAATTCACCCAATAAAATAATATCTCAGAAATAATTAAATAAGGGTAGAATTTAAGGCTTAAGGCCCCTAGAAAATTTTAAGTTATTATAATCTCCCCTTATGAGGATTTTTAATCCTTGAGTAGTGCCTTTATATTTCACACCCAAAAAACTAGGGCTATTGAGCTCATGCAACATATTATTACTTGTAAGACTCTTAATGCATACATCCATTCTCCCATATGACTCTAACAGGTAACATTGTCTTTCTTCAAGAAAACTTCTCACTACAGTCCATGATTCACATAGAACGCTCCACAAATGTTGGGTAAGTCTCCAACTGAAATTCTTCATAGTTGATCACATAATTTTGATCGAAAATGTACAACTGAACATAAGAGACATGTAAAACATCACACATTATTTGATATTGTGGAGGAAATTCCAAATATAATTCCACTATCATGACACACTTGATAATCCTGAACAACCCCATAAACTTTGGTGCCAACATCCTTTGCTTCTGCCATCATTGATTCCCTAATTGAGGAGTCTACCATAATAAAACTCAAACACCCACAATGAATTCCATGTGTTGCCTACTACCATTGTCATATGATCTCTATTTTAAATTATAAGTGATTAAATGATTCTTGATCAAATAAAATCTCTCAAATGCCTCTAAAATCACGAATGACCCCCAATTACTACCTCCCATCCTAATGATAATATAGGCTTGAATTTTTTTTCATGAAATGTGACATACATGTTTGTTTATAATTTTTTTAAAGGTCTAATGGACATGTGATATGTTTATATGCATTCCTTTACCCATTGAATGATGCATTTGGTTGTGATTAGTTAATCATCTCTTTTTATATTGACTGTAGTATGTATTCTATTGGTCTTTTGGTATTCTTGGAATGATTTTTTTTTAGGGAACTGGTACAGGGGCTGCAGAAACTACTTTTTTTTGTAAATCTATTTTTAGAAGAGGTTTTATCCATTGTTAACTTTAACAGGTATATTTATCGGTGGTTTTAACTGCCACTAAATGTCAGTTTATTTCTATTAGAGGTGGTTCTAACCACCGCTACGATATTAAATTTAGTGGTGGTTAAAACCGTCATTAAAAATATTAATCCCCTAACCAAAAAAACCAATTCTAAAAACATTATAACCGCCACAAAATGTTCAAAAAATGACGGTTCCCATAAACCTCTGCTAAACTGCTTTAACTGCCGCCAATAGTTTCCCGACATGCAATTTAGCGGCGATTTTCTGAAACTGTTGAAAAATTGTAATTTTCTTATAGTGTATTGAGGAAAAATTTCCTCACAAATCATCCTTCTAGAAGGATAGTTTTTTCATGAGTTTTGGTGGCCAAATAGGCAGTGAAATTTGGATTAATTTATTTGGACAAATTTCCCCATTCACACTTGAAACCTCTTTAAATCTAGCCTCCCCTCCACTCTATAAATTTGTGTTTTTATAATTTGGAGGGGTTGGGATGTGAATTAGGAAGTTTAGGGAAGGGGATAAGTGGTTAAAATATAATTATACAATAATTTCAAGAAGGGTATCTCTTGAAGGAAGGATCCCTTCATTGAAGGCTTCTTATTCTTCGTCATGTTGTAATATTTGTGTTTGCATAATAAAATTATTAGTTTCTCTTCTATTTATTATATTTTCTTATGTTTTATTATATTATATTCTTATTTAATATTCCTATTCGGGCTATAATTCAATATTATAAGTTTGATTGGGCTATAACAATTCTAAACCGCTAAAAATTCAATTTTTTTTATGATAACTACACCTCCCATGGAAGAATAGTTTTCTTAGTAATTGATACACCTCTTATCTTATTAATTTATTTATTTTGAATCAATGGGATACTATAATTCACATATTATGATTTATGAATTGTTTTTTTAAATTAAAATAAACTAAGAAAGCAATTAACAATTAACACAAAACTCGTGAGTTCTAGTGATGTGTGAATTGTGAGAGCGCAATCTTAATCAGTGAAATAAAAGCACACTGGATAAATTTTTAGAGTTCAAATATAATTCCTAAACATAATTCATCATCATTTTATAGAATGGATATGTTCCCTAATTTACCATTGACCATAATATAGACTTATAATGTCAATAAAACTAGGGAGATACGATTGCATGTTACGAAGCTAGCCTTGAGCTTAATTCACTTCATATTTGTGGAAAATTTATGTCTCATAGGGTTAAAGAATTAAAAAATTAGGGGATCATAAATAAGTGTTTATTAATTTAAATTATAATGATTAATAAGTAATTTAATAGGTAGAGTTAGATCAATTATCTTTTAAAAATATTTTCTAAAAAAGCAACTTCTTGTTGCGTTTTCTTAATCTCATTTCAAAAAACAAAAAGAACAAAAAATACAATCTTCTAACAACATACTTCATCTAGATTTATAAATGGTAAAAAAATCCCCCATACCTTTTATATAGTGTGTTTATTCACTTTTATTTTATTTTTAAAATACCTTTAATATGTTGTTTAATTTACTTCCTCCCTTGAGAGACAACCTTGGTAAGCCACTCTACTGCACCTTAATATGCAAAAATCACACTTTATTTGAGAGCACCCAAGATAGTGCCTTTAAATCATATACCTATCACTGAAGGGTTTCTTTTCTACTCATATCCAGTGGTCGATGATGACTCTAGAGTTCAATGAACAATACTATGACCATGATAAAGTATAGAGACAAGGTAGATCGAACTGAGGCCACACATGCAATCAAATTCTTACATGCATGTGTTAGGTCAAAGATCGTGCTACTTACAAATGAACATGAATATGTAGTTGGATTTTTGAACATCAGATTTTCATGAATTATTTATAGAATTAAATGGAGCAAATTATTTTCATCATGTGTGTGTGATATACTCACCATGAGGTGTTTCATCATGTAATAAGGGGCGTCTTGATTATCATCACCAAATAACCTGTATTCAAAGAATAAAAATACAGTATCTTTGGGAATTTAAAACATTGATATTCATGGCATAAAAAGAAATATTTGTGTTTGTTCAAGATATTGGAGAACTTTTCTATACATATCAAACACCCAACCTGAGAGAATCTTTTATTGCTCATATTTCATATGAGATCTCTTATTTTTCATAAAAACAAAGTATCTCCACAATTATGTAAAATGAAAAAGCACTATTTCATGGGCCTATTGGATTTGTGAAAAAGGGGAGAACCACACACTAATTTTAATGAATAAGAAGATTTATGGACACTCGACTTGTGTTAACACACACTCATATTGTTTCAAGAATAATAGTTCCATGAGCTAATGACTGTTTAACACCATCACACTATATTACACTAAGAAGGTATATTGAGTACTCTATTACACAAAGAGGAAATTTTTTTCTTGAAGATCATATGTTTGTGAGATAAAATTTTTCTACATAGTTTTATTTGCATGAAGATTACTGAAGGAAGATATTTTTTTGTGAGCAAAGAACTTTCACAATATATTGAGCACCTATTTGGTTTGTATTAAGATAATAAGAGATAGTGGTTTAAATGGGGATTTTTGGAAAACCTACGACTTATTATTAAGTCATCTAGAAGAACTATAAAGAAGATAATGGTTTTTCATACTTGAACTTATGTGAAGAAGAAGGAAGTGGCCACCCTTATACGAACATATGGGAATCCTTTTTCAAAAAGAAACAAAACTGAGATATTCCATATGTTGTTTCATAAAGTGTGCATGAATGGAAATGAGAAAATGATAATGAAGGCATGAACCATGAACTTAAAAATGGATATTTATAATAAAATAAAGTAATCAAGTTTATGTGGTGTTTTGAGGATAATCCCATTCACAACTCAAATACATGAATAAGATGCTGTGATATGGTCAGTAAAATTAGTGGTTGTGAATTATTCAGTTGTACTAAGAAGAAATAAATACTATAATCAATTTTTAATCATATTGTATCGAAGAAAGGGAATTCAACACTAATTCAGTGTTTCATTTTATTGAACATTAAATATTGTAAGAAGAAGGAGAGAGTGTGACCAATATTTATTCAATCATTATCATTTGGGTTGAATAATAATTCTGATAAATTTAGTTAATTATACATTCATATCATTCTGATTGAAGAAGAAGAAAAAATTGTGATGATTTTAAGCTAAAATTTTATTGATCATAAATCAAAAAAGTGGTTTATGATTATAGCTAGGAAGAATAAGAACTAGTAAAGTCTATCATTCATTAAAAAAGGAAGTTAATTCTAAGATTATCAGTGCACAACATATTCATATTATTGTTATTGAAGTCAAACAAAGAAGAAAGAGAAGATTTCAATTTTTTGTTGTGAATAAAAATAAGTGTTTCTTTCCAGTTTCTAAGAAAGTAACAAGTAAATAAGTTAATGGGTGAAAAATCAGCACAATGAAATCCATAATAAGTCTCAATAGGTGGATTAATTTCTTAGCGTTATAAATAACCTTAATAGGTTAAGACTGTCTTTAGAGGTAGTATAAAGAACCAACCAGGTTTTTTATAACTTGTACTATTTTTGTCTATAGTGAAATACAAGTGAATGGTTATTCCCTACTTAATGTAACCATGTTTAAAATATTATTTTATAGTGGTTGTATGGTTAGAATATTTCCAAAATATTCCCAGGAATAGTTACTCTTATTGAATAGTGAACCATGTAAAAATATCATGCACCATATTTTCCTTCTAAAATATAATTTCATACAAGATGAAAAAGAGAATAGGAAGATCAAGATCCTAATAGTTCTAAGAGGTAAAAGGATAAAAGTTACAACTGGTTAAAAAGTTCCCAAAACTAATTCAACACCCTCTCAATGTTGAGTATATCCCAAACTGGTCCTTTCAATTGATATCAGATCACATGTTCACCTCTGATAGATTGTCTACATTGTAGTTAATCTCTTTTAAAGATTTGAGTTTCTTCATTGTGATTAAAATTGAAGTGAATTCTTGGTTTAGATTCAATTATTTCTAAGAAGAATTATATATATACTAAGACCATGATGAACAAGAGAAAGAAAGAGAAAATAAAGGTGAAGAAGAATCCCCTCTTTATTAAAGAAGAGGAAGTATCAATATCTCCATACCTTTCCAACAACGAACAAATATCAGGCTTGGAATGTAAATAGAAGGTGGATCATGTTTACACCTAGTAAATGGAAAACCCTCTTACCTTAGATTAATAATGATATTCACATGACTAGAAGGCATGGTCTTGTTTCTTTCAAAATTGTTCTCAAGATGAAGATCCTAGAATAAGTGATGATGATGATCGATATATAACTTCTCAAGATATATCATTTAAAATATTAAGAGATATTATACATTGTGTTCCCCTAGAAATAATCTCTCTTTCTTGGGAGTATTTCTATCTAAATAGTAAGACATAACCCAGCTGTAAGAGGAAGTTTATTATCCAGAGATAAATTTACAAGGAATAATTATAGAATGTTTAAAGCTCTCCACACAGGTTGGAGCCTTTGAATCAACAAATAGATAAATTAAAATAAGTTCCTCAAAATGGATCAATGAATTTAGTGATAAAGAATACATAGAAGAAAATATTCATGCACTTTAAGAGAAATTGAAAAATATAATTGATGATAGGGATTTAAAATTGGATGAAAAATTCAAGAAGATCAAATAACTTTACTCTTTATTACAAAACATAGTTAAAATGCATGAAGATAAATTTGAGAGAATGAATAAGTATTGTGAAGAGAAAATGATTATGATTGAAGATCAAAAAAATAATCCTTAATATGAAATGTCTAGAATTGTAAGCTCAGTTGTAAAATCTTAAAAATAAACATATCGAGACTTTACAAAATAAGGAGACTATTTCTAGTGCTACTCAATTCTTACTAGATGATTCTAAGGTTGTAAAACCTATGACCTATGATAAGAATATGATGACTTAGTTCAATGATCTATCTCAATCATCTGTGAATAAATAGTTACTATCCATAACATATTTTACTACTATTTCTAAATATGTTTCCACAAACAATGCAGGTTAGAAAAAAAACCTGATCAAGTATGGATAAATAAAAGAGATAATAATCCTTCCACCATAACAAGGGTGGATATGAAAAATATTGTGGAATCTTTTTCCCAAAATAGATCCCAACAAGCTATAAATAAAACTAAAAAAAAAATCATATATAAGAATTCAATAGATCAAGGTTTTCCAGTCAATGTTGGAACTGCAACAGATTTTAGAATTATGAATTATATTGTTGGTAAAATCCATTAAATAAAAAATCATGATGGATAACCTTGTCAAAGGGGAGCAATCCAGAGATGAAGAAGCATCATCCATAGGTTAAAAAAATACGTATATAGTAAATAGATTTTTAAAATTTGAAAACATTATTAATGCATGTAATGGTAGTGGTACCAAAAATGGTGCATGATCATATCAATATATAACCAAATATTATGAGAAAAGAAGACCTCAAAAGTTGGTACAGAAAGAGGAATATACCTTGGGAAGAAAACAGAAGAATGTTATAAACAAAAATTCTCCCAAGAGGGTATCAAATATGAAAGGTGTGAAGAACTTGAATTCTAAATCCAAAAATCTAAAGAAAAGTTCTACATCCAAAAGAACTACTTAGATGAATGACACTCAGAAGAATCCATGTGGAATATCTAAACATCCTACCAATTTCACTATAAAAAACTTTAATTTAGGGAAGTTTTTAGTGATGTTTCCTAAAAAAATTGCTAATTTAGCAATGTTTCATGAAAAGCGTCGCTAATTTAGTGATGTTTCGTGAAAAGAATGGCTAATTTAGTAACCTTTCATGTAAATGTCACTAATTTGTATATTTCCTGTAAATGTCACTAATTTAGTGACATCTAGTAAAAAATGTCACTATTTTAGCGACGTTTCCTATAAACGTCAGAAATTTAGTGACATTTTGTAAAGAACGTTGGTAAATTAGGGACGTTTCTTGAAAGTGTCACTAAATTAGCGATGTTTCTGAAAAAAGGACACTAAATTAGCGATATTTACTGAAAAACATTGCTAAATTAGGGACGTTTTCTGGAAACAAAGCTCATTTAGAAACATTTTAAAGGAAATGTCACAAATTTATACATGTTTTTAAGAAAACATTGCTAAATTAGTGACATTTTTCAAGAAATATCACTAAGAACATATATATTTATATAGCTCATTTACCCACATCGATGTAAATATATATTTAGATATATATATATATATATATTAATACCTATAAACACAAACATGTATATATAAACATATATATAAAAATATATATAATTATCTATATATATATATATAAACTCACAAACTCACATATATATGAATATATAAATATATATATACATATATTTATATATAAAAACAGATATATATTTTAAATTTAGTGACATTTTAAAAAATGGCTATTTTAGTGATACAAATATATAAACATATATAAACACAAACACACACATATATATTTATACACACACAAATACATATATTTATATATAAAAACACATTTTTACCAGTGTTTTAAAATGTGGCTAATTATATATATAAATTTAATTATATACATGTATATATACACATACATATTTACACACACATACACACATATATAAATATATATATAAACACACACATATATATAAACATAATATATATATATATATAATATAATATATATATATATATATAGTAAAAAATATATGCATTTATATATATAAAAGCATGAAATATAAACATATATGCCCATAAAATAAAAAATACAAACATATATAAACACACACATATATATAAATATATAATATAATATAAACACACACACACACACATATAAATATTATAAAATATAAACATATATGTAAAATATAAGCATATATATATATAATATAATACAAACTTAAATATATTTATACATATATTAATATATATATTAATATATATAATTATATATATATAATATTGATTTTTTGAATACAGATACATATATATAAACATATACAACACACACACACACACATAAACACAAACACAAATGTATATAAATACACACACACACACACACATATTTATATATTAAACAAATATATATTTTAAATTTAGTCACATTTTTATGAAAACAAATCTATTTTAGTAACATTTTTATTAGTGTTTTAAAACATGAATAATTATATATATGTACACACACACACACACATATATTTACACACACACACACATAAACATATAAATAAAAATAAAATATAGACATATAAATAAACATAAAATATAAATATATATATTATATACATATATATGTATAATATAAAATATAAATATATATATTATATACACATATATATATAATATATAATATAAAATATAAAAACACACATATATAATATAATATAAACATAAAATATAAAATATAAAATATAAAATATAAAATATAAAATATAAAATATAAAATATAAAATATAAACATACATATACACATATTAATATATAAATATAAATAAATAAACATATATATATATATTGTTAATTTTTTAAATACTGAAATGTATATATATAAATAAAATATAATACAATAAAATATTCAAATTAAATGCGGATGAGTTGGTTTGTTTTTCGTATTATATTTAGTCGATAAACACTCGATTCCCGATGATGGGTTTATTTGTTGTTTTCATGTGGGTTTGTGTGTGGGGAACTATATGGGAGTTGTGTACTGGAAAACGTGGGTGGGGAACCAGACTCGTGTACTTGAAGAGAGATTGGAGATGGTGTACTGGAAAGCGTAGATGGGTGAGTATTGGATGGGAAGATTGGAGATGCAAATGGGTGTGTACTAGACAACATGGGTGGGTAACCAGACTGGTGTACTGGACGGGAGATTTGGAGATGTGTACTGGACAACATACAGGGTAGATGGGAGGGAGATGTGGACAACCTGGACAAATATTTTCATTTAAAAAATAATAATAAAGTTCAAAAAAATAAAAAATTATTAATTTCTAAAAAAACAATTTCAATAAAATAAATTACCAACATTTTTGGGAGCCGTTAGTAATTTAGGTGTTGTTTACCGAAATTTATTTATTAGTGTTTCCAAAAAACATCGGTAAATGAGGTGTCACTAAATTGAAATGTTTATAAATGTCAATAAATTAGCGACGTTTATTTATCAATGTTTCTAAAAAGCATCAGAAAATGTGGTATCTCGAAATACTGATGTTTAAAAACATCGCTAAATTAGCGACACCTCATTTAGTGTTGTTTTTCAGAAACATCATTAGATGAATTAACAATAGTTATATACATCGCTAATGAAAAGAAACATCGCTAATTAGCATTTTTTGTAGTGTGTTCCTAATGACATGTTAGTTATCTAGCCAGAAGATTTGGAAATAATGAGGAAAATGGGAGAAGAAGAATCCAAGTTTGATGAAAAATGGAAAGAAATGATTCCATATAAAGATAAAGAAGATTTGTGTGTGAGTTGTAACATGTATGATCATACTATGAGAAATTATTCTACAATTATTCCATCATATGAAGAATTATTTAAGAATATGACATTTTCAAAAGGTGATACAAGTTATTTAAAATATATTTAATAAAAAGGTTCACAAACAAAGAAATTGAATATGTGATAATATCAACATAACCTCAATTATAATTGAAGATCAAATGTGCATGTGTGAAAAGTGGAGGAAATAGAGAAACTTAGTTAAGAAAACCATATCAGCTTTTTATTCACATTAATAAAGAAAAAAGTATCCACATTATTCCCTTAAAATTTTTGTATTGTATTTCTTCTTATAATGTATGGATTTTAAGGTGAAGTAAGTCCTTAAGGGGAGAACATGAGAAGCAATGAGTGCTATCAAATCCTTATAGAAAAGTTGAATAAGTCACCATCCTTGAATTATTACTCTATTTCTATTCAAATAAAAAATATTATAGAGGATCATATTTGATGATGTTTATGATTGTGATGTCATATAATAAAAAACAAAGATAAATAATATACCACCTTGGTTTGATCTTATATTTGGTATCCTAAAAAACAAGTATTGAAGAATATCATCCTTGCTGAAGATATAAAAGTTTTCAAATCTAGAAAATCACAAGTTAAAGAAACATTTTGGCGTATTATGTAAATTATAAAAATGAAAATTCAGTCTTGAAGAGATCCAAAACTATGAAAATATTGAGTAATTTTCCCTGGGGGGATATAAATGAAAAAAATGAAGTTACTTCCAAAATCATTATTTTAGTTTGTATCAAATATAAATATTATAGAATGTGCCTAAAAATAATTTCATTGAAAAAGGTATGTATTTCTTAATCTCTAACCCCTTGGTTATCCAAAATAAAAAACTAAACATAAAGAGAGTGTAATTTAATTAATCAATGAAATTAGAAAAGTGTAAGTGTAGAAGTTCTATAATTCCACTTATCCTGCTTGTTTCCCTTGAATGTTTTTATATGTTTTTTGAAGTGAGTGCAGGAGTTTGAGGTTGATTATTATTAAAATAGTTATATATATAATTTAGTATCTTAAGTTGATAATAAAAGTGGATAATCCTTGAAGAAAATTATATTAGTTCTCATTTAATAAGGTATCAAGATCATTTAGTTAAAGAAAACTTTGTTTCATAAATCAAATCCTTTTATTTTACACATCGATCGTGAATCTCGTAGACTTAGAGTGATATGATGAATGACATATTTCTTAATTATGAACTGATATCCTTTTACTATGAATTTTTCATTTCTTATCAATAATATGGAGAGAAAGTGAAATTAAAGTTTAAAAAGTATAAGTTAGAGATTCATATATTGGAATATTAATTTGGAAATAACTTTGAAGGTATTGCCGACAAATACAAAGGGGGGGATTAAGGTTACCACTTTTTAAATGAGTTGTATTTTTTTTTCAATGATTTCTATTGATTATAAATTCTGGTTACTGAAATAGAAATATTTCATTGATGTTAATATGTTGAAGTTGTGGGAATTTTTTATGAAGTATCCAAGTATCGAAGGAATATAAGAATATTGATATAGATTTTATGATTGAATGAAGAATAATGGAAGTGAAGTACTCAAGACTTATCCACTTAAGGAAGTTATTTTGAAGAATTTGAGTCTATAAGGAAGTACTAATGTATTATTCGCTTAAGGAAGTTATTTTGAAGAATTTGAGTCTATAAGGAAGTACTAATGTATTATTCGCTTAAGGATGTTCTTTTGAATACTTTTATTTTATAGGTTTTATGATTGTTGAATTGATCTTCATGTCCAATACCTGTGTCAAGAGGGCACATTGTTTAGAACAATGAAATAGATGATTGGATGATGAAGATATCTTTGGAATTGATATTCCAAAAGTAGAAGGTCAATCAAAGAATAAGTCTATGCAATTTACATATCATTGTATAATGAGTTATATAAAGTATTTTCACAAATTAAAGACCATGGAAGTAATTATTTGAATGAAGAGAAGTTTTAGAAGATTACTTGAAGACTATGTATTATGTCTATGAAGATCATGGAAAATATACAAATTCATTTCATATTTTATGAAGAATGTTTGAAGTCTTTTGGGTTTACTTGGGGCTCTCATATTCATACCATGTATTATATATCAAGATTTAAAAAATTTGGGGCCAACCATAGCCACCCAATAAGGCCATCTCAATCATATATGAGGAGTAAGGCTCAAACTAGGTGGGAGCCACACTGTGAATGGGAGAACATGGTGGAAATAACATGGAGCATGAAGAAGATAAATATGGGATAATATATTCCATATAAATAATATATAAAGGTGAATAAGGGGCATGTTTAGAATGAATGGATGTTTCTAGGTGGGAAAACATAGGTGAGGTGTGTCCTGTGTAGAGAGTGTGTAAAATTTGATGATTCATTAAATGTGTCTGATAAAATGATTTACTTGGTCAATCCTAAGTAATTTCTTGATAAATATTAGTCTTAAGAAGTTGTGTTCTATGAATTGTAATTTAATTGCTTGATAATGATTATTCTTCATTGGAACCCTGAGTGCTTGGTTAGGGATCCTTGGACATATACTTTCTTGGTATTAATTACACTATGCCTATCCTACCTTGGATCATCAAAGGTTAGGGTTCCTCTATGACTAAGATGTTATTTCACATGCTAGGGGATTTTCCACTCTACCTACCCTATGAATCCTTAGTCATGATGCCACTATGAATAGTATAAATACTTCTATTTTAGTATGCCACTCTATCTAGTGGTCTACATAGAGTTTGGGATGTTTAGATCAAATAAAAACTAATATGAGGAAATAAATAGTTTTCAGTGTCACTATGGAATATACCACGATGTTTTGGTTAAGAATTTATTTTTATCTGAATCTATATATTTATATTTAAAATTATTTTAATTATTGTTAACTTGGAACGTTAGTTTTGTTTAAAATTTATTGAATATTGTTACTTTTTCTTTGAAATTTAAAGTGTATATTAATTTGTTTAATTTAATACTAGAATTATTGGATGATCTAAAAAAGTAAGGTCAGGAAACACTTGATGAGAAATCAAAATTATAGTTATGATTACACATTATATACACCCTTTTGGTGTTTAAAGACCTTGATTTGACTGATATAGTAAATACAATGCATTTCTTGGATGTGGTGGATATTCATGTTAGTTGAGATATGGTTTTATATAAGTAACATGGTGTTAGTTAAACTTAATTTCACTTGAAGAGGGGTAATAGTTATTTTGGATCATTTTGGTTTTGACCTTATAGTTGGGTTTATTCTCTTATATTTCCTTATTGGTTTCCTATTCTATTTTCCTTTGATTATATTTCTAGACCATTTTTCATATATACACTTGAACTCTTTTTTATGCTATTGATTATAATATAATTATGTTTATTATTATGGTTTATTTTTGAGACATCATTTATGTTATTCTATATAAGTGTTTCAATTATTTTAATTTTTCTAATTTGTATACATGAATCACTAATACTTGGTGAGGTTATGTCACATCCTCAGCTAGGACCCTATTAATAGAAGATTGATTTATTGGGTGAAACCATTCCCAAAGGTGTGTCTCTGATGCCCATTCACTATTTTACAGTCTGTGGGGATTAAGAACACCATTTAATAATTATATTTTGTTTAATTGGGTATCAAGGTAGGCATAACTTAGGTTGGTTTTTTAAAAAATACAGCTCATGTAAGAATAAAAACACAAAAGTAGTATAGCTTAGATCGTGTAATAATAAATGCAGATTTTGAAAGTTATACGAGATTAAATATTTATTTTTAAACACTATGTTAACTTAATTCATTCCTTTCACAAGAATAATTTTCACTTTTGAAGCTATTTTAGATTAACCTAGATTTTCTAAACCCTACAAATGAATAACCTAAACTTATAATATTACTTAAAAATCATTCCATTTTCTTCATCAACTTTAATTTTGAATCTGATCTCTTCTCAGCATATATTTTAAAATTATCATAACTTTTAAACTATTATCATTAGTATTTTAGACTTTATCATATTCTCATGCTTCCTCCATACTTTCTTATAACCTATGATGTCTCAGGAACTACCAAATTTTCATTTTGAAAATTTATTTTCTTAGTAGTCATTGGTTTATATTCTATGTAAGAAAATTTTAATTATAATAGTTCATGTTTTGTGAATGTAACTTCAAGTTATCACATTTTAAATCTAGAATATATATCATTCTTCATATTCTAGACAAATTCCGAACATGTAACTTTTGGATGGTGGATTTTGAAATCATCTGGACAATAACTTCTAGTCCAAAAACATTCTCAACCTTTTCATAATAAACTCAAAATAACAATTCAACTGTGATAATAAATAAATAAATAAATAAAATTTAATCCAATTAATTAGAGTGATAATAATTTATTAAATAATAAAACACACATAATAACATAAATAATAAGAAAAAATAAAAATAAAAAAATGAGATCAAATTTGAATTTATCAAATTATTTAAATCAAATAAGTCAATGAGGTGATATATAATTATCAAAACACATAAATTAATGTGAAAATAATCCAATCAACAATATTTTTGGGGTTTTTTATCATATCATATCCTATTTTATATGAAAAAAACATAAATAAATGATGATGTATCACTATTAATATACATTACATGATATAAAAAGTCCCTAATCTAAAAATAACTTGACTAAATTTAGGGAAAAAGCATTAATAATACCCCATCCACATAAAATCCGATCACCCATATATCTAATACCAATATAATTGGTATAACTTTCATCTTTTTATTATGTAAGGGTATTTGTTAGAGGATTTAAAATTTTATCCTTTATAATAACTTGATATATATTAATATAACCTTTGCAAATTATATCTCAAATGAGATCAAATCGACATAAAATATGTTTTGATATTTGGTCAGGACAGGGTTTCTTATATTTTGAAACTACTATAAAATTTCTTAGTATAATTCAATTGTATACAAGATACTTGAGATAACCCATAATTTATTAATGAACTTATTTATACAAACATATTCTTCAGGTATATCAGATGCATGAATATATTTATATTTTATTATAAAATCAACCATTGTTTATTTATTAGTAATTTTCATGCTTTCCATTCCATTATTTAGGCTAAAGATAAACCCTGATTGATATATAAAGTTATATTTCTTAGTTTAGATACTAACATAAGTTCAGTATATACAATGAGATCTTCATCCCCACTAATTAATAAAAATACATCCTTTGTTCTTCTTAAGTACTTAAGAATATTTCAAACAACTAACTAAGGATTTTTCGTAGGATTTTGATGGTGTAGAATTTTAATACTTAATGAATGAGATAAATTAGAATGATTACACAACTTAACATACATGACAGATCCACCAAATTAAGCATAAGGAATCTTAGTCATGAATGATCATTCTTTAAAAATTGAAGGATGATATGCCTTTAAAAGACTATTTCCATGATATATCGATAAATAACTCTTTTTAGAGTTTTACATAATTTTTTTAAAATTTTATCAATTTATGCATTTTTAAAAAATCCAAGAATTTATTTAGATATATCTCTATAAATTTTCATCCCTAGTATGATCGATGCTTCACCATGATATTTTATTTATAATAAATTCATTGACCATTTTTTCACTTATTATAACATTGAGATATCATTTATGATGATAAGTATATCATAAACACACAACACTAGAACAAAACCATTCTCTCTCTAACCCATTTATATAAAAAAAGGTTCTTATTCATTTTTGATAAAGTAAAACACTTTAATATATTCATCAAAATGAATATTTCAACATCAAGAATCTTGTTTCAACCCAAAATGGATCATTTTTTCTTAAAAATGTTTGTAGTACTTATAATATCCTCGAAACCATCAGGTTGTACCATATAGACACCCTTATAAAAATTTCAATAAAGGAATGAAGTTTGGACGTCCATTTAATATATATCAAAATCATAATATACTTCTATATATAAAAAAATTCTAATGAATTTAATTTTATGCTTCAGAGAAAATTTTTCATCAGAGTTAATACCAAAAATTTGTTTAAAACCTCTATCTACCATGAAATATTTGTGGATAGAAACTATATCATCAATGTTAGTTTTCTCAAGAAATAAATACTTACAAATAATGGGTTTTACTCTTTTTGGTGGGTCTTCAAGGTTTTAAATATGATTAGTTTACAAGGATTCTATATCAAATTCCATTGATTTTATCCATTTATTAGAGTTAAAATTTGTTGGGAAAAAATCCACCAAGGTAACATTGCAGTGTTTTTGGATTGATTTTATTTGTTGAAAAAGTTGGTTTCCATGTTATTTTGTAGAGTTATAGAGATATTTTTCACAAGCTATGTTGATACAGATCCAATAAAAAGGAACAAATGCTCTGGAGGTGGTACAGAAAATTACATACATAAGGTGGCACTATTTCCCAATGTTTTCCAAATTTTTGGGGTCCAAAATTTGGAGGTTGTCTTAAGCCTCTTGAAATATTGATTTCCATAAAGTCCTTATAAAAATATGGAAAAGGAACGAGTTAAAAAAACATGGGTTTCATAAATGTCATTTTATGAAGGTTTGGATCATCAAGAATGAGTATCCTGAATACATGAATAGTTGGAGGTGATCTCTATGACAACAAAAAGATTTGTGAATTGGAAGTTTCCATGGTGATTAATGAAAAAGGTTTCATAACTAATGAGATAAGGGAGAATCAAGAAATGGTGATGACGTGGATGGAAGCTTATAGAATCAAAGGAAACACCTATAAATAGGCCTCTACCCCCTTTAAAAAAGTAGCAAGACTTAATGAAGATTACAAGGCTCTGGATTCATGAAAGTGGTTCTCAAAGGTAGTTATTGAAAAAATGTTTGCAAATAAATTATTTTTGTGAAGGTTATAAATTCCAACAAAAAAATTGTGACCATCAAGAAATTGTTGATGTTCACAAAGGCTATAAAAGAAGACTAAAAGTTGTGAGCTTCATGAAAGATAGATGAGATTCACTAAATAAGCGAGCCTTGTGAAGGCTTTTTGAGCTTTACAAAAAAGGTGTGCTTTGTGAAGGTAATGATCATCATAATATTATAAAAAAATATATTTCCCAGAAAATCTATGGTAAAGTGGAATTAATCAATTAGATGAAGGTGGGATATCAACAGAGCATAAATCAACAACTGAGGATATATTTACTGGTAATAATGAAGGGACCTACATGTCTATAAATTGTGGGTGAATCCCTTCTAAGAGCAGTGATCAAAGTAAGAGGAAGAACGTGATCCTTTCCACTGGCAGTGAGCTAGAGAAAGAGACTCAGTGAGTGACCCTTGGGAAATAATTGATATGACCCTAAAACTTGTAAATGTAGTAATCCTAGGAATAAAAGTGATCTAGCCCAAATATTTTATTTTGGTAGTGTGTCTTAGTGGATTTGGAAAATTAGAACATTACTGTTGTATTCTCCTTAGATATATCCTAGTGAGGGTGAACCAAGTAAAATTGTTGTGTCTCGTGCATGATTTCATTTCAATTTATACTTTTTTATGGGATAAGTATAGAAGAGTGTTTTTTTAATGAATAAATATGATCCTAAGGGGAAGTTGTTTTAATTTTTCATAGCCAGATTCACCCCCCTTTCAGGATATTTAACCTAGTTGGTAAAATAATTGGTATCAGAGAAAAGGTTGAAAGTTAGTCATTCTCTGTCAGTAAATGAAATGGTGGTTGTTAATCACAAAGGTATTTTCATATTAGATGGAAACAATTTTCAATTATAAAGGAACCACATCAGCATTACTTCTAATAATTAGAAATGGACGTATTTACAGTAGCTATTCATGGAATAACATCCAAAGTCGATAGTGGTTCTTTATCAGAATCTGACTGAATGGAATTGGATTTGATGCTAAAAGAATCAATGTTTTAGGGGGAGACCTATCCAATGAAATATATAAAAAGGTGATGTCATATAAGTCATCACATTATATGTGGCAAAAGTTTATAAATATTTATGAGGGTGTCTCAAAAAGCAGAGATGAAAAACCACCAGTTCTATAGAAGAAGTATGAGTATCTAAAGATGCACCATAATGTGTCTGTTGATACATTCTTTGACCGGGTAAATTTTTTTGTAGAATAAAAGTGTGTTACCATAGAAATTATTTAATATATAAAGATTTTTAAGCATATCATGAGAAAAATTCCACCCAGGTTCAATAAAAAAGTTTATGTATTAAAAGATAAAGATCCAAAAAAGATGAAATTAGATAACTTGCATAGTATTATTGTTTTGTATGAAATGAGAAGTGATGATAATGATGCTGTGGAAAAGGATAAGTCTAAAGAGGTGGAATTAAAGACCATAAATAAGATCACCAATGAAAATGAATAATAAGAAGAATAGATAGATGTTGTGATGTCATTACTTTCATAAAATATTTAAAGAGGAAAAGGAAAGTTCAACAGTAAAGTCCCACTTATATTATTTCAATGTGAAAGGGTTGGAAATCTTACAAAAAGGTTCCCCAAGAAGTTTCAATAAGATAGAGAGGAAGAAGTTGAAATTCCTATGAATAATTCTTCAGCCTATGTGAAAGGTAAGAATAAGTTTAAGACAAATTTTATCAAAAAGATGAATCTACTCTCAAAATAAGACAACAATTCCTAACAATATGAGGAAGATGAGTTGGAGGAATGCATGGATCATGAAGAAAAGGATATAGTGACTATTATCATCAATTCCCAAATAAGGGAATAAAGCGACAATAAATAAGGATAATTTGAAGGAAGAGTTGACCTTTAGGTTGAATTAGAATCTTCTCTTGAGAAAATATATTTTTGAGTGCTAAAATAAAGAAAGATAATAAAGTGGTTCATGATGAAAAATTTTCTATTCCATAGTAGGAAGAAAATAAGTCTGATTTGAAGGAATAAATTGAAAAACTGAAGTCTTCAATACCAGAGGTCTTAGATTTTTTTTGAGTTGAAGATAAAAATCGAAGAACATAAAAGAGAAATCAATAGTTTGACTAACACTAGAAAAGATCAAATCAAACATATCTAAGAAAATGAAGATGAAGTCATCAAACTAAGATGAATTTTTAGGGATTAATAAAAAATCTTGACTCTTGGTTTGACATCAAGAAAGTAGATCATTAAGGAAATAGAAAATATGAATGTGTAGAATAGAGGTCCAACAGAACCAAAGAAATAATAAAATATAAATAATAATGTTGGTATGAGGCCTGATAAAAAAACAGGAAGTAGTAATGGTTGAAGTCAGACACAAAATATCCTACTATGAGATTAAAGATTTATTTGGGTAAAAACATAACTATAAGATTAAAATAACCTAAGGGAGAACTAGTAGTGTAGTATTTCCACACAACAATGCACCCTGCGTGAGATGTTATTGTTGTGGAAAGATGGGACACTCAAAAATTTTTTTGTTCCATAGCTAGGAAGAACCAAATGGAATAGGACCAACATAGGGAGTCATATAGAACTCAATATTCTAGAAAATCATTTGATGGTAACTATTTTATGTGTGGAGGATTCAGGCACATCTCAAGATACTGCTCATCAACAATGTAAAAAATGTACTGAAGAAGAATGAATGTGATCATAAGAAACAATTCAATGTATCATCAAATGATCTAAAAATGAAAAATCAATTTGAAGATATACAATATGAATATAGTCTATCATTCCCCAAAGAAGATAAATATTATCAATTCATACTGGGTATGAAGTCAAAAACATGGATAAAAAAGAAAAGAGTTGAGTAGGTAGTTATTACAGAGATTTTATTTAAAACATTAGATCAAAATGTAATGTGGATCATTGATGATGGATGCACCTCCCATATGGTAGGAAATAAGGATCTGGTGACTGGAATCATGTATAATAAGGAAGGTATCATAAGATCTAGTAATTATTAAGGCTTTATGATTATTGGAATAAGAATATAAAAGTTTGGGGGAAAATACATGAGATGTAAATATTTCTTGGTTATTGAAGGTCTTAGTCACAACTTTTTAAGTGTAAGTCAACTATGTGACTTAGGACACACCATAAGATTTTCAAAGAAATTATTTTTCATTATAGAAAATGGTGGTGTATTTTCTTTGTATGGAAAGCTTACAAAGGAAAATATCGAACTTGTAAGTAGAGAATACTATAAATGAGATTTTTGACCAAGTAAGAAGAAAACAAGGTATGGCATAAACATCTTAGTCATTTGAGCCAAACATCATTGGAAGATCTGGTGAAATGTGATGCTGCTCGAGACCTCACTAGGTTATTACGTGATTGTACCCATATGTATGATGCTTGTCAACAAGGGAAGATCATAAGGAGAAAGAGAAAAGTTCAATGAAATTTCTTGGGTTAGTGCATATTGATGTGTGTGGGAATTTCTCACAAAGATCTATTATTGGGAAGAGATATTATGTTTTCTTCATTGATAATTTTATAATAATGGCATGAGTTTCAATCCTCACACAAAAATATGTGGTGTTAATTTTCATAATAACTTATCGAAGGGAAGTTGAAAAGATGTTGGGTTAAAGAATCTAGATGATCTGAATAGATAAAGGAAAAAAGTTAACTAATTTCCAAGTGGAATATTACCTCAAGAAACATGGGATAAGGAACCATGTTTTAGCACTAAGAACTCCACAGAAAAATGAATTATTTGAGAGAATAAATCTAATTATGAACAACATGTCTAGAAAAATTCTCATTGAGAAAGACCTTCCAGATATTTTTTGAAAGTAAGTAGTGATGAAATACGTCTACACATCAAATAAAATGTTATTATGTCCGAAAGAATATAAGAATCCATATGAGATATGGTATGGAAATAAACTGACATTGAAATAATTTCAATTATTTAGAATTAATTTCTTCATTCTCAATAAGGATAAAAACAAGAAGTTTTAATCACATGGAGATGAAGGGATAAATCTTGGCTACTCACATAAGAGAAAATCATATAAATGATTCAATAAGTAGTTGAGAAAGGTAGTTGAAAGTCATGATGTAACTATAGTAGAGAATGAATATAATCTTCAATAAATACATGATCAATATCATAAAGATAGTGATGAAGAGATAATAAGATTATGGGATATTATGGTTCTATAGGTTGATTCAAAAGAAGATTCAGTTAATGAAAAAGATGAAAACAAATAATTATCTACAAAAAGATCAGATAGAAGAGATGAAATTGATAAATAAAAAATAATCAGTGATCAAATAGTGACAATAAAGATAAGAAGAATTAGGACTCTACATAAAGCATCATTATTATCATAGGTAGAGCCTAAATGTTTTGAGGAAGCATCTAGAGATTAAAACTAGGTCTAGTATATGAATGAATATTTTAACCAAATTGAGAAGAATCACACCTGAGATATTGTTTCGAGACCAACAGATAATAATTTCATTGATACTAAATTGGTCTTTTGCAACAATATTAATTAATATTGTGTAATGATTGAAAGAAAATAATGACAAGTTTAAAAAAGGTAATCCCAGATAGAGGGTATCAATGTTGATGAAACATTTTCACCTATTTTAAATCTAGAGAAAATCATATTATTCTTGGCCATAACAGTGAAAATAATGTTCAAAGTTCTCCAAATGGAATTCAAATCTACATTTCTTATTGGGGTTCTATAAGAACAAGTTAATATTGATTATCTATATGGTTTTATCATTCATTAAGATGGTAAAAATGTTTTATGGTTGAAGAAGGAACTATATGGGCTGAAGAAATCATCAAGATCATGGTATTAAAAGCTAGATTAGTTTTTAAAGATTCTCAGTTTTTAGCATGGTTGAGTTTATTACAATCTATATGTAAGTAGTGACAGTAATAAAATGACGATGGTTCTAGTATATGTCGATGAAATAATATTTGGTGGATCAGATGAATCATAGTGCATTCAGTTTATAAAATTTATGAAAAGTAAATTTGAAATTTCAATGATTGGTGAAATGATATTTTTCCTTGGTTTATAGGTGGAATATGGAAGGAATGACACATTCATATCTCAATCCAAATATTCCAAGGATGTTTTGAAATTATTTGGAATGGATAATTCCAAGGAGATGGAGAATCTGGTTTCTACCCAGATGAAATTATCATGGGATGATGAAGGGAATTTAGTTAAGGTAACAAAATATAGGTAAATCATTGGAAGTATATTTTACTTGATAGAGATGAGGCTTGATATTGATTTTTCCAAATGATAAGAAGCATGATATCAAAGAAATAACAAGTAAATTCACACGATTTGAATGAAAATAATACTTTTTTTATATTAAGGGTATAGTGGATTTTGGTTTTTTGTATAATGACAAATACCAGAAAGAGTTATTGGGATATACAGATACATATTACATTGGATCAACTGATGATAGAAAATAATTGCAAGGTGGTGCATTATACCTTAAAGGATTGCGTATTTTATGGCTAAGTAAGAAAATGGATTGAATTTCACTGAGCACTGTAAGAAGCTAAATATATTATGGCTACTCAAGTATACACATATTTATTGTGGGTAAAGAAGTAGATTGATGATATGGGGGTTGGAGTGATGTCTTTGATCCGAATCTAGTACAATAATTCAAGTTCTATAAATCTCAGAAAAAATTAAGTCCATCACTCATGGATAAAGCACATTGAAATCAAATTTCATTTTATTAAGGAGAAGGTGGAGAAAAATATTGTGAAGTTGGAGTATGTGCCTATAGAACTAAAGATTTTCTACATTATGATGAATTCTTTACCCAAAGAAGCATTTGAATGGAATCGATTGGCTCTAGGAGTTTATTTGACTCACCACATGTGAAAAAGTATAGATGTGGGACCCCCTCTCTTAGAGGTATGGTGTTTTTTACCAAATGTATTGATCTGTGTTCTTTACCCTAATGTAGTAAATAACAAGGTGACCTTTGGGTTCATTGAAAAGGGGGAGAAATTGTGTATTTTAAAGTGGAAAAGATTTCTTAATCATGATAGAGGGAGAATATGATAGGGGGAGTTGTGATGAAGGGGGAGTTTTGACGTTTTAAAGGTTGTAAGTTTTCAGTGACACAATGAGATTTAGGTGCTATGTGGAAATAGTTCATGGATATAAGAGCTTAGAATAGACATCTTTTAGTATTCCAATGCATGAGAATCTAATCTGGTAAGTAGGGGGAGTTTTAAATTTGATGATGCTAAAAGTGATCGATCAAAGGATATATATCATGAATTACATGGTTTGTGATAGTAATATATGAGTAGTTCTAGAACGAGGTGACTCATTGATGATCATTTCATGATAATCTTATTCTCATATTGATCATAGATCTTATGGGATTAGAGTATGTGTTTTATTAAATATCTAACCCATTATTAATCAAAAGATTTGTATGGTGGTAGAAGATGGAAGAATCTTTAATGGTGTGTCAAAATGATAATATTTGTTAACAAACTGAAAAGGGGAGATTGTTGGAAAAAAATATCTCAGGGTAACATTATAGTATTTTTGGGTTGATTTTGTTTGTTGGAAAATCAGGTTTCCAAGGTATGTTGTGGATTTCCAGAGATATTGTTGACATGCTATGTTAAGAAAGATCCAAGATAATGTAATGGATGCTCTATAAGCTATATATAAAATTCTGTACACACAGTGGCATTATTTACCAATGTTTTCCAAATTTTTAGGGTTCCAAATTTGGAGGTTAGATCAAGCATCATGAAATATAGATTTCCATGAAGTCTTTGTGTAAATATGGAAAATACATGAGTTTTGTAAATATTGGGTTTCACGAAGGTCATTTCACAAAGGTGTGGATCATCGTGAACAAGCACCATGAATTCACAAAAAGTTGATGTTAATCTCTATGACTATGAGAATATTTGAGAATGGAAAATTCCAATGGTGATTTGTGAAATATAGTGCATCAAGAATGATATGATAGAGCATCATGAAATAGTGATAAAGTGGATTAAAGCTTCTGAAATCAGAGGAAATGCCTAAAAATAGGTCTTTACCCCTTTATTAAAGTAGTGATACTTAACAAATATTATAAGGCTCTAGATTCATGAAGATGGTTTGTAGACATTGTTCTTGATAAAATGTTCACGAAGAAAGTGGTTTGTGAAGGATATAAATGCTGAACAAAAATTTTGAGCATCAAGAAAGTTTTGAAGTTTTCGAAGGCTATAAAAAGCTGACCAAAAGTTGTGAGCTTCATGAAGGGTATTTAGATTCACAAAATAAATGATCTTCATGAAGAATATTTGATATTCATGAAATATACATGCTTCATGAAGGTAGTTATCATCATGAAATTATTCAGAAAGAGATTCCCTAGTAAATATGTGGTAAAGTGGTGTTCATTAATTTGATGAAAGTGGGACATCAACAGAACATCTATCTACAACTAAGGATATATTCATTAATGATAATGAAGGGACCTACATGTCAATAAACTATGGGTGAGTCCCTTCTAAGAGTAGAGTACAATGGAATAAGAAGAAAGTGATCCTTTCCGCTAACAATGAACTAGAGAAAGAGAATCTGAGAGTAACCCTTGGGAAAGCAGTAAGCTAACTCAAAACCTTGTAAAGGCAGTATGTTGGGGCATAAAAGTGATCTAGTGAAAACCTTTTATTTCAGAAGTGAGCCTTAGTGGATTTGGTATATTGGAACATTTCCATTGTATTATCCTTGGATGTAGCCCAGTGAGGGTGAACCAAGTAAAATTTATATGTCTCATGCATGATTTGATTTCTATTCATATATTTCTATGAGAAAAGGCGAGAAGAGTTTTTTAACAATGAAACAAGATCCAAATGTGCGGTTGTTTAAATCTGTCATACCCTAATTCACCCCACTTTCAGGGTATTTAAACTAGTTGGGATAGTAATTGGTATCAGAGAAAAGGCTAAAAGTTAGTGGTTCTGTCCTAGTAGAATAAATGGAGGTTATCAATCACAAAGGGATTCCTATCTTCAATGGAAATAATTTTCAATTCTAGAATAATTGGATACAACACTACTTTTTATCATTAGGAATGGATATCTTTACAGTATCTATACATGGAATAAAATCAAATATCGATAGTTATGCTTTATCAGAAGCTAACTGAAAAGAATTGGATGCTGATGCTAAAGGAATAAATGATTTAGGGAGATCCATATCTAATAAAATATATACTAAGGTGATGTCATGTTTGTTTTCATATTCTTTGTAGGGAAAGTTTCTAAATATTTATGAGGGTGACTTAAAAGTTAGAGAAGCAAAGATGTAAGTTCTATAGGATAAGTATGAGGATCTAAGAATGCACCCTAATGAGTCTGTTGATACATTATTTGACCAGGTAAATTTTATTTTGGAAAAAATGTGGGGTCTTAGATTAATTATTAAAGATATTAATATTGTTAAGAATCTCTTTAGAAAACTTCTACCTCGATTCAATCTGAAATTTTCTGTATTGGAATATAAAGATCCTAAGTAGATAACATTGGATAACATATAGACTAATATTATTGCATATGAAATGAAAAATGATGATAAAGATGTTGTGGAAAAGGGGAAGTCCAAATAGGTGGAATTCAAGGCCATGAAGAATCTCACCATTTAATATAGATAGGAATAAGAAGATACATATGAGGTGATGTCATTCCATTAATAAATTCTAAAAAGAGGAAAGAAATGTTTGAAGGGAAACTACCACTTGTATGACTTCAATGTGTTAAGGTTGGACATCTTGCAGAAAGGTTCCCCAAGAATTTTCAAGAAGATGAAGAGGTTGAAATTGAAATCCCTATGAAGAAGTATTCATCCTATTGAAAGGTAAGAAAAAATTTAAGAGTAATTTCTTCAAAAATAATAATCTGCTATCAAAAGAAGATGATAGTTCAAAAGAATTTGTGGTAGAGGAGTTGGAGGACTGCAAAGATCATGAAAAAAGGCTATGGTGAAAGTTTTCAGAAACTACCAAATAAGGGAATAAAGAGATAATGAATTAGGATAATTAGAATGAAGAGTTGAATTTAAGTTGAATTAGAAGATGCTTCAAAGAAAATAGATTTTTGGAGAGCCAAAATGAATAAATCCAACAAAGTGGTTCATGATACCAAGATTTATATTCGACAATAGAAAGAAGAGAAGTATGAGAAGAATGAATAAATTTAAAAACTAAAGTCTTAAATTCTAGAGAGATTAGAAAATGCTATTAAGTACAAGATCAAAATCAAAGAATATAAATGAGAAATCGATAGTTTTAATAACAATAGAAAAGATCAAATAAAATGTATCTAAAAACATGAAGAGGAATTCATTGGACTATGATGAAGAGTTAAGGATCAGGAAAAACTCTTGACTCTCAGTACGCCATCTAGGAAGGAGATCATTCAACCAATAGAAAAATACAGGTGGAGCATAGAGTTCCAGTAGAAACAAATTAACAGTAAAATACAAATAATAAGGTTATTGTGAGGATTTATTAAATAAAGAAAGAAGTAATGGTTGAATTCATACAAAAATATACTCCTCTAAGATTAAATATTGATTTGGGTATGAATCAGAACCAGAAGATTCAAAGAACCCAAGGGTGAACCAACCATGTAGTACTTACACACATGAGTGCACCCCACATGATATTTTATTGTTGTGGAAATATGGGACACTCAAAAAATTTATATTATATATCCAAGAGGTACCAAAGGGAAAAAGAGTAATAGAGGAAGCCATACATAACTAAATATTCCAAAACATCATTTGATGGTCACTATTTCATGTGTGTAAGATTCAAAAACAGGGTAAGATATTGTTCATCAAAAAATTCAGAGAAATGTGACAGATAAGAATAAATCTGTTCATAAGAAACAATTAAATGTATCATCAAATGAGGTAAAAATGAAAAATCAGTTTGCATCTCTCCAAGATGAATCTAGTCTATCATAATCCAAGGAAGGTAAATATTATCAATCCATAATGGTTATGAATTAAAAAACATGGATAAAAAATAAAAGAGGTGAGCTGGAAGTGGTTTCTGAGATTACATTTAAAGAATCATATTGAACTATAATATGGATAATTGATAGTGAATGCACCTCCCATATGATAGGAAATAAGGATTTTGTGGCTAGAATAAGGTATTATAAGGGAGGTATCTTAATATTTTTTAATAATGAAGGCCTGAAGAATTTTTTCTTGAAAAATTCCAAGTTTGGGGGAAAAGACATGATATGTGCAGATGTCTTGGTTGTTGAAGGTATCCGTCAAAAATTTCTAAGTGTAAGTCAAAAGTGTGACCCAGGACATGCCAAAATATTTTCAAATAAATTATATATCATTAAAAAAAATTATGGTTCATTTTTTTTGTAGGTGAATTATACAAAGGGAAATATCAACCTTGTAAGTAGAAAATAAGATATGTGCTTTTTGGTCAAGGATGAAGGAAAAAAGCTATGGAATAAACATATTGTTTATTTGAGAAAAACATCATTAGAAGATCTAGTGAAATGTGATGATTCTCCATACCTACCTAGGTTATCATGTGATCGTACCCATACATGCAATTCTTTTTAATAAGTAAATATCATTAGAAAGACATATATTGTTAAATAAAAAAGGTCAAAAAAATTTCTTGAGTTGGTACATATTGATGTGTGCAGACCTACCTCACCAAGAGATATTGATGGGAGGAGATATTATGTTCTCTTCATTGATGATTTTAGTATAATTTATTGGGTTTCAATCAACTTAGGTGTTCAGTTTCATAACAACTTATCGATGAGAATTTGAAAATATACTGGGTCAATGAATCTGGAAGATCCAAGAAGATAATGAAACATAGTTCACAAATATCCAAGTTGATGGTTATATTGAGAAACATGGGATAAGACACCAAGTTTCATAAGTAATAACTCCACAATAAAATGAATTAGTTAAGTGAAGAAATCGAATTATTAACAACATTGATATAATAATTCTCATTAATAAAGAACTTCCTAATAATTTTTGGAAAGAAGCAGTGATGAAATTAGTGTACACAATAAACAGATCATTATGATGTCTGAAATAAGAGAAGTATATATATGATTTATGGTATGTAAATAATATGACATTGAAGTAATTTTGAGTCTTAGGAAGTAAGTGATTAATTATGAATAAGGAGAAACATAAGAAGTTTGAATCCTGTGGAGATGAAGGAATATTTATTGGTTATTCAAAGAAAATAAAAGTATATAAATTATTCAATAAGCATCTCATAAAGGTAGTTGAAATCCATTATGTAACTATAGTTAAGAATGAGCCAAATCTTCAACAAATACATTATCAGTCTTAGGAGGAAAGTGATGAAGTGGTAAGAAGATCATGGGTTGTTCTAGTTCTAGTGGCTAATTAAAAAGAAGGTTCAGATAATTAAAAGTATAATAAAAAAAATATATTCACAAATATTGAAGAGATAATCCAAAATTGATAGAAAAAACACAACTAGTGACTAGACAACACCAATGAAGACAAGGAGGATACATAATTTATAACAAGCATCATTCTTATCACATATAGATCCTAAATATTTTGAGGAAGAAAATGGAGATAAAAACTGGGTCTAGGAAATGAAAGAAAATCTTGACCAAATTGAGAATAATCACAGATGGGAGATTGTTTCAAGACCAACTCATAAGAATGTTATTGAGACTAAATGGGTATTTCACAAAAAGATGAATAAATATAGAACAATTATTCAAAACAAATCATAAATAGTGTGAAAAGGGTACTCCCAGATATAGGGTATCGATGTTGATGAAAAATTTTCACCTATTTCAAGGTTAGAGAAAATCATATTATTCTTGGACATAGTAGTGAAAATAAAGTTCAAAGTTTTCCATATGGATGTAAAGTTCAAATTTATTAATGGGGTTCTGGAATAAGAAGTTTAGATTAAGCATCCATATGGTTTTCTCATTCATGATGATTAGAAAAGAGTTTTTTAGTTGAAGAAGGAACTATATGGGTCGAACCAATCACCAAGAGCATGGTATTCAAGGGTTGATCAATTTTTGAAGAATCTCAGTTATCAGTGTGGTGGAGTTTTTTAAAATAAATATGTAAACAATCACAATAATCAAAGGATTATGGTGACGATATATGTGAAGAAATAATATTTGGTGGATCATATGAAGCGTAGTGAAACCCGTTCACAGAATTCATGAAAAGTGATTTTCAAATGTGAATGATTGGTGAAGGGGAATATTTCCTTGGTTTATAGGCGACATAAGGAAGGAATTACACATTAATATCTCAATGAAAATATTCCAAGGTAGTTTTGAGAATATTTGGAATGGATAATTCCAAGGAGATGAAGTCTCTTATTGCTACCTAGATGAAACTATCACGAGATGATGAAGGAAATGCAGTTAATGTATCATATTACTGGAAAATCATTAGTATTATATTGTACATGAAATTGAAAAGACCTGATATTGTTTTTTCCATATTCCAAATAGCATGGTAAGAAAGAAATATCAAGGAAAGTCACCTTATTTCAATGAAAATAATACTTCAGTATATCACTAGAAAGGTGGATTTCAGTTTTATGTACAATGAAAAGTATCAGTAAGAGTTATTAGGATATACATATGCATATTGGGTTGGTTCAACTGATGATAGAAAATCAATGTCAGGTGTTAAATTCTATATTGGAGGATTTTTTATTTCTTAGATAACAAGAAACATGATTTCATTTCATTGAGCATTGTAGAAGATGAATATATTGTAAATACACAAGCGTTCACACAGTTATTATTGATGGACCAACAACTTGATGATATTAGGGTTGAAGTGAAGTCTCTGATCAAAATCCATTATGATAATTCATTTACTATAAATCTTAGAAAAAATCCAGTCCATCAATCGAGGACAAATCACCTTGAAATCAAATATCATTTTATCAAAGATAAGGCATATCAAGGGATAGTAAATTTGGAGTATGTGCCTATAAAACTATAGTTTGTCAAAATTATGATGTCAGCCTTACCCAAAAAATAATTTTAAAAGAATCGACTAGCTTTGGGAGTTCAGTTGACTCCTCGTACTTGGGAAATTATAGATATGGGACCCCCTATCCCTGTGGCATGGTGTGTTTTTTCCAAATGTGTTGATCTATATTATTTACCCTGATTTAGAAAACAATGAGGTGACCTTCGGGATCATTGAAAAAGAGGGAGAAATTGTGGGTATTAAATATGATAATATTTCTTAATCAAGATAGGGGATAATTTGATAGGGGGATCTATGATGTAGGGGGATTTTCAATGTTTTAAAGGTTGTATGTTTTCTATGACATGATGAGAGTTAGGTGTTATGTTGAAACAGTTCATGGCTATTAGATCTTAGCTTGGAAATCCTTATGCATTCCAATGCATGGGAACCCAATAAGTTAAGTATGAGGTGTTTTTAATTTGACACTTCTAGAAGTTCTCAATCAATTGATATATATCATGATAGATGTGGTTTTTGATAACAACAGATGAGTGGTTTTAGAATTAAGTGATTCATTTATGAACTTTGCATGAAACTCTTATTTCTCAAACCAAACATAGATCATGTGGGCTTAGAGTATGTTTTGGGTAAATATCTAATATATTTCTTAGTCTCAAGAATCATAAGGTTGTAGAATATGGAAGAATCTTTAATATCATATCAAAATGAGTAGATTTTTCAACAGTCCCAAAGGGGGATATTATTGGCAGAAAACCACTCAAGGTAACATTATTATGTTTTTGGATTGATTTTGTTTGTTGAAAAAATCATATTTTCAAGGTATGTTTTGAAGTTACAGAAATATTATTGATAATATATGTTGATAAAGTTCCAAGACAAAGGAATGTATTCTCAATAAGTGGTACAAAAAATTGTATACATAAAGAAACATCATTTCCCAGTGTTTTCCAAAATTTTGGGTCCAGAATTCGGAGGTTGTCTCAATCTTTGAAAATACATATTTTCATGAAGAACTTGAAAAAATATGGGAAAGTCATGATTTTATCAAATATTTGGTTTCACAAAAGTTGTTTTGTGAATGTTTGGATCATCTCGAATTAGCACCGTGAATACAAAAAGAGTTGATGGTAATATTTGTGACTACGAGAAGGTTCAAAAAATAGAAATTTACATGGTGCTTCACAAAAAAGGGTGCATCATGAATGATATGGGATACCATCATGAAACAGTGACAATGTGGATGGAATCTTATAGAATCGGAGTAAACACATATAAATAGACTCTATACCCTTCATAAAAGTAGCCAGATTTAATAAATATTCTAAGGATTTGAATTCACAAAGGTGCTTCATGAAGGTAGTTCTTATGAGAATATTTTCTAAGAAAGTTGGTTTGTGACGGTTATAAATGTCGACAAAAAAATGTGATAATCTTGAAAGTGTTGAAGTTTATGTAGTCTATAAAAATAATATTGAAATTTGGGTTCTTTGCGAAGGATATTTGAGCTTTGTGAAAGAAGTGAGATTCATAAAGGCTACTTGAGCATCGTGAAAGAGGTATTATTTGAAAAGTTAGTGAGAATTGTGAAAGTATTTAGAAAGATATTTCCCAAAAAAATATAGGATAAAGTGGTATTCATCAATTGGATGAAATTTGAACATAAAGAGAGCATCTATATATAATTGAGGATGTATTAACTAGTGATAATGAAGGGAACTGCATGCACATAAAATATGGGTGAATCCCTTCTAAGAGGAGTGAGAAAAGGAAGAGTAATAAGGTGATCATTTCCTCTGATAGTGATCTAGATAAAGAGACTCCAGGAGTGATCCTTTAGAAATAAGTGAGCTGAACCTAATCCTTATAAAGGAAGTGAGCCTAGGAATAGAAGTGATCAAGACCGGATCATGTATTTTGGCAGCGATCCTTAGTGCATTTAGTACACCAGCACATCATCATTGTATGCTCCATGTATATATCCCAATGAGTGTGAACCAAGTAAAATTTTTGTGTATTGTGCATGATTTTATTTATGTTCATACATTACTTTGGGATAAGGAGAGAACAATGTTTTTTAACAAAGAAACATGATTAGAAGGGGTAATTGTTTTAATCTATCATACCCTAATTCACCCTCTCTCAAGGTATTCAACCTATTTAGGCCAAAAAAACTCTTGATGGAATCTATGTAAGATGTTTTATTATCTTATATGACCATTACATCACTTTTATCAAAAATAAAAAATCCATATCTCTTGGGTTTTTGAAGAAATATACTAGACATTATTAGTTATTATGTATATCAAGTCAGTTCATTTTCCATTACTATTTGTGTTTCTTACTCCTCTATCTTCAAAATAATATCATCATGTTGGTCTTAAACTCTATCAGGTTCAAATTTACTCCCAATAATTCTTTTAGAAAAAAATTCCCTTTAAAAAAAAGATAACTTCTTGAGAAAAAACACTTTATACTCTACTGGATTATAGAAATAATAACCCACTACCTCCTTGGGAAAAACCACAAAAAGAAATTTATTTTATTTATGTTCAAAGTTACTTTATGTAATACATCTCACATATTCTTCACAAAACCTAATATTCAAAAAAATAAAATAAAAATATAATAGGAGGATTCCTAGTTCACTTATCATGTTGTATCTTTATACTTACATTGATGGAACTTGGTTAAGTGTAAATGAATCAGTTTCTAGAGTGAAATACTGAAATGAAATAGGAAGGTTTTCATGAATCATCTTTGACTAAACAATGTCTAATAGTGTTTTTTTACTCCTTTTAAATACATTTTTTAACTATGATATACTATATATAAATATTTTTGATAATATACCACAATCTCTAATATAATATTAAAACTATTGACTTAAATATTCTCCACCTTGATTAGATCGAACTTTTTAATACTTTTTCCATGTTTATTATATACTTTTTTTTTTAAATTTTAAACTATTAAAACAATTCATACTCATATTTCATAAGATTCACATACCCATACCTACTAAATTCAATAATAATGGTAATGAAAAACCAAAATTTATCTTGAGATACTTTATCTATAAATCCACATACATCCATATGTATTAGTTATATTAAATATTGTGATCATTTAACTTTGTATTAAAAATGAAATTTGGTCATTTTTTAAGAAACAAGGTTCACATTATAATTATTTGAATCCAATAATATATCATTATAGAATCATTGGGTATGAATATTTATTTATATATTCTGGATAAAAATACCAATTATTAGTAGAATTCAAATCATTTATTTTTATTTTCTCATTATTTACATTATAGATTGGATTTTCAAGATCTAATATACACATTCCATTAATTTGTTTTTAAAAACCATAAAAAATTTCATTCATTTAAATAGAAAATATTTGTTTTTTATTACAAATGAAATTACCATTGTATTTGGATAAGTTACAGAAATCAAAGTTTTTATTTATTAATGGTATATGATAATAGTCTTTAATAAATATTAATGGAACACTAGGAAGAAGTAAATTCTCTATCACCGTACATAATGAAAAAAAATAATTTCTCCATTACTAAATCACAAGTTTACTTCCACCATAATTAATTTCCTCTTATCTTTGAGAACCAGTTCATCGAAAAAAATTGTGATGCACACCTGGTATCTAATACACATCGTTTTAATTTATATAAATTTATCTTTATAAAATATAGTTCTTCATAATAATAAATCTCCCATTTTTTTCTCTATCTATGCAATCAAATTGAAGGATTTTATGATTTTATATATCTCATGATGATTGTAAATAATGGTAAATAACATAAGACATGTCATTTCATATGCATCCTTCTAATAATTTTCAAAATCATTTTCACATCTTTTGAGGTAGAAGAAAATAAATCATATGGTTTGGGTATCGCTAAAATGTGTAATTTCACCCCTTGTTCTAGAAATATTATCAAATTATGATACCAATAAATGAAATTATTAGCAGTAAATTTTTCATTATCAAGGGATAATATCAAGGATAAATTTGATTCTTTTTGTAATTATGTGAAGATATATAATAAAATATGTTTCATTATCAATATCATGTATGTTATTATTCAGTAATATTTTTTATTCAATATACTCTGAATAAAATAATAAAAATAATTATTATAAATTTATTTAGACAATATTCATATTTTTATATGTCTTAACTTAGATACCTATTCTATTAAAGCATATATATTTAGGAAAACAACTCATGTTAATTGTATCTAATCCAACTCTTGGATTGTTGGGGCAAGAATATCTTTCCAAATTCATCTCATGAATACTCTCAAAACCATGACTCTAAGATCTAATCTGGTTGAGTTACCTAGTCAAGAGACACATAACATTCAAAAAAGGATAACTATGACCTATTCCACCAAACACAAGTAAAAATATTGATTTTTAGAAAAACATTATTCATCTATTAATCAATGGGTGTATTGATAAATGTGATTATTATTGGAAGTCATATAATGCTTTGATATTTGATGAATTATTTTATATTTATCCAAACCATTAATAATTTATGTACACTTGCATACCCTTTATGATTATATTTATAATAATTCTATAGTATAGATTACACACACACACACACTTAATACATCTTATTTATATTAATTATTTAGTTTCTTTCTCACAGTATCTCATACAATCTTTAATATTTTAATTACATTATATAGAACACTTGTATATCTACACATAAATTTCAATAAGATGTAATATCATGCATGCTTAATGGGTCCAACAGACTATAGGAAAAGGCTTGTGATATTTTTCACAAAGGACAGGAGGAAACCCACTACCCAGAATTACACTAAAGGGGACTGATCAGGATATTAAACTTTCCATCAATGATTCATGAGAGTCTAAAATAAATTTTACATAATGTGAATATATCTTAAATTTATACAATATTATAACTTTCAATATATTCATTTTTATTTTTTTAACCTTACCTTAACACCAATGATGGGTTTTAATGACATTAACAACCCTTGGTAAACCCAAAAATAAGTAATAAAAACAAAAAAAAAATGAAAAGTAAATAAAAAACACAAAAAAAAAGTCAAACACATTTTGAAAACATTTATAATATTTAGATAAATATTGAATTAATGAATTCAATTCTTCTTTAAAATTCATTGACAATGCTAATAACCAATGTTTGGTTGGATACTATTCTAATCCAAATGATTATAGTCACTCATCAAACGAAAAGGATAGAATAAGGTATGAAAAAGACTCTTAAGAACTTCTCAGGTGATAAAAAATAGAGAAATATCTCATAATAGGAATAATAGAGGACATAAAGAACCACCTTTGCATTCTCATAATGGAATGAATTATAAAAAACCTATTACTTACTATTTAGTAGGATAAATCTATTCAATATTCCATAAGGATTATATGTTCATAGAAAACCAAATAAGTTATAATAAATAGTCTCTAATGATCATTTTAATCCTTAAATAGCCTCTAAAAGTGGCTTAAGTCCCAAAATAGTTTGGGAGGAGCATTAAAAAGCCTATAAATTGTTTAAATCTAATAAAAAAGATTCTCAAATGGTCTGTGATGGTGGGATTGTGAATTATATATGTATAATGGGCTATGTAAACTTATTACCTCATTCGAAAGACCATATCTCATTTGGTCTTTTACATATCTCTATATTTTTTGTTTTAATAATATAAATATCCCATTTTTTATATTATAATGCCATGTTAATTTATTTAATTAAATAATAATAATTAATTAATCATTTCAAAGGTGAAAAAGTCTATTTTTTGTTTATAATAAACATAAATATATTTATAAATGAACAAATCATACTAGTAAAAAAATATTAGTTAAAATTATCTAATGTGTGAACCCAAGGTCCCTTTCTAAAATTAGATTTAATTATGAATCTCATGTAATATTATAAAATAAAATTATTACCCAAAAAAAATTATGTATACCTAAATTAAAAATGGGTCTAATACGATCCAATCCACAAAATTTCCATTAGCTAAGTTCCTTCATCATTGAAATCTTGACTAAGTATGAGATTTGGATAATGCCAATCCCATATAGCTTATCTATTTTTCTAAATTTTTGAGCGGACTAAATATTATATAATTTTATTACATGTAATTATGTTGGAATGGACACGAACATACTTAATCAACACCCAATTGAGGTCCTTGATTTCATAGCCCATCATATGGGTGGATAAATCCTATCATGATTATTAAAATCCCTTTATTGGATTAATTTCATACCCAATTACCTTCTATAAATTGAAATTCTCAAATGAATTTAGACATGTATCAAATTACGAGACCTCAAAAGTAGAGAACTGAGTTGAAAAACTAAATTCAAAGGATTTATACACATTTTTTTCATTAAGTAACACATATAATGACTCATGAATTTTAGTGATGCTAATTTTTAGAGGGAATTTGAATTTTGACCATGGAGTAGGGTTTATTCCATGAATTGAGATTTGAATCTTTATTATAAGAATTGGAACATCTCAAGGAGATGTTTTTCAGTAGGGAAAAAAGTATAGATCAATATTCAGGTGTTTGAGTAAGAGGAATAGAAGAGATGGGGTGGAACTACAGCTAAACATGTAGTTATATGCTGCCATAATGGAATAATGGAGGATGTTGTGTCATGGTGGACCTTGGATGAGGAGGAAAAGAGGTAGTAAAAAAGGCTATTTAATTGTGTTTATATGAGGTAAACCACTATTACATTGCCCATAAGATACAACATGGGAGGGGATATCATAGGTGGGTGCCTTGAGGAAAAGCCCTTAGGGGTATCCCATAGGGGGGGCCTTCCGGGTTGGGCACTATTCCCCTTTATGGATGGTTTCACCAAAAACTATGGGTCACACTACAATGTGTCCCTAGTCGAGTGAGGATATAGAGAAAAACCAAGGGGTTACTCCTTGAAGGGGTGATTGGGGTCAACCCCCACCCTTGGGGGCCTGCTATGCCATAACCAGGAAGGCCACACCATAGTACGAATTGGTTGTGGAGAATTATGGCGTAGTACTAGTAACGTCCCAACCCAATTTCCAAGCAACGGTGGCCTGATCCAGTTCACCACATGACCTCAAGAACACCTCCCCACACACTATAGGATGTTGACTAGTAGTGAGGGTCTGGTAAGTCATTCGTAGAGAGAATATACCCTCTTTTATTATATTAAAACACTAGTAGATGTAAATAAAAAAATGTGAAAGCATATATAACCAGAATAATATTTATGTAATAAGATAATAAAATAGGAAATAAAATACTAAAATGAAGGGGAAAACATGATATGCCAATATTAGTGTGGATTGACTATAATGAAACTGAAAATAAAGACACTACAACTCCACAAGAGGGTCTCAAACCATGTACGGTTCCCTCTTCCAAGATCCATCTCCAATCATCCACCTATCCCAGAGCCTTTGACCTTATCTATTACAACAACAATATAATATATTAGTGTACCAATCTGGAATACTGAATTGGGTGTGAGTACAACTTAGTAATCCAACACCAACAGTGTCTAAAATAAGTCCAGTCAAAATATAGTGCATGCAGTTCTATTATGAAATAAGTATAATGCAATAATAAATAGTTCATCACATTTTAATTTATTCTTATTTAACTAAATTAACTCCAGGGTTCCTAAGGATACCCATACCTCAATACTAACTTCATCTCATACCAGATCCTTAAGCTTCACTAGTGTAGAAAACGTTTTTAACGTCACCATTTTTTAGGTCGGTTATATATAACCGACGTGAAAATCTGTGATATGTGGTTTTTTATGTTGGTTATAAAATAACCGACGTAAAAAATACTGAGAGTAAATTTTTTATGTCGGTTATTTGATAACCGACGTAAAAAATGAAGCATATAACTAATTTTTTTATGTCGGTTATAGAATAAATGACGTAAAAAAGGTGGCATCTGAGGCCTTTTTGACGTCATTTAGTTGATAACCGACGTAAAAACCCAACCCGTAGAATTTTTTATGTCAGTTATATTATAAACGATGTAAAAAACTAACACACGGTAGTTTTTACATCAGTTATAAAATAACCGACGTAAAAACTCTGGTTTCTGATGTGTTTTTTATAGCGATTATGGAATAACCGACGTAAAAAACCCACATGCGGCTGTTTTTACATCGGTTATTTTATAACTGACGTAAAAAATGTGGTATATGATACATTTATAACATTGGTTATTATAATAACCGACATTATAAATGTAATAAAAATAGTTTATAAGGTCGGTTATTAAATAACCGACGTTATAAAACATTTAAAAAATTTATCACGCCCCGTGGATTGTCATTTATGATTTTTCGATCGGCAGACCTGTGACTCGTCTCTCTCGTGTGGAAAACATAGAATAGACTCTTAGATCTCATTTTATTAAACTCATTTTGACATCATCATTTATCATCTTTAGTCTCCTTTTATTTATCATCTCCACTCACAACACTCATGTGAGCCTCCCATGACTTTATTTCGTTTGTTTTTTTCCCAGATAGTCTATATATACGTTTTGCAATTTTTTTTGTTTAAACTAGGTAAGATTCTTTGATTTCAAACCCTCTTACCTCGTTTTTCCATCATCATATTATTTTTTATCACCAAATCTATTAGATCGACTCACAATATTCAAGTAATCCTCACCTACTTCTATTTCGTTTGTTTTTGTTTCGTGGATGCCCTAAATTTTTGGTAATATTTGTTGTCATTGACAACTAATGATCTAATTCACCTATATTACTAAAAATTATTTCTAAACCATTATGATACACCCATTCCGTTTACTAGTGTGATTTATTTTATAAGTATATATGGTTTTTCATGGTGGAATGTTTGTTTTAGATCCTTGGTCGTTTCTATTTTGGGTATCACTTTTTGTTGTTCCATAAACTATTTACGTCACTTATTTTCGTGGACTATTATAAGTCTTCATATGATATTAAAACCCGATTCATTGAACAATAGAGCATTTTAGAATAGTAGGAGATACAGTTCATGGTTCTCATTTTGAATAATGGAATGATACCAAAACTAGTAGCTTGGGGTTAAAATCCCTAGATATGCCAAAACTAGTAGCTTGAGGTTAAAATCCCATGGTTCTGGGGGGCTGTCCAGAGGGTTGGGGGCAATCCAGGGGGTTGGGGGCTGTCCAGAGGGTTGGGGGCTGTCCAGGGTGCCTATGGAGGTGGGGGGGGGGCAGTCCAGGGGTGTTTGTGTGTGTGAGAGGAGGGGGCAGTCCATGGGTGTGTGTGTGTGTGGGGGGGGGGGGGGGGTCCAAGGGGGTGGGGGTGTCTATGGGGGTGGGGGGGCTATCCAAGGGGGTGGGTGGGTGGGGGGTGGGTGGGCTGTCCAAGGGGGTGGGTGGGTGGGTGGGGGGCTATCCAAGGGGGTGGGGGCCTGTTCAGAGGGGTTGGGGGGTTGTCCTGGGGGGGGGGGGGGCTGTTCAGAGGGTTGGGGGTGTCCAGGGGGGTGTCCAAGGGGGTGGGGTGGGGGGCACTGTCTAGAGGGGTGGGGGATTGTCTAGGGGGTAGGAGGGCTGTCCAGAGGTGTGGGGGGCTGTCCAAGGGGGTGGTGGTGTTCAGGGGGTGTCCAAGGGGGTGGGGGTGGTGTCCAGAGGGTTCAGGGGGATTTCTAGAGGGTTGGGGGGTGTCTAGGGTGTCCATGATGGTGGGGGGGGGGGGCAGTCTAGGGGTGTGTGTGGGGGGGGGGGGTCCAAGGGGGTGGGGGTGGGGGGTGTCTAAGGGGGTGGGGGTGTCCAAGGAGGTGGGGGCCTGTCTAGAGGGTTTAGGGGTTGTCTTGGGGGGGGGGGGGGTCTGTCCAGAGGGTTGGGGGTGTCCAAGGGGTGGGTGGTGATGTCCAGGAGGGGTGGGGGTGTCCAGGAGGGGTGGGGGTGTCTAAGGGGGTGGGAGGGGGGGGGGGCTGTCCAGGGGGCGGGGGGGGGGGGGGGGTCCAAGGGGGTGGGGGGTGTCTAAAGGGGCGGGGGGGGGGGGGGGCTATCTAAGGGGGTGGGGGCCTGTCCAGAGGGGTTGGGGGTTGTCCTGGGGGGGGGGGTCCGTCTAGAGGGTTGGGGGTATGAGGTGGGTGGTGGTGTCCAGGAGGGGTGGGGGTGTCCAGGAGGGGTGGGGGGTGTCCAAGGGGTGGGGGGGGGGGATTTCCAACGGTGGGGGGTGGTGTCCTGAGGGGGGGGGGGGGGTTGTACAAGGGTGTGGTGGTGTTAAGTGACAATTACTTTACCATGTTTACCAGGTTTACCATGTTTACCATGTTTACCATCTTGACTATATTTACCATCTTTACCGTTTTTTAACATGCTTACCATATTAACCATGTTTACTATTACGTAACTTAGTACAATTTTCTATTTTCTGATTATAGTAATATTAAAATATTTGAATTTGTATATTTGTGAACTAATGTTTGTTTTTTGGATTTGAAGGATAATGACAGATCAATCTGTTGATCAACCACATGATTCTGGAGATGAGCATATTTGTCATACCTCGGGGGAGGAACATTCACATGATCCTCTTGATGTTCCCTAGTCTTCCTCATGTGCTCCCATTACTACAAAGATTTCAAGAGTTGGTAAATGTGGGTGCACACGTTTACCAAATTTATCACTTTCCCATACGCAAGATAAGAGGATACTCATTGAGTTTGATGAGGATGATATTCCTAGAGGTCCAAATGCAAAATATTTTAAGAGTTTTGTATCCACTAAGGGTAAGAGAAAAGTAAGCATTTTGTATAATGACTGGAGAAGTGTGGACAAAGTGATAATCTCTCAGTTGTGGGAGATGATTTTGGTAAGATCTTTTTCTATTATTTTTCTATTCTTTAAATTTTTCTAGTATATATAATATGTTTAACCTCTTCTTTAACATATGACATTTGATATTTCTGACACTAGAGGAGTCAAGACTAAATTCTTATTGATGGCTTCCAGGAGATGGAGAGATTCCAAATCAACCCTCACATCTGATTTCATTTTTGGTTATAAGAGTCATGAAAATCCATGTCGTATATATACTTTCATAGATGAAGATACATGGATACAGTTTGTTGAAAGTAGAAGAAAAGAATCATTTTTGGTAAGGGAAATGTAAACTTTTATAAGCTTTATTATATAAATAATCTTATTACTATTTTGTTAATGATTTCTTATTCTTAATTTACAGCAAACAAGGAAATCTAATCAGGAGATCCAATCTAAAAATGTATACCCTCATAGTTTATCTCAGGGAGGGTATACATTATTGGAAGAACAAATGATGGCAAAAAAATTACAAAAACTAACATATGAGTCTTCAAGATCTGGAGAGGTGGTCCCTGCATCCCCTCCATTTAGACATGAAAAATGGAAAAGAGCTCAGATGGGAAAAAATGGCAATATCTTTCTAAATATTTGAGAATCGTAGCTAAGAGGATTGTAAGATATCTATTTTATTTATTTAAGTTAACTATTTTCTTCATATAATTTGAATCATTATAGAAATGTTCAATTAATTAATACAGGATTCTCTTGAGGAGCAGAGCTAACAGAGGGTATTTACAGCTGTTGGGAGGCAAGATATTTTATCTGAAGCATTGGGAAAGCCCGAACATCCTGGTCATGTACGAGGATATCCAGCAGGTGTATCGGTAAAAAAATTGTTTCCACATTCCTCAACTACTTACTTTGAGGGTGTTTATAAAAAAAATAAAATCCTTGGTGGATGAAGTTCATAATATTAATGCGATGATGGAGGAAAAGATTAGAGCGTCGATACAGTCTATGTTTGCAGACATGCAAAGACAATTTCAGACTGAAACTCCCACTCCTCCATATCCCCTTGTAGACTCAATTATTTATCCTCCACCTCCGCCAGTAGCTCCCACTCCCCCACCTCATCCTGAAGACCCCATTTTTTATGCTACTCCTTTACCGCAACTTCCTACTTATTGCGAGTTGTATGTTGATGATCATCAACATCATATAGTTTCATATGGGTTGGTATATTGTATAGGAGATACAGTTTATCATCAAAAATTAGAGGTAGAGAATCAGAGGGTCACTGTACAGGATATTATAGATAGATCAGCTCGAGTACCATTACCTACAGATGAGGTGTCGACCGTTGGATATAGTATCAACCATTTTTTAATTTTTCCATCCAGACTTCTTTGACTCATTACCATAGAGGTATGTATGTTATATCTTTTATTTTATTTATTTTTTATTAAAGTTGTTTTATCATTAGAAAACTAATATATTTTTCTATTTATTTTTACAGGAATACTTCAAAGGTAAAGAAATACTGTATAGACAACAACAAAGACAAATGGCTATGAAATCAGATACAGATTCTAGTAGTCTTGAAATATTGTCATGATATTCAATTTTTTTGGTGAATCATTATGAATTTTCAATGGAAGCTCATGTTTGTGGACATGCAATAATTGTGTGGATTATGAAAGCTTATATCATGGAGCTTGTTACTGGAGATAAGTTGGGCATCAACGTGGTGTAGATTTTTTCCATGTAAGTATTAACACCTTTTCCCTGCGTTATATTTATTAAAAATTTATACTTATGTCTATTTTGTATTAGGTATCTTTATACCATTTGTGAGAAGAATGAGCGAATATATGTATATGTGTTCATGGACCTGCATTTGATTTCCCTCGAAGCATGTGCATTGGATGAGGAACAAAGAATAGTATATATTGCTGAAATACTTGAACAGAATATAGTCACACAATGTTGGATGATGTCTTTTTGTGAGAAGTATTAAACACATCTCCCTCAAAGAGTTCATTATCTTTTAGCATAAAAAACCACTAACCTTAATTTTATTTATCAGTGATCATTGGATGTTAGGGGTTTTTTCCTAAGGAAGAAGACACTTTATTGGATATGCTCTGTCAATGGTTATGTGTGGGAAAGTTTTAAGAAAATGTTGGAAGAGTAAGTTTAAATTTCTCAATAGTTTTATATATTATAATGTATTTTAAATTTATCCCATTCATATTATTTTATAATAGGGGATGGGTCTAATTTCAAAAAAACACAAAGAAAAGGAGTGGGAAGATCAAATATGTAAATGTAAAGGTAAATAGCCATTTATAATTTGTAATATTTGATTTATTACATACAAATAATATATTGAATTTACACTCATTCAAACAGAATTTTCATGAACAACAAGGCGTCATCGAATGAGGATATTATATGTTAAGATTTATGTATGAAATAATAACAACTGGGAAAGTTGTGAACTTTAACCTGGTAAGATTTCCTTTTAAACATTTCCATAATATTTCATTTGATTTATTCATAATACACGTTAACTACTATTTTTTTAATTTGTATCTATTTGATGACCCTCAACCCGATAGTGTTAAAGATGTCAAACACTTACAAGTGGAATGGTCAAATTATTTTACAGGTTGGATTGATTTTTAGTTGTTTTTAGTGTAAAATGTAATTTTGAATACTGTCATTGTAATTGTGTATTTGGTAGTCATTTAGGTTGGGTTTAGTTTTTTTAAGTTGACATTGTATGTTTTGAATGTTATATATGTGAATGTTTAATTTTTCTCTACTTCTTGTTTTGGTCTACTTATGATGGGTTTTCTAGTATAGATTTTGGTCTGGGGGGAGGGGTTCCAAGGGTGTGTGTGTGTGGGGGGGGGGGTGTTTAATGGGGTGTGGGGGGTGGGGTATCCAGGGGTGTGGGAGAGATTTTCGGTGGTGTGGGGGTATACTGGGTGTCCATGAGAGTGGGGGGGTAGTCCATGGGGGTGGGAGCATTTCCAAGAGGGTGTAAGGGATTTCCAGGGGAGTGGGGGGCTGTCCAGTGGTGTGGGGGTGTCCTGTGGGGTGAGGGGGGTTTCTTGGGGTGTGGGAGGGCTGTCCAGTGGGGTGGGGGGTAGTCCAGGGGGTGGGAGAGGAGGCGCCGTCATCCCTTGGGGGGCTGAACGTCGCTGGAAGGTACTCATCACTCCCACATGTGAAAAATTTTGAGATATCAAGCTTTCGCATGTGGGAGTGATGAGTACCTTCCAGTGGCATGACCCCCGAGGGATGACGATGCCTTCTCTCCCAACACTGGATATCAAGGGGCTGTCCAGGGGCTATCCAGGGGGGTGGGTGGGGTAGTCCAGGGGTGTGGGGGGTTTCTCGGGGGTGGTGGGGTAGTCCATAGGTGTGTGTGTGTGGGGGGGGGGGGGTGTCCAGGAGGGTGGGGGGGGGGGCAGTCCAGGGGTGTGGGGGGATTTCTAGTGGGGTGAGGGGGTTCTGGTCTATTTTTGGTAACTTTTTGGTCTGTTTTATGGGTGTGGGAGGGCTGTCCAGGGGTGTGGGAGTGCTGTCCAGGGGGTGGGGGGTATACAGGAGGGTGGGGGGATGTCTAGGGGTGGTGGTGATGTCTAGGGGTGTTGGGGGGTGTGGTGGGGGAAGTCCAGTTGGGTGAGGGGGTTTTAGTATGTTTTTGGTAACTTTTTGGTCCTATTTCAGGGGTGTGGGAGGGCTGTCCAGGGGTGTGGGAGTGCTGTCCGGGGGGTGGGGGGTATAAATGGGGGGGGGGGGGGGTTCCAGGGGTGTGGGGGGCTTTACAGGGGGTGGTGGGGATGTCCAGGGGTGTTTGGGGCAGTCCAGGGGGTCGGGGGGGGGGGGGGGGGGCAGTCCAGGGGTGTGGGGGTTGTCCAGGGGTGTGGTGGGGGTTACCCAGGGGTGTTGGGGGCTGTCTAGGGGGTGGGTGGGGGGAAGTCCAGGGGTGTGTGTGTGTGTGGGGGGGGGGGGTGTGGGGGGGGGGGGGGCTGTCCAGTGGGGTGAGGGGGCTCTGGTCTATTTTTGGTAAATTTTTTGGTCTATTTCAGGGGTGTGGGAGGGCTGTCCAGGGGTGTGGGAGTGCTGTCCAGGGGATAGGGGGTATATAGGGGGGTGGGGGGATGTCTAGGGGGTGGTGGTGATGTCCAGGGGTGTGTGTGTGTGGGGGGGGGGGTGTTCAGGGGTGTGGGGGAAGTCTAGTGGGGTGAGGGGGTTTTGGTCTGTTTTTTGTAACTTTTTGGTCCTGTTTCAGGGGTGTGGGAGGGTTGTCCAGGGGTTTGGGAGTGCTATCCAGGGGGTGGGGGGGTATACATGAGGGGGTGGGGGTGTCCAGGGGTGTGTGGGGCTGTCCAGGGGGTGGTGGGGATGTTCAAGGGTGTTTGGGGCTGTCCAGGGGGTTGGGGGGCAGTCCAGGGGTGTGGGGGGGGGGTGTCCAGGGGTGTGGTGGGGGCTGTCCAGTGGGGTGAGGGGGGATATCTAGGGGGTGGTGGGGGGATGTCAAGTGGGGTAAGTTTTAAATGTTATTAATGTAAATGATTAATTTTTCTTTGGTTCTTATTTTGGTCTACTTTTGTTTTTCAAGTATGAATTCTTGGTTTGGTTTCTAGTTGTTTCTGGGGAAAGTAGAGGACTGCTTTCTATTTTTTTTTAAAAAAATTGGTTTTTCACCTCGGTTATTTAATAACCGACCTGATAAAAACCTGGGAAATGGTTTATCACATCGTTTATTTAATAACCGACGTGATAAACCCTCCCCCTCATTTATCACATCGGTTATTTAATAACCGATGTGATAGAAGCCGTGGAAATGGTTTATCACGTCGGTTATTAAATAACCAACGTGATAAACCATTTTCCAGGGGTGTAGCACATTAGTTATTTAATAACCGACATGATAAACACCCCCCGCATTGGCTTATCACGTCGGTTATTAAATAACCGATATGATAAACCCCCCCTGGGTTTTAACATTGGTTATTTAATAACTGACGTGATAAAAGCCTGGGAAATGGTTTATCACGTTGGTTATTAAATAACAGATGTGATAAACACCGCAATTTTATTTTTTTTACATCGGTTTTTAAATAATCGACGTAAAAAACCGTATTTATAATGTCGTCCGTATTAACGTCAGCTAAAAACTGACGTAAAAAATGAAAAATAACAGATGTAAAAAACGTTTTTTGCACTAGTGTGTTCCCTAGGTAATATAATATCTTAATACTTTCTTCTTTAAGAAGCTCAAAGTATTCAAGGTACAATGATATCCCAGTACCTGATTCGACTCAAGCCAGAGTTTGAATATTCTCATGTGAGGCCATAACTCAGAGTTCTATTATTTCCATTAATTAATTTCACATTTATAATCCACATTTCTAAAGATACCCATATAAAAAATGTAAGTAATATGACCATGTGACCATGATTACTCCTCAATATAATGACCATGTTCCCATTCTCTTTACTCATAAGTATAATGAGCATGTTACCATGTATACTTCTCAATTTTGAATGACCATGTTACCATTATATTTACTCATAATTATGATTACCATGTTACCAGTTGTACATATCAACTCAGAATGACCATGTTCCCATTATTTATCACAATATTAATTTACCAATTAATTATCCACCCCAATACCATTACCAATTAAATAATTAGTTAAACACATCCATTCCATTAGTTAACTCAACAAGTAACTAAATGCTTAAACCATTAATTAATTCATGAATTAATTAATCAATATCACAATTCATATTCCATAATCAATTTTACAAAATTAATTATCACATTCTAATCTCAACTTTCCATAATTAGTCCCACAATTAATTATCTATCTCATATTATCAAAGGCACATAATTAATCTACAATTAATTAGTTTAACATAGCCATTTCAAAATTTCTTAATTAATCCCTTGATTAATTGTATAGATTAAAACACCTACCTATTATAATCAATTTACCCAAAATAATTATCTAATAGGAAAACCCCTTAGTCTCATTATTAATTCCCCAATTAATCACATATTTAATAAGTTTTTGATAAATCAATTGGTCAATCTAACTAACCCAATTACATAAAAATCAATTTCTAAAGGATGCTAGAAATTCTAAAATTTTTCATATACATATCAAATCCATGAGTATGGGAATTATATTTAGACCACCTACCTCGATTTGTTGATGGATGTTTTCCCAAAATAAATCCCCAAAATCCAAGCAGCACAACAACATCAATAAAAGTTCTGGATCTGAATATCTAAACCCAAAAAAAAAGATAAAACACATCAAGATCTCATAAATCTAGATCTAGATCCAAAATACTAGATCTATATTTCAACACATAGGTTTATATCCAAGAAAACATAGGATTTATTCCATGAAAATATCAATGAAATATAGAAGAAATAATAGGATAAGCAACAAGATGAAATCTACTTACTGGGAGAAGAGTGGATCTTCAATTAAAGATTTTGGTCTCGGAGAACAGTGTTTGTAAGGCCTTGAAATCATTTTAGGCCAATAGAAGAACCTTACTTTACCCTTAGGAAAGTAAAATACTGATTTAGGGCCACATAGGAGGTGAAATAGGTCAGTAAAAGTTGAAAATGAGTGAGATCAATAATTTTTAGATCTTACTATGAACCCTCACACAGTTTAGTTGCACGGTTAGGAAAACCATGTGCTAACCACACGTTAGCTAATAGTTAGAGGGGAACTTCACACAAGTATCTCACATGACCTCTCAAACCATGATTTAACCATGTTGATTCCACTAGCTCAAAATACTAAAGGGAACACAATTTCTCTTAGGCATCCACATGGTTGGTACAAACCGTGTGCCAACTGTGCACATAATCTTTTCTCCAAATTTTTTTTATACTTCACCCAAACACAACCCATAAAATAAGTCTAATCCATTTAACTTAAGTGAAAATAAATACCTAAAATCACACTCAATATGACTCTAGAAAAGTTTAGGATCTTATAGTACCAGGGGGACACACAGTAATAGTACCCCTAGGTAGTTTTTTTACCGGGGGTAGAACAATAATTTACTAGTTATCTCCTTTGATTTTTAGGGGGGGTATGCCATCAGGTAGAATCCATTCAGATAACTCTCCCATCCACTTTTTTCCTTTTATCCCCTATAACAAGGGATGATTTTAGTGGCATTTCTAGGATGGATCTGAGGTACAATATCCTATTTCTTCATCTATTCTCCCTTATTTCAATTTTAATTGTATTGTGATAGTTCCTTACTCAGGTTTCAATATTGATTTCATCATATAATGGTGAAATTATCCTAATTCAAAGACTCTTTCACATTATATAGATAAAGGAGGACCTGAGAGGAAGAATTCACAAGGTTACATATGGTCTCATTATGACGGTGATGCTCAGTGTGTTTTCCATCAAATATGAATATTTGGTTTAAATTTAATAACTAATTATAATTTTTAATAATCAACTTGTTTAGTATTATGGAATGATATAGGATCTTAGGCAGTGGTATGATCTGGGATGAGGCATGAATGAGCTTGGACGAAGGTGAACAGAGCTTGGTGTAGAAGATAACTCCATTTAACAATAGGTAGTTCTTATAATATAAATTCATATACTTTTTTATACATGTTTTATTACCTGTATGTGTGTTTCATAGGATTAGATAGATGGATTGGTATTGATAACACCCTATATGATGAGTTAGGATGGATTTGGGTCTTATTGTCTTGGTAATGGTGTTTCTAGCACTTTAGGTGAATAGGGTCTCCCAACGACTATGTCACCCATGGGCTGTGGTGTTGGCTGAGTTTATGCATGGCCTTGGATAGGTATCGTGTAACTAGAGGTATCATGGGTAGACTATGTGAGTTTACTAGGGTTATTTGGATATGTTTTAAATTCTTTGGCTAAATATGGAATGGGTGATATGACCGGACTTCTCATGTAAGAATCCAAGAATTTAGATCTGCTAAATTAATATTATCTTTGATAACTTGTGTCACACACATCACCAAACTAAAATAACACTCTACTCAAACGAACCATGACATATTAAAATTTCACTAAAAAAATAATAATTAGAAATAAAACTTTAGTAATCAATTATAAATTCATACAAAATAGGATTAAGAACACTTCAAGTTTTAAAAATACATTTTTCAATAGAAGTAGTTATCATTTTTATATAGTATTTTTATTTAAAATATACATTTATAAATTTTATAATTTTAATTAAACAAAATTAATTTCCTTTTTGAATTAAATATGTCAAAATTATCTTAGAGTGAATTTTAGTTTTTCCTAAAATAATTGATTTTAGGTGAATAGTAAAAATACTAATTTTAATAAAATTTTTCACTTTTATGACATTATCTTAACACAAGAATGAATTTAAAGTATATGAAACATTTTTTATATAAAATATATAAATTTAATAATTAATATAAATAATTTTAAAATACAATATCTAATTAATAAAACACATGTTTAACATTTTGGAAACTTAACTAATATTTTACTCAAAAAATTGTTTTAATTTTCTTATATTAAAAATTAGTTTTCATCACTTTTAGAAATTAAATATAAATAATGGATATAATATTTTACATTAAAATATTAAAGTTATTTAATAATTTTACTTTCATTTTTAGGTATACAGATGAGATTACTAAGATTAAAGTTAATTATCATGATAATGGTGAAACTGTTATTTAAACGAATTATTTTATTAACATTTTGTAATTTTTTCTAATATATTAAATTAATATATTTAAAACAGTGAATAAAATATTTTTTTAAAACACACATATAATTATATTAAAAAAATTATTTTTTAATCAAATCTAAAAAAGATTAAGAGCACATAATGGCTAAAACATCATTTTTATACAAAAAAAATTATTTTATATATAAATTTTTTCAATTTAAATGATAATTTTATATTATTTAGGAATTTAATTAGATTAAATTGAAAATAAATTTAAGTTCATCTCACCCAAATTTTGAAATATGGGTTATTTTATATTTTAGTTCAACATAAGTTACGTGGGTAAAAAATAGTAACTCCTGTAAAAACAAAAAAGTGAAAGTATAAATATAAGAGTAAATGAATTTAAATATATTTAAAACATGTGTGTGTATACTTTTATGAGTATATATAAACACAAAATCACTTTAAAATACATTATAAAAGGGGATAACATAAACCCTTTAAATTCTAAACTTTCCCTTCAAAATTTAATTTATCCTAGAGTCCTTGGTCCACATACATTTTCTAATCCCTTTATTTCCAAGGATACTTTCAAGAGAATTTTCAAGGTCCAAAAGTGATTATTACTTAATCCTTTTCCTTTTATTATTAATATTTCTTTTCTAGACCTACCCTAACCATAGCAATATAATGATCTTAGTATAATAAGCATATTATAGTGTTATTATATTAATAGGAAAAAATTATCTATTCCTTAACATAAACTTAGAAAATAAAAAAAACATCAATCATGCATTTGTGAGGACCGCCACCTCCACAAAGCAACGTTTTCCATTTTTCACCACCACCTCTATTAACTTGTTATAAGGATATAATTTAAAAATAAATTTGAAATATATAATATAATTATGATTAATAATATAAAAAATTATAATCTAACTTCATTCCCTCTCATTTTTAGTAAATGAAAATGTTAATTGTGTGTTCACTACCCAAAATTGGGGCTTTAGAAATGCTAGTGAAGGGTTTTATCAGTGCTTAAAAAGTGATGATATTGTGAGAAATATTGGGGGGGGGTCTTAAACAATTATAATAAAGAGTTGTTAAAGTATCCCTTTAACAGTGTTAAAAAAGGGCCATTAAAGGTACCCTTTATCAGTGTTTTTATAGTGTTTTCAAAGGGTGCCTTTAACATCACTTTTTATCTCTTTTAAATGGTGTCTTTTAACAATGAAAAAAATCCTATTAAAAAATATGGAAAAAAATTAATTTTCCATGGACCCTGACCACCTTTCTCAGTGCTTTCAACCCCCATTCTCAGTGCTTTCTCCTACCCATCTGCCATCACACACCCCGCCCCCCTTTCTCAACATTTTAAGGCTAAACCAAATAATTACGCATTCCTAGATTCGATCCCAGGACCTCCCTTATACGATTGAATTTTCTTTACCACTATGCCATGCGTGTTTTGTTGTATATTTAACAAATTTTCCATTTATTTTTATATATTTTTAAATGTGTGATATATATATACACAATTATATTTTTTAAAATATATAATATTATAATATTCATTAATATATATCATATTATATATATATATATATATATATATATCTATGTGTGTGTTTATTAATACACACAAATATTTATATAAAAATGTTATATATCCATATGAATATATTTTAATAAGGTAAAAAAAATGAATAATTTTTTACATTAAATAAAATAAATAATAAATATTTATTTTATATATTTAAAAATACTTTTCCACATAAAATGGGAAAAATACTCCCTTTAAAAAGGCTGAAATTCCATCGAATGTTAAAAAATTGGGGTACTCCGACGAAAAAATCATTTTGGAGGACTTTATGACATTTTTAGGCCTCAAAAAATGTTATAGTGGTTTTTATGTGTCGCTAGTGGTGTAGAGATCATTTCAGTCTTTGATTTGATATGTGGTAGAGCCCAAACTGACACCCGAACCAAAGTTACTACCGTTTGAAGTTTCAGTTACGTTTTCAACATATTTTAGATCTTTTTTTAATTTTTTAATTTTTTTCTTTCAATTGATATTAAATGAATATTAATTGATAATAATTATAAAATTATTGACTAAATTTTTTTTTATTTTTTTTATTTTATAAGCTATTTTCTCTAAATATCTTTTATGTTATGTGTAAATTCCTATTTAACTTATCTAAAACATATTTAAAAAATATATATTATATTTATATCAATATAAATATATTTATATAAATATAAATATATTTATATAAATATAAATATATTTATATATTAATATATTCTTTTTAGTGATTTTTATTTTGAAATATACCATTTACCCGTGCTAGTAAAAAAGGGCAGATAAAGGGGGCCATTATCAGCACTTGTAAAAAAGCACCGATAAAGATCCCCCTTTAACATTGCTCTTTTAGCATTGTTAAATGGGTCGCCTTATCATGGATTTTTCTGGAACTAAAAAATGGGATCTTTAATAATGCTTTTAGGTTGCGTTGTTAAATCCCTAGTGCTTGATAAACCTAGTTTTGTTGTAGTGGTTGTGTAGACTACCGCCTCTACAAAGGAAATTTTTTAAAATTTTCATCTTGATTTTTATTATTTTTATAAACCATTTAAAATATGATTAATCAACTTTATGTAATATAAATAATATAATTATTAATCTATTATAATGATATTATACACTTCCTTTACCATACTCACCCATAAAGATATAGCGTGTTCACGTTTGGGTTGGTTTAACCATCCATTTGAACAATGATATAACACTCCATCATGGATGAATATGGGAACTTAATCAATAAAATTATTATAAGTTAATGATCAAATACCTTTATTTATGATTCTGTAAATTTTATTTTAGGTATTTAACTTTTTATTAAAATATGATATTTGATCGCAAAAAGTACCAAAATAAGCCGACACCAATTCAATTTTCAGGCAAACATAAACAAAAAACATATAGTAAATAAATATCATTCAATAAAAAATGGTGTATATTAAATTAAATATAGATGAATAAGGGTCCTCATAAGGTATCTAATAAACTTAATTTGAGTATTTAGAAATTTATGCACATGTGAATAATGAATCAGAAACAATATAAGGGTGACTCTATCTCTTTTTAAAATAAATAAGTCATGTTTGATATTTCCTTCCATAATTTATCTTATATGGTGTATTAAATATCCCATTTCCTTCAAGTATAATGAATATCATTCATTATATGATATTTTAATTTCTATTTCATGGTATCCATCTTATGTTATTTGATTCTTATGTTACCATTGTTGGAAGATTTTTCTTATCTCAACTCCATTTATTGAGTTAGAATTATTCTTATTAAAGTTATTTCTTCCAAGATTGGATTATTACACCCTAATATTTTATTTATTGTTAAAGTATTTTATTCTATTATAGAAAATTAACTTTTAATTGAAATATTTTACCTTGATAAATTTTTATAAAAAATTATATCATTATTGATAATAATTCTCATTCTCTTTAATGACAGTTTCCCCCTCCGTGTCTATATTTTCATTTATAACAAATTTTATACTTTATAATTGAAATCCTGAATTTGTGTCATCTCATGAAACCTTTATATCTCCACTATCCTCTTTTCAAATGATTTTTTACTCCTCTTTAATGTGTGTTTAAACAAATTTATTTTTAATATAATAATAAGTAAATTTTTTTTCACTAGTATTTTATCTTCGACTCAACATTTTGTGGATATCCCTAATTTTTTTTTTCAAAAATTTAAAAAATAATTTTCAATGACCTTGAATTTATTTTCAATTATTTTAAAATAAAATGATTTTAAAATTATATATATAGATCATTATTTACAAAAAATATCTTTTATCATTTTCATGTGAACATATATTTCCATCAAAATTTTCAATTTATGTGAATATTTCTCTCTTTGTTTTCATAGTTTATAATCAAATTATCTATCTCTAAGTTTTGTAAAATATTTCTTTTAAAATTACTTCAAAGTATCCAAGATATTTATTTTTTATGGGGTGATTTTTCTAAAACTTCTAAAAAGTGTTTTTCATCAAATTCATTTTCCTTTAACATATCTTATGATTGATCAAGGTCATTTTTCAAATGTTACTATTCAACATTCTCTCTTTAGATGGATTATATCCCAGCACTTCCTTTTTATTTCCTAACCATCCACTATGAATGGGCATTGCTTTTCTTCCAATTATTTTCCTCTGTGAGTACCTTATTTTAATTTCTTTATTTGAGGGGTGTTCACCTAGTTATGTATACATTAATTAATTGTGGAAGTATTGAATAAAATGTATACCCTTTATTTATGTAATGTAAATAAAAAATGCTATATTAACTTATTTTAAGGGAATTTTCCTAGATATTTACTTAATCACATTGGATACCCATTTATTTTACATGGGTTTATCATGTTTATTGATCGAATTAAGAATTTTTTCTTTGTATGGTTATATTTGAAAGTGATACAAAACACATTTTCTTTCAATGATTTCTTTGTGATATGATACATGGTTGATATAATATGGAACACTTATGTAATAATGAAGATGGATGGAGTCCAATATCACCCTCCAATGAATTGGTTTATATTTTATCTCCGGAAATAGTCTGGAATGGACATAATTAGTTATCACACAAAGACATGGGTTTAATGAGTTATCTCACATTTTAAGGCATGAACATAATGATTTTGTTCACATAGGAATTAGAATATTGAGTTTTCTCATAATATATTCCTTTTTATATAGTTGTTCCATGTACCCATGTTTTTCTTCATCTTATTACACCTTTATAAGTTTTCTATATTTGTAGTCTATGTTATGTTCCATGTTCATTCCTCTTTTATATAATATTTCAAACTCTTATCTTATACCATGACTTATGGCATGATTTATGATCAATTATTTGTAGGGAATAACTTTCTTATATATCATGATTATACCACTTTTTTAATCTTATTATCACTTATGATCTTTTATTTTTATCTCTCATATTTAACCTTACCGAGCATCTAAGCTCACCCCTTTATTATGCATCCATTTTCCTTAGTTATAAAGATGAGTGTAATGTATAATAATTATATAATGGAGTTTTTTAGGGCTCAATTATAGAGAAAATTTCATAGGGGTTGTAAAATTAGTTTGTTATATAGATAGTCCCAAAAGGTACTAAACCTTCAATTACTGAGATTGTGTAATTATTTGTGAGATATAATTTTTACTTTATAGAAATGTTTCAAAATAAAGGCATTCTTATCCTGGGTCATAATAGTTGGTATCAGAGGTGGGTTTAGTTGTTTTTATGGGTTATTTATGTTATTTCAGGGATTATGATAAGAGAAAATTAATGAAAACTCTAATTATGTGTGTAAGTGATAAGTATAAGTATATTATAACAACAATTTTTTTGGTAATATATAGATTATGTGGTTCTCCTAGAAATTACATCCCTACCAGGATAGTATCAAGTAGATACAACTATGGAATAGATGAACCTAGGGGTAATAAATCCAAAAGGCTCAGTTATTGTCAACTTAGTCTTTCTTTTAGTTCACAATGAGTTTTCCCAAGACTGCATGCCTGGATAGACACTCCTGTTGGATATTCTTTAGTTAATTAAAATTATATTTACAAACCATTATGAAGGATTTGAAAATATTTAGTTTAAAATAAATAATAAGGAATCACTATGGGTAACTTAGATTAGAAAATAGATATTCACATACTAAGGTATATATTAATTGATCTGTAATTTTGTGGATAAAGGGTAAGTTGAACTTTGAGAGAATAAATTTCAATGATTTTTGCATTAGAATATTTTAAGAAAGTTTATAATAATTTTGGGATAGTTCTTTTTAGGATTAAAATAATACATATAGGAGAACCTAACTTAAATAAAATAATATTGAACTAAAGTAACCAAGGTTGAAATGAAGGTGTATTTTTAGAAGACATATTAGCATTGAGTTTTCAAAATATATATGATCATTTAATCTGATTTTATTGATAATCATTTTGGGTTTTAGTGTTGGGTTAAAACAGAATAATGAAAATGAAGCTGATAAAGGTATGTATCTAGAAACCAATATGTTTTATAACAAAACAATGGATCATACTTGAAAAGTTGAGAATATTAGTATATGCCTATTATGATGTAAAATGAAAGTTTCCTAGACTTACCTAAGGTAGTGAGGTTGATATTTTAATAGAAAACAAATCCTAAAACTCTTAGATATTTTCATTAGTGATTGATATTTATCAATCATATTATAGTATATTCTACAATTTATGATAATTATGTGAAATATATAAGTATTTTAATTTAGTATCTCAGATTTAATGTTTTGGAAACAAATATTAAGTGTTATTAATAACCTTTAAGAGTGATTTTAGGAAAATGTTATATTTTTTAGGGAAAAATATTTAAGAACACATGAACGAGTGATGGATAAATCTTATATTTAATACTAAATTTATACTTAGATAATATATGTTTGATTTATTTTAAAAAATTAAGTTATATAGTGTTGGAAACCTTGTGATTAATAATTGATTCATTATAATTTTGGTGAAGTTCATCATATTTTTGGAATTGTGTATGTATTGGCTAGTGTGTGATTTAATAGAATATTGATTAATACTATTTGAGTGCTAAATATAGTGTTAATTTCTAGTAGAATATATGGTTACACTATATTTTAATGTGTTTGAGATTTAGATGTTTTTGGGAAAGGTATATTTTGAAGAATTTATGATTGGGTATATACATACTTGAGTATACTATTGTTTTAAATATTAATGTTGTTTGAGGAAAGATAAGTAACTTAATATAACCAAAAAGAAAAAGGTAGATGCAATATTTGAAGTTATATCCTCAATGATTAATATATTAAGAATAACCACATAAACTTTCATCAGTGGGTAATAATTAAAAGTGTGAGGATGTAATTTATGTAAGGGGTAAAAACGTAATGACCTGATATTTTGGATCCTTTAAATTAATATAAACTTTGATGGATTGTGTAACATGTAACACCAAAAATAATGAAAAAATTACTAAAATGAATCATGGAATATTAAAATTACATGAATAAAATAATAATTACCTAATAAAAAGAGTGTAATCAATTAGAAATTTATAAAAAATAGGGTTAATAGTATATAATGTTTTAAATTGTAATTTTTCAATAAAAGTAGTATCCCTTTATATATTTTATTTTTAATTTGAGGATAAATTAATAAATTATAGAAATTTAATTTTATAAAATGAATAATAATTTCTGAATTTAGAATTTCAAATTTTTTTATGGTGATTTTTTGATATTCTTTTAAAATAATTATTTTTTATGTGAATAGTTAAAATATCAATTTTGTTTTTATGACATTATATTAAAACAGGAATTGATTAAAATTTTATTAAACCTTTTTAATATAAAATAAATATTTAATAAGTAATATTAATAATTTAAAAATTCTATATTAAATTTATTAAATCCTTGTTTAACATTTTAGAAACTTAAAAAATATTTTAGTCTAAAAATTGTTTTTATTCGCTTATATTAAATATTTGTTTCCATCACTTGAAGAAATTAAATATAGAAAATGGATTTAATAGTATTGATAATAACTTTAATATTATGAAATAATTTAAATTTCATTTTAGGCATAAAAATGATGTTACTAAGTTTAAAATTAAATACCATGATAATAGTGAATTTTTTATTTTAAAGAATTATTTTATTAACATTATGTAATTTTATCTATTCAATTATATATATTTTTTTAAATATTGATTTTAATACTACGTTTAAACAAATATATAATTATATTTATAAAAATATAATTGTTAATCAATGTTAAATAAGATTAAGAACACATAATGGCTAAAACATCATTTTCTAAATAAAAGTGGTTTTCTATATATAAAATGTTTCAATTTAAAATTTAATTTTCTCTTAGTTTTAAATTGAATTAGATTAAATATAGATTAAATTTTTTATTATCACATCCAAATTTTGTAATAATTTTTATTTTATATGTTAATTAAAACATAAGTTACTTGGGTAAAACTATTTACCTTAGTAAAAACAAAAACATTAAAAGTACAAATATAAGAGTAAATAACCTAAAAAAAGTTTAAAACATGTGTGGTAATACCTGGTTGAGGATATATAGACCCAATATGAAACCCAAACTTCATTATTTTTTATTTTTAGAACCATTTAACTTTTAATAGTTTCACCCCTTTATTGAAAAATAATAAGTGTTCACAAAAGTGCCTTTTTTCGCTTATAAAAGGGATCACTGAAAAAATTTGAATGATTAAATTTTCCTTGGAAATTTACTTTAAAACCTACTCAATTTTCTTTGCCTATAAGTCCCATACAAATGCTAAATTCCATGGTCACCGTAATTTATCCTAATCCATTCATTTCCAAGGATAATTTCAAGAGAAAGTTCAATGTACCAAAGTGTGTATTACTCAATCCTTTTCCTTTTTATATTTATATTTCTCTTCAAAAAATAAAATAAAAGTTGTAATATAATGGAATCAGTACAATTATTATACTTAATTTTTATTATATTAATGCAACAAACATTATTTATTCCTTTCCATCCACTTATTAAAATAAAATAATGTCGATCATGTGTTTATTATAACTACCACCTCTATGAAGTGATGTACTTTGTTTTTCATCACCACCTCTATCTACTATTTACAAGGATTGAATTTGAAAAAAATATAAAATATATAATTTAATTAGGATTATGAAGAAAAAAAATATAATCTACCTTTATTTCCTCTCTTAGGGAAATGAAAATGTTAAATGTGTGATGTGATGACTACCACCTCCACAAAGGATCATTTTTCATTTTTCATATTTATTTTCATTATTTATCCATGATAATTAAAATATAATTAATAAATTTTAAAAAAATATAAATAATATAATTATTCTTCTATTATAATGGTATTATAACCCTTTATTAACCAAAATTACTCATTGAGACATAACAAGTCCATGTTTGGGTTAGTTTAACCACCTACTTGAACAACGTTGTAAAACTCTATAATAGATAACTAGGGGAACTTGAATTCTAACATTATTATAAGTTAATACGAAAAAAATTATTGTTTTATGGTTTTGAAACATTTATATTATGAATTTAACTTCTTTAAAATATTATATTTTATTTCTTAAATTACCAAAATAAACTGACACCGATTCAAATTTCATAAAAACATAATAAAAATTTATATAATAAATAAATAAAATATGATAATAATTTTTCATTATTAAATAAAATAAATATGGATAACATTTCTAAGAATTTATATAATAAACTTAATTTGATTATTTGGGAATCTAGGTGCATGTGTAGAACGAATCAGGAAGAAGGTAAGTGTTTCTTTGTTTCAATTATAAATTCATGAGACATGTTTGATATTATACACTATCATTTCTATTATATGGCATATTCACTACCACATTTCCTTCAATTATAGTGAACATGTTTTATTTAATTATATTTTATTTTCTATTTCAAGGTATCCTTCTTATATCTCTTTTGATTCTTATGTTATAATTACCGTTAAGGTTTCTTAAACTAAAATCCCTTGGTAAGTAAAAATGTATCTTCTTAAAAATAATTTTTCCAAGATTTTTTTCTTCCAACCTAAGATTTTATTTCATGATAATTTTTTTTTCTATTTTATAAAATTTCCTTTTAATTCAAATCTATTCTCTGATATAATTTCTCTATAAAAAATTATATCATCCATTATCTTTAATACTAGTTTACCCTTATTGTATATATTTTAGTTTCCCATAAATGTTATCCTTTATAATTGAGAAGATAATAATGTGTCGTGTTGCATGACCTTCATATTTCCATTTTCATATTTTCGAAAGGAAGTTTTGTTACTATTTTTTTGGCATGGGATTTCAATATAGTTATTTTTAATATAATAAAAAGGAAATTATTTTTAACTTGTGTTTTATCTTCAACTTAGAATTTTTTAGATATCACTTTATTTGTTTAAAAAATGTGAAAATTAATTTTCAACTGATATGAATTTATTTAAAAATGTTTTAAAATAAAATCATTTTAATATTTTCTTTATGAGACATTTTTAAAAGAAGTATCTCTTTCAAATTTTCAATGTGAACATATATTTCTACCACATTTGTAATTTTATATAAAACTTTCTCTCTAAGTTTTCATGGATTCCCACAGAATTAATTTTTTTCTAGTTTTATAGAATTTTTATTTTAAAATTAATTCAATAGATCAGGGATATTTCTTATTTTCCATGTAATTTTTCTCAAACTCCTAAAAGGTTTTTTTCATTTATGTTTTTGTTCTTTGACATATCTTATGATTTATTGGTGATATTATTTAAATATTACCACAAACCTTCTTTATATGGATGGATTATAATCTATAATCACATTTTTTTCTTAATAATCCACTATTAATGGACATAACATTTCTTATAGAGCCTTTTGTTTGTGATTAACCGTTTTTAATTCCTTTTATTGAAGGGTGTTCACCTAGTCACCTATGCATCAATTAAATATAGAAGTGTTGACTAAATAATTTTCCATTTATCCATGAAATTTAAACACTATATGATATATTATCTTATTTTAAGGGTATTTTCCTTGAGTGTTACATAATTTCATTGAATACCCATTTGTTTCTCTCTAGGTTTATCATATTTATTGATGGAATTATGAATATTTTACATATTTGGTTATATTAGAAAGGGATGTAAAACCCATTTTATTTCCATGAGTTCTTTGCGATATGAGGAGTAATTGATTTCATGTGGTACACATGGGTAAGTATGATGACAGATTTGGTCCTATATCTTCTTCAAATTCATTGGTTTAAGTTTATATCTTATGAGATAATTAGATATGGAAATTGTGAGTCTGTTCACATAGGTGTGGACAAAATGAGTTTGCTCACATTTTCAAGATTGAAAATAATTATTTCTTATATAGGTGTTTTCATAATGAGTTTTCTCATAATATTTTCCTATGATTACGGTTTTTAAATATCCCTAAGTTATTTTTCATGTTATTAATCCTTCATAAGTTTCATTTCTTTTCGGTCTAGGTTACATTCCCCATTTATTTCTATTTTTTAAGATATTTTGTGATATTATGTTATACCATTCCTTATTCCATGATTTATGGTCTATGGTTTATTTTTTATTAATTTATTTTGTAACCTAATTATACCCATAATATTATCTTATGATAACTTATAATATTTTATTTTTATCACTTATTTTTACCCTTACTAAGCATCCAAGATCCCCCCTTTTGTTTGGTTCCATTTCTCTTGTTTATAAATATGTGTGTAACATATAATAAGCATAAAAGGTATTCTAGTGTGGATAAATTATGGAGAAGTTTTCATAGGAGATGTAAAATATTTTTCTTGTATATATTATCCTAAAAGACACTAAACCATATATTATTAAGATTTTGTGACTATTTGGTAGATTTAATATTTAATTTATGAAAATGTTTTAAAATAATGTAATGTCTAGCGAGGGTCACTATATCTCAAGCCTATTCAGGAGAACCATCAAAATAGTGTATTTGATATTTAGTAAGAACTATGATCTGAGTGAGTCTTTTAAGACTAGGATGGGTTTAATAGAGAGGGAATCCTCTTTTTGGTGGTTGAGGGGTCTTTTGAGAGAGTTATAGGAATTAAACAAGTGAGTGGGATGAGCACCTAATGTCAGAGACAAAGGGATCTTGAAGACTATTATGGTATGGAGGGGTGATGAGTATGTGATGGTATTGATGAGTAGAGACCCGAATAGTTAAGGGGGACACATGGGAATTCCATGATGGGGGATATGAGAATTACATAAGTTAAAAAATGTTGTGGATGGAAGAAGAGATATGTTTGGGGTGAGGGGATAGGTCCTGAGTGACTTTTAACCTAGGATGGGTTGGTGATCTATGTGATGGGTAGTGGTATATGTTTATTGTTGCATGAATATTTATGCTTCAGGTTATGTATTATGGTTTAGGGGTGAGAATGCTGAGGCATGGACCTTCCATGATCAAGATAAAATCTGGTGGATTTGCATGTGTGAGATGGATCCCTCATTGTTGTTGAAGTTTGTGCATAACTTGAGTGAGAAGGTATGGATTGAGACCAGTTTCTTCAATTTTTTTAAGAATTTATTTGCATTAAACATTACTTAACAGAAAAGGCTTGGGTTCGTATAATGGAAAACCTTCATTAAATTGGTTAGGTTGGCTATAGTGTGAATAATTACATGGATGGTTTTTCTTACCTTGAGTGACGAGTTAGTAAAATGAGATTTGGATTTTATATTATAACACTCAGTTATTTTTGTATTAATCTCCCTTAAAAAATACTACGTTTAATTGATTTCTCCATATGAAACTCTTAAGTAAAGAAAACATTGATATAGTTTATTAAGATAAAAATATAAATATAAAATATAAACATTATAATATAGTCCTCAAATTAGTTAGTATAAAAAGATGTAACCATATTATGAAACTAATATAGGGATCAAAATAAATTGAATCAAGTAGTATAAGTATACATGGTGAGGACCATTTGTATGATCTTGGAAAAGGGTTAGCTTTAATGGGGTTTTCCTTGGACCATGTGCAAGTCAAACTCCAAAAATTATGGTATGAGTGAAATCAGATGTGAGGGAAGTTCAATATTTTAGAAATATCCAAGAGGTCCATGTTAGTTGAACCACCACCCATGACTACCACTAGAGCATATCTTATGATTAGATCATACATATAGATCTTGAAGGGTTATGTAAGTATAAATTAAGATGATATAAACATGTAATTATTTGTATAATACATTATTTATATATGATAATTTTTTTTAAATTTTTATATTATTATTTTTATAGAAAAATAATGTTCATTTTTAATATAAATGCATTCATAAAATTCAATTAATGTAGCTAAATAACTAATACAACCATCTTATTCTAAAAATTTATTTTTTTTAAAATTATATTTTTGTGTGATTTATTTTAAGAGAAAAATATGCTATAGATAAAATATATTTTTATATAAATAATATACAGACACTATTTTAAATTAATAATTGATAAAAAATAATAATAAGAACCGTTAATATTTTAAAAAATTATTTTTCTTACAAATATAGTTTTCTTTATATTTTATATTTTCATTTAAAATATAAATTCATATTTTTTATTTGAATTTTTTGAAATGAATTCATTTTTTTAACTCATCATCTAAAAAATATCAAAGAGTGGATTTATGATATTTTTCTGAAAATGTTGAATTTTGGGGTAAATAGGGAAAAATACCAATTTTAAAAACAATGTTACTTTATAACATTATCATAATGAAAGAATGACTTCATTGTTTATGAAATTTTTTTTCTATACAAAATATATATTTCTAAATTATAAAAAATAATTTAAAAAATACAATTTTGAATTTAAAAAGATCAAGTTTAACATTTTGGGAACTTATGTTATATTTAACTCTAATAAAAAAACTATTTTTTTGTTTATTTATTTTAACTAATTATCCATAATGAGGAATTAAGTTTATATTATTTTAAATATAGGTAAATCTTTTTTTATCAATAATAAAATAATAAATTTCATATAAATAAACAACACTGATAATGTTATTCTAATCCTAATTATTAAGCATAAAAATACACTTTTTTCTAAAAACTGATTTCAAAATTATATGTTATAACATTAAAATTGATTTTTTATTTCAAAATTATAAATTTTCATTGAAAAATGTATTTCTTATTTTTAATAATTAGTCCTAAATTATATAATAAGAACCATTTTATTTTTATGCATTAAAATTAAATTTCTTTGGTAAAAATTAGGTACTATGGTATAAACCCAAAATGGTAAAAGTAAAAAATACAAGAGTAAAATACTTTAAAAAATATAAAAACAAAATTATGTAAAAATGTATGTATGAGGATTAGTTTACCTCAATCCTACCCTACTCTATTTTTGTATATTATTGGACCCACTTGACCTTTTAATATTGACTTTACCATTAATATTGTTAGAAAAATTCCACTCCTCTCCCTTATAAAAGGATCATTCACCACCCCACTTATCCTCACACCCCAAACCTCTTAGATTCAACCAAAATATAAAAAATAAAACCCCAATACTCCTATATAAATCATAGAGTTTTTATTATTCTCAACATACCGCCTCTCAAAGACTTAATCCGATTTGTAAAGGATCCCACACTAGAAGTAAGGTAAAATTCTCAATTACTCAATTTTCATTTATTTACCTTTTTTTCTTCTTCAACATCCTATGATTATAATCTACCCTCATTGAAATAAGTTTATAATTATCATATTTATACTTTAATATAATTATGTTCATGGGACAACCATTTTTAAACTTCCTCCCAACTATTCAAAAAACAAAAACAACTCTTTTGTTACATGTGGACTACGAGTTCCATAATAGACATGATCGATTTTGGATAACTCCATTACATGGATGGTTAAAATGGTATATTTAATAAATTAATATTATATTTAAATAAATTCTAATATTATGAAAATATAAACCAATTCCTATATTCTTTCCACTTTATGTAAATAGAGAACGTCACTCATGTGTATGTGAGAACTATAACCTCCACAAAGTAATATATTTTGTTATTCATCTAGAATATTATTATTTATCCAAATATATTAAATTATATTTTCGAACATTAAAAGATAATATCAATATCATTATAATTCTATAATAATGATATTATCCTAAACTAATCACTTTCTTAACCATAATAATCAATCAATTATAGCATGTTCTTGTTTAGGTCAGTTTAACCACCTACGTGAATTGTGTTGTAGGTTTATATCAAGAAAGAATATAGAAATTTGACTACTGGTATTATTAGGCATCAATGTGTAAATAATACTTTTTAATTTTATTTAATGGTTATATAAATACTTAACATATTATTAATATACCACCCTTTGTTCATTAAAATTTACCAAAACCAGCATGCCATTGATTCCACCTCCGCGAACCGTAACTAGAATTATCATGGAATAAAATTGGAAGTTAATAAGTCATTATTGAATATTTATATTCTAGTACCTTAAATAATACTGGAATAAAGAAATTGGGGTTAATGAACTGTGTTCAACATTATCATTGCAAAGCACACACAAAACAATTAAAATTACTGACATCCGATGATGAAAATATACTATAACTAACTAGTAAATTAATAATAATTAATTATAATTTAAGAAATTAAAAGGTAATATATATGAATAAAATTGTGAAATAAGTTATTAATAGAGTTATTTATTTTACACTGGATGTTAAAGCATGTTTAACTAATAAAAAATAAAAGGTATGAGTTTCTCATCTCAATTTTTATTCTATAAGTATTATCAAATATTCACTGCTTATTTAATTTTATATGGTGTATATACTTAAATATTATGACTTTTAATCATTTAAATCTTGAAATTAAAGGTATTTACAACTCTATATTATGTTATACCTATCATAGGGTTACGATTCGAAAAATAAAAAAGTTTTTGGGATTTTAAAAACTCAAACTTCTTTCTTTGAGTTAATAGGTTTATTATTGAAATTTGTTCTCCTATTTTTTCTATAATATTTAATTTTCCATTTTATATAAAAATATATATTGAATCTCTCTCATGTGAAAATGAAATTTTTTATTCAATTTTTTTCATTGATGAATTTCTTCCACATAAAATATTGACATTGTTATGAATAAATCTCATTATCTTTAATAATGATTTCTTTTCCATGTCCATATTTCCTAATCTAAAAAATATTATCTTTTTTTGGAAACCTAGTTATGTTTTATCTCATATCTAATTTATGTTTCCCTTTTCTATTTTCAAAATGATGTTTTACTACTATTTATATAACGTGGGTTTTCAAAAAATATATTTTAAAATATTTAAAAGTTTTTCAATTATTTCATAATCAAAGGATTTATATTCCACTCCAAATTTAATTTATAAAACCTTTATGTGTTTTCAAGGATATGTTGTTGAATATTTTTTTTAAAAGTAAGTGTTTTTAATTCCTTTGTCTTCACCATTTTTAAAATTACTTTTAAAAGTGATATGCAACTTATTATTTTACTAAAATATTAAAAAAAAATTCTAAAAACTATTGTCCTTTCATTTCCATTTTCCTCTTTATCTCACAAGGATTTATTAATTTGGATTTTTTTTAATTTCCCTCTAAATTACCTTATATTTTTTTATTTTGGGTATTTAACATTATGTTAATTAACACTCTAATTCTTGATCCATTCTTATGTGGAACCATTCAAAGTGTTCATTTTGTGAAGGAGTTTTTTAGATATGTTGACATCCTATAAAAATTATTTTATTTCACTCCGGACATGTTCTTATAAACCTTTGCATCTTCTTTATCTAGGTGTATTATAAAATATTCTTTGGTTGTTTTATTGAAAAACCATCTCTCTTCAATGATTTAATTATGTGGTTTTTTAAATATGAATATTTTGTTTCTCCCCTGGATCACATGTATATTAATGATTATTATGATGATGGGTGGGGTCCTATATCACCCTGTAATGATTTAGTTAAGTTTTAATATCACAAGATATGATGAATTGTTATGTGAAAATGATGCATGTGGCTTTGTTCACAGGTTAATTGCATAAACATGATGCATGTATCTTTGTTCATGTGTTTATTATTTGAACTTGATGAATGTGTCTTTGTTAACTAGTTTTTTTTATAAACATGATATAGATATTTTTTTATAATTTTGTTGTGTGAATATGATGTAGGTATATTTTCTAATAATTATTACATTAATGTGATGTATATGGGTTTATTCATAAGTTTTTTGTATGAAAATGATGGAGGTATCTCTGTTAACAAGATTTTATATGCTTATGTTTGTTACATATTTACTTATTATGATTTTACACATCCTTATGTCGCATGCCTATGGCTATTCAGCTTGGATCATGTTTATTATCTCATGTTTCTATACTATAATTCCTTGGTATAAGTTTAGTCCTTTGAGATTACATGTAACTTTATCATGAATCATATACATATCTTATTATCCAATGTTATTTTAATAAGAGATTTCCCTAGTGGTCATGTTTTCTCATATTCTTATGATATACCACTTGGTGACATGTTTTCCCTTTCTGAGTGTTTGATTTTACCCCTTTCTTAGGATTTTATCCCCTGGTTATAAAGATGAGTATAACCTATGAGGTGTCTATAAAGAATTCTAGTGTGGTTTGATTATAAAAAAATGTTTATAAGTATCATAGAAATAATTTTCTTATATAGATGATCCAAAAACACACTAAACCTTTTATTCTTGGGATTTTAGGATTATTGTGAGATATAAATTTTAAATTATGTAAGTGATGTAAAATAAAAATATGTTTAACTTGGTCCACCTTAGCTTATATCAAATACAATGTTTAAGGAAAGTTTTCTTAGCACTAGATCTGGGAATGTGGGTTTAAAGTGACTCAATTAATATTTGAATAGTTTTTAGTTATTTTTTTGGATTAATTTAGTTATTTATTGATATTAGTATGAAATAAATTTGGTGAAAACAATAAGAAAATTCTATATGTAGGAAAAAATCCTAAAATTTTGGTAAAATAGATATTGTGTGGTTTTCCTAGAAATGAATTCCCTATCTATATACTAAAGGTGGATTCATCCTCTAGTATAGATATACCTTGAGGTAGTAACCACTAATGGGGTGTATTGTGTATTAACTCAATCATCACTCGGTTCACAAAGAAGAGGCCTAACTACACACCCATTTAGACACTCCTAGGGTATATGATTTGGTTATTTACATACTATTTATGAAACAATATGAAGGATTTAAATATTTTTTAATTTTATGTTGAGTTAGGCTAGAGGAGATAATAGTAATATGACCATAGAATACCTAGGTAAAACTTAAGGGGTTATAAGTTGATCTAAATACATCATAGTTGAAACGAAAGTATCATATGTTTAAATAAATGTTTCATTAGAGAAGAAATATTAGCATTGAATTTTCATATTCATATAATCAATTACTTTTATTTGTTAGATATTATCATTGACATTGTCATTTTTGTATTTCGTTGGAATCAAGATCAATATTCTTTGAAAGGTATGCCTTTAGAAACCCATATGTTTTATCAGCTAAAAAATGAAGCATATTTCTAATAAATGGTTGTGAAAAATGAAAATATAGAAATATGTTTATTAAGTGAAAAAATATTATTTTCCTAATCTTACCTAAGATAGTGAGGTTGGTATCTAGTATTGAAATTTTCATGATTCATGCCTATCTATGGATACAATTAGGTATTTTTAATAGAATGTGATAACTAAAATTGAGAGAATAAAATTTATTGGGGGGGATGTATATAGAGACCCAACTGTTTCACACATTACTATTACATCATTATAAATATGGACAAAATAATAATATTACACCATGAGGATACATTGGTTTAGTGTCTTGGGGAAACTAGGACCAAACATAAAATTTACAATATCAAGCATTAACATTTTTTTAATTCCTTATTCTCTAGATTCTTATTGGCTCTTGACCTCTCCTTAGTACATGTAGTCACCTGAGGATATACATCAAAAAGGGGTGATCTAAAAGACCTATAAAAATATATATATAAACAATATAACAATGAGTGAGCACAATCAAAACATAGGAAAAGGATCATGAACCTGAGAGGAAGCATTGATAAAATAATTGAATTGTGGAAATGTATAAAAATGAAACATCATGTCTTATTACTCATCTACCACACATAGTTGTGTACAATTATAGCATCATGTTCATGCATAATTTCACTTTTACTCATGAGGTTCATCACATTACCCAATTCATTTGAGCAATGTATAATTTCGGTCACACCCGTCACATTCAAATATTCATATTGCACTATATAATTCCAGGCGCACCATTCACATCATAATATTTACATTATCATGCATGCCACATTAAAAATATGTAAAACCTAAACATAACATAACCCATGTAAAGAATGGGTTTCAGATAGTAAATAATAATTTCATAATCATTTGGTCCCTAAAAAAATAGGGAGTATTATTCTTGACATAGAACCATTAACCATGATCGAAGAGTGAAACAATAATCAAGAAGTAAAAAAGGGTGTATTTATTTGAAAAAATAGTTCTTTTGGAAAACATTGGGGTTTTTCATAAAATCAACTAGAGAACATTTATATCCCATAAAAGGTAATATAATTATGAATAAATGTATTTAAGTATAACCCATACAAAAAAATGGAGTAAAAGAGGGAGAACCTGAAGAAAGAAAGTTGGGTTTCAGAATTTCCCCTTACCTTGTATCCGAATGATTTATTCACTTTAATGTACTGTATAATGATATTATATTCATTAATTAACAATTAAATACCATTTTTAACATGAATATGGTTTATTATGGTTTCATTAAGTTATTTTATGGGCCTTTCTATGAGTTATAAATCTTAAATTCATTATTTGGGAATGTTTGTTTTTTTATATTTTCCTTGAATGGTTCACTTGTATTCATGAATGGAAGTTCATTTTAAATGTGGATAAACATACATAATTATAATTATATTTTATTTATGATGTTACAGATCTTGAAATGATCTTATAAATAATTTTTTAATGTATGATGACACTGAATCATTAGATAAAAATTTAATGATGATTGTATTAGGTTAATTTGGGCGGTTTTTTGATCAGAATGAACATGTTTTGTTTTATCATTTAGTAATATGTACACAAGTTAGTTCCAGAACATTAAATAGGATATAATACATATAAATTAATCTTTTTAAACCATAAAAATATTTTTATGACTGGATCTTAATGTGGTAAAGGAAAAAAGAAAACATGTCGTTCTTGAAGGTGATAAATTAACACCTCACGAAAATGTTTTATTTTCTAAAATAAAAATAAGAGGGGATGGGGGTTGGATAATATGTTATCCCATTAATATCATAAAATTACAGTATATGTAATATAATATAGTTACCATATCATGTGGTTGAGTAATGGTGGGGAGAGATTTATAAAAGAACTTTAAATTGAAAGGAAATTAAAGGAAATGGGAGAGAGAAATTAACTCTTGAATCCTCCTCTTGAGATCCTCCTTAAGGAACTTAGGCTTGGTCTTTTTATGAGACCATAATCTATTGGAAGTGGTGGAGGGTCTAGAGAATATGTTTGTGCAGAGTTTAGGAAAGGATTTAAGATTTAGAGGTGTGAGGAAATGAGGGTGTGAAGGGTGGTATTTATAGTGGAGGGAAGAGGTGTTTTCCCAATATTGTATTCATTAATTTATTATTTTTCCACAAGATAATAAATAGTGAGTGTTAAATCACTAAATACAATAATTATATCATGATAATCCAAACCATATGTTCTTAGATTAGTAGAACATTTCCCATGACTCTATAATTCATGAACTTAACTTATTTTGTAAATTATCGTATTTCACTATTCATAAAAAATTCATGTATTTTAGAAAAATCCCAAAACATCACCCTAGACATTTTTCAATGTGTAGAATCCAAAAATGAAGTCCATTTTCCAAAAATATTTTTATAAGTATTATTAAATTAATTTCAAATTAAAATCATAATTTACTTGAAAAATACAGTTTTTAAAATTAAAACTGATTTTATAATGCATTCAAAAATTACATAAATTCATATAAAATTATCTAAAAACCAGAATAAATAAAATTGTTAATTTATGAAAAAATTTTATAAAAATAATTTTTATTTTAAATTAATTAATTATTTATAATTAATTATTTATGACTTATAAAAATACCAATTCTTTTATTATGCTCAAATTGTTACTTTATAAGATGCCTAAATTTTATTTAATAATTCATGGGGAAGGTTACTATTATTTTGGAAAATTTACATTTTCATAAGGGTTATATTTATATTCATAAGGGTAGGTTACTTTTCCCCAAATGTTATGTTTTTTCTATCAGACTCTAAACATCTTACTGATCGCAACCCTGTATGTTAGATTTTCGAAATTCAAAACATAAATGTGGAAAAATTATGTTTAATAGTCACACAGTATTTAGTATCATTATATGTAATTGTGATTCCTAATGTGATTATACTATAAGGAATAATTATAAAAAGGGGATTCCATTTATAAAACATTGGGTTGTTACATTATTCCCCCCCTTATTAAATTTTGACCATGAAATTTCGTTTTACACAAACAGGTGATGGTACTTTTCCTTCATCGCCTCCTCCAGTTCCCATGTTGCTTCTTCAAACTTATGGTTCCTCCAAAAAACTTTGAAAAGGTGGGTTTTATTATTGCATAGAACCTTATCTCTCTGATCCAGAATCTTTACTTGCTACTACTCATAAGAGATATCATCTTCCAGTTGTACTACATCTGAGTTCAGTACATGTGAGGGATATGGTATGTAATTCCTGAGGAGTGATTCACGAAACACATCATGGACTTAAGACATATTTGGTGTAAGTTAAATCCAATTGGACACAGATCCTATGATTTCAAGGATCTAAAAGGGGCCAATGTATCTTAGGCTTAGATTCCCTTTCTTTACAAACTGCATGACTCTCTTCCATGGTGATATTCAAAGGAAGAATTTATCTACAATGTCGAACTCATAGCCCCGTAGACAGTTGTCAGCATAGCTCTTTTGCTAACTCTGAGAAGCTTTGATGTATTTCTGGATTACTTGAACCCTCTATGTCATCTCTTTCTTAAGATTGGGTCCAAGTAGCTTTGTTTCTACAACTTCATCCCAACAGGTTGGAGTTCTACATCGCTTTCCATACAAATCTTTATAAAGATCCATATCAATACTCGAGTGGAAGCTATTATTATATGATAACTCAACCAATGGTAGATGCGGATACTATCAACCTTTTAATTCTAAGGAAAAGGCTCTTAGTATATCTTCAAGAATTTGAATAGTCCTTTTCGATTGGATATCAGTTTGGTGGTGATAAGCCATGCTGAAATTTAATTCAGTACTCAAAGCATGTTGAAGACTCCTCTATAATTTAGATGTGAAACTTGGATCACAGTTAGAGACAATCGAGAGAGGAACACCATGATGTCTCACCACTTCCCTCACATATATATTTTCAAGTTTTCCAATAGAGAGGTCTTCCTAAATATTGATAAAATGGGTAGTCTTAGTGAGTCATTAAACCATAAACCATATCACATTATTTGCCTTTGACGTCTTTGGAAGACCCATGAAAAAGTATATAGTGACATTCTCCCATTTCCACATGGGTATTGGCAATGGTTGCACCATCCCTTTAAAATTTTGTCTCTCTCCTTTAACTTGCTGACATACCAAGCACCTTGATATTTATTACTCAATCCCTTTATTCATGTTATCTCACCTGAAGTGTTCTCAGATATCTTAGTACATCTTGGTGTTATCAGGATGAATAGAGAAAGTTGAGCTTTGTGAATTTTCCAATAGCTCCTTCTATATCCTGGGTGATGAAGGCACACAAATCCACGTTCCAAACTGAATCACACCATCATCATCGATATGGAACTATTTCAACTTCCCTTCCTTTACTATATTAACCTTATTTTGTAACTCCATATCATCCCTTTTTTCCTCCTTAATCATATATTGGATTGATGGTTGTGCAATAATTTGGGAAAGTTAGGATGTATCCCATGTCCTTATGATTTCCAAATCCATCCTTTTAATATCCATGAAGATAGGGTCTTTCTCAATACATAACATGGATAATGTTGTCGATTCTTTTCTTCTTAGAGCATTATCTTCCTTGTTCACCTTTCTAGGATGATAGTGAATAGAGAAATTTTAGTCCTTGATTAGCTCTAACCATCTACTTTGATGCATGTTGAGCTCCTTTTATGTGAATATGTACTTTAGGATCTTATGGTAGGTGTATATATCACACTTCTCACCATAAAGGTAGTGCCGCTAGATTTTCAAGGCAAAAATAACAGATTCCATCTCTAGATCATGCATCAGGTAGTTTTGTTCATGAATCTTCAACTGTCATGAGGTTTAGGCTATCACATTATCATTTTTCAGGTGTAACAACCCAATAATTTCTTTGAATCATGACAGTATATCACAAATATTTCTCCAATTTTTGGTAATGTGAGAACAGGTGCAATGATCAACCTTCTCTTTATCTCCTTGAATATTTATTCATATTCTTCTGTACAGACATGCTTCCCCCTTCCCTTGTTAACTAAGTTAGTGGGATTAACAATCGTGAGAAATTCCTCACAAAACTTCAGTAGTACCAAGCTAATCCAAGAAAACTATGGATTTCTATGACACTAGAGGGTCTGATCCATTCCTTAATAGGCTTTGTTTTTGAAGGGTCCATATAAATTCCCTTACTTGTGATCACATGTCCCAAGAATGTGACTTGATTCATCCAAAAGTCACACTTGTTGAACTTGGCGTATAACTTTTCCTTTCTCAATGTCTCTAACACAAGTCTTAGATGTTCTTCATGTTCCTTATTGATCTTGGAGTATATGATAATATCATCAATAAACACCACCAAAATTTTTTCGAGTAAATGTCTAAAAACTCTATTCGTCCAATCCATGAAGATTTTATGGGAATTATTTAGTCTGAAGGGAATCAACAAAAACTCAGAGTGCCCATACCTTGTATCAAAGGATGTATTCTAAATATCTTTCTTCTTTACCTTTATCTAAGGATATCCAGAATGAAGATCCACCTTTGAGAAGTATTTAAATCCTCTTAACTAACTGAACAAGTATTCAATCCTTGTAAGAGGATACTTTTTCTTTATGGTGATATTGTTTAGTTCCCAATAATCTATACGCAACTGCATTGTTCCATCCTACTTCTTTACAAAGAGCACTGGCGCACCCCAAGGTGATGCACTAGGGCTTATGAACCCTTTTTTCAAATGCTCTGCAACTAATTCTTTAACTCCTACAGTTCGATAGGAGCCATCCTATAGGGACACTTTAAGATATGAAGAGCTCTGGGTATAAGTTATATTGAGAACTCTACTTCATGATTTGGGGGAATTCCAGGTAACTCTTGAGGAAATACATCACTATATTACCTCACGATGATAGTTTCTAAAAGGTTGGCACTTTCCTTTGATTCAACCATTTGGGAGAGGTTTGCTTCTTCATAGGGTATCAACACCCACTCTGTTGAAGGATTTTTTAAAGGAGAATCATGATCTTATTTGAATTTTTATAGGATCATGGTATTGTTTGGAATATGAAAAGATATTTATTTTTCCTAATAATTGATATGTGCTCTCTATAATGAGAGAAAATCCATTCCCTTTATAGCATCAATTTACATCAAGGGAATTATTACAAGATTATCAGGAAGAATCTTCCCACATACACCTACAGGAGAAGAGTAAAACACTTGGGTTTCAATTATTTCACCACTTGGTGTTTTTACAAATATCTCTACTTAATGGTTTTAGGGCCTTCGATTCTATAGTACTAGAAAACTTTCAAGATATAAAGGACTGTGTTGAACCAAAATCAAATAAGTCTTTTGACATTCTTGAGTCAACATGAAGTGTACCTTGTACCACTTCATTATATTTCTCCACTTCCATAATAGTGATGGTCTAAGCCTTGACTTGTTACTTTGGATTTGGTGGCTGAAGACCTTGATTACCCTCAATAACTTGAGGTTTAGTGCACTAGCTTGCATAGTTCCCTTTCTCCCTACAGTTTTAACATAGAATCATGGGCGTGGCTCCCCTTTCCTCTACTACATTCTCCTTCCTTCTCATGTATTTTTGAAACTCTTGTGAATGGTGTCCTTATTTTCCACACTTGAATCACTTTCATGTCCCTTTTAGGTAGTTCCCATGATGCAAATTCCCACATTTTTAGCATGTGGGTCGTTGAGTTTTCTACCCACCTTTATCATTAGATCCCCCGACTTGAAACTCCATCTTTTGTTTCTTATCAACATAGCCATGGGACCATTCTACAAAATACATCTACACTTTTAGAGCACATCGTAAAACTTTTTCATAACTCCCAAATTCTCTAATTTCAATATCCTTTTGAAGGTGTGGTCTTAATACACTAAAGAATCTATCAATTTCTCTATAATTGTTGATAACAAAACCCAATGTGTACCTTTCAAGATTTATGAAATATGATTAGTATGTCATGACAGATTCTACTTTCTTTTTCTTGAGCTTTATGAATTCTCTATCCATCTTCGTACGAAGAGTTTTTGGAAATAATTATTAAGAAACATAATCTTAATGTATTCCCATTATATATCATAAATTTAATCCCTTGACTTGGTGTTCTTAATCAAATACCACCATTGACCGACCTCTACTTCTAGATGATAAATGGCTAGTATCACCTTCTCTTCCTTAGAATAGTGAAGCACAGAAAAGATATTTTTCATGGAGTTGACCCACTATTTTGTAATTTGTGGATCAAAAGATCCACTAAACATCGATGGTCGTTTCTGCATAAAACACTCGATAACCAGTTGTTCCCTTTTTAGTGAAGTAGGATGTTCCCCATTATTCTGGTTATTGTTCATAACCTGAGATAGTTTGGTAAGAATATCCATAAAGTTTTGAACTCCACATACCTAATAAGTGGTTATGTCATTTGAGCAATCATTGCATTGGCCCTCTCATGGGTTGTTGGACTAGAATCTCCTGGTTCCCACCATTTTCTAAAATAGAAATGGTTAGAACAAAACACAAGTCAACAAGTCATGAATAACTTATTTATTTGGTCAATTTACACTAAAAAAATAACTTATGGGATCCCAATTTAAATCTTATTGTGTGAATATTTGTACTTATTCTAATACTATATGTTTTATTTAGGGTTCACTAATCCTAATTAACAAATTAACTAAACCATTCCTCTAATACCAACTATATTGACCCATCCTTTTCTTACATTAACAATAAATAATTATAAATATTGAAAAAATAGTATTACACTACGAGGATCCATAGGTTTAGTGTCTTGGGATAACTAGGACCAAACATAACATTTATAACATCAAGAATAAACATTTATTTAATTCCTTCTTCTTTAGCTTCTTATTGGCTCTTGACCCCTCTTTAGTACATGTAGTCACCTAAGGATATACATCAAAAAAGGGAGAGCTAAAATCCCAGTAAGAGGATATATATGAATAATATAAAAATGGGTGAGCACAATCACAACATAGGAAAATGATTATGGATATGAGAGGAAGCATTGATAAAATACTTGAAATATGGGAATGCATAAAAATGACACATCATGTCTTAGTGGTCATCTACCATACATAGTTGTGAAAAATTCTAGAATCAGGTTCGTGTATCATTTAACTTTTACTCATGAGATTTATCACTTTAATTAATGCATTAGATAACTATATAATTCTAGGTGCACCAATCATATTCAAACATTTATATTGCGGTATATAATTTCAGGCTCACCCGTCACATCATATTATTTACATTATCATGCATGCCACATTAAAAATATGTAAAACATGAATATAACATAACCCATGGAAACAATGGGTTTTACATAATAAATAATAATTTTATAAACATTTGTTCCCCAAAATAAAGAGGGAGTATCATTCTTGACATAGAACCGTTAACCACGCGTGAATAGTGAAACAATATTCAAGATGTAAAAAAGGGTTTGTTTATTTGAAAGAAGAGTTATTTTGGAAAACATTGGGTTTTTTATAAAATAAACTAGAGAAAATTTATATCCTAGGAAAGGTAATATAATGACTAATAAATTATTTTTAAGGATAACCCATACTAAACATGGAGTGAAATAGGGAGAACCCGAAGAAAGAAAGTTGGGTTTGAGAATTTCCCCTTACCTTGTATCCGAATGATTTATTCAATTTAGTGTCCTATATAATGACATTATGTCCATTAATTAACAATTAAGGAACCTTTTTTTTGCATGAATATGGTTTATTATGGTTTCATTATGTTATTTTTGGGCCTTTGTATGAGTTATAAATCTTAAATTCATTGTTTGGGAATGTTTGTTTTTATGGTTTCCTTGAACAACTCACTTGTATTCATGAATGGAAGTTCATTTAAAATGTGGATAAACATATAGAATTGTAATTATCTTTTATTTATGATTTTATAGATCTTGAAATGATATTATAAATAATTTTTTTATGTACCATGATAATGAATCATTACATAATAATTTAATGATGATCATATTAGGTTAATTTGGGTGGTTTTTGGATCACAACGAACAAGTTTTGTTTTATCATTTAGTAATATGTACATAAGTTAGTTCCATAACATTAAATAGGATATAATACATATAAAATAATATGCTTCAACCATAAAAATGGTTTCATGACTAGATCTAAAGGTGGTTAAGGAAAAAATAAAACATGTTATTGAAGGTGATAAATTAACACCTCTCAAACAACGTTTTATTTTCTGATATAAAAAAGAAGAGGGGAAGGGGGTTGGATAATATATTATAACATTAGTATCATAAAATTAAATTATTCATGAGATAATGGATTTAACATACCATGTGGATGAGGATAGGTTTGGAGAGATTAATAAGATAACTTGAAATTGAAAGGAAATTAAAGGAAAAGTGAGAGAGAAATTACATCTTGAATCCTCATCTTGAGATCCTACTTAAGGAACCTTGGATTGGTATTTTGATGATACCAGAAGCTATTGGGAGTGGGGGGGGGATAGGGAAATTTTTTTGGTAGAGTTTAGACTAGTCTTGAATCTTGATAGGTGTGAGGAAATGAGGGTGTGAAGGGTGGTATTTATAGTGGAGGGTAGAGGGGTTTTCCAAATATTATATTCATTAATTTATTATATTTTACAAGACAAGAAATAGTGAGTGTTCTATGACTAAATAAAGTAATTATATCATGTGAATATGAAACATATGTTCTTACATCAGTAGAACAACACCAATGAATCTATAATTCATGAATTTAACTTATTTTGTAAATTATCGTATTTCATTATTCATAAAAAATTCATGTATTTCAGAAAAATCCAAAAAATTTACCCTAACCATTTTTTGAAATATAGAATCGAAAAATGAAATCCATTTTTCAAAAATAATTTTCTAAATATGATTAATTTAATTTTTAATTAAAATCATAATTTACTTGAAAAATACAGTTTTAATAATTAAAATTGATTTTATAACGCTTTCAAAAATTACACAAGGTCTTATAAAATTATATTAAAACCCAAAAAAATATAATTTTTAATCTATGAATTTTTTTTATGAAAATATATTTTCTTTTAAATTAAATAATTAATTATAATTAATTATTTGTGACTTACAAAAATACAAATTCTTTTACTATGGTCAAATTGTCACTTTATAAGATGCCTAAATTTTATTTAATCATTCATGGGTAAGGTTACTATTATTATAGATGATTTACTTATTCATAAGGGTCATATTAATATTCATAAGGGCAGGATACTATTAATAAGGGAGGGTTTCTATTCACCAAAAGTTAAGTTTGTCCTATCGGACTCCAAACATCTTACTAATCACAATCGTGTATGTTAGATTTTCAAAATTCAAAACATAAAAGTGTTAAAGTTATGTTTAATGGTCATATAGTATCTAGTATAATTATATATCATTGTGATTCCTAATGTGATTATACTATAAAGAATAATTATAATAACAAAATTCCATTGACAAAACATTGAGTTGTTACAATGTAACACCTTGAGATTTTATAATTAATTCCCTTTTAAATAAAAACTATATTTAAAAAATTTCTCCACATGAAAAACAAAACCAAAACAAACTATGAAATAGTTTATTATGATAAAAATAAACAAAATATGATCATTATAATAGTCATTGAATTATTCATTATAAATATAAGTAACCATATTATGAAACCGATAAAGGGAGTAGAAGATATGACATCAAGTACTATAATTCTTCCATATGAGGTTAATTTTCCAGAGCTTGAATAGGAGGTAGCTTCACTAGGTTTTCCCTGGACCAAGACCAATCAAAACTCCAAAAATTATGGCATGAGTGAAATATTATGAGAGAGAAATTAAATATTATGATACTTTCCTTAATATCTATTCTAGCTGAACTTCCACCCATGATTCCCACTAGAGTATAACTTATTCTTAGATCTTATAAAAATATCTTGAGGCGTTATATATATTGAAATTAAGATGATATAAACATGTAATTATCAATTTAATAAATTATTTATGTATCATATGAATTTTATAAATTACATATCTTTGTTAAAAAAATAAAGTTCATATTTAATACGAACAGATTGATAAAATTAAACTAATGTATCTGAATGAAAAATAAGACCATTTTATACTAAAAATGTATTTTTTGTTCTTTTAAAATTGGATTTTTTATGTGGTTTATTTTAAGAAACCAATTTTTTTATGGTTAAAATATATTTTTTATATAAAACATAGAATAAATGTATTTTAAATAAACAATTGATAGAAATTTAGTTATCAAACTAAAATTAGAAATTTATTGTTTGAATAAACTTTTATAAAAGTTTAAAACTATTAAAGAAGACTTTGATAATATGTATAAAAAAAATTATACCTCATAGTAATAGTTCTAGAATGGGTTTAAAAAAACCAATTTTTAGTAATAATTATTTTTTTCCTAAAACTGAACCTTTCTGAACTAAGTGACAAAGTGGTGAGAAGTGGATGAATATTTTTTCCTTAAAAATAGTATAATCACATGGTTTTCTTAAGGATTATTTTTCTAAGTGAAATTTTTCCAAAAAGAAATCATAAAATGCGATTACCTAATATTTTTTTTTCATGAAAATACCAAACCCAAGAAGGGTTGAGTTCTAAAAAACTAATCTTTTTTTAGTAAAATAAAGATAGTAGCAACAAAAGTTTTTTTGGTATATGGATAGTGGATGTTCTAGGTACCTGAATAAAAACAAATATTTCTTCAAGAATATAATCAAGATGAAAGGTAGAAAAGTTACTTTCGAAGATAAATATTAAGGAGAGATTATCAGAATAGGTGAAATAGTTATTCTTTGAAAATCACATATATCAAATTTTCTATTTGTTATAGGTATTAAGAACAAACTTATAATCATAAGTCAATTATGCGATGAGTGTTACCTTGTGAACTTTAGAAATGATAAATGTTTAGTACATAGTTCCAAGAATGAATTTATTCTTTCAATCAATCAGAATGAGAATATTTACACACTTAACTTAGAAGAATATAGGAGCTAATAACTACCTTGTATTAGTGTAATGTAAGATAAATATTAGTTGTAGAATAGAATGTTAGGAAATTATAGCCTTATAAACTTTTCTAAGTTGGAAAAGAAAATACTTGTTAAGTATATATCAGAACATAGGTTTGATAATTCAAAATTCTATGACCCTTAACAATTTGATAAGAAAAAAAATTCATGTTTTAAATATATTAGTGAATTATCGACTTATGATTATTTAAAGTTATTTTATAGGGGATTATTTGGTCCTACACAAACTGAAAGTATTGGTGGAAAATATTGTTCATATTTCTTAGTTGATAATTACACTAGCTACACATGGGTTTATTTTCTAATAAAACAAATTTGATAAATTTAGTTATTTTAAAAATTTTGTAGGCAAAGTTAGTAATGATAAATACCTATCCTTAATAACTTTTATTATTGGTCATAATGGATAATTTGAAAAATATGGTTTTGAAAATTTTTTGTAGTAAGAAAGGTATTAAACATAAATTTTCATCCCCTAAAACTCCTTGAAAAAATGGCGCAGTTAAAAGAATAAATATAATTATTTAGGAGATTACTAGAACCATGCTGTTTAAATAATTAGTTACCAAGCGTTTTTTGGATAAAGCAGTTAATACTAAATATTATATTATAAATCGAGTTTTAATTAGGCATTTTCTTAACAAGGCTGCTCACGAGTTATGGACAGGTAGAAAACCAAAAGTTTCTTATTTCAATGTTTCTGGTTGCAAAGTATTCATCACGAATACTGAAGATAATTTACATAAATTTTCATCCAAATATGACGAAATAATATTTTTAGGTTATTCCATTAATTCTTAGTTCTATATATTTTTTAATAAAAATTATTGTATTTTCAAGGAAATAGTGCATGTTAAGTTTGATGAAACTAATCCATTTATTTTCAAACAACCCCAACCTACATACTCAGATTTTATTTGTAAAAATAATTTTCAACCTTTGTTAGAAATTTATTATCATAAGGAAATAACTCAAAAATTAGTTTCTGATGTTTTTCCTCAGGAATATTTTATACCTATTATTGAAGAAAAGTCTTTTGGAAACACAAGAAGTTAATTGTTTCTTAGGAATCATCCTAGTTAAAGTATCGTTGGTGATGTAGAAAAACATATTATGACTAGAAGTACCTTAATAAATGAAATTGAATATATATATTTCTTATAACAATTTGAACCTCAGTATATTGATGAGTCTTTAGGTGATGCAGATTGGATTAAGGAAATGCAAGATGAGATCAATGAGTTTGAATGGAACATAATTTGGAAATTAGTTGAACAACCTATAGAAACATCTATAATTAGAGAAAAATGTATCTTTTCAGAATAAATGTGATAAAAATGGAAGAATAATTAAAAATGAAGCTATACTTGTGCTAAGGAATATAATCAGCAAGTAGGAATAGATTATGAAGAAACTTATGAACTAGTAGAAATATTTTTGTAGCTAATCAAATACATATAGCCATTACAACATTTTTTAATTCCAAACTATTTTAAATGGATGTAAAGTGTGATTTTATTAATGTATATGTTTAGGTGGAAGTTTATTTATAATTACCACACATGTATTTTCAAATAAAAAACACCTATAACATGTTTATAAACTCATAAAACCATTATATAGACTTTAAAAATCCCTTAGAGATTGGTATAATTGGTTAACTGAATTTTTATAACAAAAAAAGTTTGTTAAGAGAGATAAATATCCAACTATTTTTATTAAATAAGTAAACAAAAATACTATCATTGTAAAAGTTTATATTGATGAAATTATATTTTGTTCAAATAAAAAATATTTAACTGATTCCTTTATGGATATTATGAAATTTGAGTTTTAAATTAGTATGATGGGTGAGTTTACATATTTTATATGGTTTTCAAATTTCAAAAAAAACCATAGAAACTTTTATATCTCAATATAAGTATATAAAAGATCTTAAGAAATTTGGATATCAAAATAATATAATTAATATTACTTCTATTGGTACCTCAAATACCTTAGATCTTTAAGAGTCTAGGAAACCAGTAGAAAAAAAACTTTTAGAGGTATGATAGGACATTTAATTTTATTAATAAATAGTCATCCAAATTTATTGTTTTCGGTACAATAATGTGAAATATATCAAGAAAATCCAAATAATTCCATATTAACGCTGTAAAATGAATTTTTCGTTATCTTAAGGGAATAATGAATTTAGGTATTTTATATACTTATGGAAATGTTTTTAAATTAACAAGTTTTATGGATGATGAATTTAGTGGATGTAGAGTGTATAAAAAAGTACATCTAGAACATATCATTTATTAAGGGATTATTTAGTTTCTTCTTCATGTAATAAACAACACTCAACAACACTTTCTACTTCTTTAGATGAATATATGACAGCTGGAAGTTGTTATCCTCAAGTTTTGTGGATGAAACACACATTTACTAACTATGGGATTATTTTTACTAAAAATAAAATAATTTTTGATAATACAAGTTCTATTGTATTAATAAAAACCAAACACATCACTCACGTGCTAATATAAAGGATATAATACATCATTTCCTTCAGGATCACATACTTAAAGGATATATAATTTTACAATTCATTGGAACACATGAACAAATTGTTGAAATTATTACTAAACCTCCTAGTTCTGATAGAATTGAATATAAAAAATAGAAGTTGGGAATGAACAATGTAAATAAATCATTCATATCATCTTCATATTTACCCATATCCTTCCATTGATATACTCTTTTTATAGGGGGGTCATATGTTTTATGTTTTTCAAAATCTATTATTTTTTCTTAAATGTATTGTGTTCTATAATTTTTTTGTTATTCTATAAATTTTATCAAAATTATTTTTTCAGACTTACACTTTTTATAAAGCATTTTAGAGTCAGAATTATCAAAATGTTTTCCAGAATAAAAATTTATATCAAATTTCCACAGTTAAAAATTATTTTCAACTATTATAATTAGTTTCCTTTAGAAACTATCATAATCAAATAATGTTTTAAAAAATAAAACCATAATATTTGGAATTTATTAAAAAAATATTATAAATTGTTTATTTTACAAAAAACAAGAACAATATGTCAATCATACTAATTAAACTTTGTATTCTGAAATTTACTCTTCTATTCATTTAGTTTTTTCACTATTTTAATATTTTATAAATATTTTTTTATTTATAATTTTATTTTTTATAAACACTATCTTCTGTTTTATTTTTTTAGAAGTTTACCTAATCATATTCATTCTCAATCTGATAAAAGTTTTAAAACATTGAGATTTTAAATAAACTTTTAAAATCTTTAATTAGATAAATATTGACAATCAGATTATATTGGTTTCATTTCTCTATCATTTTTTATGTTACAAAAGTTAAACCATCATGCCCAGTTTCTATAGAAGGGTGGGTCACCTTGTGTCCCAGAAGATTTCTTCTATTTTTTTACACCAAAGTTATTGCACCCTTAAAATCACTCAATATGATAATATTTGTTTACATCCAATCACTAGTCTCAGTTTCAATACCGATGTCAACTAACGAAGACTATTCAAAATGGTTTTTATTTAGGGAAATGTTGGTTCAAAGGTTATGGTTTGATAACTATGATTCAACTCTCAAAAATATTATTTATTTTCAAGGTTAAGAGTTGGTATGTGTTGAAGATCCAAATAAGTATTTTTATATTTATTATTCCAAAGTAGTTTCATAATTCTCTGATTTATTATAGTTTGTTAAGGATGATGGTAAAGATAAATTATCTTTCACTATGTTTGGGAGTAGGTACAAAACTTATCATAAAAGAGTATCTAACTTAGTTAGAGTTCCATCAGAAATAGAATCTTACTTACCTTCTCATAAGCTTTTGAAAAGTCTTGACACTTTTGATAGGAACAAAGCTTGAGATTATTTGTTTTTAGAATATTCTAAAGATATAAAATTATCTCCTTTGACTCCATATAATAGAGTCACATCTCTATGGATTCAAGGTTACTCAATTTCTAATAAGGGTGACAGTGATACCTTGAAGTTTTCATTGTTGATTATTTGGTGAATAAAATGAAAACTTACTTCATTAAATTCACCTTTATTATAGTTTTTAATATAAAAAAATCCTAGATAAAGTCCAAGATAACCATTTTTATAGAATTTATTAGTAATTTGATCATGAAGTGTGTGGAATTGTTCAAGGTAGAGAACAAATTATTTTGAGTTAGGGAGAAGCTTTCCTTGATAAGTGATGATACAATGTCAATAATGAAACTGGTATTTGATTCTAAATCAAATAATTTTTTTCAAAAAATTGATAGTGATACATCAAATTCATAACCATAATGGAAATATGAAAATGATTATAAGAAAAAGAGAAAGGATGATACTCTTCACTTATCAAGAAAAATAAATTGAAGAAAATACCTGATAAAGATTGAGAAAATTATGGCACATAAGGATAATAAGAAGAAAGGGGATTCAGAGTTGAACTGACCCCATAGAGGCTATAGATTAAAAAATATGGACTTTATAGACATTAGAGGAATAAGAAAAAAGAAGGAAGCAAAAGAAGAGGTTGAAAGATGAAAGAATAGTATAAAGTATTTTGAAAGTAGTTGAAAGAGTTTATAAGAATAAAATGTTTCCAACATCCTATACCGATTAGATTATTCCATAAGAAGGAATAATTTTTAAAGGAACCTCTATAATCCCATATAAAATTCATTCTATTATTGATAAGGGAAAGGAAAAATGAATTGTTAAAGAATCATCCCCCAATGTTCCAAAGAAATAATCAATACTATAATTAACTGACAAGGTAATCTTTAGAATATCTATACATCTATAGGAGGAACTTAATAAAGAATTTGAAGAAGATCATGGAGAATAGGTACAAGGATAATAAGATGAAGGAAAAGAATAATAATAAGAATAATATGAAGAAGTATAAAAAGAGAAAAAAGTTTAAGTAGAATAAGTAGAGAAGAAGAATCAAGATAAAGAAGAATATTATAGTGAATAAACCAAGTTAGAGAAGGATTCATTAGAATCACCCTCATCCTCATCTGGTTTACCATATAAATCTAAAAAGTATGAAAAATCCCAAAGTACTTAGGAAGAAGGATCTTCATCATAAAAGGAAATAGAATCATCATCAAGGAAAGAAGAATATCAACAATAAAACATGAAAGTATTTAAAAAATATGAATATGATAAATATGTATAAATTATTGAAATTTTAATGTATAAGAAGAACTCTAAGAAAGATAATAAGAATGTAAAGGAATTTGATATTGGGATTAGAAAAATTAAACCCCCAAACCTTCCTCTGGCTCATCATATTTGGAGGCAACAAAAGCACAAAAAATGATTTTATTACATATGTAAATCCTTGAGGTGTTTAGAAGCTACAATTCCATATTTCTCAAACCTTAAAGTAAAATGGCAGATCATTCAGAACAATATCAGTTATAAATAAGATTCAATACAAGTTTTAATAGAATAAGTGATTCATATTAATGCTAAATTGAAAACTTTTTAAGAAAATTCCCGTACTCACAAAGTATTATGAAACTAGATGGTGTAGTTGTCTAACCAATTTTATTCCAATATTTTCTTGCATTATGAACAAATTGATGAATTAAAAAAACTCTTGTTAGAATCAGCTAAATCCTTTAACAAGTTATCCATAGAAATTTCAAATAGAACTAAGTTTGTTGAAAAATTCAAAGATGCTACTAATGAACAAACTAAGGATGTTAATTTTTTGAAATAAAAGATCCAATATATGGATTTAGAGATGAGAAGACTTAGATCCTATGAATATGAGATTATTTTAATGAGTGATCAAAATAAATAACTATATGAGGAAGTCGAAAGGCTGAAGGCTCAAGACCTGAGATAAGAAGAAAGAATTATAAATTTCGAGAAAGATCGCTTGAGTTCAAGAAGATAAAGGCATTTATCAATAAACCTGATAATGAAAGAATAATTTCATTTATTTTAAACTCTCAATGTATCTGTAAAACATTTGTACTAAATGAATTACTTTTCATCCAATTATATTATGCTCTAATGTTTTCCAATTATTATTGGTTATATATTATTTCATATTTACATGGATGATTAGTTAGTGCAGTGTTATTTTTTATATTATTTTTATAACATTTTGGGAAACATAGGATAGTTTCCCCTTATTTTTATAAATAACAAAGGGAGTTAATGATATATTAAGGGGGAGAATGTTTTTTTAAAAGGGAAGTTTGTTTCTCTAGGGGGGGGGAAGCTATTTTAAAATGGGGAGATATTATACTAAGGGGGAGATGTTTTCTTAAATGAATTTTTATTCTTATATTCTCTATCATAATAAACATTATTCTCCAAAGGGTCATAAACCGAGGGGAAGTTAAAATGTAAATAATAACTTTGTAGTTCTTAAAATTACAAAGTACTGTATTTTTTTAAAGTTATTTCTCATTTATGTTTTGTGGTATGTGCATTCCTAAAAGGGAGATATTGTTGAGTCATAAGTTTTACTTCTTATATTTTCATTCCTTTAGTTTGGGAAATAAAAAACACATTATTAAATATGTTTACTAACTTCTTATGTCCCAAATGTTTTAGTATGTTTTGCATAAAACATTATCTTTTACCATACATAGAAAATGTTATAATTTATTAAGAATAAAAACCTTATATTCGTCATTACGATCATCAAATTTTATATGTGTCTGATACATCATACTTATATTTAATCAGATCCAGATTTAAAATTTGGTCTTTTCTATCTTATTGACAAAAGTCATGACCATTAGAATGATTCTGGTACCAAAACAATTAGGTTGATTCTCATAAATGTTATCATATTTCCAATGAAAAGAAATTCCATCAGACTAAACTATGTTTATAATTAGAATAAATAGACATGTTTGTATCTTAAGGAATACCTTTAACACTATAATGGTGTTAAACAAACACCACATTAGACATTCATTTATGCAAAAACATTATGAGCTATCAAGTGCCAGCTGTCCAAGGCTGTAGCAAAAAACTCTGAAATATAACCATTAAATATTTGTATATAAATAGAGATTTTTTTGAAGAGTTTGAAGTTGATACATTTCAAAACTCAAGTCTTATGATTTTTTCTCTATATAAATATATTTTTCTTATTAATTTTAATACTTTAGAAAGTTTTAGTTATAATTAATCCTTGTCAGGTTGTTTCCATTAGAATTTTATCATTTATATTTTGTGTCTGATCATTGTTATGATTGAGAGATTATGGGGATAGGAATATGGTGAATCTGATCCATTAGATCAATGGATTCTAGGGATATGAAGATATAAATTGATCATTATATTGAGGTATTTTGGGGATAGGAATACATAGATTATTTTGATCATTATATCGAAATCTTTTATAGTAAGGAAAGAAAGACTTTAAAGAGACTATAAAACTATGGATACCTTTAGTTAAGGTTATTAACTACCTTATTATTAAGGTTAAAGTGTTCAATATTTTAATAAACATTGTAATCCATTCTTATTATTACTAGATATTTAATCCCTTGTTTTTATAAGTAAGTTTTCTATTTTTCTTGTTATAGAAAGTTAGTCTTTATACTATTCTTTCTATACAATTGGTTTTATTGGTGTGATTGTGAATAAAATAAATAATATTTTTATTTAATTATATCCATTTTAATTTAAATTATTTTACTTTTATTTAATTATAAATTTATTTGTTCTAATTTTGTTACTCTGGTAATCAGAATGAGTCTATGTCTGATAAAATTACATTAAGAGGTATTGTGTTTTGCCTAGATTAAAGGTACTTGAAACTACAATCCACCCTCTATTGTAAGTATAAACATCATAATATAATCTTATTATCATAAAATTACACCTATATGGGTATTATAGTCAGTTTAAGGATAGAGGACCCACATCCTAGTATGATAGAGGGATGTTGATCGCAACACAATTCACTATTTCATTTTCACCCATACACCATTTTATTAAACTAAATTTGTATTGTAAGTTCCAAATATAATAAAAAATTTTGATTCATATTAGATTCAATTATTTTGTGTTTATCACTAATAAAAATGGAAATTCTATTTTTTTTGATAATTTAATTGAAGGTGGAGGTGATTTGGAGGGCCCTTGATGAAGTTCAAGAAAAATGGGACAAACAACATAGGATTGAAGCACACCAGTGGACTCAAATGCACACTTATACTAAACCATACATCCAAATGGGATGATATTTTTTGGTATGGTCCTAAATTTAATGTTATAAATTTCATATGAATAAACCCAAGACTAATTCGTCCATCTGGTGTCCAATCTAGACTGATCTGTCTAGCATCCTGAATCTGTACAAAGTCAAAAGTGGTGTGCTGTGATCTATTCATATCTCGAGATGTAGGTGTCCAAATGAAGAAAAACTTTTGGTGTAGATAGTAATGATGTGGGGAAAAACTTTTTATCTTTTTTCAAATTGAGATAAAGCAATATACCCACCTAAAACAATGGTCCAAGTGGTTTTACACAATCTATGTGTCCAAAACCACCTTCCACTTTGCCTATAAAATGGAAACTTAGGATCCTCATTTGAAAGTTTGAAACAAAAGAAATTCTATGACATTTATAATTCCTAGAGGTGTCTCATATCCATTATTGAAGTTCTAGAGGCCCTTATACTCATAGGGGAATCAATAATGAAGAATGAGTTCCACCCAAGCTTCCTCCTCTTTCCGATATCGAGATAAACGATGGGCGTTCATTGTGAGGGAGCTATAGACATGTCAAGGGAGCTAAGACACATATATTAGATAATTTTTAGAGTTATTTGGGTTTTTAAACATTTATTTCCATGAATATTAAATTATTTATTATTTTAATGATTCTTTTGATGCATGTGATTGGTTTTTTATTAATTTCTAACCGATTGGTGTGTGATTTTGAGTGCGTAACTTGTGTTGTTACAATGGGAAAACAAGGGAATTATTTTTATTAACCATTTTATTGAGATATAAATATGATTTGGAAGCTCTTATTCTAGTCATAAGTTTGGTACCTTGACAATGAAATTTTTATGTCAAAGATTGGATCTTCAAGCAATGAAATAAAGGCTAAATAATTAATCAGGATTCCAATTAATTTCAACCAAAGAATCACTCCAAACCTAAATAAATATCTAATAAAAATGAAATTAAAATTTGTGAAGTGAAATCACAATGAACCATTTATATCATATTTTTCAAAATCCACTTGGTTTTTCAACTATTAAACTCTTTAAGTTAAGTTATTTTCTTTAAAATGTTTTCAAAATCACCCATTTTAGTAATTTTTATTAAAAATTCATACTCTAAACCTATCAATGATCCTTGAGAGACAAAATAGGGTCTACCCTATACTTTTAATAGACCTTAAAATCATAATAAATTTGATGTTTCATGACAACGTGTCCAATTTTGGTGTTGTTTCTAGGGAGCGCTTTGATTTTTAGTACGTTTTTTATATGATTTTTGTAAATTTTCTGAATATTTATTTTTTTCTTTTAACTTTACCAATATTTTTATGTTGTGATTTATTTCTTTTATAGGTTATATTCATGAAGTGTTATACTCTAGGAGACTTACCACCATTCTAACCCAAACCTGAGAGTATCTTACATTAGTGACACCGAGACGCACAAGAGAACCCTTTGACGGAGGACACACAAAACATCAAAACAATTCTTTATCATTCCACTTATTATTCTAGTACCAACATCAAAAATTAATTAAACATGCATAAAATGGATGAAAACAATCAAAAACTAAAAGATATAGCCTCTCCAAATATTTATATCTAACCCACATATATTCAAATTCAAGGCGAGACATTGAATTTCAATCTAAAATATGGTTTAATTCCCTTATTACCAAGATTCCATGGAATTGTGGGAGAAGATCCTCATAAGAACTTAAAATAATTTCATGTTGTTTGTTCTACATTAAAACATGAAAATGTGGATGAATAACAAGTAAATCTTAGGTAATTTATTTTTTCAATAGAAGACACTACAAAATATTGGATTTACTATGTTAATTCACCAATTAGAGGCTAGGAGGACATGAAAAATCTTTTTCTTGACAAATATTTCCCAAACTCTTGAACTACATCTATATGGAAAGAAATTTTTCATATAAGAAAATCACTAGGGGAAACATTACACGAACATTGGAAATTATTTAAAAGGTTATGTTCAAGTTTCCCACACCACTAAATAAGTGATCAACTTTTAATTCAGTATTTTAATGCAGTTTTAATTCCTATTGATCAAAATATGATTAATGCTACTGAAGGAGGTGAACTAGTTGATAATACCCCAATTCATGTAAGAACCTTAATTGATAACATGGCGCAAAACACTAAAAAGTTTGGTAATGTTATATTGTACTCATTCAAGGTGTCCATGAGGTGAAAAGTATTGACTTATAGAAGAAGGTGGACATGACGTTTGAAGAGGTAAGTGCCCTTCTTCGAAAAATTTCTTTTTTATAGGGAAAATACCAATATCCTCCTCCCATCTATTGTGGTATATGTTCTTCTAACAACCACTACTCTGACTAATTACTTCAATTGAGAGAAACTTCTAAGAGTTGTGAGTCAATCTTTCGAGGCCGCCCCTATAACCAACCATCTAGACAAGACCCATACTATACACCCAACCCTGGGTGGAAATAAAACCAAGCTTATAGGGAAGGGGATATTCAAAAAAATGCCATTAATAATGGAACCAACTAAGGCAGAGTAGTCATCCACTACGAGCACCTATAAATACCCAACCACCATAATGGACACTCCCACCACCCCCTCCAAAACGAAATCCTAACCTAGAAGATATGATGAAAAAATTGTTGCCAACAATCTCCAATTCATACAAACCACCCAAGAAGCCATAAAGGACCTAAAATCCAAATTAGGCCAACTAGATAACTCTATGGGGGAAATTCAAAGTCATGGGTCGGGTAAAATACCCTCTCAACTAATAGTTAACCCTAAGGATAATGTAAATATTAGTTCCATCACCCTTAGGAGTGGGAAACAACTTAAACCCCAAATGAACCCACTATTAGATTCATCCTCTCCTGAAGAAACCACCGTCCCATCTTCTGAAAATGGTCTAATAGAAGAAAATCCTTGCCCGGATAGAATCCCTTCCAAAGTAAAGATTGTGGCTGTTGATGATTCACCTATCCTAATCATTCCTCTTCCATTTCCCCAAAGGGCCACCCAACCTAGGAAACAAAATGAAACTAAAATTGATAAGTAAATATTAAAAACTTTCAAAAAAGAGCAGGTTAACTTTCCTTTGATTGATTCCCTAAAACAAATTCAAAGATATGTCAAGTTTCTGAAGGATATGTTTACACACTGAAGGAAAATTCGAGGTGATGAGAATGTGATATTGGGGAGGAACTTATCAACATTGATAAAGCCATCACTTCCCACCAAATGTATTGATCCATGAAAATTCTCAATTCCATGCACCATAGGGGAGTATTTCTTTTCTAATTATATGCTTGATTTATGTGCCTCTATAAATGTGATTCCTCACTCCATTTACTCTTCATTGCAGGCCATGGAATTAAATCCCACAATAATTGTTGTTAAACTTAAAAACCATGGTACCACACACCCCTCTGGGGTGTTATATGATGTTCTTATGAGGGTGTAAAATTTAATTTTTCCTTTTGATTTTTATGTTCTAATAATGGAAGATGATAGGATGAATGTACATTCCATGATTATATTGGGAATGCCTTTATTGAAACCCACCAAAACCATAATTAATTTAAATAATGGTACATTGTTTATGGAGTTTGGTGGTGACATTTTACACTTCAATATACTTTATTCCATGAAGTACCCCTCATAAGAAAATTTCTCCCTCTCTGTTAACTTTATTGATATAATACCCCTAAAAACACTTCTTTTCATTCCACTGATCCCCTTTCTGGGTTTTCATCATCGATTAAAATTCTAGGATATTAATCTTTCATAGAATATTGTACCATTTAAGAAAAGTTTCATTCATTTTTATTAATTAATTATTTCTTGAATACTGAGGATCACATGACCATCGATGATATTGAAATGCTTGTAAAAGTTAATTCCTTATCTGAGGATGATTATATTGAGCAACTAGATGAGATTAGTGACCTATCACTTTCACACACAGTCCCATAAATCCAAAATCTTCCTAAACTAGATCTAAAACAACTACCTCAAGAATTAAAATATTCATATATTGAAAATGGAAATAAGTTTCCTATCATCATTTCTAGTCCACTCCCTCCTGAGCATGAATTGTGACTATTTGAACTTTTTAGGGAGTATAAAAACTCTTTGGGATGGAAATTTATTGAAATTCCAAGAATTATCACATAAATTTTTACACATCATATCTTGTTAAATTATGAGGCTAAACCAGTGATGTAGTCACAATGTCGACTGAAACCAAACAAACTATATGTTGTTAAAAAGATGTTAAAAAAATTATTGGACTTTGGAATCATTTACCCTATATCTGACATCCAATTGGTCAGTCTGGTACAATTGATTCCTAAAATACCTAGTCTTACAATAATAAAAATTAAAAACAATGAATTGATTCAAAATCATGTGCATAATAGTTGGCGTGTATATATAAACTATCTCTTATTAAACCTATACACTAGAAGGAACCATTTTCCATTATAATTCATTGGACAAATGCAAGTGAGGTTAGCAGGTAAGTCCCATTACTATTTCCTTGATGGGTATTCTGGATACTTTCAGATCCATATTTTCCCCAAGTATCAGGAAAAGACAACCTTCACTAACCACATTGACACATTTTCATATAGGAGGATTCCATTTGGTCTGTTCAACACTCTAGGTACTTTCAAAAAATGCATGGTTAGTATTTTTTTTGATTACCTGGAGAATTGCATGGAAGTATTCTGGATTATTTCAAAATTTATGGCTCCACTTTTGATGAATGTTTAAGTAGTCTTGCTTCACTCCTATGTCACTGTATTTAAAAGAATCTCATATTAAATAAGGATAAATGTCAATTTATTGTGTGATAAGGTATTTTATTGGGACATTTCATTTTTAAGGATGGTATCCAAGTTGATAAATCAAAAGTGGGTGTCATTTATTCCTTAATATTCCCCAAAAATGTATGGGATGTACGGTCTTTCCTTGGAAATACTATATTTTACCATCATTTCATTTGTGACTTTAGTAAAATTAAACTCCCCCTATATCCATTTCTCCAAAAAGAAAAGGAATTTGTTTTTGATAAATAATGTGAGGAATCTCTTCATAAGTTAAAATAGAGTTTCACATTGCCCTTATTAATCTATCCACCTAGGTGGGATTTACTATTTAATCTCATGTGTGATGCATCTAAATATGCATTTGGTGGAGTCTTATCACAAAGGTTCGATCGGGCTTCACATGTCATTTCCTAGGTCTCACATGCACTGGACCCTACCTAAGAAAAATACACCAAAATTGATAAATAATTTCTTTCCATTGTGTTTTCCCTGGATAAATTCAGGTAATATATTTTAGAGTTCAAAGTCATTGTATTCTCAGACCATGACACCCTCCGGTATCTCCTTAAGAAACCAGAAGCCAAACCACATCTCATTCATTGGATTCTCCTCCATCAAGAACTCAATTTAGAAATTAGAGATAAAAAGGGAGTAGTGGATGTGGTGGATAACCATATCAGTAGGATCCACCCATCCTCAAACATTGACTTATCCCCTTGTATTCCCATAAATTACATGTTTTCAAATGAAAAATTTTACCGAGTGCAAGATGTTATTTTTTTATATGCCGAAGTTTTAAATTATTTGGTAGCATCTTGCATTCCTGCTGATTTCAATAAAAACCAGGCCGACCATCTGAAACCCGAGTCCCATTGGTACATTTGTGACAACTCCCACCTTTGGTGCACATATAGTGATAATGTCCTCAGGATTTGTGTTTCCAATAGTGAGTTTTTGTCAATCCTTAGGTTCTGTCACACTCTTGCCTGTGGGGGCCACTTTGGTCTCCAATATACTGCTCGCAAGGTCTGTGATTCTGGTCTCTTTTTTCCAACACTTTTTCAGGATTCCCATGATTTTTATAAATATTGACCTTACTCTTAAATAACGTAGAATGTATCTAAAATAAATGAAATTCCACAAAAACGTTTTCTATTCCATGACATTTTTGATGTTTGGGGAATTGACTTTTTGAGACCATTCCCCAATTCATTTGGGAACCTTTACATTCATCTAGTAGTGGATTTTGTTTCAAAATGGATAGAGGTATGATCTATAAGGACTGATGATTCTAAGGTAGTTATATAATTTTAGAGAACCCAAATCTTCTATAGGTTTGGATTAACTATTTTCATCATCAATGACCTGGGTTATCATTTTTGTAATCGAACAATGCAATATCTTTTACATTGGAATGGGGTTGGGCATAGAGTGTCTGCTGCATTTCACCCACAAACGAATGGTCAAGATGAGGTGTCAAATAGGGAGGTAGAACAGATTCTTGAAAAAATGGTTCAACCCAACATAAATTATTAGATTCTTAGACTCGATGATTTTTATGGGCCTACTTTACTGATTTCAAAACTCCTATTGGCATGTCACCCTATCAGTTTGTATTTGGAAAGAGTTGTCACCTCTCTATTGAGATTGAGCACCAGGCCTACTGGGCCAGCAAACAATTCAATTCTAATATTTATGGTGTAGGTTCTCAAAGGAAGTTACATGTTAAGGTGATGAAGGAAATAATAATAGATTCATATGAGAACTCTATAATTTATAAAGGGTGAACCAAGGCTATCCACGACCATCTCATCCTTCATCATTAGTTCCACATTGGGCATAAGGTCCTCCTCTATAATGCAAGGCTGAAGTTGCATCCATGTAAGATTTGTTCCCACTAGTTTGGACCATACACTATTGCTAATTTCTCTCCATTTGGTGTTTTGCAGGTTCAAAATGAAGAAATGAAGCAATCCTTTACTGTAAATGGGACGCGACTGAAGTACTTCCATGAAGCCCTTCCGGAGTTCTCGATGGAGGGTCTCCATATTCAAGAAGCAATATAAAAATGACACATACTAGGTTTTATCCTTCATTCACACATTATATTTGATTACAACATGGAAAATACATAATTTAGGTGTGGGGGGATGGGTATATTTTTGGGTTAGTTAGTAATTTCCATCATCTTTCTTCTTTTTTATCTTTTTATCTTGCTGAATAGTATTGTTACTTTCCCCCTTTTACCTCCCCCTCACTTTTATACCTTATAATTACTTTTTTATGCTCACATTATCATGGAAAATGATGCCCGTTTAATCATGGAAGTTATTGAAAATCCATGTGGATTTTCCATATTTCATGTTGTTTTAACATTCAATTTATTTTCTGATAAAATGTGAATTTCAATAAGAAATCAATACTGTGGGGTGAATTTATCTAGAAATTTGGTTATTTTTCATTGATATAAATGGTTGAATCATTTTGAAACCATGGAGAAGAATGGTACCCTTTGTGTGAATAGTTTAAAGGAAAATTATATCACTTAATATCTCCACACATATTTGCACCCAACCATGAAGTGTGAAACTTTATTACTTAATAGAAGGTAAATATAAGTTAGGTTGATTTTTCTATACTTCCCAAAATCATTTTTCCATACATTTATTTCTTAACTGATTTATTTCATTACTATACCAGATTGACCTATGCGTATGTACCTATTAAATGACTGTTATACACCCTAAAAGAAATAAAAAAACAAAAAGTGTTGTATATCGGTGGGTCAAAAACAACCCTTCAATGAATTTTGATCTTTTTATAACTATTACAATTAGTGTCATGAGAATATCAAAAAAGGATTGAGAGAAGATTGTGAGATTTTTTCCGAGTGAAACTTTTGAAAAAATAATAAATGAGGGGGATAATGAAATGTACAACATATGGGGATATCTATGTTGAGAGCTTATGGTTTGAATTCTAGGAATACTTAAGTGAGTGGGTCTTGAAATTTTATTTTAAAGGATCTAGGGAAGGTTCATTAGAAATAATCTTGTAAGTAGACAATTATTAAAATAACTTATATTTAATTAATATAAAGTAGAAAGAAAATAATGAAATGGTTTCCATAAACACACATGGATAATTTGTGACATGATTAAAATTTTAATTATTTTCTTTTATTTGTATCATGAAACTCTTGTAATTTCATTCTGATGCAATTTTTGAGATTCCTTTTTTCCATGCTCACTAAGAATAACTCGTTGTGATTTTTTCTTTTAAAACATTTATATCTGGAACTAAATTTTTATTTAATTTTAAATATTTATGAATTTGTAAATATAAAAATGCATAATTTTTTTTGGAAATGTGACTTTTCCCAGGAGTGAAAATGTTTAGGTGTGGGGTTGTGATCGTACTGTGATTCACTATTTCATTTAAAACCTTGCACTGTTATATTAAACTAAATTTGTATTGTAAATTCAAAATAATAACAGATTTTACTTCATGTTAGATTCAATTATTTTGTGTTTATCACTATTAAAAAGGGAAATGTTACTTTTTTTGATAATTTCATTAAATGTGGAGGTTATTTGGAGGGACTATGATGAAGTTCAAGAAAAATGGGACAAAATGTGTAGGATCTAAGAATGATAGTCAAATAAATCACACAATTATACTAAAAAGTGAATCCAAATGGGATTTTTATGGGATGGTACTAAATTAAATGGGATACATTTAATATAAAGAAACCCATGACTAATTTGGACATCTTTTGTCCAATCTAGACTGATCTGTCAAGCACACGAAATCAACACAAAGTAAAAATTTGTTTGCTATAATCTATCATTATCTAGAGCTGTAAGTGTCCAAATGAAGCCAAAATTTTATTAGAGATATTCAAAATGTGGGGAAAAAACTTTTTAGTTTTTTTCAATGTGAGATAAGTCTATCTACCCACCAAAAACAATGGTCCAAGTGGTTTTACACAATATGTGTTCCCAAAACCACCTTGCAATTTTCCTATCAAATGAATGCTTGGGATCCTCATTTTAAAGTTTAAACTAGAAGAAAAGATCTTCAATTTTGGAGGACTAGAGGAGTCTTCTATTCATCCTAGAATTTATGGAGTCCCCTATCCTCATAGGGTGTTCAATAATGAATAATGAGTTCCACATAATCTTCCTTATCCTGCTGTTGTCGAGATAAATGATGGGCTTTCATTGTGAGGGAGCTAAACACATGTCAAGTGATTTCTGAAACATATATTAGATACTATTTTGGAGTTATTTGGGTGTTAAAACATTTATTAAATGCATCTTAAATTATTTCTTATTTGAATTCTTGTTTTGATTCATGTGGTTGATTTGCTCTTAATTTTTAATCAATCGGTGTGAGGTATTGAGTGCATTGGACAACACATTAATCCTTTTATTACCAAATTTATTTATATTTAAATCTATTTGGAATCTCTTATTCCATGCATAAGTTCTGGACCATGAAAATATGATTGTTATGTCAAGGTTTGGATATTCAAGAAATGAAATAAAGGCTTAGGAATTAATTAGGATTCCAATTAATTTCAACAAACAAATTATTCCAACCCTAAATGAATATCTAATAAAAATAAACTAGAAATGTGTTTATTGAAATCACAATGACCCATATATCTAATATTTTTTAAAATCTACTTGCGTTTTATACTATTAAACTCTTTAAGTAAAGTTATTTTCTTTAAACTGTTTTCAAAATCACCCCCTGTTTTAGTAATTTTTATTAAAAATGCATACTATAAACCTATCAATGCTCCTAAAGAGATAACCTAGGGTCTTCCCTATACCATAAAGCAACCTTAAAATCATAATCAATTTGATGTGTCACGGCAACGCGACTAGATGTCACTCAAAGTGGGGAGGACCCATGGCCTAACATGATAGTGGGCTCCACTTGGTATGTCTCAGTAGAGGAACCATGTTCATGCGTGTCATGAGGGTTCCAATAAATGTAAAGATGAACCATACCCTACTACATTAGGTGGTGCCACTCTATAAGTATAAATAGCGGGCCCACGCCCTAGTACGGTAGTGAGATCCCACTCTATACATAGAGGAACCACACCCTAATTCCATCGGGGGATCCACTAGGTGGGTAAAAGAACCACACCATAGTTTCATAGGGGGTTCCACTAAAATTACTGCAATGAGTATGGGGGACCCGTGCCCTAATGCAACTCGTGGGTTTCCAACCCGACCTCTCTCAGATGATCTTATCTAATCACTGTCTTAATATAGAATCTCTTGGATAAGTTTGATGTTCTCAATATTACAATTAATATATAAAAAATAACTTATAAGCATACCTTTACTTTATATGAAGAAAACTACTTAGGATAGGATACTCAAGAACCAAAATCTGAGTGCAGATGAAGGGCATACAAAAAATGGATGTATAAAAAAAGTGTTTATAGTGTGTAAGGGTTCCACATGGTGCATGCTCCCACTTTACTACTTGTCCGTACTCTCTTATTGTAACACCCCAGGTAAATAAAGAATATGACATCTTTATATTTATCCCTATTTGTGAATAAAATGTCAACATTAATTTAAATGGAATGCTATGCTCTATGTCTTACCCAATACACAACAACGAGTTCCTTTGAAATCTTACGTTGCACTCTAATAATAAAATAATATTACTTTAAATGGTAGTTAACGCCTAGCCGTTGTATTGATAGGAATGAATAGAAATAACTAAAATATGATTATATATGTTTGTTAAATGTTTTTACTTTTATCCAATAAATTTTAGAGGCTTAAAATACAAATGAACCCCATCTTAAGCATTGAATACACTAGTATTTTTAAAATATTGTTTTACTACCTTTTGATGGCAAACCATTTTTTGAAATTAAACTTTTGACAATTTTATAAGCTCTATTTTTCAAAATAAACATATTATTTATGATTGGGACATTGAAATTTACCTTGGGTTAATTGTTGGTATTTTTCTGACAATGTTCATTTTTCAATGAATAGTGGAAAATACTGCATTTTACTTCAAAAATGCTTTTTCATATAATTTAATTATATGGTTATATTATCTTTTTAATTTGTTTTAAAGTTTAATTAGAATATATTTTTACCATGTAATTAAATGATGGTCATTGGGATTAATTTCACTTCGGAATTGGGCATAAACTAATGCCAAACTTTTCATAGATATTGTTTCAAAAAAACCCGCTATTTGTTTTGACAACGGGAATTATTTTTAAATCAATTATTTCAATTTATGTGTTTGGAATTTGGTAAAATGGATTACATATTTGGAATCAGAAGGTCCAAATTATGTAATCAATACTCTTTTGTTTTTGGACATTATGAATAGTAACGACAGTAATTATCTTTAATTATCTTGATTAATGAGTAATCGGGTATTTAAGGATAATAAAATAATATCATAATAATAAAAAATGACACCAACATGTGTCCTAATTCTACTGGTTGTATCATGGACGACCATGGGATGCCTTGTGCCAAACTTGGGGACCCCATGGAATCACTTTTGTGGAAAGTGACTTGTTATCTTTTTATTTTTTTTTAAGAAAGTAAATATAAAAGAATGTATCACCTGATTAAAACATTTTTAATTTTGTCTACATATATGATATTTTAGACTATAAATATTAATTGGAAAGATAAAATTATTTCCTACATCATAGTATTTTTTTCATAATTTTTAGACTTTAAATAAATTAAATTATTTATGACATCATGATGATGCAGCGATTACCTCATTAATAAAGGATTTAAATAAAATGAAATGATAATGTAAAATCTATGACCTACACATGTCCAAAACCTATTGGATGGGTGGATTTAGAACCCTTATCACCTTACCCTCGAATTTTATCAATGTGGGACCTTTTGAATCTGAAAATCATTTTCAAATAAAGTAACATTTCTTTACTTTCCAAGAGTGCCCCTCCTCTCCTCTTATAAAAGGCCCCCACCTCTACCTCCTTACCCACAATCACAAAGCCTTTGTCTCGGCCAAACCCTGCCCATTTTGTCTCTCCACATCCCTCTATTACTCCTTGAAGCCTAACGTTGGGCATAAGTCTTCCCAAGGAAGCCTTTGAGCTCAAACCAAAGGGAGTTACCCGATTTTAAGGTAATGTCTTCACTTGAGTCCTTTTGTTTTATTTTGCTTCTCCAACCCCCTAAACTCTTTTTATTCATTTATTTTGTAACAAATAAAGTATATTCAATATACTAGGATGTTGTTATAAGAAGTATTTGAGATAAACTTACACACACCTACATCTAATGGTTAAAGAACATACTGTTTCTGTGGATGGAGAATTTCTGCCTCACGAAACGATGATTGTTCAACATTCTTCTAACACTTTAAAAGGTGGACATTAAGATGACACTATATTTATATATGATATATAATATGTTTATTTTTTACTTAAGCTTCTGTATTTTTCATTTATGACATACCTTTATGGTTTCCATTATGGGTAAACGCGATATCTTCATTTAAGGAAGTGCAGACTACCGCCCCCTCAAAGTGATTTGATTCGTTAATACCATATGTGGTATGTATAAAGGATATATTTAATGATATTATATATGAAAACATACTGGAATTAAAATAATATTATGTATCATTATGTTTCAATTCCATTAAATATTAAATAGAAATGGAAGTAGCGTTCATGCGTACGTACGACTTACCGTCTCCATGAACAGTACATTTCATTTCTTATCTCAAAATGTTATGTAATATTATAAGTACATATATATAATGGATATATATGTAATATATTACATATAAATTATGTATATAATTCTGTAATTATAACATATATATATATATATATATATATATATCTCATTTTTTTAATTCCATTAATATGACAAAAAATGAATGTAACGTTCATGCGTACGTACAACCTACCGTCTCCATGAATGGTGATTTTCGTTTTTTAATCTTCAAATGATATGGAATATTATAAAATGAATATTTCCTGTATATATATTATATTTTAATCATTAATACTATTCTGGAAATTATTTACTTATAACTACATGGGCAATCTTTTTTTCAAACAAGTTTATTTTTGACTCATGTACCAAACATCGACAAAAACGTCTGATATGAACTAACATTATTAAACAATTATTATAACATTATAATATGTGATATGAAATGAATAATAATCTCTAAAGTAGGTACTTAGGCAATTATTAATTGACCAAAGTTTATTATTTAGGAATATAAAGAAACGGACAAGATAAGTTGGACTTAAGGTAAGGGATCCGACTCCTCTCTTTCTTTTAAAGTACACTCTTTTATGTCATTACTTTTAAAGCTCATATTTCTTGTTATTGGGATATTCTTTTATATTACTATTACTGTAATTTTTATGTTCATATGATGAGAGACCCTATTCTCTCTCATCAATCCATTTTGGAAGTTTTGAGTGGCGCCGTTAGGCTGCTGAAGTTTCGTAAGAGATCCAACCTCTCTCTTTGTTTTTAAGTACTCTACTTTATGTAACTTCTTTTAATCTCATCTTTTTTATGTTGTGGGATGTTATTTTATATTAATATTTCTATAAAATTTATGTTAATATGATGAGATACCCTATTTTATCTCATCAATCCATTTTTGTAAGTTTTATGTGGCGCCGTTAGGCTGCCGAGTTTTCGTAAGGGATTTTTCATCTCACTTTTATTCCCATGAGATTTATGATACATTTACCACAATTTCCTTTGAGTGGTGTATGTACTGCCCATTATTCTACTCTTTGTGTAATATAATTTCGTTTATGAGTATTTACATCAATGATGTATTGTCCTTCTTTCATGGGGTGTATGTTTTGAAAGATACCCAAGTCGGTAAGGGAACCTTTCACCCTCCTCTTTTTAAAAGACTTATTTTGTTGGGTATTTTAATTTACATATTGTTATGTTGGGATATGTTCTCATATATCCTTATTGATGTAACATTTATGTCCAAGTGATGAGATTCACTTTTTATCTCTCATCAACTCATTTTGATGTGACGCCGTTAGGCTGTCAAGGGAACTTCTTAACCCAATTTTTATTTCTTTGGGTTCAACATGTAGTTATTGAATATGTCATCCTTTGAATATGTGCGAATGACCTTTGATTATTTTACACTTAATATCCACTTATATTTGGTGTATTCGTTTTTCACACATAATTATGTAATTGACTTATCCTTAAACCAAGGATACCGTCTTTGTATGGGACTTCGTCTCAATCTCCTTTCATTGAGGCATATTTTGTTTTATACACAACCTTCTTTTATATGGTGTATAAACCCCTTTGACTTTTATGTTTATTCAAAAAGGAATATTTTTTATACGAAGCGTTTACTAAACGACAAAAGGGAATGTTTTTGTCGTACGTATGCGGCGACAACGACTTCTCCGCTGCCGTGACCATTATTTGAGTTTCGGCTTCCTCTACAAGCCATACATTCTTTTTAAAAGAAAAATAAATACCATGTTTTACTTTTCTTTTATTTTGGTATTGAAAATGGTTTTCATAATGTTTTTATATCAATGTGTTGTATTGATATCTTGTGATTGAAAGGTGGGAATGTTATGTTTCCTTTATGCATGTTTTATGTGATATGATTATGTTGAGGTTCTTGGGCATTATTATGAAGACAGGTGGTTCCGTGATAAACTAAGGGTGGGTGAGCCCGATATAGCTGTCCAATGCATTGGGTAACGTGAAGGAGTGAAACATTAAGGTTTCTACGAAGAGATTTAGGGAATATACTATGGTGGGTATTCTAAACGTAACCAAGAGGGTTACTCCCTACGTAAGAATGTTATGAATGCCTCAAGTTACATTTTATGTCTTATGATTTCTTTGATTTATTCATGATTTGATGAGTTATGTTAAAGTGCCTATGTTTTATGGGTAAAGTATGATTTCATTCTTATGTATATATGAACTCATGTTTCCTTTCCATATTTTTATAACCCTTACTGAGCTTTTTATGCTCATCCCAAGTTTTTGAAATGTTTTTCACAGGTCAAGGGAAAGGTACATGATGTGATGATAGTGTCAGGGATGTGTCAAGAAAGAATCCGTGTTTTATTTTAAATATGTTTCCGTTGATGGGAAGAATGAATACTCTCTTTTATGTAACCACTTTGTTTAAATGTGGAATGTAATGCAAGTTTCATGATCTAATTCTCTAAAACTCTAAAACTGAAAAGATCCTCAATGTGTAATCTTGTAATAACTCAATATTAAGTAAGGTTTAAGGCTGGGGCCTTATAGTTGGTATCAAAGGTCGGTTTAGATAACTTTAGAGGTTAGGGTATTCTTTAAGCATAAGTGACATTACCATAATGGTTAGGAATTCAGAAAGAGTCCTAGTTTTTGATAAAGTGAATGAGTAAGTATATCTTAGTGTTTATCTTCCTCATTAGTAAATGATGGTTTTGTTGATATACTCACACTGACCTGTTTAGTTTTAGTAAATGGCTGGATCTAGCAGGCACCAAAGTAACAGTGGATATGAATGAAACTATGACAGTTTTTTGAGCAAGAAACTGAATGATATGGGAGCTGCAATGAGAACTCTTGTGATTATCCTCAACCAACTATCTGGAGTCATGATTGACCACCTAAACCTTGGTGACTTCTCTAAGGCATCATATATACGAGAAACAAATCCCTACGGAAGTACATGTAATAATCATAAAGGTAATTGTGTTCAAAAACCTATGTGTCAAAGATGTGGAAAGAAACACCTAGGAAAATTTTTCAAAGGGATAGAAATATGCTATAGATGTGGAAATGAAGGTCATAAATCAAGAACCTTCCATGGAAAAAGGAAGCATCCAGTTGACTCGAGGAAAGGGAAAGAAGTTCTTTCTGAGGGATCAATTGAATGTTTAAAATGTGGTGTGCATGGTCATTATGAAAACACATGTCCTATGAAGAAGTTTAGTGAATGGGATCACCAAGATCGTACAAATTTTTGTTTACCAATACCTAATGCCATTCTAATTGAGGATGAAGAAACTGACAATGACCAATCAAAGGTAAGGATTATTTCATAACTATTATTTTCCTATTTTGGAATATTAGGATATGATTCATGATTTTGTTTGTAGGAAAGAAGTATTTCAGAATAAGTTGGAAAGGAACGGTTAATGGATCATGAATAATGTTGAATGAGTAAGAAGTCAACATATAAGGGCTTCAAGAGTTATGGTGAAATTCTTAAGAGTATTAAGCCTCTTTTGATAATGGGGTTACATTAGTATACTTTTTATAGTATGTGTAACCCTGATGTTTAATATATGAAAATTTTATTCAAGGAATAGTTATCTGTTCTTTTGTGGACATAGTTATAAAGAACCATTTGGGTTTAAATGATCCTTACTTTTGAGGTAATTATGGGTTACTATATGTTATGATGGAAGTGAATGACATGAGATTAAATTATGTTATGGTTATTTTTGATGATTTTATCTCTTTTTGGGAATGATTTGAGAATTATATAGTTTTGGAAAAAGGACAACACGCAGACCGTGTGACAACCCGTCGCGTCAGACAAAGCTGCGGGAATCGAACCCACAACCAAAGTGCGACTGGTATTTATCGCCTACCACTGGACTACGTGAAGTCCCTGGTTAGTTTGAATGATTCTATTTAGTTAGATGATTTTATGAATTAAGAGTAAGTTGATTTTGGGTTATCTATGAAAATTTATTAACCTATCATTGAGGATATGTGATTAGGTTAATTAATTTTCAATACGAGACATTAAGAGCAACTGATGTTGTTTGGAGATAAATGTTACGATTTAACTTGGAATACTATGTGACTAAATCCTTCAAATATTTGGGTTTCAATCTTAGTTTGTTTTAGTTTGAAGAATTTTTATGGACAAATTGTTTATCGAATGGTACTTTTTGAACTTTGGGTTTTGTTGGACAAATATTGGAGATTAAGAATAGATTTTCTTTTTATAAAGGGTTATCCTTTTCTGGATTATCTGATCTTGTACTAACCTTTTTGGTTTTGGTTTTTGATTTTTTCTAAAGACATGGGAAATATATAGTTCTCTTATGTGGATTAGGTGATTCTCTAGAAGTTGATTATAGTACTCTTAATGTGAACAAGTCTTCCTAAATACTCGTCTTTTGGAGAAAATATGAGTTCATGTAAGAAATCTAGTAAAAGTTGAAAGTCATCATGATAAGTGATTATGTTTCCTTATGAATAAATTCCTCAATAAAAAGTAAATTAAAACTAAAATGTTGTCTATTAACTTTTCCTACTGGGGAATCGAATACTGTATAACCCATCACAAGTTTGAGATTTTCTTATGGTTAACTTTCTCCTAGACATGTTTACTATCACTCTCCATCAGAACATGACCCTTTTTTTTCTTTCATATCCATATTTTACTACTTGGAATCATAGTATGGGTTAACTCGGGTGACCTCTGTACTTATCTCCCTTTATTTTAAAGTGATTGTTTTACCGACTCTTGTTCCGATGTGGGACTTTCAAGGATGTTTCCGAGCCCAATTTTAAAATTGTGAGGACGCAATTCCCAAAAGGGGGGAAGGATGTAACACCCCAGGTAAATGAAGAATATGAAATCTTTATATTTATCCCTATTTGTGAATAAAATGTCAATATTAATTTAAATGTAATGCTATGCTCGATGGCTTACCCAATATGCAACAACGAGTTGCTTTGAAATCTTACGTTGCACTCTAATAATAAAATAATATTATTTTAAATGGTAGTTAACGCCTAGACGTTGTATTGACAGGAATGAATAGAAATAACTAAAATATGATTATATATGTTTGTTAAATGTTTTTACTTTTATACAATAAATTTTAGAGGCTTAAAATACAAATGAATCCCATCTTAATCATTGAATACACTAGTATTTTTAAAAGATAGTTTTACTACCTTTTGATGGCAAACCATTTTTTTTAAATCAAACTTTTGACAATTTTATAAGATCTATTTTTCAAAATAAACATATTATTTATGATTGGGACATTGAAATTTACCTTGGGTTAATTTTTGGTATTTTTCTGACAATGTTCATTTTTCAATGAATAGTGAAAAATACTGCATTTTACATCAAAACTGCTTTTTCATATAATTTAATTATATGTTTATATTATCTTTTTAATTTGTTTTAAAGTTTAATTAGAATATATTTTTACCATGTAATTCAATTATGGTCATTAGGATTAATTTCACTTTGGAATTAGGCATAAACTAATGCCAAACTTTTCATAGATATTGTTTAAAAAAACCCGCTATTTGTTTTGACAACGAGAATTATTTTTAAATAAATTATTGAAATTTATGTGTTTTTAATTTGGTAAAATGGATTACATATTTGGAATCATAAGGTCCAAATTATTTAATCAAGACTCTTTTGTTTTTGGACATTATGAATAGTAACGACGGTAATTATCTTTAATTATCTTGATTAATGAGTAATCGAGTATTTAAGGATAATAAAATAATATCATAATAATAAAAAATGACACGAACATGTGTCCTAATTCTATGGTTTGTCTCATGGCCGACCAGGGGATGCCTTGTGCCAAACTTGGGGACCCAATGGAATCACTTTTGTGGAAAGTGATTTGTTATCTTTTTATTTTTTTTAAAGAAAGTAAATATAACAAGAATATATCACCTGATTAAAACATTTTTAATTTTGTATACATAGATTATATTTTATACTATAAATATTCATTGGAAAGATAAAAATATTTCTTACATCATAGTATTTTTTCATAATTTTTAGACTTTAAATAAATTAAATTATTTATGACATCATGATGATGCAGCGATTACCTCATTAATAAAGGATTTAAATAAAATGAAATGATAATGTAAAATATATGACCTACACATGTCCAAAACCTATTTTATGGTTGGATTTCTAACCCTTATCACCTTAACCTAAAATTATATCAATCTGGGACCTTTTGAATCCGAAAATCATTTTCAAATAAAGTAACATTTATTTACTTTTCAAGAGTGCCCCTCCTCTCCTCTTATAAAAGGCCCCCACCTCTACCTCCTTACCCACAATACCAAAGCCTTTGGCTTAGCCAAACCCTGCCCATTTTGTCTCTCCACATCCCTATCTTACTACTTGAAGCCTCACGTTGGACAGAAGTCTTCCCAAGGAAGCCTTTGAGCTTAAACCAAAGGGAGTTACTCGATTTTAAGGCAATGTCTTCACTTGAGTCCTTTTGTTTTATTTTGCTTCTCCAACCCCCTAAAATCTTTTTATTCATTTATTTTGTAACAAATACAGTATCTTAAATATACTAGGATGTTTTTATAATAAGTATTCGAGATACACTTACACACACCTACATCTAATGGTTAAAGAACATACTGTTTCTGTGGAAGGCGAATTTCTGCCTCACGAAACGATGATTGTTCAACATTCTTCTAACAACTTCAAAGGTGGCCATTAAGATGACACTATATTTATATATGATATATAATATGTTTATGTTTTACTTAAGATTCTGTATTTTTCATTTATGGCATACCTTTATGGTTTCCATTATGGGTAAACGCGATATCTTCATTTAAGGAAGTGCGGACTACCGCCCCCTCAAAGTGATTTGATTCATTAATACCATATGTGGTACGTATAAAGGATATATTTAATGATATTATATATGATACCATACTGAAATTAAAATATTATTATGTATCATTATGTTTTAATTCAATTAAATATGAAATAGAAATGGAAGTAGCGTTCATGCGTACATACGGCTTACCGTCTCCATGAACGGTACATTTCATTTCTTATCTCAAAATGTTATGTAATATTATAAGTACATATATATAATGGATATATATGTAATAAATTACATCTAAATTATGGATATCATTCTGGAATTATAACATATATATATATATATATATATCTTATTTTTGTTTTAATTCCATTAATATGACAAAAAATGAAAGTAGCGTTCATGTGTACGTACGACCTACCGTCGCCATGAACTGTGCTTTTTGTTTTTTAATCTCCAAATGATATGGAATAGTATAAAATGAATATTTACTGGATATATATTATATTTTAATCATTAATACTATTCTTTAAATTATTTACTTATAACTACATGGGCAATCTTTTTTTCAAACAAGTTCATTTTTGACTCATGTACCAAACATCAGCAAAAACGTCTGATATGAACTAACATTATTAAACAATTATTATAACATTATAATATGTGATATGAACTGAATAATAATATCTAAAGGAGGTACTTAGGAAATTATTAATTGAACAAAGTTTATTATTCAGGAATATAAAGAAACGAACAAGATAAGTTGGACTTGAGGTAAGGGATTCGACTTCTCTCTTTCTTTTAAAGTACACTCTTTTATGTCATTCCTTTTAAAGCTCATATTTCTTGTTATTGGGATATTATTTTATATTAATATTACTGTAATTTTTATGTTCAAATGATGAGAGACCCTATTCTCTCTCATCAATCCATTTTGGAAGTTTTGAGTGGCGCCGTTAGGCTGCCGAATTTTCGTAAGAGATCCAACCTCTCTCTTTCTTTTTAAGTACTCACCTTTATGTCACTTCTTTTAAGATCCTCTTTGTTATGTTGGGGGATTTTCTTTTATATTCCTATTTCTAAAAACTTTATGTTAATATGATGAGATACCCTATTTGATCTCATCAATCCATTTTTGTAAGTTTTATGTGGCGCCGTTAGGCTGCCGAGTTTTCGTAAGGGATTTTTCATCTCACTTTTATTCCCGTGAGATTTATGCTACATTTGCCACAATTTCCTTTGAGTGGTTTATGTACTGCCCATTATTCTAATATTTGTGTAATATAATTTCTTTTATGAGTATTTACATCAATTATGTATTGTCCTTCTTTCATGGGGTGTATGTTTTGAAAGATACCCAAGTCGGTAAGGGAACCTTTCACCCTCCTCTTTTTAAAAGACTTCTTTTGTTGGGTCTTTTAATTTACATATTGTTATGTTGGGATATGTTCTCATATATCCTTATTGATGTAACTTTTATGTCCAAGTGATGAGATACACTTTTTATCTCTCATCAACTCATTTTGATGTGACGCCGTTAGACTGTCAAGGGAACTTCTTAACCCAATTTCGATTTCTTTGGGTTCAACATGTAGTTATTGAATATTCCATCCTTTGAATATGTGTGAATGAGCTTTGATTATTTTACACTTAATATCCAATTATATTTGGTGTATTCGTTTGTCACACATAATTATGTAATTGACTTATCCTTAAACCAAGGATACCGTCTTTGTATGGGACTTCGTCTCAATCTCCTTTCATTGAGGCATATTTTGTTTTATACACAACCTTCTTTTATATGGTGTATAAACCCCTTTGACTTTTACATTTATTCGAAAAGGAATATTTTTTATACGAAGCGTTTACTAAATGACAAAAGGGAATGTTATTTTCGTACGTATGCGGTGACAACGACTTCTCCGCCGTTGTGACCATTATTTGAGTTTCGACTTCCTCTACAAGCCATACCTTCTTTTTAAAAGAAAAATAAATACCATGTTTTAATTTTCTTTTATTTTGGTATTGAAAATGGTTTTCATAATGTTTTTATATCAATGTGTTGTATTGATATCTTGTGATTGAAAGGTGGGAATGTTATGTTTCCTTTATGCATGTTTTATGTGATACGATTATATTGAGGTTCTTGGGAATTATTATGAAGACGGGTGGTTCCATGATAAACTAAGGGCGGGTGAGCCCAATATAGCTCTCCAATGCATTGGGTAACGCGAAGGAGTGAAACGTTAAGGTTTATCCGAAGAGATTTATGGAATATACTGTGGTGGGTATTCCAAACGTAACCAAGAGGGTTACTCCCTACGTAAGAATGTTATGAATGCCTCAAGTTACCTTTTATGTCTTATGATTTCTATGATTTATTCATGATTTGATGAGGTATGTTAAAGTGCCTATGTTTTATGGTTAAAGTATGATTTCATTCTTATGTATATATGAACTCATGTTTCCTTTCCATATTTTTATAACCCTTACTGAGCTTTTTATGCTCATCCCAAGTTTTTGAAATGTTTTTCACAGGTCAAGGGAAAGGTACATGATGTGATGATAGTGTCAAGGATGTGTCAAGAAAGAATCTGTGTTTTATTTTAAATATGTTTCCGTTGATGAGAAGAATGAATACTCTCTTTTATGTAACCACTTTGTTTAAATGTGGAATGTAATGCAAGTTTCATGATCTAATTCTCTAAAACTCTAAACCTGAAAAGATCCTCAATGTGTAATCTTGTAATAACTCAAGATTAAGTAAGGTTTAAGGATGGGGCCTTATACTTATGGACTTGGCTCGGAGGACATGTTTTAATACATGGTGTGTATGGGGCCCACAAAACACGTTTCAACCACCCATGTCCTTCTTATGTGCTCTTGAAAATGATTGTGTTCGTCCGACCATGCAATGTACTTGCCTATTCTTGGGTACTGGAATATGCCTATATATTCCCAAAGTGCATGGAGTGTCCTCCCACATGGGGTCCTAGCCATTTGTAGGTATCAAACAGATTATCCACCTAAGGAGGGTTACATTACATGTTGTTCTAGAAACATGGAAAGTGATCCAAATCATCCTAGAAACCATAAACGTCATTGCTGGGTGGGGAAACACATTGTGTGTTCCTATACTACACGCCATATAGTCCAGATTTTCATAGAAATAGAGGTTCCATCATGTTTCATATCCATTCCATGATCACCACCTTTTATATCATAAAACACTTTGAGGGTATTGTATCTAGGGTTGTCCATGCTCATTCCATCACCGATGGATGGATTCTGGCCACCCGAAAACCACCCAGCCATGCCCATGGCTCCAAAAATCTTCCCATTGTCACTATAGTTCCCAGACCCATATAGACCACACTTGAAACCACAACTCATCCCAAACCATATTTAAATTGATAGTCTGTTCATACTTCATGAATATTATATGAATTTAGGGGTTTGATCATGCTCGAACCTTCCCGTGAAATGTCATACCATAACCCCATGGTCCAACGGTGTAGAAAACGATAAAAATAGGGTAAAAGGAACATAAAAAGGTGAAAATAATTCTCGAATAATTCTTGCCCAAAATTTTTATAATCAATAAGTCCAGGGGTGATATTAAAGAAATACATAATTTCAATCGGTTAAATGATTATAAAATAAATTGTGGGGCTCATATGATGGTTGGAAAACAACAAAAATCAAAGAAGATTAAAGATCCATGATTGATTAAATAAAATAAGGGTGAAAATACAAGAATAACATTCCCTTAGTTGATTATAGATCAATTGTTTTTGAAGAACACGCTCTCAAATGATGTGGGGATCCCACTACATTCACTCCCTATCGACCCACCTTGATATGATCATCATTCATTATCCAATTCTGATTTTCCAACGAAAAACACTATGAATCTCTTCTAAAAGATCTATAGGTTATGCAGAGAACCCTATAAAATTTCTATAAAAGCCATCATATATAGGAAATGTAGATATGGTTATTAAATTAAATAAATTAATAATTTAATTAATTTATCCAATTAATATACCCGCCAATGGATACCTAATCTGAGCATCTGACGCCGACCAAATTTAAGTCACACATAGGGTAAACACCACATTCTTGATTCAACTATGGTCTCATATTTCTGATATGAGACTCATTTTGTGAGATAATCTATTATTTATGGAAAAAATGTGTGCACATGATATTAATATATATAATATTTTTATAATGTCAATTTGTGGCTAATTGGGCCTTTATATCTTGTCCCATCACAATTCTTAGATCTGAAAATATTTGATAATATATTTCAAAGTCTTACAAGGAAAAATTGGGTCACTAAATTATTTTTAACTTTTATTTTTTTCAAAATGTTATTTTATTTTTATTTTTACAATGTGGGTTTTCATTGAAGGCATTTCAAAATATTAAAATTATTTCTTATCCCTTCATAATCAAATATTTTATATTCAACTCAATATTCCATTTTGGAAACATTTATGTTTTTTCAAGGATATATTATTAAATATTCTTTTTAAAAGTATGTTTTTTCAAAGATTTCCATTTCACTATTTTGAAAATGAATTTTAAAAGTGACCAGAAGCTTTTTATTTTACAATAATATTAAAAAAATTTCTAAAAAACTTTGAGGGTTTCATCTAGATTTTCCTTTTTATCTAAAAAGGGTTTATTACTTTGAAAATTATATTCATGAGTTTCCATATAAATAACCTTATAATATTTTTCCTTTGGGTGTTTAAACTTATTGAGAGAAATGGTATAATTATTGATCCATTCTTATATGGTACCATTCAATGTTTTATTTTTATGAAGGTTTTTTTCATCTATGTATACATCCTTCAAAGATTGTTTTCTATCTTTGGGAATATATTATGATAAATCTATCAAACACCATTACATGGATTTCCTATAAAATATTCTTGGGTTTTTTTCTTGAAAAAACATATCATTTCCTTGGGTTAATTATGTGATGTTTTAAATATGAATGTTTTCTGGTTCCCTTAGCCCATATGTGTGTGGATGATTATGATGATGATGAGTGGTGTATTATATCTCCCTAAAATTAATTTGTTAATGTTTCATATAATAAGAGATGATTAATTATTGTGTGAACATGATGTAGTTTTCTTTGTTCATAGGTTTTTTGTGTGAACATTAACCGAGTAGCCTTGTTTATTGGGTTTTTGTGTGAATGTGGTTCATGTATATTTATTCACAGGTTTTTTGTATGAATGTGGTGCATCTAGATTTTTTCACATGTTTTTTATGTGAACATGATGTGAGTAAATTTGTTTATAAGTTTTATATAAAAATTATACTAATGAATTTGTTCACAATTTTGTTGCATGAATGTGATGCACAAATATTTTTTATAAGATATTATATGCTTATTTTTATACCATTGTTCCTTATTATTATTTTCTACATGATTATATTACTTGCCTATGATTATGCCCCATGGATTTTGTTTATTAACTCATGTTTCCACACAACCATTCCATGGTGTATGTTTGTTCATTTTAGATTAAATGTCCCTTTATCACCACTTATGGAAAACTCTTATTTTCCCATGGTATTTTAATAATATATTTTTCCCATGATTATATTTTTTCACATAATTATGATATAACCCTTGGTGAGATGTTTTACCTTAATGATCACTTGAGATCACCTCTTTTTTATGTTTCTATTCCTCTGGTTATGAGGTTGAGTATACCATATGATATGATTAGAATAGAGTCTATTGTGGTTCAATTATGGAAAAACTTTCACAAGTATCATAAAATAAGTTTCTTATCTATACGATCCTTAAATAAACTAAACCTTCCATTTATAGGATTATGTGATTATCATGAGATTTAATTTTTAACATATAGAAATGATATAATCTAAAAATATGTTTATATTGGGTCACCTCATCATTTATCAAATCCAATGTTTAAAGAAAATTTTTTAGCACCCAATCTGGGTGTGTGGCTCTGAAGCACCTCAAGGTCCTTATGTTATCCCTTTAGGTAATGGGTCGAGGTCTTAGATGATGCCTACCCTGAGTTTTCAAGTATGGGTTGGATTTTGGGTATAATAGAATTAGGTGATGGTGGAATTATTATATAACACCAAAGAAAGAATGAATAAGCTCTATGGTGTCATGGTTATCAAAAGAGGAACTGTTGCAAAAAGAGTTATGATGACCTGATTAACATCCAATGTCTGACGTACTTGTGTGGTATGTCTATATTCCTCATGTATAGATGTATTTGATGGTCTGTTCTAGATTAACTTTGAGTGTAACACCCCAAGGTTTTAAAAATGAATTGAAATTCATAAAACCTTGTTTTAAGTATATATTTTTAATTATCCTCTAAACATAATTTTTCCAGTTCTATGTTTTTAATTTCAAAAAATGTTCATCTACAATTGTGTTCAGTAAGTTTTTTGAAGTCTGATGAAACCAACATGATTTTTGGTGAATAGTAACACACCCTTATGAATAGTAATATGAATATTAATATGACCATAATGAATAGTAAATTGTATTATTATTTTATTTTATTAAGGATTTAAGATAATGATATTTTGGTTAATTTTTCAATGTGATATAAAGGAAGTTATAGTTTTAAATTTGTTAATTTTTGAATATAGTAGGATTTTATTTAAAAATTAAATTAATAATATTTAGAAAATTATTTTAAAAAAATTAATTATATTTTATAATTATACACATTAACAAATGGTAAGAGTGAATTTTTGGTAATTTTCTGAAATTCGTTAATTTTTGATAAATAGTGAAATACGGTAAAATACCGTATATTCAAATTATCAGTTAAATACACTATTTATGACATCATAAGTGATGTAAGACCACTTCATTCGAACTCACATGACATTATTACTATTTAGAGTCACATTAATTAATAGTATTCATAGTTTTGAGCAAGAATATTACAATAACGAATAAAATAATGAAAAATACCGCCTCTCCTCCACTATAAATACCATCCTCATTCCCCTCTTCCTCCCACACATATCCAGAATTGGGACTTAACTATGTTATTCCCAATACTCCTCCCAAGGTTATTATCCACGTTCTAGAGCTTCTAGGATCACCAAAAGTCCAAAACCATAGGCCTTAAGGAGGATCTCAAAGAGAAGAGATCAAGAGGTAAACATCCTCTGGTGTTTTCTTTCTTTTTCTTTTCATTTTCATTTCTATTCTTATTGTTTCCTAACATACCCTTATCCAAAAGGAAATAATGATCTAGTATCTTACATATTATGGATTTAATCATGTTTATGGAAGATAAACCATTATACTTCTTATCCTCTCCCACTAATTCAAGAAATTAAAACACCTTCCGTGATGGGTTGATTTATCGACATCGTGGATGATTGATTTATATTTCTTTTAATTCATTAAAGACTGGTAATGAAGACATTTTTATGGTTGAAATATATTATAATTTATTTATTATATATTAAATATGGTTATGTAATCATTTTTTACACATTTTATTAATTTATGAAACAAAATGAATTCATTACGATCGAAGAATCGCCAAAATGGCCTAAACAAATATCCATAACATTTTGACGAATAAATCTTCATAATGTCAGAATTAAAAATAATAAATTGTATAATATACGGTAATATAAATATTTAAATACCATTACATTATAAATCTGGAGTTTCACTTCCAATCGGCAAGAATATACATTATGAACCGATCATGGAAATCATGTAAAGAACACACCCAAAACAATGGAAGGAACAAAATACAAACAATTAAAAGGTGAAATGATGTAATGAAATGATCATATAATATATTATAAAGATAAATATGTTTCTTTATTATATTTATAATATTATTTTATCCATTATATAATAGGTTTAAATAATTTTGAAGTAATATGAACCTGAGGTAAGGGAATTCTTAACCCAATTTCCATTCTTTGGGTTAATCTTCTACTTCATTATTTATGTGGTATATATATAATTTATGAGATCAAATTTGTTTATATTATGATTAATTATGTGTATTTATAGTGTATATACATATTACATCCACTCTATTAATCCTATATTCAATTATATGATATTTCTAAGGGACTTTTCTTTTAAAAATCCTCTTTTAAAATTCTGTTTACAAAATTCAAAAGTAATGTTTTTATGAAATTATTAATGTTGAATGATTGTGTTCTGGTTCTTGGTCATTGTTTATGATGAATGGTGGGACCTATATCTCCCTAAAAATCATTGGATATGTGTAATTTGGAGGTTTTTTGTATGGTTACTCCAAATGTATCTACGATGGTTACACAAATTGTAATGTAGCTATGAGGGTTAAAAATTATAAGGTAGCCGAGAGGGTTACAAGATTATGTATATAATGACCCAAGATACCATTATGGTTCTATTTACGTTCTTATGTTTTGTGGGGATCTTGTGGAAATATCACGTTACACAAAGTAAGCATATATGGGTGACAAGTATGTCTTTTTAAAATTTTTTCATATGTTACAAGTAATCATGGACTAATATGTCATTTCCTTATTTTTATATCCCTTAATGATATTTTTTTACTCATCCGAAGTTTTAAATGATTTTCACAGCTTATAAAAATTTGTAGGAGAAAGAAGGAACCTAAGTTAAATGATTTAATAATTTTCAATTAAAATCATGTTACATTTGAAAAGTTTTATAATTTAGAAGAAATGAATATTTTTTTATACTATCTACTATATATTAATGTGTAATGTTATGAATGTATTATTTACAAATTCTCTAAAGCTATAATCATGGAAAGATCCTCAATGTGAAAGGAAGTGTTTTCTTAACTAAATTCAAGATTATGTAATATAAGAAGACCAAGTCGTTATATTTCGAGATCCTTATGAATTATTTTTATTACACCCTATATTTGAAATACTTGAATATTTTAAAATAACATTATGTTCCATAGTGTATATGTTGCACACCACTGAGCTTAACTGAACCACAACATATTATTATTAAAATATGAACGATTTAATAAAGCTATTGAATTGGAGAATATGAATATGATTAAACTAATTATAATATATATATATATATAAATATAATTTTCATACTCAATAAAATTTATTGATAAATACTTAGGGAATAATCACTCAATTTTTAGTAAAGTGAGTTTATTATTCAAAAATAAATTTCCTCAAAAATGTTTTTATTTCTTTTTTTGAGAAAATATTATATTTAATTTCTACTAATTTCATACATATTTTTTTATAAAAATTATATAGTTTTTTAAATAAAAATATAAAAATTATCTTAGGATTATATTTTGGGTTTTTTTGAAAATGTTTATTTTTTAGTAAATAGTGAATTATACTATTTTTTTTGAAAAACTATCATTTCTTTTCATTAAATGAAGTAATTTAAAAGTACAACTTGATATTAAAGTAATATAATAACACTTTAATTATATATACTAAAATTAATTACGTAGTAATCAACATTATAATTGATTATGGTATAAGTTTGTTTTTTGGCTTAAAACACATTTTTTTCTTAAAATTGTTGTTTTTTTGTGTTTTACACATTTATATTAAAATTCATTTCTAAAACTTATAGAAATTGAATCTTAAAAAATAGATTCCATATTTGGAATAATGAGATTAAAATGTGGTAATTGGATACCTTTTATTTTTGGTCATCATGAATAGTAAACATAGTACATATTTGTCACCCCGACAGGGGTAAAACGAGTAAAACATGGTTAAAAAAAATGAGATAAGGCCTACAATTATCCTTAAAATTTGAATTTATTTTATTGAATAAGTTTTTTTCTACCATGAAAATCCACGATTCATACTTTTGGAATTTTATTTCCAAAATATTATGTTTTTAACATTTATATTATTTTAAGTAAAGGATAAATTCAAAAATATCAATCTTGAATCTAACATCTAAAATATATTTTGATAGGGATAAAAACGAATTATGTTTGGTTATAAATTTTTATTTTAAATTTCAATTTATTTCTTATGGTGGTAATTTATTTTTAATGTTTAGTGATGAAATAATTATCTTAAAAGTTTTTGCAACACTGACATAGTTTTTGTGCAAGTAGTCAAAAAATCAAGTTAATGATTTTAGAAACTCTAAAAGTAATATTTTTTTGGGTTATTTATTGTTTAGAAAGAATTTTTTAAATAAATAGAAAATTTTAGAAAGTTTTAATTTTTTATTTTAATTTAATTACTACATTGATGTCATTAAAGACAAACTATGTGAATAGTCTTGAATATTATTATAATGGTATATTATGATAAATAATATTTTAATAAATAATTTTAAAATCATAAAAATATTATAATAAGACAATTGGAATTAAAATATCTATAATTTCATCCATGGATCATTTATAAACCAATTTTTAATTTATAATTAAACTTACATACCTTAAATATTGAAAAGTATGTTACCATAGTTAATGATAAAAATGGTTAATAGGGGTTTAAAGTAAAGTGAAAAGGGTTAAAATGAACTAAAAAATTGTTTAAATCCTATTTTACAAGTTTATTTAGATCTTAAATCATTTATACTTCAAAATTAGTCTAATTTTAAACTACATGGTGATGAATGTGACTTTATAATACTTTAATGTTTTGAAAAATGTCAGGAAGGACCCTCCCCTCACTTATAAAAAGGAATCTCTTATCCTCTTTTTTAGGCACCTTTTGGTAACTATATATCATTCAATACCTATAAATATACCTTTATATACTTCCTATGAACTACCTAGATGCTCTGGTGATATCAAAATAACAACCTACAAGGGTTAATGTTTAGGCCAAAGGTTGTTTTCTGAAGAAGTGGTATAACTATTAATTACGTGTTTTCATTTTATTTCTTATACCTTTTATAAATATTCTTAAATGATGTTGATATAAAAAAGTAAATATATGATCTATAATATATTATTATTATGTCTATGGTACAACTCATTTCCATCACCTTTTCTTTGAAATGGAGAACAAAAACATCATTCATGCGTATGTGTGGACTACAACCTCTATGAAGCAATGTGTTTCGTTTTCCATTACTACCTCTTATGGATGTTTATAATGATAAAATTAATGTATATATATGATAATAATGAAACTATTATCATTATTTAAGGATAATATATCATTTATTTTATTAAAATTTTACTCTTTAGAAAATGATAACGTCGTATGTGCGTACTTGTGGATTACTACTTCTATGAAGTGATGTGATTCATTTTTTCATTTACACCATTCATGGATGGTTATAAAATTCTATTTAATGAATAAAAATTATAATTATTTTATGATTATAATTCTATATATTATCTTAAAATTACCACTTTGACCATGGTTAATATTCAAAGTTTTTTTTCAACGATGAACTGAATAACCTCATAACACACGATGTAATATTAACCGATTAATTAATTATATATGTCATGGAAATAAATGAATTAAATAATTTAAGGATAGTGGAATAAAACTATAAAATTTTCTTAAATACATAAATAATTAATATACATTTTTATATAGGTTTTAAATAATGTACGTAGCGAGTCGGGACTCGAGGTATGGGGTTTCGTAACTCAATTTCCTTTCATTGGGATACATATCTTGTTAATTGATAATTTTATGTCATGATTATATATAAAATGATTTATTTTGGTAATTTTATATTACCACTTATATTGAAGGGATTTACATTTGTTACACATAATCTCTCCATTGATTAATTCTCAATTCAATGATATGATCTTTATAAGAGTTATTCGTCTCAAATTCTCCTTCTTTAAGAATCATATTTAGGTTATATCCATATCATATTATATATGGTATATATACTATTTCTCATGTGTTAATTCAATAATTTCATTATTTTTTAGTTTTTATGATAAAGAATTCTCACATTTATGTTATTAATGAATTTTCTTTTATGTGACATTCAAGAAATTAATATTCATTGAAATATTTAGTTTAGAAATATATTCAAATCATTGATACTAGGGGAATATTTTTTGAATTATTCTGTACATGTTTTAAACATATTCTAGAAACTGTCATCAAACCCTACATTTTTAAGTGTAATGTATTATTCAATAACCATATGTTTGAAATAGCATGTGCGGATCATGTACACAACATTGTTAGGAAAGTATGGTTATGTTACCCTATGTTCATGTGGAAATCTACATTTCAAGAAACAATTATAGGGTATATCAATAATAATTTTGTGATCAAATTTATGTTTTCAACCCTACATTTGGAGTTTTTTCTTCATATTATGTAACCCTATGTTTGAATATTCAATAATGGGGTTTTATTTAAATATATTTTCTATGATTTATGCAACATTCACGACAGAAGTAAATATCATTTCAAAAATATCTTATGACTAATTGAAAGGATCTTTATGATTGTTTTAAATGATAATATTCAACAAAGTAAATTTTTACTATTCATATAAGAAGTTATGAATCTCTTGAATGATTTTGAATTCAAATATTCATGATTTATTATGAATTTTTTTAGATCAGGTTTGACCTGGAGCTGTTTAACATATAATATAAATATAAAGATATTCTTAATCAGAATATATAGGATAGTATATATACAGATGAAAAATACAAGTTTGAAATAAAACTAGTGTGTCATTATGTTTAGAGATACACCTTGGATATATACATGTTTTTATTTGTATAAATATTGTTGAGGTTGCCTTTGATACTACATTTTATTGTTACATATTCTTCTACATAAATGATGAAGCATTGGGAAAAGATACAATTTGTAGAAATATAGGTTTATATGCATGTCTGATGATTTCTTTACTATTTTCTGAAGAAATAATATGCAATGTTTAAGATATATTTACTTTTTTGTGTTATTTAATATAAAATACATATATTAATTTCTACAGTAACTTCTAAGTTTAATATGTTATTTCAAAAAAATCAAACTCTTTTGATTTATTTGAGTTTTTATGTCTCATAATCAGTCATAGTGAAGTGTCATCTTATTTTTCTTAGGTGTGTATTTTTGATTCCTTGTAAAAGAACTACAAGGTCATGTAAAAGCCTTATAAAGGTTTCAAATACCCATTTTCCTTTGTTAAGGTCTTATGATAAGAGGAAATGTCTAGTAAAATCACCAAGATCATGAAGTTGAGTGTTGGTGGAGTGTACTAAGGGATATTTTTTACCTAAACAACTATATATCATTGTTTTAATTTAATTTATTTATTTCCTCTTCTATTTCATATTTGAGAGAAAAAAGATGGTTCATTGTATAATAAGAGAGGTATTCTGAATCTCTAAATGTTTTAGAAGAAAACAATTCACCCCTATTGTGTATTTATATTCATCATCATCATATTGACTTAACAATTTGTATCAAAGGTAGGGCTCCACTAAATATTTACTGGCTCTAAAAAACCTGATTTAAATATTTAGATGAAGACATCTTGAAATGACTGATTCTAGAGATGGTATTTCGATGATCCATGCTCCTTATTTTAATGGTGAAAATTATGGATATTGGAAAGCAAGTATGGATATTTCTTTGAAAAATATTGTAATAAGGGTTTATTTAAATGCTTTTAAGCCTTATGAGATTTTTAAGGAATATTTCGAAGATTGAAATGATAGTTAAGAAAGATAATTTGATTTCAATTGAAAATAATGGAATTTTATAGTGTGTGGTTTTAGAATTGATGAATTCAATCGAGTATCAAAATTTCTTATTAAATATAAGATGTGGAATACAATTGGAATTTGTTATAAAGGAAAAAATAATATTACAAAACTATGGTATATAAATTTAAAACTAATTTTTGATATATTCAGAATGTGTGAGGATAAAAATAGTACGAAAATGAATGGAAGACTGACATATATTATCAATAATGTTGCTACTTTAGGAGATCCAATTTCAAAATCAGAACAATCACTAAAAGTACTCGGAGTACTACCCTCTAAGTGGAATGTAATATCTATAGATATATGTCAATCTATACTGGTAAAACATTTATCTATGAAAGAATTAAGTGGAAATTTAATGATGTATGAAACTGAGATGAATGATGAAGGTGAAAATAATATAAAACACAAATAAGATGATATTAAGACTACATTGGATGAATCATATGATTCAAGTAATTAAAATTTGGATAAATATTTATTATATCTTGTTTAAATATTTGAAAAGTTTTATAGAAAGGAAAAATAAAGGGACTAAAGAAAATATATGCAGTGAATGTAAGGAAAAAGGTCATTCAAATGATAATTATCACTTACTCAAAGATCAATGAAAATACGATTACAAGATAAAATTAATGAAATTTATAAAGTTAACATTCAGTAATACTTATGGTTCACATAATGAATCTTCTACAAATTCTAAGACTAATCATAAAAATAAAATGGTATGTCTTATGGCTCATAATGATGAGGTACAATCTTTTTACTCTAAAAAATATAGTCATGAAAAACTACCTTATGATGAATTAAATAAGTATTTATTTATACTACAAGATAAATATGAATCCTGAAACAAAGATTATAGAAAAATTAGAAAATCATATGATACTATTCTATTATATATATTTTTTCAAAATAGATTATATAATTAAACATTATTTTTTCTAAAATTGCTTATGATATCCATGGCACTAATATTAAAGAATTATTGGATTAAGTTGACAATTTTGGAACAATATTTTAGTATTCTGATTAAAGGTTAAATTTTTTTAAATCAAATTTATAGTAAAAAAAATTCAGAAATTAGAATTTGCAATATGAAGCATTGGTGAAAAAGAAAAACTATATAAGAATTATTTAGTTCCTAGTTGAAATAGAAAAAACATGTATATTGTTAATTTTGTTAATGTGGTATTGATGGTGATTATGATAATGCTCATTACTTCAGAAAACCTGAAATTTTTATTATTAAAGACATCTATTACTCAATATAATTATTTAACTTAAATAATATAATTCATAATCAAAATTAACATGTTTAGTTACCTAAGTATTTAATTGCTAACACTAATAGAACAAAAATCATATGGGTACAAAAAATCACATTTTGTTGATGATTTATAGGAATACACCACCAAGATATATCGTTAAATTAATAAGTGTATGTCTGTTCAGTACAAGGAAAATCTCTATCTTAAAGGAGTGATGAACTCTGAAGTAGTTCATTATTAAAAAAACCTTTGTACTAAAATCAATGATCCAAGAAGTTTTTCATTTTTATATATTTATATACTTATAATGAATTAAATGTTTTATATAGGGGGATAAATATATCACTTTTAACAAAGACTCTTCTTTACTATTTGAATCAAGTCTTAGCCTATTTTTATTATATAGTCAATTTTCTATTTTTTTCAAATATTTCAAAATATTTTTTAAATATTTAGAATAATAAAATACATGTTTAAATTATGGAAAAACTTATTTTTTTTAATTTAAACGTGTTTAAATATTTATATTTCAAGTTCTAAAATTTTCATATGTTTACAAAACTAGAACATCTATCTTATGTAATATGTCCATTTAGAAATTAAAATATGTAATGATTTTTCTGTATTTTTCAGCTATAGAATTTGAAATATCGACTTCATTATATCAAAACCAAACATATCTTCTTCTTATTAAAACTTTTTATTTTTTTATATTATTCTTTGAAATAACTTGTACAAATCATTCTAAAAAACCATTTACAACAAGATGAAGCGGTTAAGTACTTCAAGTTCAGAAGAAAGTATTTCTCACAAATGGAAAAAAAGTAATACTGTTGATCTCATTAAAGAACAGTTAGTTTCAAATGTTGAATAAAAATTTGAAAAATATTATGAAAGAAATAATGAAGTTCATAGTCATGGAAAATTAGAAGTCTTTTCTTATTAAATTAAATAAGAAAATACTATATTCAAAGTAAGCACATTTAATAAAAAAAGTGAAGGTGCAAGATGATTTGGATGTGTCTAAAAATTTTCTTGAATAACTATAGAAATAATCTATATAAAAAAGGTTTTTTGATTCATTATAAAAGGAATATCATAATTTGAAATTGAGGTTAATATCAAAAGAATACAATAAAGATTATAAAGAAGAAATGCTAAGTTAGATGAAGTTACTAAAAAAATAAACTATTACTAATATGGATATTGATAAGATGAAGCTATTTCGGGTTGAAAAATGTTCATCTTCTTCATATCAAAGAAAAATAGATATTCAAATTTTTTTTGGAAGAACTATAAAAAGTTGTAGCTACTTTAAGTGAAAAAGTTCAAAGTTTAGAACATTTTGATGAAATATCTACCCCCTTTTAACTATTTAATTTCATTTTTGATTGTTTATTCATAGACAATATTACATATACTATTTTCAAAGTATTTTTTTATCAAAAATATGTGTTATAAGATATTTTCATAAATTTTTAACACTTTTTCTTACAAAAGCATAAATTTAATATTTGTTTTTTATCATTACATAAATTAGTTTGTTGTTTTAAGTAAATAATTATCTTGTTTTAAATATTACTTATGAAAAAATTTGTTAAAATATTTTATTTATTTTAAAAATGTTTTAATTCATTTAATATCCCATATACTATAATTTAGGGTGAGTTTATTTTAACTAATTATTTGTATTATCTTTTTGATGTCACAAAAGGGGGAGAAGTTTATAGTTTTAATGTTATCATCATCATTTTGAAGAAGTTAGGGAAGTCTATCCTTAATATCCTTGACATAGGCGGAGAAGTTTTGATCATTATAAAAAAGGAGATGTTTTTTTCTATATGGAAAATTATATAAAGGTATAATGGTGGAGAAGTTTCCATTATGAGAAAAATATTATAAAAAATATTATAAAGCAAAAATGTTGGATAAATTTCTTTTATTTCAACTAAAAATTGATTTTAAATTTTACATATTCAGTTATGGGTTTTGTGATCATAAAAAATGAGGATATTATTGATCATTTGTTGATTAAACAATTTCATTAATTTATTTTTGGGTTTGATTCTCACAAATTCCCACATTTATGTTACTAATGATTTTGGTTTTAAGTGAATATTCAAGAAATTAATATTTGTTGAAATATTTATTCTGAAATTATATTCAAACCATTGAACCAAACAGATTATTTTTTAAAGTATTATAGACATGTTTTAAAAATATTATGGAAACACTACTCATAACCTATGTTTGTAAGTGAAACATATTGTCCGTCAACCATACATTTGAAACAACATGTATGGATCATATATGCCATGATATTGGGAATATATGGTTAAGTAACCCTATATTTATGAGGAACCTTAATTTTTTTGGAAACACATGTATGGTATATCAGCCCTAATTTTGTGATCAAATGTACGTTTTAAACCCTATGTTTGGAGTTTTTTTCCACATGAAGGAACACTACGTTTGGCTATTCAATGATAGAGTTTTATTTAATGATATTTTATGTGATTTCTGTAATAGTGATGATGGATGTATATATTGTTTCAAATCTATTTTATGACCTATTAAAAGGATTATTATGATTTATTTAAAGGATCATATTCAATAGAGTAGATCATTACTATTTTTATGGGATGTTATGAATCTCTTGAATGATTTTAAATTCAAATATTCATGATTTATTATGCGATATTTCTAGATCTTATTTAACATGAAGCTATTCGATCTACATTATAAATAAAAATTCATTATTCATGTGAATATATAGGAAATGATATATATATATATATTTATAAGGAAAATATATGTTTGAAATACCAAAAGTGTGTCATTGTGTTTAGAGATACACCTTAGATACATACATATTTTTATCTATCTGGCTATTTTTGTTGCGGTCACTAATAATTGATTTTATTTTTACATATTCCACTATAAGAATGAAAAATCATTGGGAAAAGATACACTTTGGAGACATACATGTTTATATATTTGTATGGTGTTTTCTTTATTGTTGTTTGAAGAAATTATGTGCAATGTTGAAGATCTATTTGCTGCTGTATGTTATTGATGATCAATTACATATGTTATTTTCTACTAAAATTGTGATTTTTAATATGTTATTTAAATCAAATCAAACTATTTTGATTTATTATTGTTTTGACTGCGCATACTCAATCATGGTGAAGTTTTAAATTCTTTTACTAAGCTATGGATTTTCAGTTCTTTATAAAAAACATAAGGCCCTATAAAATCCGTGTAATGGTGTCAAAAACCTACAATCAGTTACTAAGGTCTTAAGATTATAGGTCTTGTCTAGTGAAATCACCAAGATCATGGAGTTGAGTGTAGAATCCCGTATTTTTTAACTGAATTAAAGTACAAAATTTTTGAACCTTTTCAATTTCGAGATGGTTCATATTTAAATACAATCTTAAGAACTTAATTCCAAGAGTTATAACATCTTAAATTTGTGTTTTTGGACTTGGTTAAAGTCCCATTATGTTTCTCAAGTGGTTTGATGAGTTTCGGGAGCATTGGACACAGAAATACCAAGCTTTCAAGGGTTGTAGAGGGTGCACCTTTTTCTAAAACCATGCATCCCACTAAAGGTAACCATGATAACTCTTTTAAGGGGGGAGTGGCTTTGCACATGGGATCTGTACGGTTTCTAAAACCATGCGCCTAGCCAATGCGGGGTGTGTCTTGGAGGTAGTTGACTCTGCATGGTTTGCACATGGTTTGGAAAACTATGTTGGTTAAACCATGCTGATAAGTTTTTTTTAAAGAATTTATTAAATTAAAATATAATGAAAATAAATTACAACAATCAAAACCTCACACCCCTCTCCCTTATTCACTATGAAAGAACTTGTAAGGATTTCCCCCTCTCGACAAGAATGACCACCTCCATGGAGCTCCTCCAATCTTCATTATTCTGGAAAAATCCCTTGTGATTTCTTCTTCAAATCATCACAGTATGAACCTATCTTCCTTATCCATCCCATTTCTGACCACAATTTGATCTCTTCGTCAACCCATAGGGTTCGTCCGAACCCTAGGGTTCTTGGGTTGACCCAATTTTGGTTTTCCTTCAATCATAGGTTTTACGAATGATCTATCAGGGCATGTTGGAGTGTGTTCTATAAACCACCATCGAAGGCGATGCAGATCGCTATTTCCATCCAGTGTGATTATTTCTCCTCACAACTTTGTTTCTCACCTACTAAATTAGGGCCTTTATGTGGTTTAAGTTTCCTTTTAATTATTTCATAGAGAATTTGGATGTTTCCTATGGTTTCAAGTCACCAGGGCTCTGAAGAATCACTTGCGTATGCATAAGTATGTATATATATGTATGTAGGTTCCCCTGTTACATGTGTATTCATTCATGGTAGTGAAAATAAGTGTATGGGGCTAGATGTGCCTATGTACACATATGAAAATGCATGTGCAGGTGAGCGGCCTCTCGTATATGCATATAAGCACACATGTAAGGATCCCCTTGTGCATGCTCATGGCCATGCCGGTGTGTGCATAGAGCTAGGTGTCCTTGCATGCATGTGAAGAAGCATATGCTCAGTGGGGGGTGGGGGTAGCTGATTTTAGTTAAAAATCACCAATAGATGAAGAGGATGGATTGGTTCCACCCTAATGTAGGGTCCCTTTCCAAGCCATTAAATTTTATAAATGTATAAATGAATTTCTTACTGCACTATTATTAGACTTTAATTCTTACAGTGACGTATTTGGATTAAATGCCTAGTACATGTGAATTTAGCATTCTCATCATTTGAATGTTTAATGTACTAAATTATTTTTTGATAAATAATGTCACGATTTTATATTTAAACCCCTCAAATAGAGGTGCGCTATCTTCAAGATAAAAGTAGTGATTTTTATTTTATGTTTGTTTGGATTGTCATACGTTTTTTTCTTATTTCCATGTTGTTGTATTGAAATATATAGTGTTTAGGACATGACCCTAATGGAATTATAAAAATGGATTTACCTTTTTAAATAATTAAGGGCCAAGGCACCGCTTAAGTGATTGTCCTAGTTTAAAAATGTATTTATCCATGTGTAATGTTCACCTTAATTGTTATTTGTTGTTTTGAAACATTTAGACCACTGTTTGGGTGTGCCTTGGTTTGAACCATGTAATGTAAGATTTCCTATATTAAATTTATTGTTTTATAATTTTTAATTGTATAATGTCAAGTACCATTCATGCCTAACACTTTACTCATAGAAGATAAGTGATTTGAATTTGATAATTAAATGTGAAATGATTATTGGAAAACATATTTAAGTTTATGATTTGGCCATGTTAAATGTAATTGGATAACAAGTTTCATGTCCATATTTTCCCTTACCATTTTTAAGGAATGTAATGGAGTGAACCATAATAAATGAATACGCCTTAATGGATTTTACTAAATGGTTGCAGTTTACTTGGCCTTGTCTTACTAATGAGAGGAAAGACATGGAAAAAATGGACTTAATGATTAATTACAAATTGATTAAATGGTTTCATGATACTTTTCCTATCCCCACTGATGGAAATCAAGGCTTTAACAAATAACTAAATGGTTTCAATGCTACTTGACTTTTCCACACTAATGGAAGGCAAGTATTAAACCAATAAATTAATGGTTGTAATGGTACTTGAACCTTACACACTAATGTAAGTCAAGTCTTGAACCAATTAAATAATTTTAAGACATAATTATTAAATAGGAATGGACTGACTCGATATTTTCTTGGATTATGATAGAAGAATTCCTTGAGCACTCGAGGACCCCATTCCAACTTCAAGGACACGACTTGATTAGGTTGAGGCCCACCTAGAACCTGATATTTTTCTAACCTTTTATGATCGATACAAGATCGTAGGATCCATAATGTAGTACTAAATTATTCCTTGGATATACTCCTTGGATCCAACATTAAAAAATAAGAAGCCTTGGATACACTCCTTGGATCCAACATTGACAAGTAGGTTCCATGGTTAAATCCCATCAGGACCAGTAATTTCTTAGCCCTGTTTTACCTTGGATAAACACCTTGGATATAGTAGGAAACTCATTGTAAAATTCCTTGGACTATGGTCCTTGGATTACACTCTTACCCACATGCCAGGTTATAGTTATTACTAATTTGGTGACCCTTGAGGTCTACTTTTCCTTGGTTATTACATTAGAAATTCTTTATAAAATATCATTATAGGCTGGCTTGTAATACCTTGGAACCTTCACTATTTATACTATCATGATATGATTCCAGTTTCAGCTATGCCTCGTCTGACCTATCAATATAAAATGGTAATTATTTAAATAACGAACTGGTTACATGTTTAGACACCAGCCAAGGACTGAATCAGGTAATCGAGTATTTAGTTGTATTATACGACTTACATTATTATGCATGCTTGCATACTATTTAATTAATATCATGCTATCGGAATTGGGATAGACACCGGTGGTGCTAGCCTATTGAGATTTATATCTCAAACCCTTCTCAGTCCACTATTGCATTGGGGTACCTGAGTAGACCTTTCGTGTTCATAGGTATGTGGACCATGATTGTTTGATATATTTCTTGTAACTAGAGTTTAGAGCAAAGGACCGAGATGTAGCTCATGATGATCAAGGATGTCACATGTGGGGATTTGATTTCTTTTCTTTTTGTAACCCATTGAAAGTCATGTTTTACTTTTTACTATATTCAAACATGTACAAATACAATGTCATGCATTAATCTATTGTATAAACTAGTGTTTTATACTTTTGTTCAATTATATAAAATCTCTCTTCCATTCCTTAGTCAATTATGTATTACTGCTTCTTCTCTTGATTTTTATTTACTCTGTTATACTACTGTGAAACTCTGATAATAGGGTATAGTCTCCCCAATGACTATCCTTACATCCTTGATTCTAGTCGGAAACCTTTAGCGTATGGGGAGACATTTTTGAGGTTATGTGACTCACCGGTTCGACCACCGTCTTAGAGGTGAGCTGGGTTGGGATATTACAAAGTGGTAATGAAGGTGGGTTTTCCTTTGGTCTTACTATTTTGGGTTGGTATATTGGAGACTAGGAATGTGTTGACGCTTTGTTAATAGGCGTTCTTGGGTCTGATCACCCCAGGTACGGGGAATGACCAAGTGGCTAGGGCTAGGATTGTTGTTTACGTTGTTCGCTATTACAATTAATATGATTTCACCTAGAGTTATTGGTGTACATTCTTATGATTATGATTTATGAAATTATGAATATTACCCTTGGCCTGTTATTGCATGGATGAAACATATATGCATCATATTAGGCACTTACAAATTCACATATGATGCATATATGCCATGACATGTAGTTTCATTAGTAGGTTTCCTACTAAGTATGATTTTGTGCCATATCGTTATGCCGTGATTAGATTTATAACTATTTAGGTAATACATTATCATGAATTCTATGCTTACTACTGGTTATAGCATGCTCCTATGATTAAATTGGTGTTCTTATGTGATTTCATCTTGTTTCTCTATGTTAGTTTCTTTTAGTGACATGATAGATTACTTTTATATATTAAAATGGTTTTATGGGATAAGTTATTGGTTTCAGTTACAACGACAACCAATTTTTAGTTGTAAGGTGTATGAGTTCCTTATAGCTGGGAAGGTAACCCATGTAATTGAACCATTGTTAAGGGATGAAAAATTCAATCATTAAATGAATTTGGTTTTTAATAAAGGGATCCAAATGAAAAACTATAATGTGTATGGGCACTTTTCATGTTGGTAGGTGGACACCCATATAAATTGGACTGTTATGTTTGACCATGTTAAATTTTGAATTGACATTGGTATCGATTAATGGGAGTCAATTTTCAATCCATTAAGTGTATGCGAGCTTCATGAATTTGGAAATAGAAACCCTTAGTAAATATGATGGTATGATGCTTTTTTAAATGCTTATAAATGTGAGATATGTTTAATTCTTGAATTGAAATGAAATGTATAGCTTTTTAAATGAAACTAGACCCAAGTAGGTCAGTTGGGGAATGTTTCTTATGAGATAACCCAGTATGGGCAATTGTGACTCCTAATAAATTGAAAAATTATTATTGGGTTTCTTGATAATGATCCCATGTTGGCTTGTGTGACCCTCGTAGGTCACCTTATCTACTTAAAATGATTTTATTTTGATATTTTTTCTGACAATGATTGGATTTAAAATAATTTAAAATGTTTTAAAGGGGGGTTTTGTAAAACTTGCATGTTTTTACCTTGGGGTGCTGGTTAACATCAAGTACCTTATGATTTGTTTTGAAATTGGTAATTTTATGCTTTGATTAAATCATTTTATGATAAAAATATTAAATTTGATTAAATCTAAAGGGATTTTAAATGGAACCTATAACGATGTCCTCTATTTAAAACCATTGTGTAAGGGTAGTTCAGACTTCTCTTGAGTTTCCACGGAATAGAAGTGTGAGTACTATCCATAGGGGTTATTTTCCTTAGTAAAGACTTTATGATTAGATTTTGATCCTAGTGGTTTCTATTAGCTTGACCTCGTGTTATAGTTGAAATTTTTTCTTCACAAGGGGCTAACCTGTGGTAGGTGCCACCCTCAGAACTTAGATGCCTTTCTAGTGCTGTGATCTTTCTGACTTTTGGTTTCATTCGTGTGTCGTTGTACCAAGTCGGACTTTCATTTTTAAAGTGACACACTTTTTAGTATGGGTGGTCATGTATTTTTGACCTTTATATGGGTTTTATCATCATGTAATTCTCCTATCAGATTGTTATAGATTCCTTGAGCATGGTTGATTGTTTTGCTGGTCATTTGAACCTCTCTTCTTCTTAGTAATGTATGACTGGTTATGGAATTCTCTAGTGTGATAATTGTATGAGGCAATGCAACTCTAGAATAAACTTCTTGTACTTTTTAGTATGGTATCAAGTAATCTTAATAGTAGAGTGGCTTGGCATTAAACAATCAGTTACATCCCAATGTTCGAGATGGATCTCAGAAGAATAAGGTGTTTTGACACACTAGTCTCATTATTATGATCTAGCATGCTTATAAGTGACTAGTTTTCATCCCTTTCAGCTATGAAACTCCTATTTTTGTTATTTTCATGTTTAGTCTGTTAAACATGACCTTCCAAGTAAAATAAAATCTTAATAGGACAATTGTTAAATGGTTGGTTATTGCTTGAATGCCTTTGAGGCTTGCAAGTCTTAAATTGTGTCAGTGCTTGATCAACAACAAAACTTGGATCTCATTTTATGTGTGTCAAAATCTCAAGTAAACAACATTTTTGGTATAAGAAGTAGTGGTAATGTTTGAACAAGAACGTAATTCCATCATGTGGTAAAGGCATGTGTTTGGGTAGTGACGATTCGTCGGTAGGTGAAGTTGAGATTCTTCTTTGAAGTCATCCAGTTGTTGTTTGACTGTTTTACCTTCCATTTTCTGGGTGCGTTTGACATGAAACCCCATATTAAATCCTCTTATTCTACTCATGTTAATAGATGATCATCTTTCCTATCTTTATGTCTTCCTCGATGCACAAAGAGAGTGTCATTCTTACATCGTGATAAATCTTTAAGTTGTTGAGCTTGTTGGGGAATCCTTGTTAGTGTTACACACTGAAGCATGATTATTATCAAGGCTTGGTAAGTCCTGATTTATTATTGGGTTCCCAAGTATAAATTAATTGTTTAGACTCGTAGACTCTAGCCATTTATTTTAAATTGTGCTGGCCACCTGAGCTGGACTTCTTTAAGATAATTCGGTCGAATGGCTTGACTCATTCTATCTCTTTTCAGTTTAATGTTTATGGTTCATGATGAAACCATTTTAAAGTATATTTTCATGTGAAGTAAATTGGGGTTTCAATGTAGGTATTGTCTTATGATAAATCATGCTTGACCAGTTTTTTTAGGTTGATCGGGATTCGACCGTTTCATTTAATGAAATCATTCCATGAGTTTCGTTATGAATATTAGAGGTGTGCTTGTTAGGAAAATCTATCAGTGGAGGTACTATGGATTGGATTTGGATCTTCCTTAAGTTAAGAACTTTGTTGGGGAAAACCAGTAGTCATATGTTTATCAATATTTTGATGTTATCATTTCTCTATTTCAACGAGCTCAAGTAAGCTTCATTTATGTGTTTAAGTTGAACTTTGAGTGTTGAATCATGTTATAAAGGCTATAGTGTGAAATGATTATGAATGATTTAAAGTTACATTGGGAATTGGTAAGGAAATTCAACCTATTTTAATGAAACATAATAACCCTTTTAGGTTAGTTAATGTTTATGTTGTTTCTAAAGACTACTCAGAGACGAAAAGTTTTTAAGGTGGGTAGAATGTAGAATCCTATGTTTTTGAACCCGATTAAAGTAATAAAATTTTGAACGTTTTCAATTTCTGGATGGGTCAGATTTAAATTCTAGCTTTAAAAAATAATTATGAGGGTTATAACATCTTAAATTTTTGTTTCTATTCTTGGGTAAAGGCCCTTTATGTTTCTTGGGTGGTTCTATGGGTGTTGGGAGCACCGAACTCAGAAAGACTAGGTTTTGAAGAGATGTAAAGGGCACACGGTTTTTCTGAAACCGTACGGACACTACAGGTAACCATGTAGTATATTTTAAGCGGGTAGTGTCTTTTCACATGGTCTACACACAATTTTCTAAACCGAGCACCCAAATCATGCAGGGTGTGTCTTGGAAGCAGTAGACTCTGCATGGTTTGCGCACCGTTTTGAAAACCGGGTAGCTCAAACCATGATAAATGGATTTTTTAAAGAATTAAATTAAATTAAAATAAAATAAAAATAAATTAAAACAGTAAAACCTTCAAAACCCTCTCACTCATTCACAATCCACTAGCCTATAAGAATTTACCCCTCTCGACGTGCCACATCCATGGAGCTCCTATGATCTTTATTTTTTCGGCTAGATCCCTTGTGATTTCTTCTTCAAATCATCACAGTATTATCCTTTCTTCCTTATCCATCAAAATTTTGGCCATGATTTGATCTATTCATCACCCAATAGGGTTTATTAGACCCCAAGGATTCTTGGGTCGACCTGATTCTGGTTCCACTTTGATCATAGGTCATGCAAATGATCTCTTGGGGCATGTTGGAGCTTGTTTTCGCAACCGACATCGAAGGTGACATAGTTCACCTAGTTTTGGTTCACTTCCTCAATTTGGGGTGAGTATTTCACCTTGCATATTTGTTTCTCACATACTAAATTAGGGCATTTATGTGTTTTAAGGTTCCTTTTAATTGCTATGTAGTAAATTTGGCTATTTCCTATGGTTTTGAGTCGTTGTCGATATGGAGACTTGCCTGTATATGCATAGGTATGTATATATATGTATGTAGGTTCCCCTATTACATGGGTATTTATTCATGGTAGTGAAAATATGGGTATGGGGCTAAGTTTGCCTATGTACACATGTGAAAATGCATGAGCAGGTGATCGGTGACTCGTATATGCATATAAACACAAATTTAAGGATCCCCTTTCACATGATCATGGACATGTGGGTGTGTACATAGGGTCTAGGTGTTCTTGAATGTTTGTGAAGGTGCGTATTCTCAGTGGGAGAGTAAATTATTTTATATATAAAGTAAGAAGATCTGAAGAGTACGTCTTTGTTCCACCCTTAGGTAGAGTCCTTTTCCAAGCCAGTGAATTTAATAAATGAAAAAATGAATTGCTTCATGAACTATTATTATGCTTGAATTCATGTAGTAAATTATTTGGATTAAATTCATTGTAAATATTAATTTATCATGCTCTTGATTTAAGTTTTAAATGTACTAAATGATTTGTTGATAAACAATATCATGATTTTATAATAAAACCCATCCAGTGGAGGTGCACTGTCTTTAAGATAAAATAATTTATTCATCATTTATGCTTGTTTGAATTGTCATATGGATTTTTCTTATTTTCTTGATGCTGTATTGAATTATGGAGTGTTTAGGACATATCCCTATTGGAATTAGAAAAATAGATTTACCTTTTTAAAATAATTATGGGCCAAGGTACCGCCTAAGCGCTTGGCCTAGTTTAAAATTGGATTTATCTAGGTGTGATGTTCACCTTAATTATTGTTTAGGGTTTTGACACATTCAGGACACCATTTGAGTGTGCCTCAGCTTGAACCTTCTAAGGGTAAGATTTCCTATATTAAAATTGTTGTTGGAGAATTTTGAATTGTATAGTGTCAAGTACCATGTATGCTCACCACTTTACCCACCTAAGAAAAGTGATTTTAAGTTTGATATTTAAATCTGAAATGATAATTGACAAACATACTTAAGTATATGATTTGGCTATGTTGAATGTAATTGGATAATAGGGTTCATTTCCATATCACCCCTTACCATGTAGATGGAAGGTAGCAGAGTGAACATTAATAAATGAATATGCCTTAATGGATTTTACTAAATGGTTGCATGCTACTTGGCCTTATCACACTAATGAGAGGAAAGGATTAGAACAAATTGACTTAATGATTAATTAATATTTGATTAAATGGTTGCATGCTACTTTGCCTATCCACAATAATGGAAGCCAAGGATTGAATCAATAGATAAATTGTTTCAATGGTACTTTATTTTCAACACTAATGGAAGGAAAGGATCGAACTAATAAATTAATGGTTTCTATGCTAATTGACCCTTCCACACTAATGGAAGGAAAGGATTGAACCAATTAAATAATTATTAGACATCCTTATTAAATAGGAATGGATTTACTTGATCTTTTCTTGGATTTTGATCTGATAATTCCTTGAGCACTTGAGGACCCCATTTCGAATTCAAGGACACGAATTTCTTAGGTTGAGGCCCACTAAGAACTAGATCCTTGTCTAACCATGGATGCCTAGTATGAAACCATAGGATCCCTCATGTAGTACTACAAGATGACTTGGATACACGCCTTGGATCCAACATTAACAAACAGGATGGCTTGGATATAACTATTGGATCCAGCATTGATAGTAGGTTCCATGGTTAAACCCATCGTGCCTAGTCATTGCTTATCCCCATTTTAACTTTGATAAACTCCTTGGACATGGTAAGTGACTCATTGTGGAATTAATGGGACTATGCTCCTTAGATTACACTCTTACCCCCATGACCAGCTATAATTATTACTGAGTTGGTAACCCTTGAGGTCTATGTTTCCTTGGTTATTACCTTGGAAATTCTTTCTCAAATACTATTATAGTATACCATGTTACACCTTGGAACCTTAGATATTTATACTACCATGATGTGATTTTAGTTCTAGCAATGAATCATGTAACCTATCAATATAAATTGGTAATTATTTAAATAATTAACTCGTTACATGTTTAGACACCAGCTGAGGACTGAAGAAGGTACTCAAGTATTTAGTTGTATTATACTGCAAAATTTTTTATGCATGCTTGCATACTATTTAATTAATATCACACTATCAAGATTGGGATAAACATCGGTGGTGTCAGCATATTGAGATTTATATCTCACACCCTACTCGAGCCACCATTAGACTGGGGTACCTGAGTAGACCTTTCTTGTTCGTAGGACTATGGACCATGATTGTTTTATATATTGATTGTACCTAGATTAAGTAGAAAAGAACCGAGATAAAGCTCGATATGCTCATGGAGGTCACCCATGGGTCTTTTCTTTTTGTACCATATTAAAAATAATTTTGTACTATTTTAATATTTTCAAAAATGTATAAATACCATGTCATGCATTCATCTATTGTATAAACTAGAATTTTTACTTTTGTTTAGTTATATAAAGTTTGTATTAAGCTAGTTAGTCAATTATGTATTACTTATTTCGTTGTTGATTGTAATTTACTCTATTATACTGCTGTAAAACTCTAATAATAGGGTATAGTCTCCCCACTGACTATCCTTACACCCTAACTGCTATTCAGTAGGCTTTGGTATACGGGGAGATGCGCTTGAGGTCATGTGACTCCCCGGTTTGGCCACCATCTTAGAGGTGAGACAGTTTAGGATGTTAAAAGGTGGCATTAGAGGTGGTTTTTCCATTTGTATTACTATTTTGGGTTGGTATATAGGAGACTAGGAATGTGTTGGCGCTTGGTTAATAGTTGTTATTGGGGCTGATCACCCCATGTATAGGGTATGATCAAGTGGCCAAGGTTGGGATTGTTGTTTATACTATTCGTTGTTAAAATTTATATTATTTTCACCTAGAGTGATTAGTTTACATACCTCTACTTATGATTTATGGAATTATGAATATTACATTTGGCCTATTACGAAAAGTATGAAACATACATGCATCATATTAGGCACTTCAAAATTCACATTCCATGCATATATGCCATTCCATGTAGTTGAATTAGTAGGTTGTCTGCTAAGTATGATTCTGTGCCTTATTGTTATGAAATTCTTAGATTTATACCTGTTCAGGTAATACATTAACATTCCTTCTATTCTTTCTGCTTGTTATAGCATGGTCCTGGGATTAAATTATTGCGCTTTTGTGATTTTAGGTTGTTGGAATGTGTTAGTTCCTTTCAGTGACATGATATCTTACTTTGATATATGTAAATGTTTTCATGGGCTATGTTATTGGTTGCGGGTATAATGGGAGCCAGTTTTCAGTTTTAAGGTGTATGAGCGCCTTATAGATGGGAAATGGTAACCCATGTAAATGAACCATTGTGAAGGTCTAATAAATTCAATAGTTAAATGAAGTTGGTTTTGACTAAAGGGAGGAAGATGTCAAACTATAAAGTTTATAGGAACTTTTTAGGTTTGTAGGTGGACACCCATATAAATTGGACCATTATGTTTGATCTTGTTAAATTCTAAATTGAAATTGGTATCGATTAATGTGAGCTAATTTTCAATCCCTGAAGTGTATGGGTGCTTCATGCATTGGTAAATGGAAACCCATACTAAATGTGATGGTATTATGCTTTGATAAATGCTTATAAATGTGAAATATGTTTAATTTTTTATTTTTAATCGAATGGTTATATTTTTAATTGAAACTATACCCAAGTAGGTCAGTTGGGGAATGTTCTTTATGAGATAACCCAGTATGGGCATTGTGACTCTTAATAATTTGTGAAACTACTATTGGGTTGCTTAATAACGAACCCAAGTTGTCTTTTGGGACCCTCATAGGTCACCTTATCTGCTTAAAAAGAATTTATTTGGATAATTTTCCTGAAAATTATGGGATGTCAACTAATGTAAAATGTTTTAAAAGAGAGTTTTATAAAACTTGTCTGTTTTTCCCTTGGGTTATTGGTAAAAATCAAGTACCATGTGATTTTTTTTGAAAATTATACTTTGATTTTTTGATTAAATATTTTGATGATTAAGATATTAAATGTGATTAAATCTAAAGGGATAGTAAATGGAACATGTAAGGGTGTCCTCTATTTAAAACCCTCATGTAAGGGTAGTTCAGACTTCTCTTGAGTTTCCTTGGAACAGAAGCTTGAGTTCTTTCTGTAGGGTTTCTTTTCCTCAGTAAAGGCTTTATGATCAGATTTTGATCCTAGTGGTTTCTGTTAGCATGACTCAGTGTTACATTTGACACTTGTTCTTAATAAGTTTCTAACCCATGGTAGGTAGAAACCTCAAAACATAAATGCCTTGCTAGTTCTGTGAGCTTTCTGACTTTTGGTGTCGTTCGAATACTATTTTCCTAAGTAGGACTTTTAGTTTTAAAGGGAAAACCTTGGTCAAATGGGTGGTCATGTCTTTCTTGACCTTTTCATGGGCTTTAGCATCGAGTAATTCCCATTTTAAGATGGTTATACATGCCTTGAGCATGTTCGGTTGTTTTGTTAGTCGTTTGACCCTGTCTTCTTCTTAGTAATGGATGAATGGTTATGGAATCATCTAGGATGATAGATGTATAAGGAAATTTAAATCTAGAATAAAAGTATTTTACTTTTTAGTGTGGTCACAAGTCATATTTATCGTAGAGTGGATTGGTATTAAACAATATGTTACATCCCAATTTTCAGGATGGCTCTTAGAAGAATTAGGTGTTTTGACACATTGGTCTCATTGTTATTAACTAGCATTCTTATGAGTGAAAATTTTTATTCCCTTTCATCTAGGAAACTCCTTGGTGGGTAGTGTCATGTGGAGTCTATTAAAAATTCCCTTACAAGTATAAGTAACACCTAAAAGAACCAATGGTAAATGGTTGGTTATTTCTTGAATGCCCTCGAGGCTTGAAATTCTTAAATCATGTAAGTGCTTGCTCGACATCATGACTTTGATCTGGTTCAATGTGTGTGAAATATTAGGTAAATACCATTATTTTGGGATGAGATTTTTTGGTAAAGTTTGAACATGCACAAAATTCCTTCGGGTGGTAAATGCATGTGTTTGCGTAGTGACGATTTGTGAGCAGGTGAAGCTAAGCTTCTTATTTGATGTCAACCAATTGTGGTTCAGCTGTTTTACCTTCTAGTTTATAGGTATGTTTGATTGAATACCCCATCTTAAATCCACTTAGTGTACTACTATTAAGATAAGATCATGACCTCTATCTTGATAACATCCTTGATGCATTAATAACGCGTCGGTATTATCCCGTGCTAAAGATTTAAGTTGTTGAGCTTGTTGGGTAGTCGTTTTCAGTGTTATGCACTGATGCATGGTTCTTATCTAGGCTTGGTAAGTCCTGAGTGATTTATGGGTTCCCAAGTAGGAATTTATTGTTCATACTCACAGAATCCAAACATTTATTTTGAATTAGGCTGGCCGCCTAAGTCGGAATTCTTCGAGATCAGTCAGCCAAATGGCTCATCTCATTATCTCACTTTTAGTTTAATGTTTATGGATTTTGATGTAACTATTTTAAATCACGTTTCCTAGTGAAGGAAAGTGGGGTTTCAAGGTAGGTAATTTTTTCTAAGAAATTTTGCTCGACTTGTTTCTGTTAGGTTTATCGGGATTCGACTGCATTGTTTAATTAAATCATGCTAGGAGATTCGTTTGGACACATAAAGGTGTGCTTGTTTGGAAAATCTGATGGTAAAGGTACCATGTATTGGATTTGAATATTCCTTAAGTTAAGTACTATTATGGGGATAATTACCAGTCATATATTTATCAAGATTTTGATGCGATCATTTATTAATTTAAAAGGGCTCAAGTATGCTCTGTTTCTGTGTTTAAGTTGAACTTGGAGTGTTGGATCGTGTTATAAAGGCTCTAGTGTGAAATGATTATGAATTGTTTTAATGTACATAGGGAATTGGTAAAGAAATGAAACCATTTTAATGAATCATCACAACCCTTGTAGGTCAGATAATTTTTATGTTGTTCCCAAAGGATTCTCGGGGACAAGATAATTTTATGGTGGGTAGGATGTAGAATCCCTTGTTTTTGAACCAGATTAAAGTACAAATGTTTTTGAACTTTTTCAATTGATGGATGGGTTATATTTAAATATGATCTTATGAAATTAATTATGAGAAATGGAAAATCTTAAATTTTTGTTTTTGGACTTGGGTAAAGGCCTGTTATGTTTCCCGGGTTGTTCGATGTGTTTTGGGAGTACCAGACCTGGAAATACCAAGTTTCGAAGATCTGCAAAGGGCACACGGTTTGTCTGAAACCCTACGGCCCACTATAGGTAATTATGGGAAATATTTTAATGGGGAAGTGGATTTAAACATGGGATACACACTATTTTTTAAACCGCGCACCTAGTCCGTGCGGGGTGTGTCTTTGAGGAAATAGACTCTGTATGGCTTGTGCATGGTTTGGAAAACTATGGGGGTCAAACTGTGGTGATGGGTTTTTTTAAAGAATTAAATTAAATTAAAATAAAATGAAAATAAATTAATATATTCAAATCCTCCCAACCCTCTCCCTCATTCAAGATGCATCAGCCCATTGGTATTTTTCCCTCTCAACACGCAAGACCACCTCCATGGAGCTCCTCTGATCTTCATTTTTTCAGCCAGATCCCTTGTGATTTATTCTTTGAATCATCATGGTATGATCTTATCTTCCTTAAAAATCCAATTTATGGCCATGATTTGATCTCTTAATTTCCCCATAGGGTTCGGTCGAACCCTTGGTTTCTTGGGTTGACTCGATTTTGTTTTTCCTTTGATAATAGATCATGAGTATGATCTCTCGGGGTGCGTTGGAGCATGTTTTGGAAACCACCGCTGAAGACGACACGGTTCACCTCATTTTAGTTTACTATTTCCATCTAGGGTGAGTATTTCTCCTTAAAACCTTTTTTTTCACCTTCTAAATTAGTGCCTTTATGTGTTTTAAGGTTTCTTTTAATTGTTGTGTAGTGTGTTGGGTTGTGTCCTATGGTTTTGAGTCACTGGAACTATGGAGATTCACCTGTGTATGAATAGGTATGTATATATATATGTATATATATTTATATATGTAGGTTACCCTATTACATGTGTATTAATTTATGGATGTGAAAATATGTGTATGGTTCTAGGTGTTCCTATGTACATATATGAACATGCATGTGTAGTTGAGCGGAGACTGGTATATGCATATAAGCACACATGTAAGGATCCCCTTGCGCATGATGATGGACATGAGGGTGTGTGAATGATGGATAGGTGTCCTTTCATGTTTTTGAAGGTGTATATGCACTTTGGGGGAGTACCTAATTTTAGTTAGAAATCATGAAGATCCAAAGTGTATGGCTTGGTTCCACCATGAGGTAGGGTCCCGTTCCAAGATATTAAATTTTATAAATGCATAAATGAATTACTTAATGCACTATTGTTAGACTTGAATTCAAGTAGTGAAGTATTTGGATTAAATTACTTGTAAATTTGAAATTAGAATTCTTATGATTTGAATGTTAAATTTACTAAATGATTTTTTGATAAACAATATCATGGTTTTATAATAAAACTCCTCCAATGGAGATGCACTGTCTTCAAGATAAATGTAGTTATTAGGATTTTATGCATGATTGGACTGTTGTATGAGTTTTTCATATTTCCTTGATGTTTTATTGAAATATGTAACATTTAGGATATGGACCTAATTTCATTAGAAAAACGTAGTTACCCTTCTAAAATAATTAAAGGGTAAAGCACCGCCTAAGTTCTTGGCCTAGTTTAAAACTAGATTTATCCATGTGTGATGTTCACCTTAATTGTTGTTTAGTGTTTTGACACATTCTAGCCATCGTTTGGGTGTTCATCAGCTCTACCCTTCTAAGGGTAAGATTTCATATATTAAATGTCTTGTTTTATAATTATAAATTGCATAATGGAAAGTACCATGTATGCTCACAACTTTACCTACACAAGATAAGTGATTTGAATTTGATAATTAAACATGAAATGGTAATTGAAAAAAAAACTTAATTATACGATTTCATCATGTTAAATATAATTAGATAATAGATTTCTTGTCTGTATCACCCATTACCATGTTGATGGAAGGTAGGGGAGTGAAACTTAATAAATGAATATGCCTTAATGGATTTTACTAAATGGTTGCATGCTACTTGGACTTGTCACACTAATAAGGGGAAAGGCTCGGACCAAATGGACTTATGATAAATTACAACTTGATTAAATGGTTGCATGATACTTGTCTTATCCACACTAATGGAAGGAAAGGATTGAACCAATAAATAAATGGTTTCAAAGATACTTTACTTTTCCACACTAATGGAAGGCGAGGCTTGAACCAATAAATTAATGGTTGCAATGATACTTTACCCTTACACACTAATGGAAGTCAAGGATTGAACCAATTGAATAATTATAAGACAACATTATTAAATAATAATGTTCTGACTCGATCTTGTATTGGATTCTAATCAGAGAATTACTTGAGCACTCGAGGACCCCATTCCGAATTCAAGGACACACCTTTCTTAGGTTGAGGCCCACCTAGAGCTTGAACCTTGTCTAACCTTGGATGCCCGGTATGACATCGTAGGATCACTCATGTAGTTCTACAGGATTCCTTGGATACAAACCTTGTATCCAACATTAAAAAACATGAAGCCTTGGATACACTCCTTGGATTCAGTATTGAAAAGTAGGTACCATGGTTAAAGCCCGTCAGTCCTAGTCATTTCTTATCCCCATTTTACCTTGGATAAACTCCTTGGACTCGGTAGGAAAATAACAGTGGAATTACTAGGACTATGCTCCTTGGATTACACTCTTACCCCCATGCTAAGATATAGTTATTACTGAGTTGGATACCCTTGAGGTCTATGTTTCATTGGTTATTACCTTGGAACTTATTTATAAAATATCATTACAAGCTTCCTTGTTACACCTTGAAATATTTCATATTTATACTATCACAATGCAATGTCAGGTTTGGCTATGCTTCATGTGACCTATCAGTATAAATTAGTAATTATTTAATTAACAAACTTGTTACATGTTCAGACACCAGTTTAGGGATGAATCAGGTACTCATGTATTTTGTAGTATTGTACTGCTTACTTAATTATGAATTCTTATATACTATTTAATTAATATCACATTGTCGAGATTGAGATAAGCACCAGTTGTGATATCCTACTGATATTTCTATCTCACACCATACTTGGGGAGCCATTGTACTAGGGTACTCGAGTATAATGTTCTTGTTCATACGACTATGGACCATGATTGTTTTTTGTGTTGCTTGTGCTAAGAGTTAGGAGCAAAGGACTGAAATGGATCTCAAGACGCTCAAGGAGATCACCCGTGTGGCTTGGCTATCTTTTCTTTTTGTACCATATTGAAAATAATATTGTAATGTTTTATATTTTTAAACATGTATAAATACCATTTAATGCATTCATCTATTGTATAAACTAGAATTTTCTACTTTTGTTCAGTTATATCAAATCTGTCTTCCACTGATTAGTCAATTACATATTACTACTTTTTCTGTTGATTGTTATTTACTCAGTTATACTAAATCTCAACTATAATAAGAGGGTATAGTCTCCCCAATGACTCTCCTTACACCCTCATTACTATTCTGCAACATTTGGCATACAAGGAGACTTGTTCGATGTCATATGACTCATCAGTTTGGCCACCGTCTCAGAGGTGATCTGGTTAGGGATGTTGCAAAGTTGTATCAGGGGTGTTTTTTCTTTTTGTCTTACTATTTTGGGTTGGTAGACACGATAATAGTAAAGTGTCTCTAGTTGGTTAATAGATGTGCTTGGGACTGGTGACCCCACATACAGGGAATGACCAAGTGGCCAAGGATGGGATTTCTATTTATGCAGTTCGTTGTTACAATTAATCTAATTTTACATAGTGTGAGTGGTGTAAATTACTCTACTTATGATTTATGGAATTATGAATATTACCCTTGGCCTGTTTTGGTAAGGATGAAACATACATGCATCATATTAGGCACTAAGAAATTCACATGACACACATATATGCCATGTCATGTAGTTGCATTAGTAGGTTTCCTTCTAAGTATGATTCTGTGCCTTATTGTTTTTCCATGATTAGATTTATACTTATTTAGGTAATGCATTAACATGAATTTTATGCTTACTGCTTGTTATAGCATGATCTTATGATTAAATTGTCATGCTTCTGTGATTTCAGCTTCTTTCTCTATGTTAGCTGCTTATAGTGACATGCCAGCTTACTTTGATATATGTAATTGGTTTCATGGGATAATTTATTGGTTACAATTACAACGGGGTTCAGTTTTCTATTTTAAGGTGTATGGACACCTTATAGTTGGGTAATGGTAACCCGTTTAATAGAACCATTGTGAAGGGATACAAAATTCAATCATTAAATGAAGTTGGTTTCGAATAAAGGGATCAAAATTTAAAACTATAAAGTGTACATGCACTTCCGTGGTTGGAAGGTGACCACCAACATAAATTAGACCATTATGTTTGAGTTTTTTATATACCGAATTGGAATTGGTATCGATTAATAGGATCCAATTTTTAATCCGAGAAGTGTATGAGCGCTTCATGAATTGTGAAATGAAAACCCATAGTAAATGTGATGGTATGATGATTTGTGAAATTATTATAAATGTAAAAGATGTTTAATTTTTGATTTGAAATAATATTGTTAGATTTTTAAATGAAACCAGACCCAATTAAGTTATTTGGGGAATGTTCCTTATGAGATAACCCGGTATGGGTGTTTTGAATCTTAATAATTTAAACAAATACTATTGTGTAGCATGATAATGAACCCATGATAGATTTTCGGACCCTTGTAGGTCACCTTATCTATATAAAAGGAATTTATTTTGATAATTTTCCATAAAATGATGGGATTTCAACTAATATAAAATGTTTTAAAAGGGAGTTTCATAAAACTTACCTATTTTTCTCTTGGGGGGGGGGGGGTTTAAAATCAAGTACCATGTAATTTTTTTTGAAATGTTACTAATATGTTTTGATTAAATATATTTATGATTAAAATATTAAATGTGATTAAATCTAAAGGGATTTTAAATGGAACCTATAATGGTTTCCTCTATTTAAAACCCGTGTTTAAGGGTAGTTTAGACTTCTCTTGAGTTTCCTTGGAACATAAGTGTGAGTACTTTCCGCTGGTGTTCATTTCTCAACGATGTTTTTATGATAATAATTTAAGCCTAGTGGTTTCATTTTCATGACCTGGTGTAACATTTGACACCTTTTCTTGATAAGGGGCTATCCCGTGGTAGGTAACACCCTCATAACTTAAATTCCGTGGTGGTTCCATGATCTTTCTGACTTTTGGTGATGTTCTGTACTATTTTCCCAAGTAAGAATTTTAGTTTTAAAGTGAAACCCTTGTTTGGATGGGTGGTTATGTCTTATTTGACCTTGATATGGGCTTGAGGATTGGGTAATGATCATTTTGATCTGGTTATACATTCCATGAGCATGATCAATTTTTTTATTGGTTGTTTGATCCTCTCTTCTTCTTAGTAATGGACGATGGGTTATGTTATCATCCAGAATGATAGTCATATGAGGCAATGGTACTCTGGATTAAAATTATTGTACTTTAGAGTATGGTCTCTATTCATATTTTTAGTAGAGTGTTTGAGACATAAATAATCAATTACATACCAATGTTCATGATGTCTCTTGGAAGACTCGGGAGTTTTGACAGGATGGTCTCATTGTTATTATCTAGCGTGATTTTGAGTGACTAGTTTTTTTCCCTTTTGACTTGGACACTCCTAAGGTGGGTAGTGTCATGTTGATCCCATTAAAATTTCCCTTCCAAGTATAAGTAACACCTAATAGGGCCATTGGAAAATTATTGGTTATTGCTTGAATTCCCTTGAGGATTGCAAGTGTTAAATTGTTTCAGTGCTTGCTCGACAACATGAGTTTGATCTGGTTCAATGTCTATGAAATCTTGGGTAAACACTATTGTTTTGGGATGAGCGTTGGTGGTAAAGGTTGAAGAAGAATATAATGACTTCCTGTGGTAAAGGCATGTGTTTGGGTAGTGATGATTCGTCAGCAGGTGAAGCCAAGCTTCTTCCTTGAAGTTGACCAATTGTGTTTCAACTATTTTACCTTCCAATTTTTGGGTGCATTTGACTAAAACCACCCTCTTAAATCCTCTTAGTGTATTCTTATTAAGAGAAAAGAATGTACCATATATTGACATCATCCTAGTTTCACTAAGACATCATTAGTCTTATGTTACACTAAATCTTTTAAGATATTGAGCCTGTTGTGTAATACTTTTCAGTGTTAAATGTTGACTTGTGATTCTTATTGAGGTTTGGTAAGTCTTGAGTGATTCATGGGTTCCCAAGTAGGAACACCTTCTTCATACTCATGAACTCCATCTATTTCCTTTACATTGTGCAGGCCGCCTAAGTCAGACTTCTTCGAGATAAGTCATCCAAATGGATCAAATCATTCTCTCTCTTTTTATTTTAATGTTTACGGTTGGTGATGAAACCATTTTAAAGCACATTTCCAGGTGAATACATGTGGGGTTTCAAGGTTGGTAGTGTCTTCTGAGAAAGCTTGCTCGACCATTTTCTATTAGGTCGATCGATATTCGACTGTTTCGTGTAATGAAATCTTGTCAGGAGCTTCGTTAGGACGATTAGAGGTGTGCTTGTTTGGAAAATCCGATGATGGAGGTATTGTGGATTGGATTTGGATCTTCCATAAGTTAAGACCTATGGTGGTGAGAACCATCAGTCATATATTTATCAAGATTTTGACGTGATCCTTTCTCCATTTAAATAGGCTCAACTATGATCTATTTCTGTGTTTAAGTTGAACTTTGAGCTTTGGCTCATGTTATAAAGGCTCTAGTGTGGAATGATTAAGAAATATTTAAAGGTACATCAGGTGTTGGTAACACAATGCAACTATTTGAATGAAAATTCATGACCCTTGTATGTTGGGTGATGTTTACGTTGTTCCCGAAAGATTTTCAGGGATGATAAGTTTTTATGGTGGGTAGAATATAGAATCTAGTTTTTTTAACCACATTAAAGTATGAATGTTTTTGAACTTTTTCAATTGTTAGATGAGTTAGATTTAAATCCAAGCTTTGGAAATTAATTTTGGGATTTTTTTGGACTTGGGTAAAGGCCCGTTATGTTTCCCGGGTGGTTTTATGTGTTTCAAGAGGAACAGACCCAGAAATATCAAGTTTTTAAGTGCTACAGAGGGCGCACAGTTTGTATGAAACCTTGCGTCCCACTAGAGGTAACCATATAACCCCTTTTAAGGGGATAGTGGCTTTATGCATAGACTGCACACAATTTACTAAACTATCCACCTAGAATGTGTGGGTTGTGTCTTGGAGGCAATTGACTTTGCACGGTTTGTGCACAGTTTGGAAAACTGTGTGGGTCAAACTGTAATGATGATTTTTTTTAAATAATTTAATAAAATTAAAATTAAAATAAAATAAATTAAAACAATCTAACCCTCACACCCCTCTACCTCATTCATGATGCCCCATCCCACAGGGATTTCCCCCTCTTAACGTGCACGACCACCTCTATGAAGCTCTTCCAATCATCATTTTTCTAGCTGGATCCCTTGTGATTTCTTCTTTGAATCATAACATTATGATCCTATCTTCCTTATCCATCCAATTTCCAACCACAAGTTTATCTCTTCATCACCCCATAGGGTTTGGACGAACCCTAGGTTTCTTGGTTTGACTTGATTTTGGTTTCCCTTTGATCATAGGTCATGTGAATGATCTCTCGGGGCATGTTGGAGTGTGTTCCGGCAAGCGCCATTGGAGGAGATGCGATTTTCCTCATTTATATTTGCTTCTGCAATCCGAGGTGAGTATTTCTACTTGAATCTTTGTTTCAAACCTTCTAAATTAGGGCCTTTACGTGTTTTAAGGTTACTTTTAATTTTTTCGTAGTGTGTTGGGCTGTTTCCTATGGTTTCGAGTTGTTGGGGCTATTAAACCTGCCTTCTTATGCATTGGTATGTATATATAAGTATGTAGGTTCCCCTATTACGCAAATATTCATTCATTTTAGTGAAAATATGTTTATGGGGATAGGTGTTCTTATAGAAATATATTAAAATTCATGCACAAGTGAGTGACGACTGGAATATACATATAAATACACATGTAAGGATCCCCTTGTGCATGCTTGTGTCCATTCAGGTATGTTCATACACTCTACGTGTCCTTTCAGGTGTGTGATGGTGCATATGATCAGTGGGGGAGTCACTAATTTTAGTTAGAATGAACCAAGAGCCAAAGTAGACAATTTGATTCCACCTTGAGGTAGGGTCTCTTTCCAAGCCATTAAATTTTATAAATGCATAAATGAATTGTTTACTTCACTAATGTTAGACTTGAATTCATGGAGTGAAGTATTTGGATTAAATTCCTAGTAAATGTGAATTTATCATGATCATTATTTGAATGTTAAATGTACTAAATGATTTGTTGATAAAAAATATCACGATTTTATAATAAAACTCCTCTAATAGAGTTTCACTATCTTCAAGATAAAATTAGTGATTAGGATTTTAGGCTTATTTGGATTGTAGTATGGATTTTTATTATTCCCTTGATGTTGTATTAAAATATATAATGTTTTGGACATGGACTTAATGGAATTAGAATAAAAGAGTTACCTTTTTAAAATAATTTAGGGGAAATTAACCACTTAAGTGCTTGGACTAGTTTAAAATTGGATTTGTCCATGTGCGATGTTCACCTTAATTATTATTTTTTGTTTTGACACATTCAATCCACCATTTGGATATGCCTTGTCTAGACCCTTCTAAGGGTAATATTTTTTATATTAAATGTATTGTTTTAGAATTATCAATTACATAATGAAAAGTACCATGTATGTTCACCAATTTACTTACATAAGATAAGTTCTTTTTATTTGATAATGAAATGTAAAATTAAAATTAGAAAACACAATTAAGTATATGATTTGGATGTGTTAAATTTAATTGGATAATATGTTGCTTGTTTGTTTCACCCCTCAACATGTTGATGGAAGGTAGCAAAGTGAACCTTAATAAATGAATATGCCTTAATGGATCCTATTAAATGGTTGCATGCTATATGGACTTGTCACACTAATAAGAGGTAAGGCTTAGAAAAAACGAACTTAATGATTAATTACAAATTGATTAACTGGTTTCTTGATTCTTGTCCTATCCAAACTAACGAAAGGAAAGTTATGAACCAATAAATAAAAATTTGCAATGGTACTTGACTTTTTTACACTAATGGAAGGTAAGGCTTGAACCAATAAATTGATTGTTCCAATGCTACTTGACCATTCCACACTAAGGAAGGAAAGGCTTGAACTAATTGAATAATTATAAGACATCATTATTAAATAGGATTGGCTAGACTCGAGCATGTCTTGGATTCTGATCGGAGAATTCTATGAGCACTCAAGGACCCCATTCTGAATTCAATGACACAACTTGCTTAGTTTGAGGCCCACCTAGAACCCAATCCTTTTCTAAAAATGGATTCTCGATATGATACCATAGTATCCTTCATTTAGTACTACATGATTCCTGGGATACACTCCTTAGATGCATCATTAACAAATAGGATGGCTTGGATGCAGTCCTTGGATCCAACATTGACAAGTAGGTGCCATGGTTTAAGCCCAATGGGTGCTCTCATTTCTTAGCCCTATTTTAACTTGGATAAACTCCTTGGACTTGTTAAGTGACTCATTGGGGAAATACTTGGACTATTCTCCTTGGATTAGAGTCTTACCCCCATCCCATGCTTCAATTATTACTAAGTTGGAAACCCTTGAGGTCAACATTACCTTGGAACTTCTTTATCAAATATCATTACAAGATTCCTTGTTACACATTAGAGCATTCGATATTTATACTATCATGATGTGATTTCAGTGTTGGCTATGACTCATGTGACCTATCAACATAAATTAGTAATTATTTAATTAATTAACTAGTTACATGTTCATACACGAGCCAAGGGATGAAGCAGGTACTCGGGTATTTAGTTGTATTGTACGACTTACCTTATTATGCATTATTGAATACTATTTAATTAATATGACACTATCGAGATTGGGATAGACACTAGTGGTGATGGCCTATTGAGATTTATATCTCACACCCTTCTTGAGCCACCACCACACTGGGGTACCTGAGTATACCTTTCTTGTTCATAGGACTGTGGAAAATAACTGTTTTCTGTATTTCTTGTATATGGAGTTAGGGGAAAAGGACTGAGATTGAACTCTAGATTCTAAAGGAGATCCCCCATGGGGATTTTCTAAATTATTATTTTGTACATTATTGAAAAGAATGTTTTTTTATTTTCTGTTTTAAAACATTTATAAATACCATGCCATGCATTAATCTATTGTATAAACTGGTGTTTTCTACTTTTCTTTAGTTATATAAAATCTTTCATCCACTACTTAATAAATTATGTTTTACTCCTTCTATTGTTGATTATTATTTACTCTGTTATACTACTGTGCAACTTTGACAAGAGGGTATAGTCTCCTCATTGACTATCCTTACACTCTCACTGCTAGTCGACAGCCTATGGCATATGGGGAGATGTTCCTGAGGTCGTGTGACTCATTGGTTCGGCCACTATTTTACAGGTGAGCAGGGTCAGGATGTTACATTGAGTGTTAGTGGAGTGGACTAGGTGATCTTTGTTCCATTAACCACTATATATCACTATTCTATCTTCCTATATTTATTTCCACACTCATTTTTCTTTGAGAGAAAAAGGAAGGCTCTCTGAATAACAAGAGAGGTGTTATGAATCTATCAAAGTTTTTGAAGAACATAATTGACCCCCACTTGTGTCTTTGTCTTTGCCATCATCATACCAACCTAACATATACTGCACCTTGATATTTTATATCATGTATCTCATTATATTCATGATATTTAAATTTTCATTTGAATTTATTTATTTCTCAGGCTTAAGATCCAAAATTTACCAAAAGAGTAAGGATTTCAATGAAACAATATCATCTTATTTCTGGATTTTCCATCTTCAAAGTTACTCTAGGAGGGTCATATGATATTATTTTCTTGAAAAATATTTCTTTTATTCACATATGGTTATGAATTTGGTTGACATGTTTAATTTCCATTTTCTACCTTATTGATTAAATAAATATGACGATTTTTTTTGTATGTGATGTCAACATTTTATCATTTTTTAATCAGTAGTATTTATCTTCTATATCCATGTTTTATAAAATTATTTCAATAATTTTCATATTTAAAATTCAATTATTTATTAATTTTATTTTAATGTGTCTTTGAATTTATTTACAATTTCCTAAGAAAGGAATATTTTTATCATTTACTGTATGACACATTTTTAATTTCTTTACCAAAGTGTGAAAGGAATGTTTTATTTTAACATATAGATATTAACCAACATTTTTCACCTTCATGAATATTTTTTAATTAAAGATAATTGTGAATGTTTCTAAGTTAAATTTAATAAAAAATAATTTTCTTCATATTCTGGATTTTTTTAGTTTCTAAAAATTATTTTCAAAGTGGAAATGGTATTTTTCTCAAGAACTTTTTTAATTAAAATTTAATGGTATTCCAATTCATCAATGAAAATAGAAAAAGATTTTAATTATAATCTAATAAGTATATTTTTAAATTATACCATCCTCACTCTTTCTATGGATGGATTATCATTATTTCAAAGTGATTTCCATGGAACTTATTAATTTTTCATGGGTAAATAAAGTTATGAAAGAACAATGGTTATTATTATATTGAAAAGTGTAAGATTATAATTGTTTTTCTTATTATATGGTACTTAAAAATATGTATGGATGATTTATGAGTGGTTTCATTATAAACCAAGTATGGGTTGTTATTATAAACCAAGGATTGGTGAGTCTCATATAGCTCTACAATGCATTAGGTATTGAGTTAGTGTTAATTGGATGAAAGTTACTCCTAAGAAATGATAGATTTTATTGGTTATTGGTTTCTACTAAGTGATATATGAATTATCTTATAGGTGATTCCATGATGAATTTTTAATGTTTTTAGATACTTAAATAGTTTTTTAATGATTTATATGAGTTATAATTTACCCCTTTCTCAAGGATTATTTTCACATGAATCATGATTGTTGACTTATATGAATGTTGAATTGTGTAAAATAATTTTTAAATGTCTCATAATTTATGATTAATGTTTTATGGTTATAGATTCTCATATATTATCCTTATGAACTTTGATTATTTTATCACACTATTATACTCATCTAATAATCACAAATGACACTAAATTGTTAATGCACTAGTTTAACATTATTAACCATTTTAGACCCCCTTATTATATTTTTATTTTTTCCAAGTTATGAAGAATAAAGTTAAATATATTATTTATATAAAGGTTAAATTTTTGAATACTTTTATGGGAGATTTCGAAGACTTAATGTGGAATTATTAAAGTTCGGCATAGTGGAAAAAATAATCACTTGAAGACATGGGTGTTGTTTTTTAATTGTTTTTCTTAATTCTATAAAAATGGAAACCTAAAATATCCTTGGATATATAAGAGATCCAATATTTCTGTTTGATATTATATGTTTTTGATGGATAAAATTGATTCATGTTTATCTATATCAAATCTAGAAACATAAAGATTATGTTTTTAGCACCAGATCTAGGAGTGTAGGTTAGGGTCAATTATAACATGGGAAATTTAGTGTACATGCCCTTATATATATTTTATAGGTTGGATAACATGATGTGTAGTGGATCAGGTTGGTAATCCTTATTGGTTATATGGAGTGTGAGAATATAGTATGGCTTAAGGATAGAGTTAGGGTTATTGTGCGTGTTTTTAATATTTTTTTAGTGTATGTGAGAATCCTAGTGTATGATCAATTTTATTTTATAACTATATGATTCCAAATTAAAATTGTTATATTATTGTGTTTTATTGAATATATAAACTATGATTCCTATTGTGATGGATATTTTTTTCCAGTTATTTCTATTGTGAGTTTGACTCTTCTTCGGGTGAATAATATTCCCATTGCATGGATTAGGACCTTACCCCTAGTCATCCGTTTTTGGTATAAAATGAGGTTATAGAGGCCAAAAAACATCCTCAACCTTGGATACTAAGAGTGGTCCAAGGATTTTGTAATAAAAAATTAGCATCAGAAATTTTGTTTTGTTTTCTTATTTGAGGATATGTTAGATATTTGATCTAGTAATGTGCTAGATCTCATGAAGGAACTTAGAATGTTTATTCATGAACACCTTTTCAATGGTAAGACTTGGTTACCAGGGCTACAAGATTGATATTCTTGGTTTTTGATGTTGTGTTTGATATTTTTATTAAATTTTATGTGTTTTCCATATGTTACTATTTATGGTTTTGGATCTTTTACTATTGGAAATAGGTCTATGTTCATGAATCATATTTAGAACATAAGATCCACATTATATACACATCCTTTTTTTGTGGTTATTTCTGAAAATTAATGTTCATTTGTTTACAGTGGGAATAATTGCTTATATGATGTTTTCCAATATAACTTGTTGGTGACGTTCTTGATAAAACCAAGACCCTACACTCTTGGATATCATGATAAAAACACTTTATTTAAACCCTGAGTTTAATAAAGAGTTTTATTAATATTTCTTTATTTTGAATAATTTCTATAATATACACTTCATATCTCACAAATAACACACAATCCCATGAATATAAGTTTTAGTGTCTTTGAGGACCAGTTATATATGTAACTTATTTTACAAAAAATGCCAACATTTCTCTATAATTGAACCACAATAGGATTCCTTTTATAATCCCATAAGTTATATTATTTTTGATAACCTAGGGAATGTAAATATAATAAGGGGGTGGGTATAAACACCGAGTAGGGGAAAATAACTAATCAATATGAAATAAAGTGTTAGATCATATGCATATGATAAAACATGAGCTTTAGAGAAATATATTATTAAAAAAACATAGAACAATAAGAGTTGTATATACATTATAAAATAAGGACATGTAGTTTCAAATGGAAAAAATTATTCCCTGAAAAATATAGTCTAGAATCATGGGATAATAAAAATGATATATGGAGCATAATTCTAGGCATATGGAATGAAAATATAACATGACATTGAAGCATAAAAAATCAAATAACATTTTCACAAACAAAAGTATATAAGATCTTATTAACCAAGATACTAATCACATTTAAACAAAAAATTGTGAACAAAGTAGCTTGTATCACCTTCACGTAACAAACTTGAAAACAAAGCTTCCCACATTACATTCAGACAAAAAACTTTTGAATAAAGACATCCAAATCATCTTGACATAATAAACCTATAAAACACTACTCACGTCATGTTCTGAAAATAAACTTATTAACAAATCTACCTCCATCAAATTCACAAAAAACCTATAAAAATATACCCACATCATTATTACCCAATAAACTCCTGAAAAATATTCCCTCATGATTTCCACACAACAAAATTTTGAACTAGATACCTGTATCACATTCACACAACATCTCACCATCTCATGATATATATAACCTTAACTAATGAATTAGAGGGAGATATAAGACCCCACCAATCAATAATGAAAACTTATTGATTACAATTTTAAAAAAACATTCGACACATCATAAAGAACCCATGGAAAGAAAAATGTGTTTCGTAACATTTTTAGATGGGGTTACTAAAATTGACCTCAAGAACATAAATTGTTGATACCCAAAAGTCAATAACCCCAAAAGAATATTTCCTAAGAAAATTTAGATGGAGATTCATAAAAAATAACTCCCAAGGATATAATTCCTTTAAAGACTAGGACGATAATGGTAGAAAAATAATAATATAGTTTTTATAAAATGATTTAAACTTTTTCACCACTGATGGGGTTATGGGTTAGTTTGAAAAGCAATTTTTAAAAAATCCACTTTTGAGAAAAAGAAAATAAGAAATTTTCAAAATAAAAATTTGGAAATATTGCATGATAATTAATCTTTTTTTAAAGGGACATAAAAGTTTTAAAAAGGTTAAGTTATTTTTTTGAAAAGTTTTAATTTTAAGAATAGTCTTCTATAATGGAGCATTGAAGACAATCGTCACGAACCAATCCAGGTCGACCTAGAAGCAGTCACCCAAGCTGGCCCGCGACATGGCCCGAGGGGCGTTTCTGATCCCCACGGGTTGGCAACTAGTGTCGGGTATCAAAACCAAACAAGGGGGAATGATTTGGCCTAGTGAAAATAAATAAAGTATTGGAAAAAGTAGAATGAAGAAAGGAAAATAAATGACAAGAAAAAGGAAGAACAACCAACAACAACAAACTAACCTCTCCACAACCAAAACTCCTCGCAACTCTGAGAGTCACTCACCAGTCCACAACCAACTCTCACCCATAATAAAAGAGATCAAGTCAAACCTGCATCAAAACTAAAAATAGGAAAACACTATAGACGTGAGTATTAAAACTCAATAGGCGTGCCAAAAAAACTATTCCCAATGCACTACCTTTAAAAAAAGAAATTTAGTAATTCCAAGTTTGAACTAAATTATAAAAAATATAGGTTTCCAAACACACACACTTCCATTTCTAATACAAGTAACAGTCCATTGCCCTTTTTAATTTAAAAACATGTTTAATGTTTGAAAGGAACATGTGCATTGAATTTTAAAACATTTATATGAACAATTTAGAAATTAAAATATTGGTTGTTAGTAAAATGGAAAACCACTCTCAACACAGACTAAGGGAAATGGAAAAGAAGTGGCACATAGGGGACAACAACTGAACTAGACCTCTCAATCATCCGCCACATAAAAATAAAAACTAAAGAAAACATGGGTCGAACCTAGGAGCTCGTGAACAATCCAAAACGTACTATACATGTGACTCATCCTGAGGCATGCCTACTCTCGATAACGTCATAACGTCCTAACTCCCGATGTTTCCCTACATGGCCTAACCGAGGGGTCCAGTCCCCTAACAGAGTGTCATCCATACTAGGGGTCACTAGTCAGTGTGTAATCTAAACTAGTGTAGCAATCGTTCTCATAAGATTCACTTACTATGCCAAGTTCCCAAGTCAACACGTATAATAAACAGGAAAAATGTGATTCAACAAATTCAATCAAGTAGCACAACCATCACACACAAATCATGTAGTCAACGTACACCAAATATCACATCCGAGTCACCCTAAATAGAGTTTTTCAAAATAATTTATTTTATTAAAGTGCCAAATGGGTCTTCACCGATTTTAAGGAAAATCCTTATTTTAAAAGTGAACCAAAAAACTTGTTTTCGCTTCAAAATAAATCATTTATCAATAAAACATAACTACATTTAAAATTCCATGATTTACGTTTAAAGGCCAAATGGGAATTCTTTCTCTATTGGGTGTTTGCTCGTCAAGAAAATATTTCTAGTGTCGTGTATAAAATAAACAACTCTTTTTAAACCAAATATTCATTTTAAAATTAATTATCTTGTATTATTTCTCATTAATTAAAATTAATAAAATATCAATAAATTAATAAATTCTGAATTTAAAGGCGAGTGCAGTGGGGGACCTACCTCGACTCACTTTCCAAACAGAATGGCATGCCACGCCTCGAACAGGTGCACAAACACGCGCACGCCGACAACCGTAGTGTCGCAGGTCTTCCTTGCCGACATGCTGCAACAACCGCACGACTAAAAATGCATAAACACGGACTTGAAACAATTCAAATGAATAAATAGAGAATAAGAACCACCTCAACAAGTTCTCAAAGCACAAACCGCAACCTCAACATTATTTACTAAACCACATTAAAATCCGCAACGTGTTTACAAAAACCACACCACACCATTAAAATTCACCGATCATTTTAAAGAGCCACAAGGCCATTTCAAGAAAACAATAGAGTGAAAAACCAGACAAAAGTGCACACTATGTTGAAATCTACATTTAAAAGCATGTGCACCACAATATATTTTCAAAACCAAGCTCGCAACATCAAAATTATTTAATAAATTATCTCAAAATTCACAAAACTATTTTGAGTAGTATACTGTGGTTTTGCACAGACAAAACCAACTCAAAACCTCATAAACAGTTTTATATAACCCTTAAATCATTTATAAAATGCCTTTTCACCATTCAGATAATATAATAAACCATTTTCACAATTAAACAAACCACTAAGAAAATTTTATTAAACAATTTCCAAATGTGTCGTGTGACTCAAAAGATCAAAAACTCGCTCGAAACTTCTTTTATAACTAAACGCACATTGACGTCACACCAAAATAAAACTACAACTCTTGCACATTTTAATAAACCAACAACACAATTTATAAAACACTATAAAATATTGAACACAAATAAATAAAAAAAAGAACTATTTATCACCAAACTCATTCAAAAACCCCTTTTACAGTAAAACGCACACCCGCAACATATCAAAGTAGAAAACATACCATTTTCATGATTAAAATCACAAATTGCACAACTTAATAAAAATATTAAATAGTATATAATTGATTTACATCAAAATGCATCTTATTTCTCAAGATAAAATTATTGCAAATAAATATTGAGTTTCTAATTAATAATCAAGAAAGGTGCAGACATCAACAAATCAGAGAAATCTAAATTTAGAGAATATGCGCAAAGGATTCCAACCTCAATTGACGATGAAATTCTAGAAATTTGTGCCAAACACTGTTTGTAACTCAATCAAACCCAAGGGAGATTAAATAGAACCTAAATAACCATATCAGACCATCAATTTTAAGATAGACACACAAAAAATTAAAATCCTAAAAACTAAGGTTTGGGGTAAATTGAAGAAGAAAAAACTTAAATCCAAATGAATAATCACCGGAGGGGGTATTTACTGGTGAGGAGGCATCAACGGAAAGAGGGATGACTAAAGGGTGAGGGCGCATGCTGGTTGTCCAGAATAGGGGAGGGAATTGAGGCTACGCTTGTTACGCACAGGGAGGGACTGCCGGGGAAGGCGGGTTGCGTCCGGGAGGTGATGCAATAGGAGGGAAACTAGCCAAGGGCAGCGTGTCGTTGAGGGAAGGTGGGGAGGGGCAGCCGCGGGATGCAACGCACAAGAGGGGAGGAAGAAATATCATGGGAGAAGAGATAAGGGAGGAAAACAATGAGGAAGAAGAAAAAAGAAAAAAAAGAAAGAAAATAGAGGGGGGAAGACAGAGGGCGTTGTGTGAGGGAGGGGCGCCACCGGACAGGATCATGCAAGGGGTGTCGACATGAGGTGGAGGTCCAGATGAAGTAGAGGCCTCCTGCCTTGGGGGCCACGCGCAAGAGGAAGCAAGGAAAGGGGGAGCGGAGAGGCGGATGCTGGTAGCGTGAGGCGTGGGTATCGCGGAGAAGCTGGTGGGAGGAGGTCCTGAGGCGGGGTTTTGGTGCGTAAAAGGAAGAACGGACAAGAGGTAAAAGGGGGACGCCTCCAGGTAGAATAGGTTTAGGGTTTTTATATTTTTCCATTTTATCATATAATAAAAATAATATTAAAACCAAGGATAATAATAATAATAATAATAATAATCATCATCATAAAAGGAATATTAATACTAATAATATAGTAATGATAATTTTTTTAAAAAAAATAATAATTATAGCAACTCAATAATAAAAATCACAATAATAAATTGTTCCATTTAATTTTAAATAATAATAGTAATATTTATAATAATTTAGTAATAATGATAATGTTATTGTCTACACAAGATATTATTATTTTAAGCGTCACGCAACCACATGGTCACCCGGCCAGAATGCGCGGTCACCGCTAAGGGTCTTCTGTCTGCGCATCGGCCCGAAGCCCATCAAAGACATCAAACTTCAAAAATTCAACCCGGGACCCATCTAAACCTCATCCAAATGACGCAGGACTGAGTTAACAGTAAAAATAAAATAAGATAAACAGACATCCGAGGTCAGGGTTTGACAATTCTCCCCACCACAGACACTTTCTACCCCTAGAAAGTCATCAAGACAATAGTTGACATGACTAGAGTCCATGCCCAGACAAAAACATAGAGAACCGAGAGCCTCGGGGTAACCATTCTCAACAAACATCACACCTGACCAATTCAGGGAAAACCACTGCCCGAGATTGAGGGGAGAACAGGAGAGGGTTCTCCCCAACACAAGAATTCACTTATATAAAAACCCTTGAAACCGAAACACCCCCCCGGGGGGGGGGGGGATAGCGGGAACTCCCAAATAGAACTCATTTAATATCTCCAAGTGGGAAAAACAACACTCCTAAAACATAGATGAAAGCTTTCTATAAAACAACCCAGAAACCTGAGGATGAGAAATGAAATCAACACTTCCCCTAAATTTCATGATACCAAACATTCCCTTAACGGGTACAGCTGAGACCAACTCAAAATACTAACTGGCCTGTTTATTCATGGGCCCACACTATTTAAAGAGACCAAAAAATTTAAAAAAAACACACTGAGAGCATATATGACTGCTTGGATTGTGGTGGAATGGACTTATCATGCCACCACAACAAGGATGAGTTTATGACAACGATGATAATAGAACAAGGAAATTTTGAATATTTCCATCCCAAAGTTGAAAACATTATCCGGACCGAGGTTCTACACCCTCGAAAACTCCTTATTGTATACGAGATTCACCCCAGGACCTATGGATGTGGCCCTGACGGCTAAAACAACTCCTGCCTTACAGTCAAGCATTCGCATCCTCCAGTCCCAACTCCTTCCTCTAGAACGACTCTTCTTTCAGGACTCTTCCTGGTGGCCCGAATAGTCACACGGTAGCAAGACTTCAGAGAGATGTGACAAGGTGTCTTAGAATGCCTGAACCGGCCAGTCTAGTCACATGCGAGAGAATGATCCGAAAACCTGGGAGTCGGTACAGATGAAGATCCTTTCTAGATGGGGAACCTTCAAAAAAGTCAACCACCACCAACTACACCTGAGGCTCTAACGACAGAGAGACATCCCACCTTTACTAGTCCAGTACTAAACCCTCAACTAACTCTGGGACTGTATGGACCTTAACTACCCCGGGAGTTCCTAACAAATCAAAGAAATGCTATCTTTACGAACTAAAAAACTGCCTCTAACAGACCTCGATTACCTAGATAAGCAAGGAAAACAAAAAAGAAATGGGATCTGGGCGTAACTCATTAACAATTTTTGGATACTTTCTGGGTGGAATACTCATAATGACAAGAAAAACACATTCGAAACCAGATTCAAGTCAAAACTCAGTCAAAGAAACAACACAAGGAAAGGGAAACATACCCATAAGCCAAACATATACAAACACAAGCATAAATCACCTTTCCAAAACCATCATTTCTTTAAAATTTTAAAACCCACCTATGAAACCTTATGAACCGTCACATGTGCATTCATTCAATCTCGCTCACATCATCAACAAACAAGTGCCCCTACGCACTCTCCGTACATACCCACACATGTTTTAACTTCCATAAGGAGTGTCAATGTTCAAACACTTCCTTTTCCTTACCAAATCCAAACACATACCATGTTGTTCCAAACTGATACACTTTCTCTTTAAAAACCAACTTTACTAATTTCAAAAACAATTTGGAAGAAACCTCCTTTTTCTTCATATCGAAAACACTTCCATTTTCAACACACGCTCACATCAACTGAGTTCAAAACAAAACACAACCAACTATAAACCATTAGAATGAGAAAATTTTGTTTGTGCCTAACCTGGTGACATGGTGGTGAGTCATGCCCCAAGTAAGACATAACACTAAGAGGACCTTAAATTGGGCTCATGGATTCCACATGGGTCACCACCCCACATGAGGCCGCAACATGAACCAATTCACCCCCATTTTCATCCCTCAATCCAAAGAAACCAAAGGAAAAAGACCCAAATCCCAGACTAACCCTGATAACTCAGGTCTCGTCACAAGTGGTGGTGATCAGGCACCGACCCGTAACCTACCTCCTAAGCCCCAAAAATCCTAATATCATTCTACCGGACACCCTAAATAACAAGAACCTCCCTCTGATACCATTTTGTCATGAACCAACCCAGGTTGACCAAAAATCAGTCACCCGAGCCGGACCGCGTCATGGCCTGAGGGGCGTTCTCGATCCCTACGGGCTGGAAACTAGTGTTGGGCATCAAAACCAAAAAAGGGGGAACAATGTTTCCCAGTGAAAATAAATAAATCTGCGGAAAAAGTAGAATGATGCAAGGAAAATAAATTACATGGAAAAGTAAGAACAAGCAATAATAACAAACTAACCTGGCCCCAACCAGAACTCCTCGCGACTCCGAGAGTCACTCACCAGTCCACAACCAACTCTCGCCCACAGTGAGAGAGCTCAAGCCAAACCTACAAAAAAAACTAAAAACATGAAAAACACTATAAGCGTGAGTATTAAAACTCAGTAGGAATGCTAAACAAACTATTCCCAATGCACTACCTTTAAAAAAATAAATTTACTAATTCCAGGTTTGAACTAAATTAAACCAAATATGGGTTTCCCCACACACACACTTCTATATCTAAGACAAGTAACAATACATTTCCCTTTTTAATTTAAAAACAAGTTTAATGTTTGAAAGGAACATGTGCATTTTATTTTAAAACATTTCCGCGAACAATTTAGAAATTCAAATCTCGATTGTTAGTCAAATGGAAAACCACTCTCAACACAAACTAAGGGAAATGGAAAAGAAGTGGCACATAGGGGACAACAACCAAACTAGACCTCTCAACCATCCCCTACATAAAAATAAACACTAAATAAAACATGTGTCGAAACTAGGAGCTCGTGAACAATCCAGAATGCACTATACATGTGACTCATCCTGAAGGCATGCCTACTCTCGATGACGTCGTAAGGCCCTAACGCCCGGTGTTTCCCTACATGGCCTAACCGAGGGGCCCAATCTTCTAGAAGAGTGTCATCTGTACTAGGGGCCACTAGCCAGTGCGTAATCTAAACTAGTGCAACAATCGTTCTCATAAGATTCACTTACTATGCCATGTTCCCATGTCAACGCGTATAATAAACATGAAAAAGGTGAGTCAACAAAGTCAATCAAGTAGTATAACCATCACACACAAATCATGCAGTCAATTTACACCAAATATCACTTCTGAGTCACCCCAAATAGAATTTTTCAAAATAATTTATTTTATTGAAGTGCCAAACAGACATTCTTTCACAAGTGGGTGTCCGCTCATCAAGAAAATATTTCAAGTGTCGTGTATAAAATAAACATCTCTTTTAACACTAAATAATCATTTTAAAATTAATTATCTTATATTATTTCTCATTAATTAAAATTAATAAAATATCAAGCAATTAATAAATTATAAATTTAAAGGCGAGTGCAGTGGGGGACCTACCTCGACTCACTGTCCAAACACAATGGCACACCATGCCTCGCATAGACGCACAAACACACGCATGCCAACAACTGTAGTATCGTGGGTCTTCCTTGCCGACATGCTGCAAAAACCGCACAACTAAAAACACATAAACATAGACTTGAAACAATTCAAATGAATAAATAGCGAATAAGAAACACCTTGACAATTTCTCAAAACACAAACTACAACCTCAACATTATTTACTAAACCACATTAAAATCTACAACACGTTTACAAAAACCACACCACGCCTTAAAAATTCACTGATCATTTTAAAGAGCCTCAGGACCATTTCAAGAAAACAGTAGAGTGAAAAACCAGACAAAAGTGCACGATACGTTGAAATCTAAATTTAAAAGCACATGTTCCACAACACATTTTCAAAACCAAGCTCGCAACATCAACATTATTTAATAAATTATCTCAAAATTCACAAAACTATTTTTAGTAGTATACCGTGGTTTTTCATAGACAAAACCAACACAAAACCACATAAAAATTTTTATATAACCCCTACATCATTTATAAAACACCTTTGCACCATTCAGATAATATAATAAACCATTTTCACAATTAAACACACCACTAAGAAAATTTTATTAAACAATTTCAAAATGTGTCACATGACTCAAAACATCAAAAAATCGCTCGAAACTTCTTTTATAACTAAACACACATTGACGTCACACCAAAACCCAACTGCAACCCTTACACATTTTAATAAACCAATAAAAAAATTTATAAATAACTATAAAATAGTGAACACAACTAAATAAAAAAAGAACTATTTTGTACAAAAATCATTAAAAAACCCATTTTACAGTCAAACGCACACCCGCAGCGTATCAAAGCAGGAAACATACCATTTTCATGATTAAAATTACAAATTTCACAACTTAATAAAACTATTAAACAGTATATAATTGGTTTCCATCAAAACTCATCTTATTTCACAAGATAAAATTTATTCAAAAAAATTTCGAGTGTCTAATTAACAATAAAGAAATGTGCAGACATCAATAAATGAAAGAAATCTAAATTTAGAGAATATGCGCAAAGGATTCCAACCTCAATTGATGATGAAATTCCAGAAATTGGTGCCAAACATGTTTTCACCTCAATCGCACCCAAGGGAGATTAAATCGAACCTAAACAACCATATCGGACCATCAATTTTAAGAGACAAAAAAAAATTAAAATCCTAAAAACTAGGGTTTGGGGTAAATTGAAGAAAAAAAAACTTAAATCCAAATGAACAATCACCGGAGGGGTATTTTCTGGTGAGGAGGCATCACCGGTGAGAGGGATGGACGAAGGGTGAGGGCACGCATGGGTTGGCCAGGAGAGGGGAGGGGATTTCGGCTCCACTTGCTGTGCACAGGGAGGGATCGCCGGGGAATGTGGTTGCATTCGAGAGGTGTGACAATAGGAGGGAAACCGGCCAAGGGCAGCGCGCCGGTGAGGGAAGGTGGGGCGGGGCGGCCGCGAGATGTAGCGCACAAGAGGGGAGGAAGAAATCACATGGGAGAAGAGAGAAGGGAGGAAAAAAAGAGGAAGACGAAAAAAGAAAAAAAAGAAAGAAAATAGAGGGGGAAGACCAATGGCGTCGCGCGAGGGAGGGGCGCTACTGGACGAGATCGTGAAAGGGGGCTGACGCGAGGTTGAGGTCCAGCCGGTGTGGAGGGCTCCTACTTTGGCAGCCATGCACAAGAGGAAGCAGGGCCAGGGGGAACAGAGAGGCGGAGGCCGGGAGCGTGAGGCGTGGGTGGCGCGGTGAAGCAGGAGGGAGGAGGTCTGGAGGTGGGGTTCTAGTGCTCAAAAGGAAGAACGAACATGAGGGGAAAGGGGGCCGCCTCCAGGTAGAATAGGTTTAAGGTTTCTATTCTATTCGTTTTATCCTATAATAAAAATAATATTAGAACCAAAGATAATAATAATAATAATAATAATAACAATAATAATAATAATAATAATAATAATAATAATAATCATCATCATCATCATAAAAGGAATGTTAATACTAGTAATATAGTAATGATAATTCTAATAAAATAAAAATAATAATAATTATAACAACTCAATAATAAAAATCACAATAACAAATTGTTCCATTTCATTTTAAATAATAATAGTAATATTTATAACAATTTAGTAATAATTATAATGTTATTATATACACAAGATATTATTATTTTAAGGGTCACGCGACCGCATGGTCACCTGGGTGGAATGCGCGGTCACCAGAAAGGGTATGCTATCTGTGCACCTGCTCGAAGCTCATCAAAGACAACAAACTTCAAAAATTCAGCCCGGGACCCAACTAAAGCTCGTCCAAATGACGCGGGACCGAGTAAACAGTAAAAATAAAATAATATAAACAGGCGTCCGAGGTCAGGGTGTGACAACAATGGTTTCAAAAAGTTGAAGTGAAAACTTTAGAAAACATTTATTTTTGAAAATAAAATTGAATAATATATCCTTGTAAAGTCATAAATTTTTTCAAGAAGATTTTTGGAGGGGAAGAAAATACATTTTATTTTGAAAGGATAGAAAACCATTTGAATATTTTTAAATACCTTTATAGAAAACCCACATCCTAAAAATAGGGGAAAAATAATTTTTAAAAGAGGATAAATGAAATATGAAGGTTACATGAGATAACACATAATTGGATTTACGAATATAAAGGATAACATCTACGAGAAAGGAAAATGTAGATAAGGAGGGAAAACCAACATTAAAGAGGATGATAATTATTATCAACAATGATATATTTTTTAGAAATAATTTAATAATGATAAAATAATTGATTAAAATTTAATTATTCCCATTTAGGAAGAGAATTTACCATGAAATTAAATATTATGATAGAAGAAACCAAGCATAAATGAATTAATTTCAATATGAGTAATTATAAATCAATGTAGGTGACCTATGTTTTCAAAATCCCATATAGATTTAGAAATACTTGAATCGAAAACCCTTGAAAAGATATAGCTTGAAATTAAAATTAAAATACCATGAATATAATATAAATCATGGTATAATATCTCAAAATTCCTATGAATCCACCTTATAAAAAACATGGTGCATGAAATCAAATATGTCTCATGGATTTGAAAATATTACAAGGAAACCCTTACCTCAATTCATTACTTACACTAAACCACTTGTATCACCCATATAAAAAAATAATAATTAGCTATTTTAAAACCTTATTAATATATATAAAATTTTATAAAATTCATTTTTAATTATACTCTATATAGATATTAGTTAGTTATTATCAATTTTCAATATCATGTGTGAGTAATCTTGTTCATTTTTGAAATAATTTCATAATTGTTGTTTTGTTCTTCATTATTATCCCAAATTTAATCCTTAGTAGATTAAAAAAGGATTTAAATTGATGTTTTTAATAATTTATAATGTTCTAATTTCATTCTATGGTAATTTTGGTAACATTACATAAATTTAAAATTAAAAACAAGAATGTTTCTGTGATTTTTAACGAATAGACATTGGTATCTTAATTAGTGAGTTTAATATTAATGTTACCATCTGAGAAAAAACAATTATTCAATTAATTATATAATATATTATTAGTAATTTAGTCTTCATAATGATAAAATATATTATTTTGTATCATTGTTCAATTATGCAGTTAGACCGACCCAAACATGAACATACCATAATTAATAGATGATTACGAATAGATGTAGTCATAATATCATTATTTCAGATGAATAACAATATTTTTATGTTTTATTAAAGTTATATATAATAATTTAAGATAATTAGATTTTGGGGTAATTGATATGACAATATTTCATAGTATGAATATTGTTTTCCTCTTAGTTTGCTCATTTTAGATGATTGAATTTACAATGATAATTTTTTGCTCATATTACGAATTGGTTGTCAAAATTTTCATAAGAAACTCTTAATAATTTCATAAACATAATATTTATCCATTAATATCATTATCGTGGCCAACCATGAATTTTTGTGATGAAAAATGTAATACAGAATTCCACAGAGACAATAGTTCACACGTACCTATAGATGCAGATTTCATTTTCCATAGAATGGGAGAAATGTATAATATGATTAATTATTTTATAATCTAAAACATGTTATAAAATTAGTAATTATTTATTAAATTACACATTAATACTATCCATGTATAGAGGTGATGTTTAATGAACTATCCCAAGTTTACCTGACACATCACCCGATCTGGCCAACCACAAGACCTCATGGATGCCTCTCCATATACCAGAGGATTATGAATAATGATGAGGGTTTAAAAAGATAACATTATGAGACTATAATAAATTGTTAGATTATAATAAATTTTGAATATTACAAAAAACATCCCCATGGATATACATCCATAACCGATATCATAATACACACAAGAAATAAATAAAACAACGACAGGACATATCAAATGTAATGAAGAAAATAGAATCATGGTCATTCTATGACACAAAAACTTATCTACCATTGGGCCAAAAACATATTAAAAATGAGTAAACTAAAAATAAATGTATAACGATCTAATTCTATCCTCGAACCGTACCACGTACCTGGTCTCTACGATGCTCATGTTTCACCATCCTTATCTTAAGATCCTACATTACAGACCCCACTCAATCAAAAAACACTATACCTCATCCCAATCCACTACATAACATGTGATCAATCTAAAATAATACATAAGGTCTACATGAACATGGAGGTTCACATACAGGGCATGAGAAATAAATCTCACTATGTGACCTATAATGGAAAACCTATGATCTGTTGTTAAAATAAGTACATGCACTGGTGATATGTCCATCTTAGAAATACTAATAACAACTGGCATAAAATAAATTAACATGGGTATAAATAGAAAAAAATTCATAAATCAACCAATCATAGGTTCTATCCAGACTCTGAAGGTAAATATATCCCTGCTCTGGCCCATGGTATAGGATTTATAGCATGTGTCTCACGCCACCACATGACATCAGGCACATCCATTAGATCTACAAAGGATCTTGAATATGGATGAAATGAAATAGGGATGAATTCTAGACCCTAAGTTTAACTATAGGCTTCCATGACAACAAAAAACATCTACTAGGATCTATGAATCAAATGAAATTATTTTATCTAGTGATAAGGCTCTAAGATGAACCCAAGAAAACCTATCTCATTCTTAAAATATTATGGAACTGATTGGTCAAGAAATCAGGGCCGGATTGTGTACACTATCACATGGTTCCCAACATCCATTGGCCTGATAGTTTATACATACTTCCCCAGGTGTCCCCACATCCATATAACTAATAGTATATTTTTAGCGTCCTAGGGGTCCTAACCAATTATCCTAAAGCACTCAACATCCATGTCATTGAATATCTAGTAAGATCATAATGTCAAAATTGAAGGGTGCACACATTTATATCACCCATTAGCACTCTATGACCATCAAATAGTATCCAACCAGTATCTGAGTGAATCCAATAAAACTCACCATCAATTACCAATCCAATAGAATCCTAGAAGTCTCTTCTCATATCTGAATCATGATCATGAATTTCCTTAAACATCTCATCTAGAGGTAATCAAAACAAGGGTCTATCAAAAATTGAACCCATTATCCAAATAGAAAATATATTAGCACCCATTAAATCTCGATCAATAAATCATGGGTCACCCTTGGTCCCATGGATCACCTCATCCATACAATATCCACCATGGTATTTGACCAACCCTTACAAGGTGTCAAAAACAAAACTTGGGGATCCCATGGACTTTGAGGTCATAACACAATGAGACACCTTACAAGGGGATTCCTTTCTCCACCAAATACATTACAAACTAATAAACTCTATACTAATATCTCACCATATAAGAATCTATAAATGACCATTAATAGCACTTAAATTATCAGTGATAAGGAAACCACCCATAAAAAAAATTCTCAACAGTCCTCATGGAATAAAAAACAGGGAATCATATGAGAGGATCCTCTTCCTTAACCAAAAATTTTGAAGTTAAACCTACTATGGGAATATACCAAAATGGAGACTAATGGATCCATGAATGATCTTCAATAAAAAAAAACCCATAAGGGAATCCAAATGTTGAGTATGACATCCAATGGTCACTGATCCAAAAAATCACCCACAATGTAACATGAAGATTACCTCAGATTCACCTCTACATTATATTGACGACACTTGGACATAACCTCCACCCCACAAGGTCAAACTATCACAAAGGATTCAATAGACTAAAACCTAAAACATAGGATCTAAACCTAAACCATTCTAACCTTGAGAAACTGGTCCCAATATCCATGGACCATCCAAGGCCTCCTCAAAGATAAAACTAAATACAACCTCTTAGGATATGTCCAAAAGTACCTCTAACAAAACTTACTAAGTTTCTATAAGAAAAATCATATAAATATAATATGACTCCCACTTGGGTCTCACATTGCACACCATAACCCACTAGAGTATTTGGAATCCAAATGTTAAAGAAATCCTCCCACAAACACTCACTCAATCCAAAGAAACATCCAAGTGGTCTATAAGAACCGAAAGGATACTACCATCACAATCTATGTGGGAAAAAATTCAAAATAGAATACTCACAAGTATATTTCTAAATCCATAGATAAAAACTATTCATAAACTTCCAAGGATGGATTACACAACACATGCATAATGTACAAACTGTGTACCTATAACAATAATCCCTAGTCATTGACCTCATCCCACTAGACGTGCTTGTTTAAGAAGTACATGATGTGCACTCATCATACCCAGTGTATTCCCCACATAGGGAACCTTCCTATGAACCTATCTATATACCCCACTTGGGGTTTATCCTACTATAGTACATGACCATTGGATGTATGTCTTTAATGAGCTCTTGTCATGTACTAAACATGATCATGTTCCCTAACATGGGGTATCTTGCTGAATACCCACACACACCCCGATCCACCCATACATGGCATGTCTAAAACACAAATTTCATATAATAACTTCTTCCTCACCTCATACAAAAGGATGAACACAAAATGTGTATTCCTAAAACTATTTACCATGTTCATGTTTTTTCATGAACAGAAAACTTCCTATATGGCCTAAAACCCTCAATTAAACCAAAAAAAGGTAAATAACCATAAATTTCAAGGAAAGTTTTTTCTTAAATTCTTTGGTATTTTACGAGTACGCAGTTTCTGACGGCACCTGATTCTGAGGTCCGGTGTGCCCGAAATCAATTTACGAAGTTTAACTCAGGTACGTTCAGTGAACGAACAAGCGGGTTTTTCTATCTTTTGAACCGGTGCTCGGAATTGAAATTTGAGGGCATCGATGGAACCACATCACCGGTAATTGCTTAAGATGACTTTTACCGTATATGCGTTTGCACGGGAGAAGGAGTTTAATTTTGTAGTTTAAATAAGAATTGAATAAAAATTGTAGAACAATTTTTATTCTTTATTCTAAGTGGTTATATCCTAGGTGTGGGAGTTGGGGTGGGACCCACTAGTTACTAACTACACTTGAGGGGATAAAGGTGAGGTGGGTCCCACACAATCCCCAACTCTTCACATTCCCTAACTCCCTAACTCCTCATTTATTTGAGTAACTCCCCTCTCTCCCCCTTAAAATCTTTCCAACTTAACACATAATTAATTAGACAAGTCATGTTTAATTAATTAAGTGTTTTGGAATTTGAATTGGTAATTTTTTAATGCATGGATTGAATTAATATAATAAGGTGAGACTTATTTTATTTTGGGGTTAGCTTGTTGTGTGAAGACTTTAAAAGATAGCTCTATTCTCTCTTGGAAGAACTTCATCCTCCCGTGAAGAACGACACCCTTCATCGAAGAACGCCATCACCATAAGGAGAGACGACATACCATTTCTTCTTCTCTCCGAAGCTAGTGTGAGACACCGTCCCCTCCTTGGATGCACACCAACACTGTCTTCAAAACCTCACCCCGCGACGCCATCTTCCGCGTTGCAAGCAAATGACAACATTTATCGAGGTAGGAGTGAGTTTGAATTGAGAAATGATTGGTTTTCCTTCCATGTTGTTTTTCCTCTTAAACCGCTTGTTATCAGACTAATGAAGAAGGGACTGGACCAAACGAACATGGTATGATTCCTCCGCCGTTCTTGTGAATATATGTGGACTTCTGTGGCCGTTCATGTGTGGTGAATCAAGCTATGTTTTCAGAGCCAATCGGAGGCCCGAAAACATTGTAAACGGCCTCAGGTAATCAGGGAGACCTGGAAGAGGAAGTTTCATAGAAGTCGGATCATCGGAACAATGAACAGACACCTCGAGAGGCGTGATGGCCAGAGGCGTCATTTTCTGGAAAATTCTAGAATACACGGCGTGTACTCCAGGAGCACACGCCGTGTAGTATAAGCATAACGTGGCTTCCGTTTCAGACATTAGAAAAGTAACACACGACATGTGACTCTAGTCACACGGCGTGTAATCTTCACACTGTTTGACAATGGAGACTACGATGGACATGGCCTGTATTTAGGGAAAATACACGGACACAGACAAATATACACGACCAAGTAACAATGCATGTATTCTCTTCATAGAAAGGCAGAAGCGGCTTCGCGAGGCTTGGCATGTAATCTGTGAGATACAAAGACACGGGAAGAACCACACGACCAAGAGGTATGGCATGTACTACCTTCACCATGGCAGAAGCGGATTCATGATGACTCGGCGTGTATTCTGGGAATACACGGACACGGGGTGGAGTACACGAGAATGTACTCCACCACACGGCCAGGCATGGCCAGTGTACATGGAGCCGACCCCAGAAGTTCGGACACGGCATGTAACCATACCACATGCCGTGTATTTACATTTTACACGAAAAACCCTTCGACACGGGCTGTGGTACATGGAAAATACACGTGGACTGAAGACATGGCGTGCAACCATACCACACGCCGTGTACTTACTTTTTACACAACCAGCCCCATGACACAGGCCGTTTCATAGGGGTAGTACCCGGTGTCTGATGACATGGCGTGTATCGCTCACCTAAACGCTGTGTACTTTAGGAAAATGGCTTGGTTGCCTTGTTCTCCGTGACTTGGGCATGTTTTGCTTGGTTTTAACCTATGACGTGGGATAGAACTACGAGATACATTTACTCTAGTATTTGTGAAAGTTGATGTATCCACCCCGTATGACTCAAGGTGCAGACCCTCCCAGACTTGAGTATGCTGTGTGCAGAAACCCTAGAGCTGGCTGCGACTGTGAGGATGACGACTGCACCTGGATCCTCCATGGGTTCGGCAGCGAGGACGACTGTACTTGGATCCTCCGTGGGTTCGGCAGCGAGGACGACTATACTTTTATCCTCCTTGGGTTTGGCAGAGAGGATGACTGTACTTGGATAGTCCATGGGTTTGGCAGTGAGGACGACTGTACTTGGATCCTCCGTGGGTTCGGCAGCGAGAACGACTGTACTTGGATCCTCCGTGGGTTCGGCAGCGATGCCGATTTTACGAGGATCCTCTATGGGTTCGATGGTGATGACTACTGTTCTTGTATCCTATGTGGGTCCGATAGTATTTGACCTCTGTACTTGTATCCTGAGGGGGTCCGGCAGAGTAGCTGGTCTTGTATCCTATGTGGGTCTGACAACTTAGCTGGTCTTGTATCCTATGTGGGTCCGACATCTTAGATGAATCAATGTCTACATCTGATCATCTCTACTGCCTTACGAAGTGTATACCTTTGTGAGTTGAGTCTTGATTCTCAATATTTATCATCGATGTGATTGACTTGCTTTCTTTTGTGGACTGGGTTGTGTTTTTCCTGTGTGGACTGAGTTGTGCTATCCTTTGTGGACTGGGTTATGCTTTCCTTTATGGATTACGTGCTACTTTGACTCAAGAGTTGGAGAAAAAATGTAACTTATGACTTAGGTATATATATGGGCATATACCTAAGTAGTGTTTTTAATACTTAGTGATTGTATCTTTCCTTTTTGGTTTACCCTTCGTGGATTTTGAGAGACCTTTGGGGGTCTCGGGGTCCCTACTGAGTATCGTATACTCACCCCTACACAGGATATTCCCGCACTACGTTGTGTTGGTTGCAGGCGACAGACATCACTGATCAAGGTGGAGGCTTGTGGAACTGGATGGTACCAGAGGAGGAATACTTGACGGAACGTACACGGAGCGGGCGACCGGAAATGAGGAGCTGAGGAGACTATCTGTACCCACCCTTCAGGTGAGATTTCTGGAGGACGACTTGGTGTTGCTATTTTTACTTACTGCTATTGTACTTTCCTTTGAGTTGTACTGTAATTTCATTTGGGTTTGTATACTGGCCCATTTACTTTTTAGCACTTACCTTGTACCAAGTTTTACTTAGTGCTTAATTCCCTTGCGTACTCTGTTGTGCATGTTACTTCATAAAGGAAATTCCTTCCCTTCTTTTGGGATTTACGCCTTTGGTGATAGTCGTCAGCCCCTGGACTATAGAAGGCGGGCTTGGGGTAGTCATGACACGGGCCCCGAGGACGGTTCGTGACAAATTGGTATCAGAGGAGTCGATTCTACCGCAGAACTCAGGACTCTGATAATTTCTTTTATGTGAAGAAATAGTGTTTAGGGTATTGAGTGTGGTTATCAGTCTAGGGAGTCCAGTGTTGGTGATCTAGCCGACATATCCATACACCAGGACCCTGAATTCTGATTTCTGACTCAATGCACGAAAAAATTGATTGCATGTGTGTTTAAAAAGTTTTCTTTGTGATTACTTTATGTCAGCTCACCAGGTATACTGTATAAACTGTGGCGCACCTGTTTCTTTCAGGATGGCCCCACGAAGGCAGCCAGCTAGGGTTCATAGTTACGTGCAGGATGACAGCCCACCAAGAGATGAGGCCTCGGAGCAGGGTCCCATTACAGTGGAGGCACCAGCGGTACCACTACCTGGTGAGCCACCAATGCTACCCTCCACAGCTGCGGAGAGTGCACGCCACCTGAGCACATTGCACGAGTTTCAGAGGCAGAGGCCACCCATGTTCCATAGAGAGACGGATCCTCAGGTAGCCAAGGATTGGCTGGAGGCTATCGTCAGAGTCTTCAGATTGGTAAGGACACCACCTGACCTTATGGTGATCCTTTCCACGAGTCTACTGCACGCAAAAACAGGTAGATGGTGGAGCCTGATGCTCCAAGTGAGCGATGAGGCATCTCTGCTTTGGAGAAACTTCGAGAGTCTCTTCCGCTCTTAGTTTGTTTCTTCCACCCTTCGTGCGGTGCGGGTTCAGGAGTTACTACATCTACAACAGGGCAGTATGATAGTAGACCAGTACTCAGCGAGGTTTACTAACCTCTCGTGCTACTCCATGGACAAGGTACGAGACCCATTCTTTTGGGCCCAAACCTTTGAGCAGGGACTCAGGCATGAGATCAGGGCTTCGATGATCTCCCTTAACATCCCGACGTAGGCAGGGGTGCTGAAGAGAGCCCTTCTAGTGGAGATATTTCTCGCTGAATAGTCACCAGCGGTAAAACCTTCCGCAGGATGAGACGTAGCAGAGTCTTCTGCAGCCGGCAGTAGACAGTTGACGCAGAGGTCCAAGCAGACCAGGCCATCAGATGAGCGATATCAGGATACATGTTTGGTTGTGCGGGGAACACGAAATAGAGCCAGCCATACGAGGAGCAGGCAGTACTATGCATGCGGCGGGCAGGGTCACATGGCTTGTGACTGCCCGACCCGCCCTGCAGTCGAGAAGCAGGTGGTAAAGGGACCTCTCAGGCAGAGGTTTGACCGTGGTGGTCAGCCGGGAGTAGGCGGACGTGGCAGAGGGGATGGCCAAGCAGTAGATGGTGGAAGACATCTCGAGGCCCTACCACCACTACCACCTGGAGGACCACCCCGACTGCAGGGAACAACTAGACATGGGAGAGCTCAGCTTCAGAAATCTGAGGCCTATGACCATAGAGCTTCGAGAGTAGATGGGCAGGAGCAGGACTAGATCCAGGCATGGAGACCGTTGTTCATGATTCTTCTAGCTTTATTAATGTCATTTTTTGTGGATGCTTTGTGTATTTGTACTTTGATCTGTAGTAATAAAATACACTTGTTCTTGTGACATTTACTTCCTTGTCTTTTTTTATGAGGTTGATACTAAGAGGTTCCGGTTAAAACCATTGACTTGACCCTCACTTTTGAGATTCCTACTGGAGGAGACCTAGTGAACACACACTTCTGCTGAAAGTGTGACTTGACCCTTGGAGGTGAGAGTAACGGTTGGATCTCTTGGTAGTAGCGTCTAGGCCTTACGACGTCGTCCATGGAATGAAATAGTACCTTTCATGTCAGGATTGAATGTATTAGGCAAAGAACATGTTTCATCCAGGAGATGAAATCATATTTCTCTTTTCAGAAAAGGAGAAATCTTAGCACCTCTTGTAGGACGTAAGCGAAAGAGGGTGTAGTCGAGTTCTTTACAAATGGCTAGTCACACCCATGGTTCATTGAGCAAGTGATTTACAGTCGTCTCTGACCACCAGAGTCTTAGGTACATTTTCTCGCAGAAGGACTTGAACCTGAGACAACAACGATGGCTCGAGTTCCTCCAGGACTATGAATTTGAGATAGTATATGCTCCTAGGAAAGGGAACATAGTAGCTGATGCACTCAGCAGGAGATTGGGAATTCATCTACTTGGAGAGGCGACAGAGAAAATATCCACGTTGTAGATATCCTTCGTGGATAGAGATGGAACAAACTTTCTACAGTCGCTCACAGTCACTCCTCCACTACTTCAGCGGGTCAGGTAGGCACAGCGTGGGGATGTTAACTGTGAGACGCGACATGCACAAATATCCATAGGACAGGCACCTGATGGATTTTCTGTAGGAGGAGAGCACCTCATCATCTTTAGGGGATGTACCATGGTACCAATTGCATTACAGGAGGAGGTGTTGAGGGAGTTTCACACTTCCCATTTGGTGGTACATCCTGGAGTAGCGAAGATGTTCCAGGACCTCAGACGACAGCACTGGTGGCCGGGTATGAAGAAGGTTGTGGCAGAGTTCATTTCACGATGCCTCACCTGCAAGAAGGTGAAGGTGGAGCACTAGGTACCAACAGGCTTGGTACAACCCTTAGAGGTCCCGGAGTGGAAGTGGGATAGGATATATATGGATTTCGTGACAGGGATTCCACGTACTTCTAGAGGACACGACTCCATCTGGGTGATCGTAGACTGACTCACAAAGTCGGACCACTTCTTACCTATTAGAGAGCAGGGCTCAATGGAGAGCTTGGGATGACTCTACATTCAGAAGATTATACGACCTCATGGTGTACCATCTTCTATCGTCTCTGATCGAGATGCTCGCTTTACTTCCCGGCTTTAGAAGGGGTTGTAGGAGGCATTTGGGACACAGCTACGCCTGAGCACCACCTTACACCCTCAGACGGATGGCCAGACAGAGAGGACCATTCAAACTCTCGAGGAAATGCTCTATGAATGTGTCCTTGACTTTGGTCACAGTTGGGAGGATCACATACCTTTGGTGGACTTTGCGTACAACAATAGCTATCACTCCACCTTCGGGATGACACCATACGAGGAATTGTATGACCGACCTTACAGATCGCCTCTGTGCTGGACAGACCCTAGGGAGTCAGCACTTGTAGTACCAGAGATGGTCAGGCCATGATGGAAGAGGTGTAGATCATCCATGAGCGGATGAGGACTGCCCAAAGCCAACAGAAGTCCTATCCTGATAAGAGGCGGAGACAACTAGAGTTCGAGGATGGGGACCGGGTTTTCTTACGGGTCTCACCTCGACGTGGATTGCAGAGATTTGGTCAGGGTGGAAAGTTATCTCCGCGCTTCATCGGACCATTCCAGGTTCTCAGCAGGATAGGTGAGGTGGCTTGTCGCCTGGCTCTTCCACCTCAGTTGCACCGGGTGCACGACGTCTTCCACGTATCTCAACTGAGGAGATACGTGCACGACACGATGCATATCATTGATCACAGGGAGATGGACATCGATGATGGGGTGACTTTTGCGGAGGTCCCCGTGGAGATCAAGGATCAACAGGAGCAGGTCCTACGTGGATGGTCAATTCCTCTAGTGCGCATCAGGTGGCAGCACGAGAACCTCCAGGAGAGAACATGGGAGCGGGAGGCTTAGATGCATGCACAATACCCTGATTTGTTTCCCTATTTTATGATGTATCTTTACGGGGATGTAAATCCCTGAGGTGGGAGTAATGTAAAGACCCGTAAATTTCAAGGAAATTCTTTTCTTGAATTCTTTGGGATTTTATGAGTATGTAGTTTCTGACGACACCAGATTCCAAGGCCCGGTGTGCCCAAAATCAATTTCTGAAGTTTAGCTCGGGTACATTCGGTGAACGAACGAGTGTGTTTTTTTATCTTTTGAACCGGTGCTCAGAATTAAAATACGAGGGCACCGATGGAACCACAACGCCGGTAATTGCTTAAGAGGACTTTTACCGTAGATGCGTTTTCATGGGAGAAGGAGTTTAATTTTGTTGTTTAAATAAGAATTGAATAAAAATTGTAGAACAATTTTTATTCTTTATTCTAAGTGGTTATATCCTAGGTGTGGGAGTTGGTGTGGGAGCCACTAGTTACTAACTACCCTTGAGAGGATAAAGGTGAGGTGGGGCCCACACGAGCCCCAACTCTTCACATTCCCTAAATCCCTAACTCCTTTTTTATTTGAGTAACTCCCATCTCTCCATCTTAAAAGATTTCCAACTTAACACATAATTAATTAGACAAGTCATGTTTAATTAATTAAGTGTTTTGGAATTTGAATTGGTAATTTTGGAATGCATGGCTTGAATTAATAAAATAAGGCGAGACTTATTTTATTTTGGGGTTAGCTTGTTTTGTGAAGACTTTGGGAGAGATCTCTATTCTCTCTTGGAAGAACTTCATCCTCCCGCGAAGAACAACACCCTTCATCGAAGAATGCCATCACTATAAGGAGAGATTATGTGCCATTTCTTATTCTCTCTGTAGATAGTGTGAGATGCCATCCCATCCTTGGACGCACGCCAATGCCGTCTTCGAAACCTCACCCCACGACGCCATCTTCCGGGTCACCGGAAAACAACAACGTTTATCGAGGTAGGAGTGAGTTTGGATTGAGAAATGATTGGTTTTCCTTCCTTGTTGATGTTCCTCTTAAACCGTTTGCTATCGGACTGATGCGGAATGGACCAGACCAAACGAACACGGTCTGATTCCTCCGCCGTTCTTGTGAATATATGTAGAGTTCTTCAGCCGTTCATGTCCGGTGAATCAAGCTATGTTTTCAGAGCCAATCGGAGGCCAAAATACATTGTAAACAACCTCAAGGAATCGGGGTGACCTGGAAGTGGAAGTTTCATAGAAATCGGATCATCGGAATGACGAACAGACACCTTGGGAGGTGTGCTGGCTAGAGGCGTCATTTTTTTGGAAAATTCCAGAATACATGGTGTGTAATCCAGGAGAACACGCTGTGTAGTACAAACATACTGTGGCTTCCATTTCGAACATTAGAAAAGTAACACACGACATGTGACTCTTTCCACATGGCGTGTAATCTTCACACTGTTTGCCAATGGAGACTTCGATGGACATGGCGTGTATTTAGGGAAAATAAATGGACACAGACAGCTATACACAGCTAAGTAACACGGTGTGTACTCTCTTCATATAAAGGCAGAAGTAGCTTCACGAGGCTTGGCGTGTAATCTGGGAGATACACGGACACGGGAAGAACCACAGGACCAAGAGGTACATCGTGTAATACCTTCACCATAGAATAAGAGACTTCGTGATGATTCGGCGTGTATTCTGGGAATACACGGACACAGGGTGGAGTACACGAGCATTTACTCCACCACAAAGCCAGACATGGCCAGTGTTCATGGAGCCATCCCCAGAAGTTTGGACACAATGTGTAACCATACCACACGCCGTGTATTTACTTTTTACATGAACAAGCCTTCGACACGGGCTATGGTACACGAATAGTACACATGGTCTGATGTCACGACGTGTAACCATACCACATGACATGTACTTACTTTTTACATAACCAGGCCCCTGACACGGGCCGTTTCACACAGGCAGTACCTGGTTTCTGATGACACGGTGTGTATTGCTCACCTACACACTGTGTACTTTAGGAAAATGGATTGGTTGTCTTGTTCTCCATGACTTGGGCATGTTTTTCTTGGTTTTCTCCAATGATGTGGGACAGAACTACGGGATACATTAACTCTAGTATTCATGAAGGTTTACGTATCCACCCCATTTGACTCGAGGAGTGGACCCTCCTGGACTCGAATATGATATGTTCAGAAACCCTAGAGCTGGATGCGACTGCGAGGATGAAGAATTCACCAGGATCCTCCAAGGGTTTGGTAGCGAGGACGACTATACTTGGATATTCCATGGGTTCTACAGCGAGGAAGACTATACTTGTATCCTCCGTGGGTTCGGCAGTGAGGACGACTGTACTTGGATCCTCCGTGGGTTTGGCAGCGAGGGCGACTGTACTTGGATCCTCCATGGGTTCGGCAGTGAGGATGACTGTACTTGGATTATCCATGGGTTCGGAAGTGATGACGACTGTACTGGGATCTTCTGTGGGTTCGACGGTGATGACTACTGTTCTTGTATCCTAGGTGGGTCTGACAGTATTTGACCTCTGTACTTGTATCCTGAGTGGGTCAGGTAGAGTAGTTGTTCTTGTATCCTATGTGGGTCTGACAACTTAGCTGGTATTGTATCCAATGTGGGTCCGATAGCTTAGATGAATTAGTGGCTACATCTGATCATCTATATCTCCTTACAAAGTGTATAACTATGTGAGCTGAGTCTTGATTCTCAATATTTATCATCGATGTGATTGAATTGCTTTCCTGTGTGGACTAGATTGTGTTTTTCCAATGTGTACTGAGTTGTGCTATCCTTTGTGGACTGGGTTGTTCTTTTCTTTGTGGATTGCATGGTACTTGGACTCGAGAGTTGGATACGAACTGTAACTGATGACTTAGGTATATGTATGGGAATATACCTAAGTAGTGTTTTTCATACTTAGTGATTGTATCTTTCCTTTGTGGCTTATCCTTCATGGATTCTGAGAGACCTTCGGGGGTCTCGGGGTCCCTACTGAGTATCGTATACTCACCCCTGCACGGGCTATGCCCGTACTACATTGTGTTGGTTGCAGATGACAGATGGCACTGATTATGGTGGAGGCTTGTGGAGTTGGACGATATCGGAGGAGGACCACTTGACGGGACGTACACGGAGCGGGCGGCCGGACCAGAGGAGTTGAGGAGACTATCTTTACCCACCCTTCAGGTGGGATTTACGGAGGATGACTCGATGTTGCTATTTTTACTTACAATTGTTGTATTTTCCTTTCAGTTGTCATGTACTTTCAGTTGGGTTTGTATACTGGACCATTTAATTTTCAGCACTTACCTTGTACCCAGTTTTACTTAGTGCTTACTTCACTTTAATACTCTGTTGTTCATGTTACTTCATAAAGGCAATTCCTTCCCTTCATTTGGGATTTACGCCTTTGGTGCTAGTCTCCATCCCCTAGCCTATGGAAGGCGGGCTTGGGGTAGTCACGTCACGGGCCCCGAGGACGGGTAGTGACAAAATATCTATGAATTGACAGTCATGGGGTCCCAAAAAACACATATATGGTTTAAAAGTTTAAAATAAAAAGTATATGAGGATTGGGGCTAAAAACTCAAAACAAATATCACATCTAGGAAAAAATCACTGAAACCTTTCTCCCATATCCACAAGATATACCCACCAATGCCTAATCTAGCACCACTATGGCACCCCAACATGATCCCCTACTTTATCTCCCTCGTATATCCATCTAACTCTCCTAGAAGTTTAATATATAGGGGGAATGAGGTATGTACAATTCCAAGGAAATAAAATAAAATAAAAAATTAAAAAAGAAGGCGAAAAGGTAAAACAAATAAGATAAGATAAAGAGATGAGGCCCAACCTAACTTTTTATGATAGGTTTTTACCTTACATTGGAAGAAACCCAATTTTAGACTAAAAATTAAGGAAAAAATCTTAATTTGATACTCTGTTCAAAATATATTACCAAATAGACACACATGAAGAAATTAATATTTTATTTGTCAAATATTACATACTAATTATTCCATGAAAATTTTAATGGATAGGAATTCCACCCAAATTTTATACTTAGGTAAACACCATATTATAAGACCAAATAAGTAGTCAAAAAAATTATTTGAGATCATATCATAGGATAAATTACAATTTTTACCCTCTAAACAACCTAATAATAAAAGTTTCAAATTCCTCATAATTTTATTAGCTTGTAATGAAATTGATAATTATAATATCCCCAACATAATGGTTATAACTCCAAGAAGCCTTGGTAGTCAAATGAAAAAATTATTTCACTCCAATAATTGGTGAAACCAATAATTTAATGACCATATAACTACCAGACTTATAGTGACCACAACTCTCCCAACACAAGATACATTCATCCATGATCGATCTGATGTTGCCCATTATAAGTGTATCCTTGTCTATACCATGTTTCACAAATAACAATACCAATGTCCTATTCTACATCCATCACTGAATGAAATAAATAGATGTCAATAAAATACTCATACTTGAGTTCCAATATTAAAACCTTAATAACCACCAAAACCTATTTCATTGGGAAAGACAACCTCCATGCTCAAAAAATCACTTTAAATGAGGTTCACAACCTCCGATGGCCTATGATGGACTCCAAAGTATAAGGATTTACTTACACTAAACCGATAGTGATGACCCAAATATGTCCACCATGGATACACCTCTTAGTTTTTCTCTAGACTGGAACAACTGTCAATGGAACCACACATAATTAATTCAAATGAACCACAAATTAGCCAAAATTTCACAAAAGAAATGGATGCACGAATTTATACAATGGGTAATTATAACAAACAAACATACCAACCACCACTACACTCCTTGTGGTAGAGTGATTCCCCAAGAACCTATCATAGGTTATCACACTCATATGATCCATGAATAAATGAACCTAGGATAACAATCCTAAAAACACTTACAATGCTCCTCACATGAGACAATTCCAATAACCTGAGGCACCCTCAATAATCAAATTAAAAATTGAGGCATCTTCCTCATGAAATTATACACAAAACAACCACCCTCTAGTTGGGAATCAATCTAGAACCATAAGAAAATAACCACAGTCTCATCATACAATGAAAAGCATAACCAGAAATGAGTAGGGGAATGAAATAACCAAACCGACCCTCTCAAGAAACCATGAGTTTAGGAGCACATGCAAAGATAGAATTATCAAATAAAATTCATCCTAATGCCGAAAAACACCTATTAATACAAAACTATAGTGGTTACACTAAGGAAATATTATACATCCCACTTAATCCCCTGATGATAACATGCACCCAAGGACCCGTAGAATGACTTGACAGAATGCATGAGAAAATAACAGAATACCTCCATAGAAAATAAAACTTGGGACTTTAGGGAAACTATATCCTGATCCAAACATCTCTCATGTATTGTTCCCCTCATCAAGCCACCTAAAATAGTAGTAGAGAATTAATCTGCCACACCAACCCACAAGGGTTATTACACATCCTTATATGACTGAAATGAATCCCCATAATCAAAAAAAATATCACTATAATATCCACATGGAATATAATAAGAATAATATATATATTTTCTTGTTAAGTATAATTCCAATAAGAATATATATGGGAAAATTCCATATAGGTTGTTTTTGACACATTAAACAACCAAACCTCCTTGATTAGTTAAACCACACACAAAAAATCATGTCATGTGAATCTTATACTCATTTAATGATTCATAAATATTGGACTCATACCCATGAACCAAGAGACAAAAATTAATTAGTTTATAAATATAGAAACACATGTTCTTAACACTAGGTGAAATCACACACCTATAAAAATGAAACAATGATCAATAATAACATGCCCACAAAACTTGGACTTATTATAAAAAATTAATTCTTGAGACACAAGAAAAATATAAATCACATGTTTTGGCACATTCCTAGACCACCTATCTACCAAATCCCAAAATATATAAATAAAAAACATCTGATACCATATTTTAACAAACTGGCCTGGGTTGACCTGAAAAGTCACCTGATCTTGCACACTATAAGGCCTCAAGTGAAACATCCCATATGCTAAGGGCAACCAACTAGAAAAAAGGGTTTAAAATATAGTGACCCAAACTTTCATATATGAATATTACATCATAATTGATAAATATTCATTATATATCAACATGATCTATTCTAGAACTTTAAAGTTTTAGATAATTTTGAAACATGGATACATAAAAAACTAGTATATAAAAGTTACATATCATCTCCCACTTAGTTAATCATAACAAGATCCCTTCCCAGACACATTGTTCTTAAAACATTTCTTTATATCCTATGTAATAAAGCATAATAAAGGGTGATATATGATTCTCCAAAAGGGTAAACAAGGGATATGTTGATAAATAATAATAAGTGATCAGGGAATAAGAGTAAGTTTGTGGGGAAATGGTCTTAAAATTAGAAAATAGCACCCAATAATTCATATATCTTAAACATGAATCACGGAATAAATATTTTTTTTAGTAAAATGACATATAATATTAGCATGTGAAATCATCAATAAAAATCATGAGCTATGGGAATTTAGTATAATCATAAGAAATAGGTTTGTGAAATTCACATAAACATAGAAAATCAACTATTTAGTCATGGTTCACTACTAATACTATCATTGTTGAAAATGTACCATAATGGAAATGACTACCTAGTCATTTCTATCTTTGAATTAGGAGTAGCTTATACCCATTTAACTTAGTCGTCTCTTAGGATTTTATTAACTCTATCATATATTAAGAGTTTTTCAACTCTGTTATAATTATCCAATGAATTAGAGGGATACAATAAAGACAAAAATCTTTGTATTATAATGTGACCACCCATATTTTATTTATAGTTAAAACACCCATAGAATAATCATAATCCATTCATATATATTCTATAAGATCTTAAACACATTTATCATTACATCAAAGCTTACCCTATGGAAAAGAAAAAATGTTTTATCAAAATTATACCATCATAAACATAAAATATCAAAAGAAATAATGAATATGGTAATATTGGATCATATATAAATTAAATCATAAAAAACATCAAATTATGTTGTTATAGATAAACATACCATTTAAAAGATCACTGAAACGTTTCATGAGGAAAATACCTATTTTATTTTGAATTCACTTATTTAATATATAAAAAATTCCACAATATTAGGGAAATAATTTTATTTTTAAGTATCCATGTAATTTTATAAAGTATGATTTAAGGAAAATATTATTCCTGATTTTGGGGAAATTTTTCCACACATTGTTTATTTAAACAAAAACATCCATTCATATTTTTGGAAAAAATTAAAAAGTAACTCATTTGGAAAATGAACAAAATATTACTTTAAAACCATTTTATAAAAAGTAAAACATGGGTAAAATTGATTTTAATAAATCATTAGATATTATTAAAATAATTCCTGAAATTTGTTTAAATAAAATATTGACCTGAAAAAAATATTACCCGATGAAGAGAGAAATTATGTCAGTTTTTTTTAAAACATTGTTTAGGTATCTTGAGTAATTAATGAGAGGTAAATTAAAATAAAACATGTAATATACAGAAATAATTATAGTATAAGAAAATAAAAAATATTTTGGGGAGATAGATCATATAATTTCATCATAGAAAAATTTAAGCATAAAGAAACTCATTAAAAAAAGATACTATATCATAAAATCTTTATTTCTTTGGAGTCTTTTGATTCATGACTCCCATAAAATAAATAACATGAAATGAAAAATTTATTACCATGAACATAATAATATTCATGATATAAAATATAAAAGGTTTAATATAAAAAACTCATAAATTATATATGTGCATAACATAACATATATCTTAAAGAAGACAATTTGAGACTATAAACCCTTAAAACTTTGGTAACATTTAAATAAAAAACACTTAGATGAAATAATTTTAATTATAACTTTTTATACCATGAATTAAGAAGGTTAAATGGTATAACATGTCAAATAATCAATATATAAAACTAATAAACATAAATAGGTGCCTAAAATCAAGCATTTCTCAATGAAACAAAATTGAGATGAAGAACCCTTATGACTGTAATATTTTTTTCATTGAAAGTAATTGGAATATTTAAAGTCATAGAATTTTTTAAATCACTTTCATTAAATAATGGGGCCTCCGAAAATAAATTCTTGGGTAATATATATACCATATAAATAATAAATTGGATTATAACATTAAAAAATTCCTAAATGAAGAAAAATTTAGACAAAACCCTTACCTTATACCTTAATTGATTCGTAAGAAATCTAATCTCCTTTTCTTTGAGAGACCCCCTTTATATTAAACCTTAATAATTAATGATTTGTCATAATAGAATAAAATTTGATATAAAAGAATGGAAAATAATCTATATAGGTTTTATAATAAGGATTTCTTAATCTAGAAGGCTCAGTTAGTGTGAATAAGGGATGTGGAGGGTTCTCTTTTATAAGTAGGGGGCATGTAATTTCTTAAAAGGTCTCAATTATATAAGGTAACTTTCATGATAAAGTGTATAAAAATGGAGAGGTATTGAAATTAATTTTAATATATTTTTAAATAGATTCATAAAATAATTATTATATATATGTTGGTGTAAATCCTATGGCTATAACTTTGTTTAACCCCTTGTAAACCTATTTTAACCTCAACTATGGTAAGAAAATTTACCAATTTTACTATTCAATATGAAGGAAAAACAAGTTGACCCTATTATATTATATGAACTTTAATGATTAAAAATATGGAACCCATTTCTCTATATTAAATTTATATAAGTGGTATAATTTAATTTTAACTAAGGGTGAAAAGAGTAATAAAAACATGTTTTAGAAAAATCCATTTTAAGCAAAAATGATAATTCAATTCCACTCATTTATTTATAAAAAAAATAAAATGAATATTTAAAGATATTATTGAATATATAATATATAAATTTCATAAAAAACATTAGTCAATAGATATTAATTTAATTTATTAATATAAAAACACATTTTTCACAAAAGAATAGTTCTTTAGAAAAATGTTTTTTTAACCCTAAAAATTAACTTATACCAAAATATTTTATAATTAATATTCTTATGTAATTAATTAAAATTTAAAATTATTTAAGGATTATTTTAATTTAATATAAAATTAAAAACATACAGGGGATTTCACTTGAAAATAAATTACAGTTTTTACAAAAATATGTATTTTTCAGTATTCACAAAAAATAAATCTTCTTAGAAATGTCATAAAAATTTACCGTAATATAATATAGACATGATTATTTAAAAAAATTTATTTATTTACTCATATAAAATTTTAAAAAATGGCAGAAATTAAATATAATTTTTATGCAAAAAATGAAACAAAAACCATTTTTGAAGAAAACATATTTTGGAATCATAAAAGGAAATTAATGAAAGTTGATTACCCATTTATTTGGAATTAATCAATACATTTGAATTATTTAAAATTATTATACATATCTTTCATAATGTGGTTATTATAATTTATATCTTACAATTAAATGACTATTTTATAATGGTTTACTATTATATAGGTCATTTAGACACGAGGTTGAATGTAATGCAAGAAATCAATGACTCATAATTTATTTTATAAAATATATATTCTAAAATCCCAAGGTATTACAGTCTACAACCTTAAATAAATTTCATCCTTGAAAGTTTTATCTCTATAATCAAAGGTTTTATATTCAAAAATAAATTTATTGAACACCCATATCATTCAATAGAATAATAAATCCTCCTATGAAAAAGGGAAGTGGGAAATATAAATTTTGCCTAAAAAACACATAATTGGGATTATAGATGAGGATAAAATTATTCAGAAGTGAAAGTTTGGAATTATAATTGAAAGATAATATAAAAATAATAATAGATAGTTATAGATATAATGGTTATGATAAATTTAATGAATAGAAAACTATACATAAGTGACTTGTTAAAATGAACATAAATTCAACATAAATAACTATATAAAGGAAAATAATTTCATTTTCAATATCATTTTTCCAAGAGTTGAAGGATTATTTTATTATGGAATATTATAAAATGTGATTTCTTCAAATCCACAAACATAATTACATCCTTTGATTTTGTGTTTTAATCGAATTACAACTATTTTCATCCATATTTCAACGATTAATGAGCGATATGAATTTTTCATGCATGAAGCACTAAAATTACATTTTAATCAATCATAATATCCATAAAAGAAAGAAAATTAATTCTTTATATCTCTATATATTTACTAAAACTAAAATGGTTAGCATAAGTTATCCAATATGGATAAATATTAATATGGTGAAATAATTAATTAATCTCTAAAACATAAAAAATAACACCAAATGTTAAAATTAAACCAGTCCATAAATAATTAACTATAGAAATATTCCAAAACATGTCATACCAAATTCAAAACCTAATAATTTTAAAAATGGACACCATATTTATAAAATCAACAAAACTCTACTGTATAAATAAAATAAAGTAGCTCTTAATTTATCATACCAAACATGTGAATACTATGATCATATATTCTCTTAAAACATACTAATCATGTCCCAAAATAACCTAAATCACAAAAAACCTCAATAAAAAAATACATGATTCAAAAAAAATTGAATAAGTCATTATTCCCTAAATTAAATCGCATAACATCCAATAAATTACATAAATAAAATAATGTAATTAAATTCACAAAAGATAACCAAAATCAATAATCAAATTTAATGTTAACAACACTGTATAATTAACGTTATCAATATATACAAACTATTTACCACAACTAAATGTTATTATCTTGACCTCAGACACATATTAAATGTTATATATCCCTTAATAATTTTTTTTCTAAAAATATCACATTGCCACATAAACACTTTTCTAGATTATTGTTTTCATTTAACACATGATTGAAAATACTTAAAGTAAAAATGATGTGGTACAATAATTAGATGTTTTATGAATATTATAACCAAAATGTCATCGATAAAACACTTCTAAGACACAATTATTAAATCCCAAAACATAAGCACATTAATTGTCACACTTCAATGATTTGAATAATATATTCCATTCCTTAGTTTATGAGTTAGCCCTTTAAATGGTGAATTAGTAATGATAATTCAAATATTCCCCACACATAATACATTGAACTATAATTTGTACCCTTGGATTTACTTTATTTTCTTCCATTGAAATATTCATATTTTCTGGAAAATTACTTACTATAGGTCCTTATTTTACAAATTTAAAAAATATTCACATTCGTTTGAGATATTTCCTCATGTGTTTATTCCCACAATATTAAAATGTTTTTTGGTCAATATTATTTCCTCAATGATCTTCATGAAACACAAATTTTCAATTATTTGGTTCATTAATAATGTCAAAATTTTCAGGTTTTTCATTATATTATAAGATATCTGGTTAGGTATAAGAAAAAAAATTCACATTACATATCCAATTTCATTTGGTAACTTTTGAGGAAATCCATTTAACTGCTTGTCACATTTAGTATTAACATGATTCATCCTATTACAATCCATTAACTAAAACCAAAATCATAGTGTGAGTGAAAATAATAAGTAATCATCTAATCATGAAAAAACATATATAGAATATCTAAACCATGAAACCTTATTTTAAACATATGACACATTAGGTTTAACCTAGGTCATCCATGGTCATTATCTATCCAAATCCATTATAATGGTTTATAATGAAAATGTGAGTTGACCTAATCATATCCCCTAGTATTTTCAAACCAAGTTCATAGTATAAAAATGTTCACCGTACAACTTAAATATTATTGAGATATTCCCGAACAATTCATTTCAAGGTTATTACCCCTATATGAATCTATTCCAAAACCACATCCACTTTTATTATCTAGAAATCTATGTATTGATTTAAAAACCAAATCATCCACACCTTACCAAATTTTTTGGATGTTATCCTATATTTCAGCTTATCCTAAGGGTTCTCACTAAAGTTTTGTCATCCTAGTTTGAAAATATTTCTAAAAATTACTATGATACCAATAATAGTAACCCAAAAATTTCATATATAATTATTAAAACTTAATATATGAATATTCATTAATTACCAGAATGATACATGCTATAAGCATAAAGGTTTAGAGATATTAGAAACCTGAATATATAAAAAACTAGTACATAAATATTATTCATCATCTCTCACTTAGTTTTTTATAACTATCAACCTTCATAGAAATATATTTATTAAATACTTTCCTCATATCTTGTGGACAATTAAATAAAATAAAGGGTGAGCTTTGATTCATAGAAAGGGTAAAAAAAGGGGATATATAAATAAACTATCGTAAGTGATCATAGGATAAGAATAAGAGCATGAGAACATAAGATTATCGTTAGAAAATCATACCAAAAAATTAATCAATCTTAAATAAAAATAATATATAAGTTTTTATCATTCTCATAATCATAGTAAATCAGTTCCTTAGTCAAGGTTCATTCCCAATACTATCATTATAGATAATGTCCCATAATGGATATTCATACCAAGTCATTTCCAGATTTCATTTAAGATTAACTTCTATCAAGTTAAATTTTTCATCTCTTTGGTGTTTATTAACTTCATCATCTCACTACTGGAATTTGGTCTTTTCCCAACGGTAGTATACCAACGGTTTACTTAAACCGTTGGTATAGTGAGCCTTTGCCAACGGTTTAATCAAACCGTTGGCAAAGGGAATTTCGGTGGACCCTTTCCCAACGGTTCCAGTGAACCATTGGGAAATGGGTGCTAAACTCACACATTTACCAACGGTTCACTGGAACTGTTGGGAAATGTGTGCCTTTTCCAACGGTTTTTATAAACCGTTGGCAAAGGTTTTCCCCAAATTCCAGATCACAATCTCCTCTCCCCATTCGTACAGAGCCCTAATCTATTCACTCTGCTGCTCTCGCGAACCCCATCCGACTCCACTGCTCTTGCGAATCCGAACACCAGCACCCCCCATCCCAACAGGTACACCCCCATAAAAATAGGTAAAATTTGATCTCAACCATATTGTTGTAGTTGTTTTAATGAATAGATTTTTTCCAGGTGTTTGGTTTACTTTATTATTGAAATTAATATCTAAATAGGATATTGTTGGTGTTTGTGAATACTTTTTTAATGTTTTTATATTCTATGTTTGGAAGGAGAGTGTTCAAAACATGTAAATCAGAGTTGGGGGAGGCTATCGAGAACGTTTACATGTTTTGGATAATGGATTGTGGGAATTATGGATTGTGTTCAAACCAATTTGATATGTTTTGGATAATGGATTATGGGGGTAGGGGGTGTCCACGGGGGTGTGTGGGTTGTCCAAGGTGGTGGGAGGGGCTATCCACGGGGGTGGGAAAGGCTGTCCACGGGGGTGGGCGGGGCAGTCTAGGGGGTGTGGGCTGTCCTGGGGGTCTGGGTGGGGTGTCCTGGTGGGGGAGGGGTGTGTGGGGTGTCCAGGGGGGGTGGTATGTCTAGGTGGTGGTGGTGGGGTTGTAGGGGAGGGGGGTGTGGGCTGTTTGGGAGGGTGGTCGGGGCTATCCAGGGGGGGTACGGGGTGTCCAGGGGGGTACGGGGGTGGCCGGGTTGTCCACAAGGGTGGACAGGCTGTCCACGGGGGTGGCCGGGCTGTCAAGGAGGGGTGGGAGGGCTATCCAGGGGGGGGGGGGGGGTGGGTTGGCTGGCCACAGGGGGTAGGGGTGTCGAGGGGGGTGGTTGGGCTGTCCACGGGGGTGGTTGGGCTGTCTAGGGGGTAGGGGGCGTCCACGGGGGTGGGTGGGTTGTCCACGGGGGTGGGTGGGGCTGTCCACGGGGGTGGGAAAGGCTGTCCATGGGGGTGGGTGGGGCTGTCCAGGGGGTCTGGGCTATCCAGGGGGTCTGGGTGGGGTGTCCTGGTGGGGGAGGGGTGTGTGGGGTGTCCAGGGGGTTTGTTATGTCTAGGTGGTGGTGGTGGGGTTGTAGGGGAGGGGGGTGTGGGCTGTTTGGGAGGGTGGGCGAGGCTATCCAGGGGGTACAGGGTGTCCAGGGGGTACGGGGGTGGGCGGGCTATCCACAAGGGTGGACGGGCTGTCCACAGGGGTGGCCGGGCTGTCAGGGAGGGGTGGGTGGGCTGTCCTCCGCTCCCGTGCTCTCGAGAACCCCCCGTCCGAACATCATCGACCCCCGTCCGAATAGGTACACCCCCCATCCGAACAGGTAAAAATTGATCTCAATCAAGTTGTTGTAGTTGTTTTAATGAATTTATTTTTCCATTAATTAAAACATAAACACTATGGTTCCATTTTTATAGAATCTTACATGCCAATGGTGGACAATTTTATAATGCATATAGATTCTATTATTTTTAGATTTCTTCTCTTATGGATATGTGTTGGTTTTCCACATGGAATGCCTTGACTATCTACTTAGCATGATAGAGGGTTTCTTTTGGAAATTTCCAATTAAAATTACATGATCCTATAAACATTTTGATGAATTTTCCTAACCTAGATGGATTGTCTGATGTTTCTCTAATGATCAAGGACAGAATGTTTGGAGGACATCACAAGTCCTGACTGGTTGATCCTAGAAGCAATTTCATGATAATGGATGTAATGCCTATAAGTAATCTCTTGATTTTGGTGATCTTCTCCATTTTCATCAAAATACATGTTTGACACACTGGGAGGGAAACTCTAGAGTCAGTGTGACATGTCTTGAAGGGTGATTTATGTCCATAGTGACATGATTTGAGGACATCACATGACCTAGTTGGTGTGCCTGGAGGGTGTTAAGGGAGCCATCTAACATTCCTAACATTTAATATGAGACTGATATAATATGTATTGATTCCCCTATATAGAAGGATATACATATCTATTGGAAAACATGTAGTCTGTATGGTGAGAATTAAAGGCTTTTCATTACAAGGGTGGCATATTCATGGGTGCCATATGATTTTATTTGACATGTTAAGGGGACATCAAATGATCAAAATAGGTTTCCAATGGAATGTATTGTGAATAGGATGAAATTTCCTAGTGCAATAAAATTTCATAGGTGATGCATGTTATGAACATTAGGGTCAACATATATTTCTTTCACCTTAGTCTCCCATATTTTAGTATTTCATCCATCCTTTTATCCCAAATTCCATAGATTTATACATTATTTTATTATATTATGTCTCAAATTATCTAAAATATGTGTTTGATGTTCTTCACATGACCTATCATAATTCCTTCTCATAATCTATAGTGATCATGGGAAGATCCCATGCATGATTCATGATCACTCAAATTATTCTGCAGATCATACATAATGGAAGCCTTACAGGATGTGAGATGATTATATCTATGAAATCTACTTAGGTACCTGGTGAGAAAGTGCATATTAATTCAAAAAGGTAAATCGCATATGAGGATACCCTACTAATATGGTTATGGGATGAGGCATGCTCTGATGTGATAACACATTAAGTTCTTGTTGGTTTTACATTTTCTCAATAACTTATTAGTATGTTTTTTTCACATGTGTAGTTGATACCATAATTATTTTCTTCCTTTATCGTATACTTAAATGTATTTTCTATTAAAGTTCAATCCTATTGAATTGTTTATGACAAAATGACTTATATGAATTCTTTTTACAGAATGGAAAGAAGTTGGATGTATGAAACCGATCGTATCTCAAGCGATTTTCAAAACAATTTGGAGAGATTTATAGATTTTGCATTTCACAATGCTTCAGATAGTGGTCGCATACACTGCCCATGTTCCAATTGTGTTGGTAGACCTTGGTTGAGTCGTGAAGAAGTCAGCTACCACATAACCAAAAATGGTTTTCAAGAAAACTACTTTGTGTGGTATAACAATGGGGAGAAAATGAAATCTCAAATTGGTGATGATCGAAATGAAAGGACTGGAATAGAGAATTTGTTAGATGATCAGTTTCCGTTTATTCGTCATCATGAAAAAGAAAGGATTTCGACTCAAGAAGACATCGATATGAGGACAACTGATGCATCTAGTGAAAATGATGATATTGATAGGGTGAAAAAATTGAATGATGCTGCCACGACTCCAGTATATCGACAATGCGATAAAATGAAAAAGCTGGAATTTTTAATCCGATTGTTTCATGGAAAAACTATTTATGAGATTTCTAATACAACAATCAATTACATTCTTACCCTCTTGAAGGATTTACTTCCAGATGATGCAGATATTCCCTCAAACCACTATATGGCATGGAAGTTAGTTGAAGAACTTGTATTTTCCAGAAACAAAATTCATGCTTGCCCGAAAGATTGCAGTTTATTCTGGGAAGAAACCGCTGAACGAAATAAATGTATAAAATGTGGCACATCCCGCTGGAAGTCAAAATCTGGTGGAGCACCATCCCGTGTTCCACAGAAAGTAATGTGGCACTTTACATTGATCCCCAGACTCCAGAATCTTTTTATGTCTGATGACATATCAATAAAAATGAGATGGCATGATACCGAGAGAAAGAAGACTAATGATGAGTTGGTTCATCCTGTAGATGGATTTTCATGGCAGAGATTTGATGCTCGACATCCTGATTTTGCAGCTGACGTGCGTAATGTGAGGCTGGGTCTTTCATGCGATGGTTTTAATCCGTTTGGGCAGATGCTTACTTCGCACAACACATGGCTAGTTTTTATACACATTTATAATCTTCCCCCATGGTTGTGTATGAAAAAATCTTTCACTTTCATGAGTATACTCATATCTGGTCCTTCTGATCCCGACATTAATATTGATGTACACATGCAACCTTTAATAAAAGAGTTGAAACTTCTTTGGTATGTGGGTGTGCGCACATACGATGCATGTTCGAAAGACATATTTCAGATGCCTGTTGCGCTTATGTGGACGATCAATGATTTTCCGGCTTATGCAATGATGTCTGGATGGAGCACAAAGGGAAAACTTTCATGTCTAGTTTTTATGAAGAATACACGATCCAGAAGACTGAAACATCGTTGTAGTTTCAGTTTTATGGGACATCAACGATTTTTTCCAAAGGATCATCCATATAGAATGAATCGTCGAAGATTTGATAATACTATAGATAACGATGATCCAACTCAGTGTATGTCTGGAATAGATGTTCTTAATGAATTGAAAGATTTCAGTTTTTCGTTCGTGAAGGGTCAAATGAAATCTGGAAAGAGAAAGAATGTTTCCACAGAAACCTGTTACAATTGGAGGAAGATGAGTATCTTTTTTGATTTGCCTTATTGGTCAACCAATTTGCTACGTCATTGCTTAGACGTAATTCATATTGAAAATAATATATGTGAAATGTTTCTTTCAGTTCATCTAAATGTCAAGGGGAAGACAAAAGATGATTTACGATCTCGACGTGACTTGGTGGATTGGGGCATCAGACCAGAATTGCATGCTGTGCGTATCAGTGAAAATAAATGGCAACTTCCATGTGCTTCTTATGTGATGACACCTACTAAAAAAAAAACAATTTCTGGAACTATTAGAGACTATTAGAGTTCCTGATGGCTATTCAAGCAACATATCTAAATGGGTCAACAGAAGAGAGTTGAAGCTAAAATCTTTGAAGACTCATGATTATCACGTTCTACTGCATGAGTTGCTTCCAATAGCAATCCGTCATCTTTTTTCCAATAATGTAAGGGTGGGTGTTATTCGGTTGTGCCATTTGTTTAGAGATCTTTGTGCTAAAAAGTTTTCCAAGTCTTTCTTGCAAAAAATGTTGACAGATACCCCATTAATTTTGTGTGAGTTGGAGAAAATATTTCCCCCATCATTTTTCACATGCATGCTATATCTGACTGTCCATATTCCAACTGAAAAACTTCTCGGAGGACCTGTTTCTTTTCGTTGGATGTATCCAACTGAAAGAAATATGTTCACATTAAAGTCTTATGTTAGAAACAAAAATCATCCCGAAGGTTCTATCGTGAACGGTTACTTAGCTCAAGAATGTATGGATTTCTGTTCGATGTATTTGTCTGATCTTACTACAAGAATGAACTAACCAATGAGAAATGAAGAAGAACAATATGATAAAATTCAACCCCGTTTTCCATCACTTCCTCAAACAGGAGGAATTCCTGGATCATATACATTAAAGACATTAAGCCATGAAGAGCGGGAGATGGCACATCGCACAGTTTTGTTCAACTGTGATTTGTTCGATGACTATATCAGGTAACAAAATTGAATATGTATATCTTACATATATATCTGTTAAACTATTCATATTTTTTTATGTACAGGGAACATAAAACAATTATAAATAGGAAGCATCGTTCTTTATCTTTGATAAGGAGAGAGACTTTGCATAGCAAAGAGTTTTCTGCTTGGTTAAAATTGAAGGTAAAAATATTACTGTTTAAATTAATTATTTCAATATTTACTTAAGTTTAACTGTCATTTATATTGCAGGTATTGAGTTTGTCTGCTGACTATGTCTCTGAGGAAATAAGAGCTTTGGATTTTGGCCCTAATACCGTGGTTCGTGACTGTAAATCAATTGTTATCAATGGGTACAGATTTATTGTCACTGAACGAGCCAAAAACATGAGAACATAACTTGATGGTATTATGGTTACTGCCACAACAGATTGTTATGCCAGTGCATCAGATAGTAGACCGTGACATGAAAACGTGGGTTATTATGGAGTCGTTGAGAAAATAATAATATTGGATTATTACTCTCATGGACGAGTCACAATGATGAAATGCCATTGGTTTGATTCGATGACGAGACATGACACATTTATTGATGATTGTGGATTTCGAGTAATTAATATAACCCGCACTCTTGCTACCGAAGAACCATATGTGTTGGCATCAATGGATAAAAAAGTTTTTTATGTCAAAGATCAACTTCAACCCGAATTTGGTGTCATAGTTTAAGTAATTCCAAGAAATATTTTTGATGATGCTGATGATGGAATTGACACTGTCCCTATTGCCATTAGAACCAATCCATTTATTTCTTTTGATGACTCCAATAGCTCAATTGTCAGAGTTGATTGTGAACCTGAAGTTGTGGTTGGAAATATATAGAATCATTCATCCATGTTCTCAATTATTTTGGTTTACCTCAAGTTGGGTTGTTAAGGTTGGTAATATTCATATTTATTTAGTATTGATCACAAATATGTTTTAGCTGAATTGACCGTTATGTGAATTTTCAATGTTTATTGGTTGCTGTTTTATTTGAATTGCATTTTCTAATTTGTAATTGAACTGTATTCAAACCAAATCAAACAATATTTCTAACTTGGTGAACATTACAACTTGTATGTTTTCTTAAATTCATTCAAGCTCTTCTAAAACAATTGATAGATAAATTACCAATGAATCCCCCCATTCCCTCATATATTTAGTTTTTTGGTTTACACATTAATTTCCTTTTTCTAATTAATTACATATTTGTTTTCAAATGCAGGAAATGAAGCCAATTGATGAGAGACGAAGAAAAAAAATGGCAGAGAACAATCGTCAGATGGAGGAGCTGGGCGTTCCACCATTAGTGCCTATAGTGAGTACTTTATTTCAAATATATATATATATATATATATATATATATTTACAGAATATATAATGTCATGTGATTAATTTTTTTGTAAAGTTTTTTGTAGGATCCACCGTTACGTCGACAGTTATTCGACGAGGAGCCTAGTACTGGTCCTAGTACTCAGGACGGTGGTACGAGGAGGGTTCGTACCAGAGGTGGACATAGAGCTGCGCGTGCCCGACTAGACCCTGCCCCTCCCACTGAAATTTCAGCCTTCCCACATTCTGATCCCGGTGTGTCGTTAGGGACACACGAGGTATTTAGGCCTCTCATGTTTTCGCTACCTTCTGCATCTTCTGCCCCATCATTTTCACATCCCATGATGATTCCCACTCCCCAGTCAACATCAGGTCATACAGATGTTCCATCTTCTTTTCCTTCTACTTCTGTCTCTTCGAGCTTTTATATTCCATCATCTTCGACTCTTATTCCACCAGAGGGTGTTCCATCAGGTTCTGTGGATTCGGCGCCACTCATTGATCAGACTAGCACAGGTATATTTATAAAACCCTAACAAATTTTTATAGAAATATTTATTTTCATTATAACATGTTTGGATAAAATATTTGTTTTTCTTTCATGACAGATACATCTACTGACAGGAGGCGGGGGCGGGGCCGTACACGCATGCGTTCGGTGTGGAACGGTCGCACACAGGTTATGGTGGAATATAATGAAGACAATCAGATGGTTGAGAAAACATGGCAGCAATGTCGGAGTTTTCTGGCGACGCTTGCCAAATACTCCAACATCATTCCCGTCAGCCCCCTGTCGTGGAGACATTTGCCACATGAGGTCAAAGATAGATCTTGGGCAGAGATATGGGTAAAAAAATCTGTTGTATTTAATTCCATGAATTATTTTTGTATTTATATGAATTAATATTTTGATTTCAGCTTCGATTTAATTTTCCTGATGGTGAGGGTGCATGACTGGAACGTCTAAAGGATTTAGGCGAGCTTTGGAGAGCCTACAAGCATGAGCTGTATATTGGATGGCGTGCTAGAGTTGGCACTGAGTTAGAGGCGTTACCAGTCATGGATGATTTTTCTATAGAGCAGTATCGTCAGATGATTACTCATTGGACGAGTACCCAGTTTAAGTTATGAATTACATTTGAGGTATTTAAATAATAACATTCAAGTTTTTCATTAATATTATCCTTTGCATTATCAAATTTTATTTAGGAATCATCTAGAAAAAATAAAGAAAACATTGATGCAAAAAAATACCTCCATACACTAGGACGCACGACGATGCCGAATCATGAGAGGCAGCAGGTATGACAATTGTTTATAAGTTTTCTTTACGAATTACATTTTTTTTGTTTCCTAAATTATTTAATCATTTGCTAAAGTTTTTATATAACTTTTGTTTTCAATGTCATTGTAGAGGAAAGTAAAAAATATTGAAGGATGTGTGCCTCGAGCAAAACTGTTTTGCTCGAGTAGACGAAAAAAGGATGGAAGTGATGTCAACGAAGCGACTCAGCAGCAGATTGTAAGTTTTAATCTGTTGATTTTATATTTTAATATATATTTTGTAACTTAATAATATATTTTTATTTGTAACAGGATGCTTTAGAGGCCCTCGATGCCCAAGAAGCAGACAATTTTGGGCCATCTGATCACTTACATCAGGTGTTGGGAGAGGATCATTCAGGCAGAGTACGCTGCCGACCTAGGATAGCCCCGACGAGGTATTGGCCTGCCTTAGGTACGAGTTGTAGAGACACCGAGCTGCAGCAAGTTAGGGCACATGCAGAACAGGCTGAGAAAAGAGCCACAGAGACGGCAGAACAGTCTGCTAGGGCAAACAGTGCATTTATGAAATTTATTGAAGTTCTACGTCCAACACTTCCAGCAGAGGCCAGCCCAGCGATTGATGAATACATGTCATCGATACATTCTATATATGGTTCACCAGGTGGCAGTTCCAGTGGTGGTCAGGCCGATGTCCAGCTTGAAGTTGATGATGGCGAGGAGTCTGATGCGGAAGAGGAGGGAGATGAGGAGGGCGAGGAGGAGGGCGCTGTGGAGGGTGAGGAAGATGAGGAGGACGATGACAAGGGTGATGATGATGATGATGATGGTGATGGTGATGTTGATGTGGGACATATTGATCCGTTACATTTTTGACTTATATTACTGAGATTTGATGTTTAATCTATTCTAGTTGTTGGTTTTATCTAGACTCGTAGTATAGTATTGGAGTTGAGTTATTTTTATATATTGTCTATTTTTATGGATGTTGTTGTCTTTTAGTGGTTGTGTGTTTGAGAACTCCCTGGACAACCCCCCTCATTCTTGGACCCTGGACAACCCCCCTCCCCCTTGGACCCCGAACACCCCCAAACACCCCCCGGACAGCCCCGCAGACAGCCCCCTGGACAACCCCCCGTACATCCCCCCACCCTCCACCCTGGACCCCAGATAGCCCCCCAGACAGCCCCCCGGACAACCCCCCACCCTCCCCCTTGGACCCCGGACAACCCCCCAAACACCCCCCGGACAGCACCCCGGACAGCCCCCTGAACAACCCCAGACAACCCCCTGAACAACCCCTGAACAACCCCTGAACAACCCCAGAAAAACCCCCTGAACAACCCCCGGACAGCCCCCTGAATAACCCTGGACAGCCCCCTGAACAACCCCCAAACACTGCCGGACAGACCCCGTACAGCCCCCCCACCCTCCTCCTTGGTCCCCGGATAGCCCCCAGACACCCACCAGACAGCCCCCCGAACAGCCCCCCAGACAGCCCCTCCACCTTCCTTAATTTCATTAGCTCTGAAATGTTTCATAACACGATCAACTAAAATCTAATCCATACTAAATATGATATAAAAATATTCTATATGAATTTCCATAAGATTTTAAGTGAAAACAAAAAGTGACATACGAAAAACTGACCAAATGCATTCGAAATGTGTTGATGCTTTTGGACAATGATCCATGGGTCATATGTGATGTGTACGAATCAACCCCGCCTCAATCTGAGGCGCAGTGTGGCCGGAACAACTCAAAGTGTATGTCTTTTGTTTCAAAAGGACATCATTTTAAGTGAAAAACATCAACTGGCATACGGAAAACTGGCCAAACACATTCGGATTGTGTTGATACTTTAAGACAACGATCCATGGGTAATTTGAGACGTGTACGAGTCAACCCTACCTCAATCTGAGACACGGTGTGACCGACACCACTCAAAGTGTCTCCATTTTGTTTAAAATGGACTTCATTTTTAGTGAAAACAACAAATGACATACGGAAAACCGACCGAACGGATTCTGATTGTGTTTATACTTTAGCACAATTATCCATGGGTCATATGTGACGTGTATGAGTCAACCCCGCCTCAATCCGAGGCACGGTGTGGCCGGCACAACTCAAAGTGTATGTCTTTTGTTTCAAAAGGACGTCATTTTAAGTGAAAAACATCAACTGGCATACAGAAAACCGGCCAAATGCATTCGGATTGTGTTGATAATTTAGGAAAACGATCCATGGTTCATTTGAGACGTGTACGAGTCAAACCCGCCTAAATCCAAGACGCGGTATGGCCGGTACCACTCTAATTATGTCTCTTTTGTTTCAAACGGACAAGATTATAAGTGAAATAAACAACTGGCAGACGAAAAACCAACCAAATGCATTCGGAATCTGTTGAAATTTTAGGAAAACGATCCATGGGTAATATGTGACGTGTACGAGCCAACCCGAGCTCAATCCGAGTCACGGTGTGGTCGGGACCACTCTAAGTGTCTTTCTTTTGTTTAAAATGGACAGTATTTTAAGTCTATACGGAAAACCGACCAAACGCATTCGGTTTCTATTGAAACTTTAGGAGAACGATCCATGGGTCATATGTGATGTGTACGAGTCAACGCCACCTCAATCCGAGGCGCGGTGTGGCCGACACCACTCAAAGTGTCTCTATTTTGTTTAAAATGGACTTCATTTTTAGTGAAAACAAAAAATGACATACGGAAAACCGAACGAACAGATTCTGATTGTGTTTATAATTTAGCACAATGATCCATGGGTTATATGTGACATGTACGAGTCAACCCCGCCTCAATCCGAGGCACGGTGTGGCCGGGAAAACTCAAAGTGTATGTCTTTTGTTTCAAAAGGACGCCATTTTAAGTGAAAAACATCAACTAGAATAAGGAAAACCAGACAAACGCATACGTATTGTGTTGATACTTTAGGAAAACGATCCATGGTTCATTTGAGACATGTACGAGTCAACCCCGCCTAAATCCGAGACGCGGTGTGGCCGGTACCACTCTAAATGTGTCTCTTTTGTTTAAAATGGAAAAGATTATAAGTGAAATAAACAACTGACAGATGAAAAACCAACCAAACTCATTAATAATCTGTTGAAATTTTAAGACAACAATACATGGGTCATATGTGACGTGTACGAGCCAACCCGGGCTCATTCCGAGGCGTGGTGTGGTCAGGACCACTCTAAGTGACTTTCTTTTGTTTAAAATGGACAGTATTTTAAGTACATACGGAAAACCAACCAAACACATTCGGTTTCTATTTAAAATTAGGAGAACGATCCATGGGTCATATGTGACGTGTACGAGTCAACTCCACCTCAATCTGAGGCGCGGTGTGGCCGACACCACTCAAAGTGTCTCTATTTTGTTTAAAATGGACTTCATTTTTAGTGAAAACAACAAATGACATACGGAAAACCGACCGAACGGATTCTGATTGTGTTGATACTTTAGCACAATTATCCATGGGTCATATGTGACATGTACAAGTCAACCCCGCCTTAATTAGAGGTGCGGTGTGGCCAACAAAACTCAAAGTGTATGTCTTTTGTTTCAAAAGGACGTCATTTTAAGTGAAAAACATCAACTAACATACGGAAAACCAACCAAACACATTCGGATTGTGTTGATACTTTAGGAAAAATATTCATGGGTAATTTGAGATGTGTACGAGTCAACCCCGTCTAAATCCGAAATGTGATGTGGCTGGTCCCACTCTAACTGCGTCTCTATTGTTTAAAAGGGACAAGATTATATGTGAAATAAACAACTGACATACGGAAAACCGACCAAACGCATTCAGAATCTATTTAACTTTTAGGACAACGATCCATGGGTCATATGTTACGTGTAAGAGTCAACCTCACCTCAATCCGAGTCGCGGTTTGGCCGAGACCACTCTAAGTGTATCTATTTTCTTTAAAATGGACTACATTTTAAATACATACAGAAAACCAACAAAACACATTCTGATTGTGTTTATATTTTAGCACAACAATTAATGAGTCATGTGTGATGTGTACGAGTCAACCCCGCGTCAATCCGATGTGTGGTGTGGCCGGCACCATTCAAAGTGTCTCTCTTTTATTTAAAAAACACTTCATTTTAAGTGAAAACAACAATTGGCATACGGAAAACTTACCAAACGATTTCAGAATATGTTGATACTTTAGGACAACGATCAATGAGTCATTTGTGACGTGTACGAGTCAACGCCACCTCAATCCGAGGCGCGGTGTGGCCGACACCACTCAAAGTGTCTCTATTTTGTTTAAAATGGACTTCATTTTTAGTGAAAACAACAAATGACATACGGAAAACTGACCGAACGGATTCTGATTGTGTTGATACTTTAGAACAATTATCCATGGGTCATATGTGACATGTACGAGTCAACCCCTCCTCAATCCGAGGTGCGGTGTGGCCGGTACAACTCAAAGTGTATGTATTTTGTTTCAAAAGGACGTCATTTTAAGTGAAAAACATCAACTGGCATACGGAAAACCGGCCAAACGCATTCGGATTGTGTTGATACTTTAGGAAAACGATCCATGGTTCATTTGAGACTTGTACGAGTCAACCCTGCCTAAATCGGAGACGCGGTGTGGCTGGTACCACTCTAATTGTGTCTCTTTCGTTTCAAACGGACAAGATTATAAGTGAAATAAACAACTGGCAGAAAACAAACTGACCAAACGCATTAGGAATATGTTGAAATTTTAGGACAACGATCCATGGGTCATATGTGACGTGTACGAGCCAACTCGGGCTCAATCCGAGTCACGGTGTGGTTGGGACCACTCTAAGTGACTTTCTTTTGTCTAAAATGGACAGTATTTTAAGTACATACGGAAAACCAAACAAACGCATTCGGTTTCTATTGAAACATTAGGATAACGATCCATGGGTCATATGTGACGTGTAAGAGTCAACGCCACCTCAATCCGAGGCGCGGTGTGGCCGACACCACTCAAAGTGTCTCTATTTTGTTTAAAATGGACTTCATTTTTAGTGAAAACAAAAAATGACATACGGAAAACCGACCGAACGGATTCTGATTGTGTTGATACTTTATCACAATGATCCATGGGTCATATGTGATGTGTACGAGTCAACCCCGCCTCAATCTAAGGCACGGTGTGGCCGGCACAACTCAAAGTGTATGTATTTTGTTTCAAAAGGACGCCATTTTAAGTGAAAAACATCAACTGGCATACGGAAAACCGGCCAAACGCATTCGGATTGTGTTGATACTTTAGGACAACGATCCATGGTTCATTTGAGACGTGTACGAGTCAACCCCGCCTAAATATGAGACGCGGTGTGGCCGGTACCACTCTAAATGTGTCTCTTTTGTTTAAAACGGAAAAGATTATAAGTGAAATAAACAACTGACAGACGAAAAACTGACCAAACGCATTCGGGATCTGTTGAAATTTTAGGACAACGATCCATGGGTCATATGTGACGTGTACGAGCCAACCCGGGCTCAATCCAAGGCACTGTGTGGTCAGGACCACTCTAAGTGACTTTCTTTTGTTTCAAATGGACAGTATTTTAAGTACATATGGAAAACCAACCAAACGCATTCGGTTTCTGTTTAAACTTTAGGAGAACGATCCATGGGTCATATGTGACGTGTAAGAGTCAACGCCACCTCAATCTGAGGCGCGGTGTGGCCGACACCACTCAAAGTGTCTCTATTTTGTTTTAAATGGACTTCATTTTTAGTGAAAACAACAAATGACATACGGAAAACCAACCGAACGGATTCTGATTGTGTTGATACTTTAGCACAATTATCCATGGGTCATATGTGACGTGTACGAGTCAACCCCGCCTCAATTAGAGGTGCGGTGTGGCCGGCACAACTCAAAGTGTATGTCTTTTGTTTCAAAATGACGTCATTTTAAGTGAAAAACATCAACTAACATACGGAAAACCAACCAAACGCATTCCGATTGTGTTGATACTTTAGGAAAAATATTCATGGGTCATTTGAGACGTGTACAAGTCAACCCCATCTAAATCTGAAATGTGATGTGGCCGGTCCCACTCTAACTGCGTCTCTATTGTTTAAAAGGGACAAGATTATAAGTGAAATAAACAACTGACATACGAAAAACTGACCAAACGCATTCGAAATATGTTGATATTTTAGGACAACGATCCATGGGTCATATGTTACGTGTACGAGTCAACCGTGACTCAATCCGAGTCGCGGTTTGGCCGAGACCACTCTAAGTGTATCTATTTTCTTTAAAATGGACTACATTTTAAATACATACGGAAAACCAACCAAACGCATTCTGATTGTGTTTATATTTTAGCACAACAATGCATGGGTCATGTGTGATGTGTAAGAGTCAACCCCGCGTCAATCCGAGGCACAGTGTGGCTGGAACCATTCAAAGTGTCTCTCTTTTATTTAAAAAACACTTCATTTTAAGTGAAAACAACAACTGGCATACAGAAAACTGACCAAACGATTTCATAATATATTGATACTTTAGGACAACGATCAATGAGTCATTTGTGACGTGTACGAGTTAACCTCGCCTCAATCCGAGGCACGGTGTGACCGGTATCATTCCAGGTGTATGTATTTTGTTTAAAATGTATATGATTTAGAGTAAAAATATATGGTGTACAAAAAACCAATCAAATTATGAATTGAATTCCGGATTCCACATATGATTGTCATCTAAATTTTAAATTGAATTCTAAATGAAGTATGTATGTATATAATTGTGTTATTAATTCTAATTTAATTATGGATGAGTATATTTCCAGGATGCATTATATGTGTTGGTTGGTTGGTTTGCATTATTTAAATGTGTTGGTTTGTTCTCTATATGTATGCATTGTATATGTGTTACAGTTACAATAATTGGATTGAAAATTGAATTGAAAATGAAAATTGAATTGAAAATGATCCCAAAATAGACCTGCTGTGCCAAAATGAGCCCAAAACAGACCTGCTGTGCAAATTGCAGGCTGCTGTGCAATTTTCACAGCAAAGCCTATGCCAACGGTTTCAAACTGTTGGCATAGCCCATATGGAACTGTTTTTACCAACGGTTCATTAAACCGTTGGTAAAAACAGACTATCCCAACGGTTTGAATTGGTGTTTTTACCAACGGTTCTACCAACCATTGGTAAAAACCTTTCCCAACGGTTTGAAAACCGTTGGGAAAGAAAATATTAATGGGATTCCCAATGGGCCAAACCGTTGGGAAAGGCTTTTCCCAACGGTTTGGCACAACCATTGGGGTAGGTTGATTTTTTCTAACCTATCCCAACGGTTCCTTGTAAACCGTTGGGAAAAGCCTTTCCCAACGGCTTACTTCCCCACGGTTGGCAGAACCGTTGGTATAACATATACGAACGGTTCTGCAGCCTTTCCCAATGGTTCAGAACCGTTGGGAAAGGATGGATTTCCAGTAGTGTCTCTTAAGAGTTCATCAACTCTATCATCATTACCCAATGAATTACAGGGCTATTATATAACCACGTTTTCATGGTTTATAACATAACCACTTTACTTGGTTTATAAGGAATCTACCCATCACATAATCTTAATCCATTTATATGTGTACCAAAAGATCATGAAAACATTTATCATTAGATCAAAGCTTAACCAATGGAAAAGAAAAATGGGTTTCATCAATATTTCATCACTATATTCATAATACTTCTAGAGAAAGAATAAATATGGAAACATTGGATCATATACCAAGTGAAGAATAAGAAAATTTTAAGGATTTTTTTATAAGAAAATAAATTTTAAAAGATCACTAGAACATTTCTTGAGGAAAATACCCTTTTCATTTTTAATTGACTTATATAATATTTAAAAATCCCCAAAATATTATTTAAAAAATTTTCTTTGTAAAAAAACATGTAAAATTATAAAGGAATCTTCAAGGAAAATTATATTAATTATGATAAGGAAATCCATTCATGAGGTGTTTGTTATAACAAAAAGTTTGTTTAATATCTTTGGAAAAATTCAAAAGAACCTCATTTAGAAATTGAAAAATAGATTCAACTAAAATATTTTTATAAAAAAGTAAAACATGGGTAAAAATGAATTTAATAAATCTTTGGGAATATTAAAAAAATTAAAAAAATTAAAAGTAAAATATGGGCATGGAAGAAAATATTCCCATCCGAAGAGATAAATTATGTCGGATTACCTTAAAAAAATATTTCAGTCTCTTGAGTACTTAAATAGAGTAAAATGAAAGGAAAAATTTAATATATAAAAATAACCATAGGAGAAGTATAAAAATTATAATGACCTCCTCCTCCAATGTTTTTTCCATCCTGATCTAAAAATGGGGGAATGTAGATTGTGACTGCCAGAGTCCCCCCTTTAGTAGGTTCCAAGTTAGCAACTAGCACCAAGAGTATAATCACTATACAATGGGAGAAATTACCCTATAATAAGACATGAAGGAGAGAGAGATAATATTGATACACCAATCAACACCTTCTAATACATATATATATATATAATGAAATGAAAAGTGAAAAAAAATTAATTTCATACAGTACTATAACAGGTATAAATAAAACTACAATTACAAAAGGTAAAAACGAAAGTGACCAAAAAGCCCAAACAGGTTCTACAAAAAAAACTAGTAATATCCGGCCTGATCTATAACCAACTATAGATGACCTGAAAAAAAATATTTTATATATATAGGGTGATAATAGTATTATATTGAGTAGTATCCTCTATAGAACCTCCTGTGCGAAAGATAAATAATGCATAAAAAATCACAATGAACAATAGTTAAACTAACTCATCACCTAAACAAGTATACTAAGTTAAAAACCACACCAACAATAACTCTAACCAAGTATCATATACAAGAGATAACATATTAAAATAATTAATCATCAAAGTTACCCCACTCCCACTTCCTCACTTCTTTGTCGCTTTTCCACAATGTTTCATGTCCCGATCGATCTCTCTCTAAAATAAAACATCCCATAGACACCTGGTATTATTACAAAAAACATTTAAATCATACATCATGTCATCACATCATCTCATATCACATATCCATATAATAACTAGGTAGTTTCTGGGTACCATCATATCTTGTATGATGTGGATTATACATTGTGTATTATACCTCAAGCCATCAAAACCAATAAACTAAGTATGGAACCTCAAGCCATCACACCATATACATGTTATACCTATAATCATCCTTTGAATACTATATCTAGGGACACATGTGTATTAAATAAACACAATCTATCACATACAACTTTAAAAACGTATGGGGAAACTAACCACTATGCAGAACAACATAACTAACTACCAAGGGAAGAGATCAGGGTTAGAAGGGGTAATATTCCATCCATCCCCCCATGATGATTTTGGGGAAAAACAGTCCTAGAGTCCATTGGGTTTCAGTTTCCATAAACAACATGGGTGGGGTAGTGTATGAAATCACATAATATACTAGATATAATATATATCACAACCACACTATGGGAATGACTTAGTCTTAAACTCAACTATAATTAACATCATAGTGACTCTCGACCACCATTTATAATACCATTTTACCTATAATAACACAATAATTTAAATATATACATTAATTAATTATTTCATTTTTAACATTTTTATGTTAATTAACTAATTAGAAGGTAAATTAAACAAAAAAATTATTCATAATTACATTACTTAAAATCATGTGAGTAAAGTCCATGACCTCTTGGAATGAGCTAAACCAAGTCCATGGTTTCCCAAGATCAACATCTTTTTAGTATTTTAATTCCATCAAAATAAACCCCTTGGTTTATGTAATTTATTAAAGACTATTACTTTTTATATTCTAGTACTATAAGAAAAACATCCTAAGCTACCACCAAGAGAAAAAATGTAACCAAACACATCCAACTACCTCAAGTAGTGGGGAAAGGAATGTATATAAAATAAGAAAACCGATCATCGAACATTAATATATTCATTTCAAGAAACCATTAAGCCTTATCACATCAATGGGTAAACCCATATTGAACCCTTTACATTATCTCTAGTGTCATCCCAAACTCCCAAATGCATGTACTGATGCATCTCACCATCAAAGGCATCGACTGTTTCCACATCATCCGGTCCTCCCCGCCACATTTCACATCAGTATTCCTATGCTCAGCCATCCCAATCTCATAAAACATTACATAGAGAATACCAAATCTAGAGAACATAACAAGGTAGTAAAAAACAAATATATTCATAAGGGTAATCTTGGCCCTAAAACAAGACATCCAACCTTCAATCAAAATGAGCTCACATGGATCCAAACACAAGGCACTCAACCTTCTCAAGAAAATGGTAAATTCAGTCCCTAAAAATTATCATTACACTAAACCGATTTTTATTACATATTGAATTAACTAATTAATTATTCAATGGTTCCACTATGGGAAAATTAATTCATCAAGATATACCAATCTATTACTCGTTCAACATTCTCTTAGCATCAAAACTAGTTTTAAAAAACTTAGAGAAGTACCATTCTCATTATGATTCATTTTATTATCATCATCAATAAGAATTATCACTCTTCATGTTATTTATCAATTATATTAATATGTGTATAATAATATTCAATTAAACATGCAATTGGAACCAATTTTAATTTTGATCAAATTACAAGAAGTAATAAATTAATTTTACATATAACTTCTTCAATTCATTATCTAACCAATTTACAATTACCCGCTTTACATTATTTATCATTTTCCAAAAAGAACAACATGATAATACATAAAATCACAATACATACTAACAATCATAATATAGATATCATGCTATCTATAAAATATAGAGGCAAACCCTTATCGTGGTAAAAAGAAACAACAATAGATTGCTATGACCAATTAATTGTTGATATGGTTTAATAATTATTAGGTTAATTAAATTCTCATCCAAAGGGATAAACCATGGTAACATTATGATTTCTTTTAAATATATAAGATTGGAAATAAATCCACTATATCAAATTCATCAATGCTATTTTCATGACAACTAACCAACATTATATATTCCCATAACCCCTTCTACAAGAGTTTCATCTTTTGAAGGACTCTTCACCACAATCACACCAAAAAACAACCAATAAAAACTTCATTAGAAATATGGAGATGAACCACCAATGCATGAGAAGACAAAGAATGAGGAACCTAATAAAAGAACAATGATAAAAAAGTTAAAAAATAACATAGATTCAAAATGAACTAAACTTAGGAATACAAGAATCAATACCCATTTAAGGGATTGAAAAAAACCTAAAGAGAGAGTTGTTTGTAACCTGGGGTTTACGAGAATAAATATAGGGTTTGAGAACACACAAGGCATTGTATTCTATATTAGGAAATTGTATAAAATATTTTTATGGTGTGAAAAAATTTCATGTTGTATAAATATTAGGGTTTAATTCCCATTGAAAATAGAATGAAATCATTATATTTCACCTTGAATTAATTCATGTCACGAGGCACCCTGTCAACCAGCCTCACAAAAATTGTGAACCATATATTCATTATGTGAAACAATTAAACATCATTAATTTTATCTACTCCTAGATTTAATCAGCCAAAAAACTGCATAACTACTCTATGACTCCTCTGAGTAACTCATACTTTAGAAACACACAATGTATGGCATCCCACCTTTTTATTGCATAACTTTACATAACAATTTACAAATAGATGTTATTTTAAATTTTAGTTTCTTGGAAATTAGGTACATATTACAAGAAAATATTAAAATTTATTCTATTACACTTAAAAATATTATTCAAGGTTCATCCTAAGTATATTTTTTTGAATATCATAACCGAGGGACATATATAAAAGGAAAGGGTGAACATAAGGCCCAATAAAGGAAAATTAGGGAAAAAATTCACTTATGATCTTCAATAATATCAAATAAAACATTAGTAAATGCATAAATTCATGATAAAGAGGAAAATAATAATAATAAGAACATGAATCATAACTTGGAAATGTGGTTATGACATTTAATTGAGTCATTTATACGCATATCACTAAGGTTTATCACCAAGGTGTCATAAAAATTCCCACAATTATTCACCAAGGTATCGTAAAACATCTCATCTTTAGATAATAAATTATTTACCCAATTAATTGGAGATATATGAGGGTTAACCATTAATATGTATTAATTAATTTGAGACACATATATCATAATAAAACATTTCATAATTGCAAAACCATGGGTTTGCCCAGGGTATTTACCCATGGTATTAGAAACTTGGAAAACCTATTACATTATTTTAATCTGAAAGATTCAACTAGCAATTTATATTACTTATTACATCATTTTGATTCCATTAAACATATTGAAACTCAAAACTATGTTTTTACTATTCACTAAGAAAGAAAAATATTTTAGAAAATTCCCATAAATTCACCCTAACCTAATTTTGATGTGATGATTTAAAAATTTATGTTCATTTTATAATTATAATTTTCTAAGTATGAGAAATTTAACATTTTAAAAATAAAAATCCTTATTTCTTAATAATATAGTAGACAGAAAATTCATAGTAAAATGCATAGTCAAATTTCTAACACTTGAAAAAAAATTAAATTATTTTTTCATTTAAATTTAAATAGAAGTGTTTTAATAATACTATTTAATTAAAATAAACGTTATTAATAATACATTGTTTTTTTATAATAATTATATATTTTCAGAAAAGTAAAATTTCTGATTGAAAAATCAATTTATTAATTTTGATAAACTATTCTTAAAATAGAAATGATGAAATAAAAATTTTACTTAAAAGAGGGATTAAATTTTAAGTAACTAGGGACTCATCACATAACCCCTTATAACACCAGTATATAACCTAATGGTGTGGTATGATATGGTGATAGAATCATGGGATGGTTTAGCTAACATCGCCCAAGTGGTAACTTCCAAAAACATGAACTTCTCATATATGCGGTTTCGTTCAAGCTTAACATGTTGAAACTCCGGTTGGGATTGGTCCAAAATGAATTCTAGTGATGCTACCTCCTTCCCAATATCTTAAGAATGGGCTTTTAATGGAATTAATCTACTGGATAAGGCCATCAAATTTTCTTTTTTCTATTAATTTTTCTTTATAATTCATACTTATAAACAAAAATATACCACTAAACTTATTATTAAGAGTATAGTTTCCAATAGTCATATTGACCAACGATCATAATTAACCAACAATTATATAACAGTCAAAACTCACTGGTCACATTTTAAATTATACTCACTTAATTATCGATTAGATATAGTATTGTTGAGTACAAAATAATATAACACACATTTTAAAGAAGTAAAATTTATTCAAAAAGGAAATGTCATTATATTCTTTACTCCTTAAGAAATTTGGCCCTTGAAATTTAAAATTATGAAATATAAAGGGAAAAGGTGTGGGTGCTTCTACCCCATTGTTTCCTCTAATTCCCATGTGTATTCTTCATATTTGTGGTTCCTCAACAACATTTTAACATGGTGAGTAGTCTTTTTGCGTAGAACCTTGTCTCTATGGTCCAAGTTCTCTACTAACTACTCATCATAATATAGGTTATGTTCCAATTGTACCACCTATATATTTAGTACATGTGGAGGGACAGGTATGTACTTACTCAAGAGAGATATGTGGAAAATATCATGAACTTGAGCAATATTTAGAGTAATTTCCATCTGATAGGCTACTACGTCTTTGCGATCAAGGATTTCATAAGGGCCATTGTACCTGGTGCTGAGCTTCCCTTTCTTCCAAAATCACACAACACTCTTCCAAGTTGAAATTTGAAGGGAAATATTTGTCTCCAACATCAAAATACTAGTCCCTTATATGGTTTTTAGTATATATATTCTTATAACTATGAGTAACCATTATGTGTTGTTGTATACATGAACCTTTTCTTTTATATCTTGTACAAGATCAGGCCAAAGAAAAATTTTCTAACTAACTTCATCCCAAAAACTAGAATTTCTACATCGCTTCCCATATAGATCTTCATAGGGTTCCATTTGAATACTTAAATGGAAGATGTCATTATATAAGAACTATATTAATTGTAGATGTTGATCCCATCCACAATTAAATTACATTGAGCATGTTCTCAAAATGTACTCAAATGTATAAATAGTCCTTTTAGATTGGCCATTAGTTTGAGAGTGATAGGCCATAATGAAATTCAATTAATTATTTAAATCATGTTAAAAAATTCTCTATAATTTTGATATAAGCCTTGGATAATGATTAAAAATGATATAAAGTGGCACTCTAAGAATCCCGACCACTTCCTTTATGTATATATTAGTGAGTTGGTCAAGGGAGAAATTTTATTGAATGGAGATAAAATGGGAAGTCTTCGTGAGATAGTCCACTATAAAACAAATAACATTGTTTCCTTTGGATGTTTTTAGGAGACCAATGACAAAGTCCATAGTGATATTTCCCCAATTTCATGCTGGTATGGGTAGTGTTTTTATTATCCCTTTAATAAGTTATTCCTATACCTTCACTTGTTGACACACAAAGAAATTTTTAGTGTTGTTGACAAAATCCCTTTTCAGGTTATCCTACAAATAATTATCCTGAAGGACCTTATACAATTTAGTGCTTCTAGGATGTATATATAAAGTAGAACCATGAGTTTCATAAATTATATCCTTTATTTCAAGATTATATGGAACACATATCCTTGTAGGAAATTTATGTACACCTTCTTGATCAATATTAATATTAGGAAACATAAAATTCTTCACACCCTATATATTATTCTATAACAAAGGATCTTATCATTGATATTTCTTGATCTTCTCTAGTAATTATTATTGAGAAATAATTTGGGACAAGGTTGATGATGTCCCTTCCCTTACAATTTCCATGTCCAGTTTTACTAGGTCTTTGATCAAAGGATCTCCTTGAATCCTCATAATTTCCAACATAACAAAATATTTTCTACTTAATGCATCAGTGACTTTATTTACTCTTCCTAGGTGATAATGAATTGAAAAATCATAGTCTTTAAGAACTTACAACCATATCTTATGTCTCATGTTCAATTACCTTTTTATAATAATATTAATCAAACTTTGATGGTCTGTGTATATATCACATTTCTCCCCATAAAGATAGCACCTCCATATCCTCATAGCAAAAACAACTACTGCTAGCTCCATGTCATGTGTAGGATATTTCCTCTCATGAGGCTTAAACTATTGAGATACATAAGCAATTAAATTTTAATTTTTCATGAGTATTCACCCAATATATTTTAGATATGAATCCCTAAAAATAAATAATCCTTCTCTGATAGAGGGTATAGTTTACATTGGTGAAGTGACCAATCTCTTTTTCAGATCTTGGAAACTTTATTCACACTCCCTTTTCCAGGTGAACTTGACCCCTTTTCGAGTTAAATGGTTCGTGGATTAGAAAGTAATAAAAAGTTTTTCAAAAACCTCATATAATATCCTTCTAAACCAATGAAAGTAAGAATCTATGTTATTATTGTAATATGGGGTAACTCATTTACAAACATTTTCTTTATAGGGTCAATTGAGATTACCTAATTAGTTATAATATACCCCCCAAAAGCAACTTGTTGTAAAAAAAATTCACATTTTCTAAACATTCCAAATAGACTCTGTTTCCTTATAATTTTTACTATAACACTTATATAATCCTCATGCTACTCATAAAATTTGAAATATATCATAATATCATTAATAAAAACTACCATGAAGTTTTCAATGTAGTCCTTAAGGACTCCATTCATCAAATCCATGAAAGTAATAGGATCATTAGTCAAGCCGAATGGCATAAAAAAACATTCATAATGCCATTAGACTCTATTTACTCATGTCGAAAATATTTGAACATGAATTTTTATATTATACTAAAACAAGGGCTGATGGCTAGGAATGTTCTGATATTTTTCAGATACTTCCAAGGGAAATTTTGAGACAATTTTTTGATTTCTATGTCTAGAACTTAGAATTCGACAATATAGAATATTTATCCAAAGAAAAAAGTTACCATTAGTTGAAAACCCCATTATGAGGGATATTTTATGCAAGGATAACTTGGACACAAACTGAATAATCAGATAGTGGCATCCTTATGCTAACATTCCAATTATTTGGGAGACTTATGAAAGGCCAACTGGGGAACATACTTCATGATCAGGTAATTGAGTTCCCAGTAATTCCAACATTATATTACAAACGAACAAAGGAATTTTCATATTAGGATGTATCTAGACCAGAGTGTGTGGATTTTCAAAGGAAGGATGTCTGAGAATAGAGGAATAATATGTACCGATATAGGTGATGAAAAGGAATCCACTCCTATAATAATTTGATGTATTAATAAGGGTACATTTTTTTTAGAAATGGGATTTGTAATATTATTATATGCAGTTTAAAGGCATGCATCATTGAAATTATTATTTGATGCTTAAATTCATGCAGTAAGACAATTATGTTGTGTAGTTTAAAGTCATGCTGTAAGTACATTACACTATGTAGTTTAAAGTCACGCAACAAGGAAATTATTTTGTGTAGTGTAAAGTCATACAGTAAAGACATTAGGGGGATATAATATATGGTCTTTATCCTTGAGTAAGAGTTTAATGGTTTCACTACTCTTGATAATTTTTATTGAAATACACTACTATTTTCACGTATGGAAGTAGAGATTTGTGAGCTATGATTTTGGGATTGCTAGATCTGAAGTTTGATGTAAGAATAAGGGCTGTTGGCATTAGAGGAGTTTTATCCCAAGAAAAAAGTTACCTTTGGTTAAAAAACCGGTTATGAAATGATAGCTAGGGAAAATACTACATAGTCAATAGTGAAATCCTTAGGATGATATAACTGTAATGTGGGAAAATTATGCAATGACAACTGGGGCGCGTACTACATGGTCAGGAAAAGTAGCACTCAAGAATTATAACATTTTATTTATAAAATCTGATTAAGGTTTATAGAGATTTATAAATTCCCAAGAACAATGTTTGATTTATGAAGAAAAGTATGTGAATATATGAAGGGGCATTTCAAGTAATAATTTCCAAATAATTAGGTAAATAGGTTCTCTATGAAGGTCTAACCCAATCAAAGGAAGTATGGTGTCAGTAGTTTTAGGTCAGATGGGTAAGACCATAAGATTATGGAAATGGTGGATAGTATGTGGTTGAATAAACGAATGTTATCCCAATTTACATTGAACAAAAGAAGGGTAGTAATGTAAACTATGGTCTTGGAGACTTTCAGGCTGAGAGAAAGGATATGGGACAAATATGAAAGGGATGGACAGTAACATTAAATTGTAGGTTCCTGCATACCATCATCAATGCATAAAGGTGAAGAAGAGGCTTCTACTAAGGGAGAAACTACCTCTATTAGAAATACTTGTCATGGGTTTTTTTTATGAAATAGAAATTGAGGATCATATTTCATAGTCAAATAGTACCATCCTTAGGCTGATAGACTCATCATGTGGGTAACTTATATAGGGAAAACTAGGTAACACACTACATAGTCAGGAAAAGGATCTCTTAGGTATAAAAAATTCTTCCACTAGAAGATGAGGAAAGATTATGATGATCTGAAAGTATTAAAGATTAAGAGCATGACATGAAAATATGGGTGTTTTTCAGTGCATAAAAAATCATTGGACTGATATTTTTTATGAGTTTTGAGTCCCTTACATAGATTTGACTCATATGTCCAATGGTGAAAAGTCTAGTTTCCTTGGTTGGATCTATTAGGATAGGACCAAAAATAAAAGCTCATGCATATATTTTTTATTATATATAGAAGAGGGTAATTTTTTTTACCCTGTGGTTGGGAGTAGGATTTAAGGCCTTGTCTTCACTTCATATCTCAATGGGACAAGAATCAATCCATACTTTGTTATTTGGGTATCGTGTTGTTTAAAGTCATCCATTAAGGATATTAGTGTCCTAAAATGAAGATAAATAGGACAATGTGGATGAACTAAGGAATATGTCACAAGAATCACTACGTATCTTGTTGAAGAGAAAATAAAGACACATTTAGTTCTAATATAAAAAGTTTCATGCATAAAGCAATAACTCATTTTGGATATCCCTATGTAGATCTGACTCGTATACAGGAGAGTAGGGGCATTTTCTATGTTGTGCTGTGGCAGGGACCATGATTGAAGATCTTGGATTCACTACATATCTTAGATGGATGATAATAAAGTGACACATAGTTCATGAGATACCTTACAGTTTAACATCATGCGGTAAGGATGAGATAAATCTATGTGAAAGAATGAGAACATTACGACTGAGCCAAGGTGTAATACATAGGCATCGTTATGTATCTCAGGGGGATAATAATCAAGCCTCACATGTTCCTTGACAGACTCCCTTTGTAGACTTCAATCATTCACAAGAAGTAAAGAGGCTTCATGATTTAATCACATATGGACCTAGGATTTGATATTCTAGCATCACTATATATCTCAATGGGATGATAATCCAGCCACACATAATTCTTGAAGGTTGTTCCCCACACCAATCAGACTTTGATGTGGGTAAGGGGACTTTTGATAACTTCTAGACTGATGGTTGGGCCTAAAAAATTAAGTGTAGGTATTACCACACATATAATTTTAATGATAATCAAGGCATAAGTCTTGGAAAGGTTCCCTATGTAGACCTGTTTCACTCATGTGGAAAAGGAAGGGGATTTTATTTTCCAAAAGTGTGGAGGGACCCAGGATTGGTGTTCTGAGTGTCACTATGTATCTCAGTGTGATGGGAATCAATCCACACATATTTCTTGTAAATTATACTTATACAAGATTGATTAATGCACACAGGGGGTGAAAAATATTTTTAAACATTGCATCTGGACCTGAGATATTAGATATGGGTGTCACTATGAATCTTTCAGGGGAAAGAATCAAGCCGCACATAGTTCTTGAGAAATTTCCCCGTGAAGGTCTCATATATACCCTGGGAGTGTGGGATTTTTTTTTATTTATGGATGGGCCTAGGATTTAAGATCTAGGCATCAATACACATCTCATTGGAATGAGAATCAAGCCACACATATTTCTTGAAAATATTCCCCATACAAACTAAGGTTTCATGTGATAAAGGGGGATTTAATATTTATTTCAAATATTTACCAAAATATTGGTTGGGTTCAAGAAAAAAAATTGTATGAGAATCATGCCATATGTACTGGAGGAGTTCCCAATATATATTTGGTTCATACATAGGCAACAAAAATTGTTTCTTTATGGTCACTTCTGGGCCCAAGATTGGGGATGTATGTGTCACTATGAATCTCTTTGGAATGAGAATCAATCCACTCATAGTTCTAGATGAACTGTGCAGTTTATCATCATGCATAAAGGGTGTGGATCACTTTACCTGAAATAAACATTGTGGATGGACTAGGGTATAAGACCCAAGTGTAACTACATATCTTTCCGGAGAAATAATTAAGCCACACATAGTTCTTGATAGTTATTATCCATGCAATTCTGAACCAAACACAATAAAAAATGGGGTTGAAGTGCCACTAGGAAGTGTCAATGATGTGAGTGAAGTTTACACATGGGAGCTACTCATATTTTGAGGGACCATTAGTAGTGTTTACTCAAGTTATGTTGGGGATTTATTAACATAAAATAAGGAATATGTCAACCATACAGTTTAAGGTCATGTGGTGAGTAAAATGGTGCAATACAGTTTAACGTCTTGCAGCTAAAACCACATTTCATGATGTTTATCGTCATGTGACAAGATTTATGATGATACAAAGTTTAAAAATCCTACAATAGGTATGGAAATGGTGCTATGAAATTTAACATTTTGCAGATAAGACAACATGTCATGCAGTTTATTATCATGAAACCAGGCCAATGATGCTACACAGTTCAACATTATCCATCTAGGATGAAAATGGTGCTATGCAGTTTAACTTCTTGAAACTAAGAAGAACTATTTGTGTTTACTCAAAGTATTTCTTAAGGAACCTTGTATTGGTTTGAGTTTTAGTGAGTACTCTGTCCCTTGATATTTAGGAATAATCTCCATTATAGTAGAACTTATGTATGTAATAAGGCCCTTCTTGATTTCTCTCAAGATTCAGTGGCTTCTTTCCTAGTACCATCGATGTTCTAAGGAAAAATACCAATTATCCATGAAAGAATGAATGAAGGTTTACTCTCTTGTTGAAAGATTGTGCTATATAATTATTATAGACCTCCAAGTGATGCAAGGTGTGAAATCTCTTTTTGTCTAGTCACCCCAGTTCATCCAGTGGTTTCTGTGATTTCTTATCTATGGATAGTTGGTCCCAAATAGAAATACAGAGTGATGGAAATTAATCCTTAATTGGAAATACTACTTTTGTTTTGTATAAAAACGATTATGGGGTTTTCCACATTGTAGTACAATTTATAGTCTGATAAGCCTATAAGGGATGAAAGAGATTATTAGGAAAATATTTTATATCTTTATCCACCATCTTTTTGAGTATATTTCATACGGTCTTGTTAAAAGCCTCTATATGTCCATTGGATACTGCATGATAGTGGGATGAATGGTTTTATTCGATATTGTATTGCTGATATAGCTTTTCCACCTCATCAAAATAGAAATTGGTGTCATTTTCCATCAATATGGTATGGGGGACACCAAATTGGTTAATGATATTAGTTTTAAAATGATAAAAATGAATTTGGATCCAACTTCTTAGAGAGGTATTTCCTCACCCCATTTGGAGAAAAAATTAGTAGGAGTAAGGATGTACTTGAAGTACTTAGCCATAACTAGAGGATATGGTCCAATAACATCCATTCCCCAAGTGGAAATTGGCTAGGAGTATTAGTTGTATGTAACAACTATTGGGGTTGATGAATGAAGTTAACATGCACTTGGCAGGGATGGAACTTCATGGTGAATTCTATATAATCCTACATCATCGAAGTCCAGACGTATCCAAGCCTTTATATTTGATTAGAAAACCTATACCCTGATTAGTGGGAACCATGGGCTTCTGTATGTACTTCTTTCATAATAGCCATAATATCTTTTCCATCAACACATATGAGAATTAATTCATCAAAAGATCTCTTGTAGAGTAATTTATTGTTATTAGGGTCATCATAAAGAGTGAAACTCACTGCTCATCGCCAGATCAGCTCTCTTCCATCCCTGTTTGGTAGAAGTATTATGTCTTGGAGATATTCCAATATGGGTGTCATCCATCCCATAGTAGGACCACATGGATCAGGGATGGGAATGACTTCATTGATCTCTTCTACTCTGATTCAAACAAATGGTTAAATCATTTAATGATGGGTAATGATTATGACTGTTTCATTTGATTTGGATCTACCAAAGTTGTAGATGTAGTTTCGAACACATATTCCTAAGAATTTTGTGGTCATGGTACATGAGTCAATGTTGATCTGAAGGGAATTATTCCGTTAATCCTCATAAATAACTGCATGGGGGAATTAAATCCTCTTTTTTTATGGCATAATTCTTATTGATCTGCTTAATTATCAATTACGAATAACCCTTACCCTCTATGTGGTTTACCGGTACTTGGATTTTTTATTCCAGACGTGAAATGAGAGGCCAATATTATTTCTCATTATTGGTACCACCTTCTGATAATAGGAAGGATTATACCAACACTTCCTTTATGAGGGTGATAATCACATTTCCCAACCCAAATTTTTCAAGATTAGGGTCTTTCATTCTCTTCCCAGTTGGACTCTTGGAGGCATTGTCATAATACATTTCCCATGTTTGGGGGTAGACCTAAATAGATAAGATTTCTTCATTTGAAATTTTCATATTTAACAATGTATCATTTATTTATGGGTTCTTAAAAAGGTAGTATGCCAAGGATTGGCATTTTAGTGATTTATGAGAAATAAACTATATATCAAACTAATTCAAAATAACCACCCAACGTGAAATACATACTATCAACATAGTACGATAGAGGATAAACTCAAGTAGGTTATTTTAAAAAAAACAAGTAGATATTATGGTGAATCCAATAGTTCCTTAGCTTCTAAACTATAAATATTAAATCCAAACAGTTCTTTTCAATATTTGAATATTAATTCTATACTTTGATCATGGTTTTAATGATATAGTTAGTTATGTTTTCATTCCTAGAATCATTATTTTGTATGAGGAAGGTACCAGGTGATCGATCCCAAGATATCACCTACAAAATGAGTGGATTTACTTTAATAGTTGTCATCAATATTGGTGGAATCAAGAGGTATTTATTGAGGACATCAAATTATTATTGTTAGTCATTGGACCACTTATAAGTGACCCCCTTCTTCATCATTTTGGTGAAGGGTAAACACTTGCCTGTGAGGTTTTCTTTGAAGCAACGAATGTAGGCCAAGTATCCTTTAAGTCCTATAAACTCTTTTAATTTTTGAGGATGTGACATTCCAAGGATATATTTATTCTTCTCAAGATCAACTTAATGCCACAATGTGATACAAAAAATCGAAGAAATTTTTTCAGGGTTACCCTGAAAGCACATTTCAATGGATTTGTCTTCCAATTATGTTATTGAAGCTTAGTAGAGATAATTTCTATATCTGATAGGTGGTTAGAACATTTCTGAGACTTAACCACTAGATCATCAATGTAGAATTTGACAAACATTCATCAGAATGGTTTGAATATGTGATGCATAACACATTGGTATGTGGAACCAACATTCTTCAACCCAATGGGAATTACCCGATGACAGAATATGCCAAGAGGGGATCTAAAAGATATAAATTATTCATCTTATGGGGCCATCTATATTTTATTGTACCCTAAGAAACCATCCATGAAATAGAGGTCCTAATAACTAGCCATTCCATCAATAAATAAATCTATGATTGGAATCCAAAATTCATATTTGGGACAATGCTATTTTAGATCTATGAAATCATTACAAGATCTGATTTTCTAATTTTCTTTTTCATAGTGACAATTTCTTCTAGAAATTACAAGTATTTTACCTCTCGGATGAATTCATCCATGATGAGTTTTTCCACATGAGCCTCAATCTTGTGGGCATGGGTCAGGTGCATCCTCCTAGCTACCTTCCTATATCCCCTACGATTTTCTAGAAAACCCAAGTGATGGGTGTCCACCTTGTGGTCAAGGTTTGGAACATTTGTGTAATTATAAGAAAACACATCCCAGTGCTTCTTTAGGAAGGTGTTTCATACCTCCTGTTATTTGGGAGTCTTGGTCACACAAATTAGAGTGGGGTGTAGATCTTACACTATAACTAGATTTATTTCTCGGATTTCATCCACAGTGGTGGAGACACCCTCTTAAAATATTGGAGGGGTATACCTGAGACGTTCTTCTTATTTACATTCCTCTTGGTCAACTTATTCTGATTCTTCCTAAGGAAGAGATGATAAAACAATTTCCTCAATGGGAAAAGGGGAGTTTCCATTATGACATCTATAGGATGGGGAAATAATTTAAGGATCACTTGATGGAATGAACCCTTATTTTAGTCCTAAAGGGGAAATGAGGGACTGAGAATGAGTATCTTAACTTTCTCCAATAGTCATAAAACTTCTTCCAATTTGGAAGAAAAAACTAGGATTTGTTAAGGCTTATGGGATAGAATGAAGACATTTTCATTCAATCTTTCATTATCATTTTGAGTGTTGATAACTTATTCAATGACATTGGTCTCAAATATGATGATTTAAATTATGGAAGTTGCTAAATGAATTAATGAATTATGGACCACCCTTTTAATTTGATTAATTGGTATCATTTAATATGCACTGAGCTACTTAAAAGGGTTAACTGAGATCATCATGAAGCGATTTGGGTAATTGATTTAGGCAGCACCATTATCCATTGACTGGTTCCCTACATGGTGATAGAACCCTGATTAAATGTATTGTGTTTCATAGGATTTGAAGAGGGCCTTGTCACCATAAAATTTTCCAAGAACATTAGGATATATGTTACAATTGTAGATGAGCCGTTCCATGGGATAAGAGCTAGAAGTGTTCTTGTTATTAGTGTATTAGGCTGGATAGGTATTTCCACCCAATGAGGATTAAACGATATATCCTCTAACCAGTCTTCCAAGATGATCTTGTTAGGTTAGAACTTGTCATGTTTTGGGGAGTTCTTTTATTCATACTAAGCTCTCTCGAGGTCTCTCCCATGAGTTTCAGCTGTATAAAATGTTTGAGTAGTGATGTGGTTGAAGTAGTTACTCCTAGAACAACCATGTCTTCCCTTGTATCCTCGACCATGAAGAATTCTTCCTCAATTTACCTAATAAAGTATAGGGAAATCAAGTTCATAATCAAAATCATAATTTGATTATGGATATGTTAATTAAATAACATTAATGGAACCAACAATCAACTCCTCATTTGATGAATATTCTACCTTGGGGTCGATTCTTGTTGTACCATTTAGAGGGGAGGGACTGGTTCTTTTGAGATAGTCGACATGAAATCTACTAAGTTCAGTGATAGATTTGTCTTTAACCTGATCTCATTTTCTTTTGGTTTTTCCTTATCCTTCTGACATGTCACTTCTTTGAGGATTGTCTTTTAGAGGACAAGAATTTTGATGATGCTAGATTTTCTATAGAGAAAGAGGAAAGAGGCACATTGGTCTATTTCAACTATATTTGTAGAATGTAATGAGCCTGATTTTTTTCTAACCATCCAATCACTAAAAATCTGTGCATTATTTATTTTAACTTCTTACCACTCACTTTCCCCCTTCGGATTGGTAATCGGAACATATGCTTCCCAAGATAGAGAATTATCCAGTTTCAATTTCCCAATATATACCATTTTTTATAAGAGGTATTTTAAAACAATACACTTCTAGATGTGATGCCCTAATATTTTATTAAAGGGACAATAGTTTTTTAGACACTTATCACCTTATTCTTTAGTATTCTTGGGCATTGGAAACTGTACTAAGATGTTTTCCAAAGTTGAGATAAACTAATCAAGGACTTGGTTATTTAAAAAAGAAGAGACCTTGTTTTTAACCTCCTTAAACTATGTCCACCTCTGATCTATTTGATCATCTTAATAAGATGGTCATTGTTGTTGATTCATAGGAGGTGGAGCCTTGTGGTACAGTGTAGTATTTCCAGTTTGAGTGGGTATAAGGGAATACTTAATTGTAACTATAGAAGTATCTTCCTTTCCTTTTCTTCTTCCTTAAGATGATGAGATTACTCGGGACTTAGATTTGGTCTCTATGATGGATTTTTATACCTATTAATCAATTTCATCCATATCTTGAAATCCTCATATGTATTTCCTGGGGATTAACACTGTACACAACTCATTATGGTTATTTTATACACATATTTGAAACAAATCTTCTTGAGGGAGTGGTAGGTTCAAAAAGTAAGTAAATCCATTCCACCAATAAATGAAGTCTGAGACTCTTTCATTCTCCAATTTCTTAAAGTTTGTGAGATTGAAGACTATTTTATTCTATAGCATTGAGATGAACTAAAAGGGTAACTTCTAATGAAGATCTTCTCATTCAATGTTTGATCGGGACAAGAAAATCATGTATGATACAAAGGTTGAGCCCTAGAAAAATTAAACGAAGCATTTATGTTTCATTGATTCTTGTTGTTTGGGGGTCCCCATCATGTGATCATAGTAAGAGACGAAATTCATCAAGTGCTGCTATGGATATCACAATCCATTAAAAATTGGAAATGTATTATTTCAAAAGTTTTGTAGGGGTAGATTCAAATCTACCCATTTGAGGTAATACTTATTTTTTGGATGTACTAGAACATGCCCTCCTTATATAGATTCCAATCAAGTAATTACTGACTCAATGGTGTTCAAATTAATTAGAGGAATGTTCAGTTGATATAAGAATTAAATAGGTGTGGTGGTTGGATCCTGAATGGGTGTGAAGATTGGTAGGACCACTGGTAGAAACACTGTTGGTATCTCTCATGGGTAACCAATAGGGTCAGTCATATAAGGATGTTCCTAACCATGTTCTAATTGTGTAAACAATGGGGATAATTTTTGATCTGCTATTACGGGATCTAAATATATTGGGGGTTGATGTCCCACATTGAGAGGATACTCCCTGTATACTATAGTTTTTGCAGAAAAACCTCTTTGCTGAGGTGCACCAACTAGAGGTGTGGGTTGAGGGGCATCTTGTAGAGCATATCTGGTAGGAATACTACCTTATAATAACCTTGTATTGAGTCTTCTCAACTCTCTCATTTCTTCCTCTTGCTATGAAAATTTTTCCTCTAGTGAAAGGGATTGGCCTTCCATAGGGGGATGGTGAGAAATGGCATGAACCTTACGTTTTCACCTATTAGGTTCCTTTTGAGGAGGTAGAGGTTGATTATTCGAGTGGACACCCAAATTTTTGGTGAGCCTATGGTTTTGGGTACACACACCTCCTGCATTCATCTTGGTGTGGGCCATCTCATGAATATGAAGTTATTATTTAAAATTATCTGAATTAGTCTTATGTTCTGGATGGTCTTTAGTGACGTTGTTGATGAAATTTATAGATGCATAATGCATCGCAAACATCTTGTTGGTATCTATGTTAGATCACCTTCTTCTATTCCCTCCACAAGACCTTTCCCTATTCTTTGTTAGTTCCCTAGAACTATATGATGGATAGTGACCCGAAGGGGATTATCCAAATGTTTGGTCATATGTATTCTAAGTGAATGTACCAGGTCATGGTATTGGACAAATTGGGAGGATTCACTTGGTGACATCTTCGCTAATCGGGAGAAGAACGATCCTTTAGAGGAGGTGATTGTTGAGGTGAAAAATCCTTAAGACCTATAGGATAGAGATGTTCCTATTCCATCTTCACAATCCTTTGGGCTTTTATGGATGATCTAGTGATTCAGGTTAAAATATCCCCCATCCCCATGAGATTGTGCTATTATTGAACTATTTTGGATGATATTACTATTTCCGATCTTCTGATTTTATGGATTCTTGTTTGAATGTGGGTTGGGTTCATTATTCAGAACTCAATTAAATCACTTGTTATTAAAGACCATTGTAATATTTCTAAAATTTTCTCAATCTAATGGATGACATCCTCTAAGTGGGATGCCTTCTCAATGTTCTCAGATGCTTGACACAATAGTATATCAACAAATTGCTCTCTTGTAGTCTAATGTCAGTGATAGTCAGTCATGGCCTATTCTTATTGAGCATATCTTCAGTCACGAACAAATTCTATTTTTTGTAGCCATCCTAGGGAAATTAAATTTCATGATTCCCCCTTTGGTGGGATTTTCTATCTTGGGATTTTAGTGAAATGTAATGCTCCATATACACCCCAACCTCTGATTCAAACACCAGGTGGGGTGTCTAAAATCATCTTTCACAACCTCATTAATGCATCAAGGAATGAAGTTTGAAGGGATCATTACTTCTTATCAATATTTTGATGTTAGGAATCCATGAGATATGCCAATTCAATTTGTTTTTGTAACCCTTCTATTACCTAGACGTGATTTTGATATTCATCATATGAAACACCTTTGATTTTGGTTAACAAAGTGTTTTCCATATATTGAGGTGGATATCATGCATAAAATCTTTTTCCAACACCTCTATAAAGTTTTATCGATAGGGGGATAAAGTCCAGAACATGGATGGTCTGTCGTATTTATCTAACTATTTCCTCGGGTTTAGAAGATCCTCTTCATCTTTCATAAGAGGTTCCTCAACTTGGTCTGACTAGAGAAGATTCTTCCCTATTGTTTTACCACATGAAATGGAATTGGTTGGGATTCCCTCTACAATGATATAAGGAAAATGACCCAAGGGTTGTTTAGATAATGACCATCACCTTGGGCTCTCATCTTGTCGAGAAAGGATTTCACCTTCTAGTGAAAAGACATCCAACATTACTAGACTTGTATTTACAAGTGCCTCAATATAAGATGAATTTTTCATCACTACATTTTTTATTGGAGAATTATCTTGACAACACAAATCACTAATATAGAGAGAACTATCGTAGAGATAACTATCATGGGGAGGACTGTCATAGTGGATTATAGTAAGGAGAATACCCTCTGGATCTTTGGTATTTTGGCCATATGGAGTGTTGTCATGGATCTCATCAAGAGATAGGAACTCAAAATTGACCAGATGTTTTCTATAAATAAAGACTTCATGGTGAAGTTTCTAATAAGGAACTTCAGAATTACTGTTATAGATCCCCTAATTTGGTAATGAGAGAGTACAATATTGAGATGAAATATATAAATTTTTGAGGGATTCAAGAACTCCACCATTAAGAAAATCCTGATCGTAGATCTACTATGGATTTTTCAATCATGTTTGATGAGACTTCTTCTTAGATTCCTTCTCAAGAGAAATTAAAGCCACTTTTTGGGAGAAGTGGTCATCTTGGGTAAGTGTTTCTTCTTTCCATGAAGTGTCCAATAGAATAAGCTGATTTCCTCTAATTAGAGTGAGTTTATGTTCCTGATATTAATGTCCCTATAATATGGGAGAGTTTCCCCCATAACCCTCCTAGATGAGTGTAGAGTTATGTGTCTTCTCTAGGGTGTTATACTGATGGACCACCCCATTTGTGGTGATCGTGTTTTATGTCTATCCCTCAGGAACTACTATAATCATCGTGATTATACCCAATTAATTATATAGGATGTGGGAATGGATTTTCTTATACCATTTCACCATTTTCAAGATATTCTTAGTGAATTCAACAATTAGATTTCTGATATATTCCCATTCTATATCTAGAGTAGGTGTATGTTCCAGCTATTGTACTTATTTTAATTCCATCGGATACAGACAATATTAGTGGGTAGAGAGTTGAGTTTGGACTCTTATTTTCATCAGGACATTCAGACTTATTTCACCACGTGCTTGTAGATGAGGCTACAAAGAGTCCTGATAAATGTTAGATGGTGTGTGTGATTGGAAATTTTTTTCTGTCAAAAATGGTTGATAGACTTCTTTGAGTGCCTCTATATGAGTCTTCTAGTAGAATTGGTGCATGAAGGTAGGTTTACATTCATTTTCGTAGGTTTCAACCATATTTATTTGATAGGTTTCCTTGAATGACGCTAGGAGAGTCTACTTGATGGATAAATGAATGCGAATGGGTATGTGTTCCTTCTCATTGTTTTCCACCAAAAATGGTTGGTGGACTTATCTAAAGGGGGAAAAGGTGTGAACCTTCTCCCTATTGTCCACTTTTGATACTTGGTGGGCGATCTTGCATACCCAGGTCTGAGGGACCTAGGCCAGACAGTCGAAGGTGATACCCTCATCATGTCGAGGGTTCACTACTACATGATGTTCGTGATGGAGACATTTGGCTGGATCCCTTGAGAAAGACCCATGTGTATTCGAGATGATCACATAGGTGGACTCTTGATCCACCTACCTAAAATATGGGAGGGACTGGTTGTTTTGTTTTGGGGATAAGATCTCAAAATAGTTTAAGATGGTGGTTGGTGCTCTGTGATCCAGGACCACTGACCATTGTTTACCAGATGATTGGTAGTGATGGTTGAGCAAGAGGACCTATTGGGAGGCCTCCAATATCTATATTGCACCATTTTGATGGGAATATTGGACCAATGAGTTCTAAACCCAATGTTGAAGATGACGATTCGATGATGACTTCTGTCACATAGATGAAGCTACAACCTGAGTAGCAGTCTGGGCATTCATGGGTGAAAACATGAAGGAAGCTGTTGGATCGAATGAAGTTCTTAAAATGAGTTCCTAGTGACATATAAAGGACATGATGAATAAAACCCTATTAATGTATCATTTTTTTATGAACACATACATAATTTATTTCCCTATCTAGACCTCATATCCTTTGAGAATGGAAGGGGTCTAACAGGTAGGTGACACTATCATCTTGGTTAAAGATTCTCGTCGAATTGACCATTTTTTGTTTCTGATGGAAATGTAACTTTAATGAGAAATATAATTTTCCAATAGATAGTAACCAATAAATCCATTTTATTGAAAGAAATTTCATAATTAATTCACTTACATCGGGTTCACAATTTTTTTTGTTTCCCTCGAATTTCACACCCCATGATGGTTTTCTATTTCTGAATGGTTTCCAAGAGGTTTTTTTGTGGAACAAAAAACATCCAATGGTTTAATATCCATGGGGACCTGTTTCCAAAGGCCAGAACTCGTTAGGTGTTTTGACCTATGATTCTTAAGAAGTTTCATCAGTCAATATTATGGGAGGTTTGGATCATCATACCTTTGGGGGTAATTATTGCCTACTATGGGAATCTCTTATAGTTTATGATATGTTCATGAATCCTTAATTAATTCCCAAGTATGATGTGAGTCATCCCAAATTAGAAATCAATTATTAGCATGTGTGTAATTAAGAATCATCTGTATGTATTCTAGGTTCATCATTGATGTAGATATCTATATGTATCCGATTTTCTCCATTGATGGAATCCTATTATACACTACATAGAGATTATTTGGTCACTATTACAATGATTCTGGTTTTCTAACCACACAGTGAGGCACTTTTTAGTTTATTGTTGTCTAGGTAGATGAGTGTCATTATTGATTTTTTCATCATCTAGGGAGAAGGGAATTGTTTGTTGTTGGGATCGAACCTAAAAACGGGATTCCTACATATCCTTGTGATAGGAATGAAAACCCACATATTTTTGTGCTGTTTAATGGGTCACATCATAACTATTAAGGTCATGTGATGAGGACCCAATTGTATAGTTTAACATCATGTGGAAAGGGAATCTATGAGAAAGGTTCATAGTAAAATTTTAGTGTGGGATTTATGCCAAAATATACCATGGAACCTGGAAGGGATATGAGTTTCCAAGTTATATTAGACACTATGGGGGATATGAACCAAAAGAATAGAGTCTGTTTTTGGATGTTGGGCTTGATCCTCATGGAGGCTTCCTACGTATCCCATTTGGATGGAAATAAAATACCACATTGTTCATTAGTTAGGACTCATGCCTTGGGATTCCCTCAAGGGTGTGCCTCATAGGGGAGTATGTCCTTTTGAGATGATATGTTAGGGATTACTACTGAGAAGGATGTCCCCTATGAAGGGGTTGTGAGGTATGTTTTCACTCACAGTGATATGGGGGATTAACTTGGGTTTTACTCCAGAGGAGGATTCCCAAATTAAGGGAATTATGATTAGGGATTATTCTTAACAAGGATGCCCATTGAGCTCGAACCCTAATTGGGTTTCCTACATTTCCTAGTTAACAGGAATACGAGTTCTCATAGTTCAATCAATCAGGTGGATTGTGTGGATTTCATGATCAACACTAACCTCTAAGCCCACATCATTCATGCTCGGTGTGAGAAAAAAGATGAAGGAGAAGACTTGACAAACCAAAAACTTTTTCTCCTTCTATGGTGGAAGAAGTTGGGGATATGGTAGAATAGGTTGAGGATATGGTGGAAGATGTTAGGGCTATGAAAATTCCTTCTCTTCACTTTACATTATACATGATTCTAATGTGATTAAGTTATTAAGGTGAAGGACACAGAGGTGGAGAGGAGAAAGACTATAACCTCCCACAAGAAAGGCTAGGGGATTATACCAGGATGGCCACCCTGAAGTTAGTTCCACAGTGGGAGGAGGATCTCATTCCATGTTTAATATAAAAGCGAGGGTGATCCTTACCCTCCCAGATGAGAACCAGAGGCTTCAGGTCTCAGATACAAGAAATGAAAATAGGAGTCCTATCCCCAAAATCTGATAATAGAAACTCCTCAACATTTCCCCTAGGGTAAGGGTAATTTTGGAAGTAGATATAAAAATCTATATACATCCTAATTATCCTAACCCTCTGATTGGAAAAGTGTAGGAATACTTTGACCATAGAAATCCAAATCCAAATGGGAGACATGGTAGTGTGCCATTCCCTTATGTTTTTTATATTAGAAGGTATTGGTGGAGGCTTCAAAATGATCCCTCTAAGAAAAGGAATCCAAAAAAGTAAAGGCCCTTCCATGAGTATCTTCGAAGAAGGTATAATGAATGTCTCACATAGGTTAGAGGGTAGGTATAACTAAGGAGGATTGCACAATGGTTTCTTCGTGCAAGGGGTGATCTGCACAAGTATTTATGGGTGAATGGGAGTAGCTTGGGTGATGGAACACTTGGGAAACTATACATGGGAGAGACTTTATCTAAGCCTTCAATGGATTTTAAAGGTGTTCCCAAAGTTAAGTCATGAATTTCCCCAATTAAAGAAGGGATTATCGTGCTAGGCTTTGTTAATTAGGAGTTGGGTGAATGCCTCACGTAGGTATTTTCTACTATAAAAACCGAAAGGACATAAGTTATACTATCCTTATATTATTATTCCTTCTTTAGGTGTTAAAAAACTACCTTGAGGGTATCAGAGGACTTGAGTGAAGCACTAGGGTGATCAAAGCAGCAGTCCTCCTTGGGAAAAATTCGTCAATACAAATGAATACCCCAAGGGTCTAATTATATGAATATATGGGACCCTGGGTGAAGGTTTTTGTTCACTCAAGTAGGTAGAAATCAATTGGGTGGTGGTAAAGTGCTTGTGCACCGACACTACTTGGGGATACCTTGGGAGAACCAATCTTTTGGGCTTTGTGATTCTTGGATTTCTTCATCTATTTTATCTTCCTTTTTCTACTGCCTTTCCCATTGCTTCCTTTTTTATCTAAGTGATTAAATAGAGTTTCAACAGTGGGTATGAATAGAATTAACTAAATTATGAAAATATTATTTATAAATTTATATATAATGAATTCTATCGTGACCAATTAATTATAAGTTATAATAAAATACTTCTGAAAATAAAGGTAAATCTTTTTATTAGAAATTATTTTAATGCACATAAGTATTCTTTATACGAATAAAATATACAAATAACTATTTTTGGATCATAATAATTAAATATAAATATAATATGTTAAATATAATGTTTATCATCCAACCTATGTGTTTTCTATAGACGATATAAAAATAAATCTAGTTTGACACATAAAAATTGTTTTTTTCTAAAAAATAATTATATCACCTTTTAATGGGGTACTTATTTTAAAACTAAATTGTGACACTTTAATTTTTTTTGAAAAAATAATGTTAATTTTTTAATATGTAATATAAATATTTAATTTTGTATATTTTTTTTTATTTTTTTGATAAGTTAAAATTTTTAATGGATAGAAAACATTATTGCATTATAATTGAAAATAGAATTTTCATCTAAATAAGTTATAATGTAAAATTATATTTTTAAATTGTTATTAAAGTAATATTATATCAATTATACATATACTAATATCATGTTTTTCATTGGAATATTTTTCATATTAAATTTGGGTATAAAAATATTTCAAACTTTTGAACATTTTCACTTCAAAAACCCACTTTATCGCCCTATCTATGAGATTAATTTTAAATTAATATTAGCCACTTACGTGTTTTAAATTTTGAAAAATTTATTCCATATTTATAATCCTAAGGTATCAAGTTATTAGTTTTTCCTATTTTGTTTGGATAATATGGATTGTAAACTTAGTAATTGTTTATCACAGTTAAGGGAAAATGAGTAATTAAGGGTAAAAATAATATTATAAATGTTATAAAATTTCACTAACACTTTCCCTAAGTTTATTTTATGAGTTATTGTTGTCCAAAATAATCATTTTTTAGAATTTATTACCTCTTGGATCCATTTTTATGACTTTAATACCCTTATAGTATTTTATTTTAAGAAAAATCAAACTTTTCACAATAATGATTTTAATAATTATAATGTTTTTATATGTGGTCATTCAGAAGATATATTCAACCATAAATTGTATTTATAAATTTAACATATTTACATTTTTAATGAAAATTAATTTTTAATTTTTAGTAAAGGAATAATTAACTTAAATATTGCATAACAGTGATGAAATAATTATTTTACAAATATAAATATCAAATAAATGACATTGAAAATATTAAAATGAATATAATTTTAGATAATTAATGTTTTAAATAAATTTTATATATAAAATTGATATGTTATGGATGTATTAAAGTAGTTTTTTTAAATATATATTGTTTTATTTATATTTTTTAAAAGTTAATGTAATGAATAATGTCAAAATTGATATTAATGATATTTTAAAATAAATAATATTTTATTAAATGATATAAAATTTATAAAAATATTAAATTCAGGAAAAATGATTTTGATAAGTTTGAAAATATCATCCATAATCCATTTATTGAACTTATGTAATTTTATAGTTATAATATTAACCCTTAATGGGAAAAAGTAAATGTTGTCATAGTAAGAATAAATGTGGTTAAAAAGGGTTACCACTAAAAGATATGGATTAAAAAATAATAAAAATATGTCTAATTTTATTTGAATGATTTTAGTTAGATCCTCATAATCGTATTTTCCAAATAAAATTGTTTGGATCATTTTAAAAAAATAAAAATAATTTATATTAATTTAATATTTTGAGAAATTCCAAGAGTACACCACCCCTCTCTTATAAAAGGGAACCTATTATTCCCTTTTATTCACACTAAAAAACCTATTTGGTTCATAAATAATGTATCCTAAAATAATGAAAAATTCCATCCCTTCATCCTAGAAGCTTTCCTTTTGGAAATAATCCAACCAAGGAAGTCCTTTTATGCAAACCAAAACGTGATACCTGAAGAAGAGGTAATGTTCATCAACAAATTTTTTTATTTTATTTATTCATTAAACCCATTAAATTATTTTCATATCCTGTTTATATAATAAAAATATTATATTCAATTTACTTATATGATTTTATTTTAAGTTTATGACCTAAAACTTTACACACTTCTATCAAACGAGATACACAATCATCGTTCGTGTGTACGATGGACCACTTCCTCACAAACCATTATCATTCATTTTTCCATTACCACCTTTTATGGTTGTTAATAATGATAGATTTATATTTTATATATTATATATATTATTTTTATGATTTTATTATGAATATTTAATTTTAATATAACACATAACTTCCTGCTTACCGTTTTGGGGGAATACAGAAACGTCATTTGTGAGTACGACAGACTACCACCTCGTGAAGCGATGTGATTCCTTTACAGTTTACGTGGAATATATTAAGGATTATTTTAATAAAAATATGTGATATATATGACATTAAAATAATTCTTTAATTATAATAAATCAGATACATTTCTTTCTTTAATGTGACATGAAAATGAAAACAGTGTTCATGCATACACACAACCCACCATCTCCAGGAAGGGTGTGTTTTATTTTATACATATAGATTTTATGAATCACCATAAATAAATATATAATTAATATATATGATATTTATATCGTGGATATAATTATATGGATTATTAAATAATGATCAATATAAGTGTACCGAGCATTAAAAGTCAAAACATGTATGAAAAAATGTGGTTATTTCCGAAACTTAACATTAACATGGAATTTATTAATAAGTGAGTAATATAATTTCATGAGTAAATAATATAAGGTTTTATATATATGAATATGGTTATGTGTTATATTTATAATTAATTTATATTTTTTATACAGGAGTATTGAATTTGTACGAAGGAAGTCAAGACTTTAAGAAAGGCGATTTCTAGTATAACTTTTATTTCTGTGAGACTTATATGCCATATTAACCACCTGTTTATTTTTTGTGACGTATATAAAACCCATGAATTTATTATATTATTATTATAATTAAATTTATGTGTATTTATGTACTAATTTTATGACATCCCTTTCAGGAGGTTTATGGTTTAAATGTTTCCAAATCAGTTAAGTAATTTTGTCTCAATTTGCCTTCTTTGAGAAACATGTTATGTTATGAACCTATATTATTTTATGAGGTGTATATAATGATCTTTTAAATTTTTTTATCATGAATATATTTATTTTTATGATATTTTAATCTTTATGTAATGTTATTATTTCATGATTATTTTGATTAAAATTTACCAAAGGGGTAAGAGTTTTATTTCTATAATCTCATCATTTATCGAGATTGTATATGATTATGATTCCATTGATGAAATATTATGATCCATATCTCAATAAATCTCATTAATTTTACTCTAATCTTTATATTTATGGTATATTCATGTATAATTACTATTTTTCACTCTTTGGTACTTAAGATGATTAATAAAATGCTTTTATAAAAATTTGACCTTATTTCTCTCTTTGACCAAAATGTTTTTCCCCCAAAACTATGTTTTCTAAAAATGGTTTTAAGAATGTTCTACCATGTTTTTAAAAAAAGTAATTTTTAACCATGTTTTAACATTTTAAAAAATGATTTAAAAAATAATATTTTTATCTTTTTCTGATCGATTATCTTTTCTACTTCTACTGATAGTATGAAAGAAATATTTGTTTTAATGTGTTTGACATGGACATAAATATCTTCCACCATGAAAAATAATTTAATCAAATCTTCCTTTATTACTATTCATGGATATTTTTATGAAAATATATTTTCAAAATATTTTCAATCTTCATTTATATTTTTTCAAATTTTATTTTCAAAGAAAAGCATTTCAAAATGTTTTATGTTTTAAAAAGTTTTTTTCTCAAAGTTGAAAGGATATTTAAAATAATAAATGTTTTAAATTATTTTTCAAACCAAGATGAAAACCATTGAAATATTTTATGATTTAATTGAAATATTATCAATGGACCCCATTCTTATTCTTTATTTTAATGTTTTATGTTTATGATGACAAGTAGTTTATAAAACCCATTTCTCTTAAATGGGTTATAACATGATAAAATGTTTACGAAAAATTATTCATTTCATGGTTTATTCTTTTATGAAATGATGATGAAAACTATCAATTTTCCATTGGCTATGATATAATGTAATTTTTATGACACCCATTTCATTTCATGGGTTATGATATAATTTTTATGAAACCCATATCTTTTTATCGGTAATGATATGATGAATATTTTATTATCTTGCAGAACACGTATGGATGATTTCATTATGTGATGGGTGAGAGATAAATATCTATCTAATACATTGGTTAATGTTTTATATATCATGAGATATACATGGTAGAAATGTGGAGTGAACCAATTTCAATAAAGGACTTTTTCCTCTATGTTAGTATTGGGAGTGAACCTTGACTAATAAGATGGTTTTGAGAGTGAACCCATTAAACTAAGATTGCCTTGGAAGTAATCCAAGACTATTATAGAAATAATTTTATATATTTATCTATATTCCAAAATTCAATGTATTATTCCTATGTTATGGTTTCATGGATTATGCTTTTGAATCCCTTATGATTCATGTATTATGAACATAGAACATTTATTCGAAAATTGATTTATATGATCTTTTACATGTAGGTTATGATATTAAAATGTTATGATTATGATATCATACCCTTATGTTTATGTTATTCTTTTGAATCTCCCTTACCTAACCATACTGGGCATATACGGTCACTCTTTCTTATGTTTCCTTTACCCAGGTTATGAAGAAAGTATTTAAGTAAGAGTACTAATGAAGAAGATCTTTGTGGGAGAAATTGAAGATCATTTATTGGACTTGAAGTTTATGTTCCATGTTTCCAAAGGCACTAAAATATTAAAGTCCTCCTGTATATGTTTGTGTAATGTAGTGTATATTAATCTAAAATTATGTAATATCCATGTATGAAAATCCTAGTTCATTATAGTTGGTATTAGAATAAAGGTATACATAACCTCTATAAACCAGGATGAGTAAACTTTTGTTATATCCCTAGTTATATTTATAGGGATACATATATGGATATCTCAAATTATAAGTCTAATTATGAGTTATAGTATAGGAAAATATCTTGGAATTTTGGTAAATAATAGATCAAGGGGGTTCCACTAAACACATCCCTATCTCAATACTACAAGATTAAATGGCTCTGGTACATATGTTCCTAGGGGTAGGGGTCTTTCCCAAATTTATCCATGTTTTTAGGGTTAAGCGGTCTCTTATAGTTTAACTTGGGTTATCAATTCCTTAGACACAAAATAAGAAACCTATAGACACGTACATTCTATGGACTATTTTTTGATATGAAGTGAATAAATTTGGATTTATTTTAGATAGGTTTAAGTGAACACTAGGATACTTAAGTGAATTCAATTTAAAATAATGAGTTGATCCTAGGTTATCACTTAGGGTGGATTGGATGCATTCTTATTTTTGACTATTTCTATTTCTTATATTTGAGATGGGTTCATTTAAGAAGATCAAACAACATTATAACTTCCTAAATTAACACCTACACACCCTAATACTTATTACCTATACACTTGGAGTGTAAAATGTTTGAACACTTCAAGTTAAAGGTTAGTATTAGTCCTTGAAGTGTGCGAACATAAAATTCAAAAAGGATGAAGAAGTTTTAAAATTGTCAAATAAAATTATCAATTAAAAGAAGTGATTATAAGTTAATAGAGTGATAAATAAAATCAAATACATACCCTTTATACTCACTTGGATCAACCTATAAGAGGATTATCCATACATTGATTCTATGATCTCAATGGAAGTGGGATGTAGACTCATGAGGGTGGAATTGAAGAAATGAAAAATAATTCAATAATGATCACTCCACCATTGTTTGATAATTTCAAAAGGTTTGGTATGAATAAATTCACACCTTTAATAAATGGTATCAACTTGGTATGAATAAGAATATAATAATAGGATAATAATAACTTTTATTAAGAAAATAAGGTGAATTGAAAAACTTACATAAAGAAGAATTGGAATTAAAAAAAAGACCTAATAACAATTCAATTAAATCAAGAACCAAATATGATCAAATAAATCATCACCACTGCCTTAAATAGGAATTTTTTAATCCCTGGGATAGAATCCAATAGTTAAATTAACCTAAATTAATGGTGTTGTGCCTAGGTGGGATGGAATGTTAAGGGAGAGTGGAATTTTCCAACCTTGACAAACCATATGAGCCAACTTGCATCCAGTAAATAGGGCCGCTCAAATGAGCTTATAGCTGGAAGAATAATTGTGGGCCATAGAAGAAAAAAATTAGTATTCGTATATCCCATTATATTTTGTAAAATTTCACCCCAAATGGATATTTTGTTTACCATATATGGTTAAAATGGTGGGATGTTTATCTAGACCGCAGAATCTGACCCAAAATTACATATTCAACTTTGGATGCTTGGAACTCTATTAAAACATCCGAATTAGCTTCAGAAACTATTTAATGAAATGTTTCCCATGATGTATTATATATTTAGTTAAAATTTTATATTCATTGTTCTTGGATATTTTCTTCCATTTTAATTTTAATGGGATGCTATCCAATTCACTTATTCCAGAATGTTATTGGTCTGATGCACTTTGGTGGCCTTCCAATATGAATCATCAGGTACTCGAAAATTATGATTTTTACCAATGGAATGAGAAATATGAAAAGTAAATATTAATGTAAAATAATGACCATTTTTTTTGTTTTGGGAGTTGTTCCAATATGTACCATGTAATAGTTCAATTTGACAAATAATTACAATAATAATATGAAATAGTATTTAAATTTTAAAATTCACAAACAATGGTGTTTATGAATAATGTTGAACATGAATATCATAATAAAAACAATAAATATTAGCCTCATTTAGTGGGTAATCATGCCCCAAACTTGAGGTTTTCTAGTACTGAGAAAAATGTATCTCAAAAATATGAAATTTGAATTCCCTTTTCCAAAAACACTTTGACACAAAATGATCAGCCAAATAAATCATACCAAAAAATTATGAAACCCCTAAAGATAATTTAAAACAATCTAGGTCTAGAGCTTAATCACAATCCCAATCCCATTCCTTTTTTTAAATTCATGAACACATTTCATCCAATTTCAATAAATCACGATGAAGTGTTGAGAATCTCAATAGAAATGGGGGTTCATCTTTATTCAAGGGAGAAAATATGGAAGTTCTAGGTGGAATCACATTTTAATATTAAAATAAGTATTAATTTTTTATATATTATATTTTTTTGTGTTTTGTTTTTGCAATTTCTCCATGGTAATTGAAATTGAACTCAATCGAGTTAACCCAGGTAGCAAGACTTTACCGATGACTCCCAGGCTCAAAGATCTTAGGGCACCAAGTGAAGCTCACATACTTAGGATTCATCTCGATTTTACTCAATAAAAAAATTAAAATTGCCACCAATAGAGATAAAATGCCTCTATCCAGGAAAGGAAACTATTGATTCACAATCCCCAAGTACCAAAATCTACCCGTCAGGTCAGTCCATTGCTCTACGCACAATAGATTTTTTATTTGATTTTTCTGTTTGCTTTTTTTAATACTCATGTTAAAATTAAAACGATCATCAAACCAATGAAATTTAATATGGGACCCGTATAACTCAAACCAATACCCCACAATTTATAGGATGTGTGTTGTGCTTTTTTAATGAATGAAAATATAAATGGTGAAAAATCACATCAGACAACCACACTTTCCAAAATATATGCTCATGAAATTAAACATTCATTAAAATCAGAATCAAGGAATGCAATATTATGTGATATTCAAGAATCTAAACAACCCTTGAATATCAAACATCAACATAATTATAACATAATGAAAACCTCTCAAGGTTGAATTAACTAAAAATAAATAAAAATAAAAGAAAATGAAAAAAATGTACCTATTTATTTTAAAACTCAAACATTCATTAAATTTATAGGTACTAGATGGGTTTCCTCCTGGAAAGAGATTTGTTTAATGTCGTTATCCTGACATGGACCCTAAATCTATCATTTTTTTTCTAGTTCATAGGTTGGATCAGTTAACTGATAATCTATTTCTTGTTTATTGAATGACTCAATGGATGGTTTTAACTTATGACCATTGAATTTGAAGATGTTACCACTAGCAGGATCCTGAATATATGCTTCTCCACGAGGGTACATATGATTCACTATATATGGACCTAACCATGTTGACCTTAACTTTCATAGGTGTAAATGATGTTTTTAAATATACAAGATCATGAATTTCTCCTGTTCAACGTGTTTGAATTCGAGATTCTTAGATTTGTAGGCTTGAGATATAGATTTATTTATCCTTGAATTTTTATAAGCATATATCCTAAGTTCCTCAAGTTCATTAAGATCTAATTTCCTCTTTGTTTTAACCAATAAAATTTCAAAGTTCATTTTTTTGATTTCCCAAAAGGCCTTATTCTCAATTTCAACTGGTAAATGGCATGATTTTCCATAAACCAATATATAAGTTGAAATTCATAGTATGGGTTTGAATGCTAAATGATATGCCCAAATACAATACAAGAGTTTTTTGGAACAATATTTCTTAGAGGTATTGATAGTTTTTTCATGAATTTTCTTAATCTTCTTATACTCTAACTCTACTTGACCATTAGTTTGAGGATGATATGTAGTGTAAAATTTATAATAAATCCCATACATAAACATGAGTGAGGAGAATGGGAAGTTGCAGAAATGGGTTCCTCGATCACTGATTATATCCCTATGAATTCCAAATTGAGAAAATATGTGCTCCTTCAGAAATCGGAGCACAACGTGATGATTTTTGAACTTGGTGGGAATAACCTCAACCCATTTTTGGGCATAATCAACAACTAAGAAGATGTAGATATATCCCGTAGAGTTTGGGAAGGGTCCCATGAAATCAATTCCACAACAATCAAAGATTTTGACGACTAGAATTAGAGTGAGGGTAATTTGATTCTTTTTGGAAATGGATCCTAATTGTTGAAATTGAGGACAATTTTAGAAGAATTGGTAGGAATACTTAGTGAGTTTAAGCCAGTAGGAACCAATTTGGAGGACCTTTGTAGTGGTTTATTTGTGGAAAAGTGGCCTCCACATGCCTCTCTATGGAATAATTTTAGAATGGACTCTTGCTTAGAATTCGGAACACATCTTCTAATGATTTGATCATGATAGAACTTGAATAGGTAAGGATCATCAAAAACATAGTGTTTGACATCAAAAAATAATTTACTCTTATCTTGGGTCCCATTGAATTTTGTAATGTCACACATCACCAAATGGTTTTCTATGTCAGTATACCATGAGAATTCACTTACATAATAGAGGTGCTCATCAGAAAATGAATCAGACATAGAAAGGTGATGTGAGTTGTCTTTGAATTATATTCTAAATAGGTGATGAGCCACAAAATTTTCACCACCGTTTTTATCCATATTTTTTAAATCAAAATATTGAATAAGAAGTACCCACCTAATCAATCTACCCTTGGTATCTTGTTTTTGGAAAATGTATTTCAGGGATGAATGGTTTGGGAAGACACTGATAGAGTGATCCTAAGATATAGGATCTGAATTTCTATATAGTTAATAAAAGAGGAAGTAACTCTTTCTTAGTGATGGTGTAGTCAGTTTGTGCATTATTTATGGATTTTCCTTCATAAACATTGACACATGGAGTTTTCTCACACCATTTTCCTAAGATGGATCCTATATATAAGTCAATCCCATCACACTTAAGATCAAACTGAAGTTTCCAATTTGGAGATTTAATTATAGGTGGAGAGATTAGAGCTAACTTGAGTGTAGAGAATGATTCCTCACAGCTTTCTGTCAAAAAAAAATGGAGCATCTTTTACCATAATAGTAAAAACTGGTCGGGAAATGGAGTTGAATTTTCTAATGAACCTTCTATAGAAACCATCATGTCCTAAGAAGGACCTCATTTTATTGATAGGTTTAGGTGAGGGAAGGTAATGAATGATATCAACCTTAGATTTATCAACTTCAATACCTCTACCAGAGACAAGATGTCCTAGAAAAAGTATTTGCTTTACCATAAAATGAAATTTTTCTAAGTTTAGAATGAGATTATAATCCTAGAATCTCGGAAAAACTCTTTAAACAATTATAAGGAATCCTTCAAAAGTTTCCCCAAAGATGGAGAAGTCATCCATGAAGACCTCTAATCAATCCCTCACTATGTTTGAGAAGATTCCCACCATACACCATTTTAGGGTACCAGGGTCATTACATAACCCAAAGGGCATGCGCTTGAAGGAAAAAGTTATGAATGGGCCAGTGAATGCTATTTTCCTTAATCCTCTAGGGGTACCTCGATTTTATTATACCCTGATAATCCATCTAGGAAGTTGTAGAATTTATAAGCTGCCACTCACTCGAGGACTTGATCAATGAAGGGAAAATGGAAACTGTCTTTCTTGGTATATGAGTTGGGCTTCCTATAGTCGATGCAGACTCTCCATCCACTATTGACCCTCATGGGAGAGAAGGACACAATCCTCATTTGTGATCATAGTGATTCTAGCTTTCTTTGGGACAACTCGAATTGGGCTTACCAAATCACTCTCAGAAATGGGGTAGATGATACCCAATTTTAAAAACATAAGAATATCTTTTCTTACCATTCCCTTTAGATTGGGATTGAGTCTCCACTAACGTTGACGACATGGTTTTTATTTAGATTCAATATCAATCCTATGAGTTCCAATGAATCATATAATCCCAAGAATATCAAAATGGGTCCATGCAATTACTTTTTTATGCTTTTATAGGACATCCAGAAGAATCATAACTTGACTGGATTCAAGAGAGGAATATATAAAAACAAGAAAGGTTTGATTTAACCCTAATAAATCATACTTTAGTGATAAAGGTATGACATTAAATTCAAGATAATATTTATTAACACTTTCAAAAGAATAATGGAACATTGTATCAATATTGATCTATTTTTCAAATTTTTTTGACAGAATTGGTTCTTTTTGAATAGATGTTTCAACCACCAAGTTGACCACATCAGTGTCATGAATGGGTATGGACTCGATATTTTTTATTAAAAAAAAATGGTCTCATTGATCGATGATTCTATAAAATGATCAGAAGATATTTCTGAAAGAGATTCAATCCAAAGAGAAAATATTACCTCATGTGAACAAAGGAAATAAATCTATTCTTGACTTAAATATCATTCAATAATTCCTTGATGTTCCTATAGTTCACTATCAAGTCTTTCAATCCAATTAGCCTCATGGATCTCTTCATCATCCCCAATTTGAGAGTTTTATTTTCAGATGTTCAAATTTAGTCTCATGTTTCCGAAGGTTATTATCATGTTCCCATTCTTAACTCAGATGATTGAGTTGAT